>CM067541.1:22450000-23650000 GCA_034509755.1 Anisodus tanguticus | reverse complement strand
GGTTAATTTGACTATGTACTTGGTCCGGGACAGTATCAGAATGTGAACCTTGTCTCGATGGAGCAGACGTTTGCACACCCAGTTTTGAAGCCTCGTATTGGGCATATCTAGCTGGATGAGCCCTTGCTACATGTCTCACTAAACCCCCCATTCCATCGTGACCTTTTCCAGTTTTAAATTTTAAAACATCTTCACAAAATTTACATCTAGCTACTTGATTCTCTACGTCCCTATCAAAAAATGTTCATGCATCTGATTTTAATGATCGTTTTGCTGGACCTCGTCTCATACTAGGGGGAATAGGAGGCATTTCAGTTGAAGGTGCACTAGTGGGTGTGTTGTCATCTACATTAGTGGGTGTATCATCTAGATCATCGTCCAAATTAAAGTCTTCTTGAGTTTCAGAAAATAGCTCATCGTCTAAATCTAATGGTATTGTAGGAAAATGTTTAGTATCAACAAAATCATCCTGTGTAGGAATAAGATTCTGTCTAGAAATAGGACTTTTGCCCTTGTTGCTCCTAGTAGAAGAAGCATGACCTCTATCCATAAACATACGTTTAAATCATTCCATTATAAATTTATACTTATACTAATAAATAATTAAAGTAAACGAAATTAAGTGCGCTAAATAAAATAAACAGACAATAATAATTTAATGAACGAATGTACCAAACGCCGACGTAACGTCGACGTGTAATCGAGTGAAAATTGAAACTTTGCTCGATGGACCTCAAACTAGTTGCCAACTTCACTCCCAAATGAATAAATAAAATTGAATATTTAGTAGACAATGTAAACTTGTAGAGAGATAGATTGAGAGATTGTAGGAAGATTTGTGAGAAAGATGAAGAGAAAATGAGGTATTTTATAGTTGGGAAATTGGGTTAAAGTGTATATATAATAACTTATGGGTTAAAAATAAATATTAAGGGGGTAGGGGGAGGGGGGAGGCCAAAAATGGTCGTTATACAACGGCCAAAATGTAAAATGGTCGTTGGTACAACAGTTATTTTTGCAAAAGGAGGGTTTCGGGCGGGACCGGGGACGGATCGGGACGAGACCATGTCCCGTCCCGGTTCGCGTTCCGATACCGAATTTTTATTTTTATTTTTAAATGTCGGGTTCGAGGTTGGATCGGTGCAGTGTCGGGGCGGGATCGGGCCGACCCGACCCACTGGCCAGCCATACCTATTGGTCACTAAAGAAAGTAAGATGCTTTTCAATACTTCTTCTTTTTTAGGAGAAGTTGCAAATATATCTCTCAACCTTGTGATATATAATCGATATATCCTACGCTAAAAAATGATGCAAATATATTTTTGTCATTACACTAATGGTATAAATATATCATTTTGCTGAGGTTTAAAAAATTATTTAGCTTAATTTTTAATTAAAAACTCATGTGGTTTTAAGAAAAAGTCTACTCTATTTTTTAGTAGACTTATTTTTTAAAGCCACTTGGTAATTTTTATTTCTGGTTTGGTCTGGTTCGTTAAACCCACAGAGATATTTTTTTAAAACGAACTAGACCAGACCCATTAGAAAAAAATTATCACATGGCTTTAAAAAATAAGTCTACTAAAAAATATTACGTAAACTTATTTTTTTAAATCTTTTGATATTTTTTTAATTAAAAAATATGCTAAATAACTTTTTTTTAAATATGTTAGCGAAAAAGGTATATTTGCACCATTTGTGTAATGATAGAGGTATATATGCATCACTGGTTTAATGAGGAGTATATTTGCACCTTTGCCCTTCTTTTTTTATAGATGTGGTAACTGGATCAATTTGTGGTTTGTACAACAACAATAACATATTTAGTATAGTTTCATAAATGGAGTCTGGAGAGGATGGGTGTACGCAGACCTTACCCCTACCTTCGTGGAGTATAGAGATTATTTTCGATAGACCCTCAGCTCAAGAAAATCACTTTTCAAAACAATTTGAAAGAAACGCAAGAGTAAAATGCTATGATGAAAATGTCAAAAAACGAAAAGTATTAATATAATTGACAGTAAATATTGTGCACCTCAAATATAATTTTATGGGATATATGTTACTTCCCACAATCATAGGTATCAGATAACTTTTCTCGCCAAGGGTTAGATAGAAAAAAAGAAATCACCTAATGTGCATCTTTTCAAGTGTAACGTTTTAGCGGATCCCAATTTTTCAGTATCACTCTTTCGTCTACTCAAGTCGATACATGTACAAAAGTGGCTAGAAGAGAGTAGCTTACTTCTAAGGTAGATCTTTCATTAGGATTTGAACCTAACACCTCATGAGGTGCTTTCAATACTTATTACTTCCTCAATCACAATTTAAGTGACATTATTTATTTGACACGAAATTTAAAAAAGAATAGAATAATTTTGAAACTTATAGTTTAAAAATAGGTGTTAGACATTTTATGTGGTTGTAATCATTTTATTAAAAAATAAAATTGAAATAAAATTATTCTTAAATATAATAATATAATAATATTTTCTTGGACAAATTTAAAAAAACGTGTGTCACATTAATTAGAATATAGGTAGCATTTTATACTTTAGCGTGGGGGAATGTTATCTTTGCAGAAAAGAATCTGTATGGTTGATTTTCTTTATTTTGAACTTTATAAAGCTAGACTTTAGGAAAAGGGAAAAAACTGTATGTATACATACAGCTGGTCCAATATTGGTTGTTCTTCTTTTAATTTATTCATTTCATGCTGACCACTTCAAAAAGGTAGTTGAGTAGTTTAGCTTTTTTGCACCTTCCAAGTTACACCTTGAATTTTAAGATTGTTGTTCTATTGAAGAAGGCAGTTAAAAGGGGTTCAATTTTTATACAGTATATATTGATGCTGAAAAAAATATTTATAAATTAAAATCATGTATAAGATAATTACAGTAATTGGTAACTTAACAAGAATAATTGACTGACTTGCTAAAAAAAAAGGGACATATTGGTGCATTAAGCTCCCGCTACGCACGGAGTTCGAGGAAGGCCGAGACCATAAGATTTTATTGTAAGTAGTCTTACTCTGCGTTTCTACAAGAGGATATTTCTACGGCTCGAATTCATCACTTGCTATTATTGAATAAATTACATAAAAAATATTTTTATTATTAGTGTCTATAACTTAAATTCATATTATAAAAAAAAGAGATAGTTTTGCTTTAAGGGGCTTTTTTCTTGGCTTATGTGGCCAGCCAGGGGAGCATGTGACATACCCCTCACCAACCTCCTTCAGTTGGGTAACCAGTATGTGAAGACAGCTAGCCATATTATGACGGCTTTAAAAGAAATATAAATATATGTATTTATTTATAAAATATTTGCTAGAACTTCTGAATTTGGAAATATCACAAGACATTAGTGGAATGTTTGGCATAATACAGTTGAATGGTCAAGTTGACAATAGTCAATAACATCACAATCTTATATGCTTCAGTAATTAATTCTCCCTAATTTTTACTCCCTGTGTCATCGATTTATGTAATACCTTTTATTTCTTGAAATTTAAACCGCACCAATTTTGATCAACATTTTAAGATAGTAACTTTTCATCAAATTAATATGAAAAAAGTTACAATTTATAATAATTTTTTATGTAGTTTTATAATATATAAATTTTAATTTTAAAATATTGAGTTAATTTAATTCAACTTAATTTTAAAATTTAGTTAAATTGAGTCTCACATAGATATCACACAAATTAAGACAGATGCAATATTAATTAAGTACATAGAATAAGGAAAGTAATCATCTCTGCCTTGAGAACAATATTTGTGTTAGTGCTACCATGGATTTTCTGGCAGATTCTGGTGTTTAATATTTCCAATTTTTAAAAAGTATTTATTAGTTGGTGGGTATCATATTTGTTGAAGGGAGAAATACAAGCACGGATGAAATTAGTGCAGTAAGGAAGAAGATAAGTATGAAGAGAAAGAGAGATATCTTGTGGGAATTTTCTCCTGTGTTCTCATTCACAGAATCAAGTGTAAAATATGTTGGCTTTCTATTGTAAAACAGTACGGGAAGTAAATAAATATTATAAGTGTTCGAAAGGATAAACAAATAGTCCAATGTTCAGAACTACTGCAAGTTTGTTGTATTTTGAATCTTGATAACCTGAAATCAAGAAACAACTAAATCTGGATGGTTACAACTGTATGCTGAGTCGAGTGATTGCACTCTGTCCTTAAGACAAGATTGCCCCGTATATATGCTTTTACGTTAATGGCAATAGTCTCCCAAGATAAAACAACACTTTAATCTCAACACTACAAAGCAAATAGGTTGAGTCTGACGAAGAAAACAAATCAGAATCGACTTGCTGAAGAATTGGAAAAGGAAGGAAGAGTTTCTGTTTTCGTCCAACGTTTTTTGACTGATTTTCTCTTCTGTTTTGTCTCTGTGTATATAGTGTGTCTCTATTGTGTATATCTCGTATATATGTGTGTCTTTCCTCACTATTTCGTGACTGTATTTCGTCACTGTATATGCTCTGTGTGTGCTGCATAATTGAGCCTAAAGGTATCAATATATAGCATGGAGGAGGGACTCCTCAACTGCCACAAACAAGGCTGTTAATAACCATTAGTGAGGGTTGTTAATGGCCATTAGAGAGGGTTGTTAATGGCCATTAGAGAGGTTGATTATGGTCATTGAAGGAGGGTTGTTTATGGAGGAGTTAACAGCCAAGTAATGGCTGGTTAATGCTCTAAAAAACAGCCCAAACGGCCTTCCGTCATTCTCAAAATCAAACTTTTCAGAAACTCTAGGGACCAAACTGTAAATATTAAGCAATTTGGGGTCCAAAAAGATAATATCAGAAAGTCCCCACAACCCACAGACAGCCCACGACCGGACGGGCGGGCGGGCGGCGGCGGCGCGCGTGTGGGCTTAGCCTTGAACCCAAGCACATCTAGGTTCTCCCTCCTTTAAACACATGGGATACCCCTTGAGGTGCCAAACCTTTAACCACTTTAGAGACTTATAAAGAGAGCAATTCTTCCTTTTCCCACCGATGTGGTAGATTTGTCCCACACCATATTTCCATGCCTCAAAAATCTTACTTCGTGGACCAATATCTCTTTCATTTCTCAACGAAATTTGAAGATTCTTGGCCCTACGGTCATCTACTCACTTAGTAGATAATGCATGTGTGAAGAGACAAAGCCTCCAACATGCGGAACACTAGTGTTTAATTCATTAAACATGGGTGGACGCACCTCCCCGCCAAAGGCAAATTTCCAACAAAATATGTACACAAATGACTACTTATAGAATCACTAAGCTCATTTAAAATATCTTGAAGTCATTAACTTCCTCTAACAAACTTAAAGTTAGTTGTTAACTTACTAACTAACTATGTACTATCATATCATGCACACACTAAGTACAAGTCATGACATCAACTATTTCTACACTCCCTCTCAAGTTGAGGGATGAAACACATTTAACATTCCCAACTTGAACACCATATCATCATCCAGCTGCTTTCCCAGACCTTTTGTTAGCACGTCAGCTATATGATCTCTGCTTGAAACATGTTATGTTCTTATGATTCCTTGTTGTATTCTTTTTCTGATAAAATGGCAGTCAATTTCAATATGTTTAGTTCTTTCATGATACATGGGACTGGAAGCAATTTGCAAAGTAGCCTTGTTATCACATTTTAGCTCTATAGGTAAATCTAGCTTAACTTCCAATTTCTTTAGCAAGCTTTCAAGCCACACTAACTCTGCAATTGTAGTTGCCATAGCCCTATATTCAGCCTCAGCTGAACTTTTTGAAATAGTGCTTTATTTTTTCTGACTTCCAAGAGATCAAAGAATCTCGTAATTTGATGCAAAAACCTGTAACAGACTTTCTTGACAGTAGGCATGATGACCAATCAGTATCACAGTGTGCTATTATCTTGTTAGACTACCTACCTATCATCAAAAGGCCCTGACCAGGACAACTTTTTATATACCTCACCACATGTAGTGCTGCTTCATAGTGAGATAGCTTTGGAATATGCATAAACTAGCTTAGATGTTGCACTGCATATGAAATATTTGATCTGGTGGTTTCCAAATACAACAATGTTCCTATGAGTCTCTGATATATTCTGTTATCCTCCAGTTCTTTATCATCTTTAATGTCAAACACCTTGTCATACTCTATGCTAGTTAACTTTTGATTCTGCTCTATAGGAGTAAAAACTGGTTTGGCACCTCCTAAGCCATATTCTGAGACCAATTCTAGTGCATATTTCCTTTGGTTCATAAGTATCCCCTTAGTTGATCTTGAAAATTCAATTCCAAGAAAGAACCTAAGATTCCCCAAATCCTTCATCTTGAAACTATGGTTCAAAATATCCTTAGCCTCCTGAATCAGTGATGTATTGTTGTACGTGATGAGAAGATCATACACATAGACTAAGATGATCACAATGATAGTACCATATTTCCTAGTAAACGATGAATAATCTGATTTGCTTTGATGAAAATCTGACTGAACAAGAGCAATAGTCAACTTCATATTTCATTGCCTGCTAGCTTGTTTGAGCTCATACAATGATTTGAGTAGCCTGCATACTTTTGTCTCCCCTTGAATATCAAATCCCTGAGGTAAGAACATGTAGACTTCTTCATGTAAGTCACCCTGCAAGAAAGTATTATAGACATTCATTTGGAAAATAGGCCATGAGTATTGAGAAGCAATATAAACAACACATTTAACAGTCACCATTTTCATCACTGGTGAAAAGATTTCATGATAGTCTATGCCCTCTTGCTATGTGAATCCCTTGAAAATTAGTCTTGCTTTGTACCTTTCAGCATTGCCATCAGCTTTGTATTTTACTTTGAACACCCATTTGCAACATATAGGCTTCTTCCCTGCAGGTAAGTCAACAACATCCCAAATATGATTGTGAGTGAGGGTCTGTAATTCTAGTGTCATGGCTTGAACCCAAGTCGGATCCTGAGCACCTTGATGAAAAGTGGTAGGTTGATGAATAGCTGAAAAGGAAATAAGACAAGACATATAGGAAGGTGATAAAGAAGTGTAAGAAAGAGTAGAGGATATATGATGATGAGTAGAGAAAGAGGAAAGGTGTGCATAATCTGTGAGCCAAATAGAAAGTTTGTGTGCTATGGTAGATTTTTAGGAACTTTAGAAGAAGTGGTGGAAGGTATGTAAGGTGAAAGAGAAGGTGATGGAAGGGGTAAAATAGGAGAAGTACAAACATGTAAGGAAGATGGTAGAAGTGGGACATCAGTAGAGGAAGGAGCAGTAATGCTAGTACTACTAGGTAGAAGAGAGGTATCCGTTGTGAGAGTAGTGCTACGAGATGGTATAGATGCATCAACAGATGAAGCAGGAGATGTAGGAGAAGTAGAAGGTACAACAGGAGCAGTAGAAGAGTTGGAAGGAAAAGTGGTGTCATCTGAGGTAATTGTGGGATAAGTAAAAGGCATAGGAGGTAGAAATGTGGACTTTGGATGTTTAAAAAGAAAAATAAATTCATGGAATACTACAGGCCTGCTGACAAAGAAAGATCCCGTGGAAATATTATAAAGTTTATAACCTTTTTGTGTATCTGAATAACTCATAAAACAGAAAAAATGGCTTTAGAAGAGAATTTATCTAAATAGTTAGGAGTGGTGGCATAACAACTTTCTCCAGATCAGTATCAACAAGTGTTGAACATGCTTAGTCAAAATTCCACATAGAACTCACCACCTGCTGATACATCTGTTAACATGGAATGTATATAACTAAACTCTTCTTCTAATATAATTGATGATACGCATTCATGGGTGATTGACTCTGGGGCTAGTAATCACATGGTGTCCACTTTAAACTTATTGCTTCATCATGATCTTGTTCCTCCTAATACAAGTAAAATACATCTACCAAATGGACACACTACTCATGTCACACACATTGGTACATTATCTCTTTTAAATGATATTATACAGAATGTTCTACATGTACCTCATTTTCAATACGACATGTTATCTGTTGCTATGCTGACTAAGGCATTGCAATATATGATTGATTTTTACTCTGATTTTTGTATCTTTCAGAACCTATGCACTGACAGAGTGAGGGGAATTAGTAAGGAGAAGGATGGGCTTTACCTACTCCAACCTACCAAGCATCCTACACCTGCTCAAGTTCTTATTCTTTCTTCATCATCACAAACTCATTTCACTTCAGCTCACAGTCTCACTTCTACAACTTCACTATCACACTTTCATTCAGATCATTCTTCTGCTGTAATTTGTTCTACTCCTATACAACATTGTCTATCAATTACTCAACCACTACACTGCTCAACATGGCATCAAAGATTGGGTCATGCTCCTAGCTCAATTCTCATCAAGATATCAACAATAAAGGGACTAGTTACAAAAGAATCTTTCTATTGTACAGTATGTCCTATATCTAGACAAAATAGATCACCATTTCTCCTTGGCACTAAGAAATTTGTTGTTCCATTTGAACTTGTACACATGGACATTTGGGGTCCATATAGACAATCTACTCATAATGGCTTCAAATACTTTCTTACCATTGTAGATGATTTTTCTAGAATGACTTGAGTATATTTTATGAAAATAAAGAGTGATACTATTGTTCTTATCAGAAATTTATCCATTTTATTCACAATCAGTTTTCTGCTTCAATCAAAACTGTTAAGTCTGATAATGATTTGGAATTTTATTCACTTCTCTTGACATTATTCACCAAAGTTCTTGTGTCCATACACCCCAACAAAATGGGGTGGCTAAAAGAAAACATAGACACCTTCTAGAAAATGTCAGAGCACTTAGATTTCAAGCTTATGCACGTTTGAAATTTTGGGAAGAATGTATACTCACTACTGTTTATCTCATTAACAGACTATCCTCTAGTGTATTAAATGGTAAATCACCATTTGAGGTGTTTCATGGTGCTACTCCTTCATTTACACAGATGAGAGTTTTTGATTGTCTGTGTTATGCCACCACTCCTAACTACTCTTATAAATTCTCCCTAAAGTCATTCCTTATATTTTCATGGACTATTCATATACACAAAAAGGTTATAAACTTTACAATATTTCCACGAGATCTTTCTTTATCATCAGGGATGTAGAATTCCATAAATTCAATTTCCATTTTAAACATCCAAAGTCCACATTTCTACCTCCTATGCCCTTTACGTAGATAGGTTTTATCGATGATAAATGTCATAGAGATCAATACAAAGGTGATCTTGAGTACTAGTGGAAATTTTCTCCTGTATTCTTATTCACAGAAGCAAGTGTAAAATTTGTATACAAATGACTACTTATAGAATCACTAAGCTCATTTAAAATATTTTAGAGTCATTAATTTCCTCTAACTTCTAACAAACTTAAAGTTAGTTGCTAACTTACTATGTACTACCATATCATGCCCACACCAAGTATAAGTCATGACAACAGCTATTTCTATAATATTTAGTGCTACTTGTGCTGCTAAAATAACTCTTTCCCTAGATATATATATAATTGTATTTGTGACAGCAGAAAACAGAATTATATTAAGTCTAATACAATCAAAATATAAATGGTGCTTAAGAAATAAAGGATTCTTAAAAGTTATAATTGGAACTTTGAGTCTGTAATATATACTCATTGGCAAATTGTTTTAACCTTTTTTGTGTGTGTGGATTGGAGTTCGAGTTCATGAACTTTCGGTTAGCTAATGAATGGAAATAAAAGGATTTTGTCCCACATAGAAAAGAGGAAAGAAATGTAATGGGTATAAGTAGAAATGCACTTCTATTCTATATTAAATAGATGGGAAAATATCCAAAATACACCCCAAATTTTATCCAAATTTGCTATAGCACACATAACCTTTATTGAGATTCTATTACTCTTTGAAACATATTTTTAAAGATTTTTTTGACATTTATCGAGTGAGCTGAATAACAATTCAAACACGTACTGAACAAAAGGTCATAAAACAAAGGAGTCCAGTCATTTTCATGTCATTTTACTCTTTAAAAGACGGCAGTCCGGTGCACTAAGCTCCCGATATGCGCGGGATCCGAAGAAGAGCCTGACCACAAGAGTCTATTGTACACAGTCTTACCTCACATTTTTGCAAGAGGAACAAAATAAAAAATTAGAATTCTCGCATACACTCTTAATTTTTCATGGAGAAAGCAGTTGATTCTCTTGGAATTTGATCTTGTGAATCACTATATTCTTTCATAATCGAGTCTTTGCTTGTGTCGCATTGAATTTTGATTCTATTTTTTCAGATAAATACTAAAGAAATTCTTTTAAAATATATTCAGGGAATAATGGAACCACTGTAAAGGTTAGAAGTGTTACAGTAAATTCGAACAAAGGTTGAGGTGCATTTTTGATATAATTTTTGGACAATTTTTTTTTTTGTGTCGTTATTTAAAATAAAGGCAGTTACTTTTCCATTTATTTCTTCACGCATGTTTTCATAACATCAATTATGTTTCAAAGCGGCACCTGCCTTTTCAGTAAGAACACACCTAAATTCCGAACAAACACCTCTCGTTGGCTGTAAATTCAGAGGTTTCGCTTCAAATTTTACATACTGGACACACTGAAGAAATGAATTCTTCTTTCCCTATTATTCTGTATATTTTTTAAATAAAACACTAAGCGGTAAATGTGATTTGTTTCATTCTTTGAGTTCGACAAAATTTTATAATTTAAAGTGTCACTATTATAAAATAGTTTACTCCATTCTATTCTAGGATTAATCAAAACTTTAGGCTACAGTGAAGGAACTAAATCTCTTAAAAACACACAATGCAGACTGTGTGTTCGGAAAAATTATTTAACTAACATTATTTTTAGTTTACGTTTTTAATATTATTTCAAATACAGAATGATAATAAATTTAATTAGACTCAAATCTAACAAAAGGGATAAGACACTGTTATCCCCCTAAATTTTGGTTCAAGTTGTTATGACACACATTATCCTTTCAGGGGTCCTATTACCCTGAACTTTTTGAAAATGGAATAGTTACCACCAAATTTGGATATCTACCCTCTTAATGGAAAAGTGACATACACTTTCCTTGCCACATGTATATTTATTTATTTATTTTTTAAGTTCTTTTCGCTTACATGAATTTATTTTTTAATATGAAAAACTGAAGTTTCTTTAAAAAAAAATAAAAAATGGATTTTTTTTTTTAAAAATGAAATTTTTATTTTTATTAAAACCCATCGTTTTTTTAAAAACAAATCTGAAATAATGGATTTCTTATCAAATATGGAAAATGATTTTTTTTTTAAAATGTCCTAAAAATCAAAATTTTCATGATTTTTCATTTTGTTAGGAAACTTTTATTTTTCAAATAAAATTTGGATTATTTTTTAAAAAATCTGGAAAAGTTTTTTTTCTTTTTAAAATATTGGTTTCTATAAATTAGGAAAAAACGAATTATTTGCTTAAAATGTGGAAAACCTTTTTTTTTAAAACTAAATCTAGAAAACTAGATTTTTTTCATATATAGAAAATAATAATCACATTTCCACATTTTTCTTTAAAAAATCAGTTTTCCAGATTTATTTTCCAAAAAAAAAGAAACGGATTTCCACATTTTTGTAAAATAAATCAGTTGTTCATAATTTAAGAAAAAACAGATTTTTAAATAAACACAATTAAGTTTTCCACAATTAAAAAAACAGATTCACAACGCCGCGGCGCTTCGGAGGCAGAATGTTGATACGGAAAGTTGGAAAAATCTGACGTTTGGGCTGGTTTTGGAACATTGATTCTCCATTATTTGCCACATGAATTCAACCATTATTTGGCTGAATGTAACCCCTCAATCAAGTGCAATTACATTGCTATTGAAGGCCATTAGTTGGCTAGTTGAGAAGTCTTCTACTTACACTATAAATTGAGGCATTTGGCTCAATTGAAACACACTACACTCAATAGTTAGAAAATACTCCAGATTTTCTGATTTCATATTCTTCCTCTCTAGCAAAGTCACTATACTCAAAGTTCTTCAAGAGTAACACTTGAGTTTCCTTTGCTCACTTGTTAAAGTTGTTGTTGTATCTTGGGAGACTATTGCTCAACACCATAAAAGGATATATAAGGGGCAATATTGTCTTAAAGACAGAGTGTCATCACTCGACTCAGCAGATCACACAAGCAGTTTGTTAATGTTTTGATTTCCAGTTTTATTGTAATAGTTTGTTTATCCTTTCTACTATTGTAATAGTTACTTACTTCCAGCTCCATACAACAATTGTATCCCAACAATTTTAAGATAAGATTTTGTTGTAAGTAAGTTAGAAAGATGAGTGGTATAAATCAAACTGCTTTTGATTCTGCTGTTGCTCAAGGCAATCCCTCTTCCTTCCCCACTGATCAAGGCACTCCTAATGCCTTTCCGGTTGCTCAAAGCTCATCCAACGCCTTTGCTGTTGCTTAAGGGAATGTTGTCGCTCCTCCACCCGCTGAATTTCACTATGAACGCCTCTGAAAAGTTCATGGGGTCAAACTTCTAAAGATGGCAACAAAAGATGCTCTTCTATCTGACTGTTATGGGAATGACACATTTCCTAACAGAAGATCCTCCACAAGCTGGAGATGAAATGGACCATTCGCCTTCTGAAACGGGTGAAGGGGGGCCTAGGTATCCATGTCATTAATGGCATGAAGATGGTTCTTGATGCATGGAGTCATAGTGATTTCATTTGTAAGAATTACATATTGAACTACTTGTCAGACCCTCTCTACATTGTGTATTGCACCGTTGGCACTATCAAAGAGTTGTGGAAGAAGCTACAAAAGAAGTACAACGCACAAGATGCAGGTACTAAGAAATTCATCGTTGGGAAATTTCTGAAATTTCAAATGGTGGATAGTAGGACAGTGATGTCCCAAGTCCAGGAATTCCAAATGATTTTACATCACCTGGATTCGGAAGGTATGAAGCCAAACGAGCAGTTTTTGGTTGCATCACTGATTGAAAAGTTACCTCATTCGTGGAATGAGTTTATGAGCTACTTAAAGCTCAAGACAAAGGAGATGACCTTTGAAGAACTTATTATCAAACTCCAAATTCAGGAAGATAATAAGAAGGCCTTGCCTAGGGGTAAACAACCTGCTGAGGAAAAGGCAAATCTGGCTGAGGCCAAAGGGAACCTAAGCAAGAAGCGCAAGTTCCAGAAAGACGGCAAGACCCAAGCAACGGAGAAGTTCAAAAGAAACTGTCACCACTGTGGGAAACCTGGTCATATGATCAAGGACTGTCGCAAGCTCAAGACTGAGCAACAAGAGAAGGCCAAAGCTAAGGGCAAGGCTCAAGTTAACGTTGTCAAGGACCAGTTTATGGATGACATGATTGAAGAGTTCTCAGCGGTGGTGCTAGAAGCAAACCTGGTTGAGAATCCTATGCAATGGTGGATGGACACATGTGCTACAAGACACATCTGTTCCAACAGAGATGCCTTCTCCACTTATACACCGATTACAAACAAAAAGCTATTCATGGGCAGCAACGCTTCATCTGACGTGTTGGGGGTAGGAAAGGTAGTCCTGAAGATGACTTCTAAAAATGAGCTCACTCTAAAAAAAGTGATGCATGTTCCTGATATTAGAAGAAATTTAATTTTAGGTCTTTTATTGGTTAATGCTGGTTTTAGGCTAGTGTTTGAGTTCAATAAATTTGTAGTCACTAAGAATGGAACGTTTGTGGAAAGAGGATTCGTCTGTGAAGGCCTCTTCAAAGTGAACACCATGTCTGCATTACGTAAAAGCAATAATATTGAAGCATCTTCATCTTACTTGCTTGAGTCTTCTAATACATGGCATCATAGATTAGGATATGTTAACTACAAATCCATCCAAAGGTTGGTAAAGTTGGAGTTGTTGCCGTCTATCGACGTAAACCCTCAACATAAGTGTGAGGTGTGCGTAGAGGCAAAACTCACAAAGCTTCATTTTCTATCCGTCGAAAGGAATACCGCTCCTCTAGAACTTATTCACATAGATATATGTGATTTGAAGTTTGCACAAACTAGAGGGGGGAATAAGTATTTTGTGACATTCATTGATGATAGCACAAGGTATTGTTACCTTTACTTGTTGAAAAGTAAGGATGAAGCCTTTGAAGTATTCCGACGTTACAAAACAGAAGTTGAGAACTAACTAAGCACGCGGATTAAATCCATTCGTAGCAATAGAGGTAGAGAATATGTAGCGCCATTTGAGGAATATTGTGCCCAAGAAGGCATTGTTCATCAAAAGATGACTCCATACTCACCTCAATCGAACGGTGTGGCGGAACGTAAGAACTGCACATTGAAGGAAATGATGAATGCCTTACTCATCAATTCCAGTCTTCTCCAAAACATGTGGGGAGAAGCTGTCCTTACCGCTAATACGATTCTTAACAGAGTCCCACATAAGGGTAAGGACAAAACTCCATATAATTCATGAAAGGAAAAGAAACCCACCTATAAATATTTAAAGGTGTTGGGTTGTCTGGCAAAGGTCAAAGTACCCAAGCTAAAGCATGTCAAGATTGGGCATAAGACTGTAGATTGCATATTCATCGGATATGCAAATAACAGTAGTGCTTATCGCTTCTTAGTGTATAAGTCAGATATTCCAAATATCCACGGGGGTACAATCATGGAATCAAGGAATGCACAATTCTTTGAAGATACCTCTCCTAGAAAGGAAAAAGACATAACTTTTCGCAAACGAAGTTATGAACAAAGCTCTCAGGAACCGGGAGTCGTTGACGGCCCGGATCTAGATGGTTCAGATCTAGTGGATCTCGAGGTGGCTGAATATTCGGAATCTAGTGTTCCAGATTCTCAGAACTTGGAGACTCCAGAGATAAAACTAAGGCGAAGTAAAAGGGCGACGAATGATAAATCCTTCGGTCCTGACTTTGTAGCTTATATGGTTGATGATGAACCAAGGAAAATCGCTGAAGCGTTGTCAACTCCAGAGGCACCGCTCTGGAAAGAAGCTATTGAGAGTGAAATAGGCTCCATTCTGCATAACCATACTTGGGAGTTGGTTGATTTTCCTCCGGGAAATAAACCGTTGGGTTGTAAGTGGATACTCAAACGGAAGTATATTGCAGATGGGTCTATAGATAAGTACAAGGCCAGGTTGGTAGTAAAGGGCTATCGGCAGAAATAAAGTCTTGACTACTTTGACACGTACTCCTCGGTATCTCGGATGACGTCCATACGGGTATTCATTGCAATCGCAACTTTGCGTGACCTTGAGATACATCAAATGGATGTCAAGACAGCTTTCCTAAATGGTGATTTGCAAGAAGAAATTTATATGGACCAACCCGAGAGGTATGTTGTTCAAGGGAAAGAGAAGAAAGTATGTCGACTTGTCAAATCTCTGTACGGGCTTAAACAAGCCCCGAAGCAATGGCATGAAAAAATTGATAGTACTCTACTATCGAAGGGTTTCCCCATTAATGAGTGTGACAAATGTGTCTGCATGAAAAGTAACTCTGACTTCGTTATGATATGCATGTATCTAGATGACATGTTGATCACATGGAGCAGTCCTAGCATAATTCTAGAGACTAAGAACATGTTGAAACAATGCTTCGACATAAAGGATATGGGTATCGCAGATGTCAACTTAGGGATAAAATCTCTAAGACATCTGACAGACTGGTCTTATCTCAGTCTCACTACATCGAGGATGTTTTGAGAAAGTTCGAGATATTAGACAGTTTGCCTATAAAGTAACCAATAGATAGAAATCAAAAACTTGATAAAAATTGTGGTGCACCTATATGCTAGGAGCGATATGTACAGGTAATCGGTAGTTTGATGTACATAACAAACTGCACCCAACCTGATATTGCTTATGCAGTCAATAAGTTGGCTAGGTTTACCCGTAATCTGAGTGATAATCATTGGAAGCCGTTGAATCGGGTACTTTAATACCTTAAATACACGCTAACTTACGGGTTGCATTATTCGAGATATCCAGCTGTACTAGAGTGGTACAGTGATGCACACTGGATATCTGATATAGAGAACACCAAGTCCACCAGTGGGTATGTATTTACAATTGGTGGTGGGGCTGTGTCTTGGAAATCCTCTAAGCAAACTTGTATTGCCCGATCCACAATGGAATCAGAGTTTATCGCTTTAGACAAAGCATGAGAAGAAGTTGAGTGACTTCATGACTTCTTAGAGGATGTTCCTTGTTAGAACAAACCCGTACCTTCTGTAATGATCCACTGTGACAGCCAGTTTACTCTAAGAAGGGCACAAAATTCTATGTACAATGACAATTCTCATCATATTTGACGGAGACATAAAACCATTAGGCAACTGATCACTACGGATATAATATCCATTGATTACATAAAATCAAAGGATAACATAGCTGACCCACTGACAAAGGGCTTACCCAAGGATCAGATGTTCTGCCTGTCTAGGGGAATGGGCTTAAAACCCAAAGTATAAGGACCAATACGGTGGTAACCCAACCTTACTGACTGGAGTTCCCAGGAATTAGGTTCAATGGGAAAACTAAGATGTAAATGTTCAGTTGATCACTTCGGTGGAAGCATGAACACTTCAGTTATTGATTTCTGTAGAGAAACACCAAATCCAAAACAGTTCTCGCGATAGACTATAAGTGCTATCTGCAGTGTGGGTGAAGGTTAAGTTTCCAAAACCTTTAATGATCCTCACCGGATGAGGTTAGGTTTGGGGAAATTCTTAATGGTTCCTAACACTTGTAAAGTGGGGTATAGCAGGAGACCACCTATTTAAGTGCGAGGACTGGCCGCCTCAAATGAACGCACTTAAGAAACCAAGAAGTGTCCACTGCCACAACGAACAAAACATTATGAAGAACTGAGTAGAGGAAGTTGTTCTTTTGGTACCGTTGACTTGGCTTACACTAAACATTGATGGTTCAAGACATCACGTTCACCGCGCAGTAAGTAAGTCCTATGGTATTCAACTATGGAAGGTTCAAAGCGTATGCTACCTATCCAGATGCAACATCGGTCCGCTGAAAGATTGCTAGAAAAGGCACCATGTATGTGCGCCAAAATCTCTTTCAAGAAGGGATTGTTGGAAATTTACTAAATGTGGAAATAAGTATATCCCATTATTTTATGACTCGAACTATTGGGCCCGCACGTCAGAAACGTCGTTTCCACACGCGTGCACACGTAGTGCCAAGTATCGCAAATTTCATTAGTAAAAGAGATATTGGTACGTATGTAATACATTTGAGACATAAAATTATGGACGGTTATTGGACAAATGACAAAGTATTCCACGTTGGTAAATGAAGGAAGAAGTGTACAAAGTGTAAAATGAAACGAGTCAGAAATCGCCGCGGAGCCGTGAAGGGCCGCGGCGCCACACCGTCTGAGCCGCGGCGCCTCCCAGGCTGCGCCGCGATGCAAAATGGCTGATCAGCTACTGGAGCCGCGGTGCTGATTCACAGCGCTACGGCGCTTCAGAGGCAGAATGTTGCGACGGAAAGTTGGAAAAATCTGACATTTGGGCTGGTTTTGGAGCATTGATTCTCCATTACTTGCCACATGAATTTAGCCATTATTTGGCTGAATGTAACCCTTCAATCAAGTGCAATTACATGGCTATTGAAGGCCATTAGTTGGCTAGTTGAGAAGTCTTCTACTTACACTATAAATTGAGGCCTTTGGCTCAATTGAAACACACTACACTCAACACTTAGAGAATTCTCCAGTTATTCTGATTTCATATTCTTCCTCTCTAGAAAAGTCACTATACTCAAAGTTCTTCAAGAGTAACACTTGAGTTTCCTTTGCTCACTTGTTAAAGTTGTTGTTGTATCTTGGAAGACTATTACTCAACACCGTAAAAAGATATATACGGGGCAATATTGTCTTAAAGACAGAGTGCCATCACTCGACTCCGCAAATCACACAAGCAGTTTGTTAAGGTTTTGATTTCCAGTTTTATTGTAATAGTTTGTTTATCCTTTCTACTATTGTAATAGTTACTTACTTTCTGTTCCCTACAACAATTGTATCCCAAGAAAACTTGTTGAAAGTGTTGCTTTTCACATTTGCAAAGAGCAAATATGCCATAATTATCTTTATATTACTTGAAATTAAAAGTATTTATTCCCTCTATTTGTTCTGTTCAAGATGGTTCATATTTAGTGGTGCTAACTACCATTACAAGAATTTTTATATGTCATAGTTCATATAGTTCCATCAAACTCATTTAAATCTGATAAGTTATACTATTTCATGTTTTGATGATTTGTCAAACATATTCGAGAAACCAGATAGGGACCAGATGTGATCAGATCCCCCAGCCACCAGATGTGATCAGATCCCCTAGACGTCGTACAATCAACTGTACAGCTATAAAAGTTGTTGCACTGTACCGACTGGCAACTTGTTAGAGGTCAAAACAAATGATGAAACGTCTCTCTGACATCTCACATGCTCTCTTATATAATCAACATGTTACAACTGTAACCTTAACACTTGAAAATCTAAAATTCATAATTTTCTCAAGTGCCAGCCGTCGTTGCTCTCAAGATTCTCTCAAGAACAAAGCTGCAACAAACTCGAGAACCATATCTCAAGCACTGAAGATATCTTAAGTCCTTAGGTTGTTGAATCTTTGTCTTTTGGTCTTTATTTGTATTCCTACACTACTTTCAAGAAGTGTCATTGTAGGACAGATTTTCAACCCTTTTCAGTTGTTTATTTGGCTAGAGTTAGTTAAGGGTTGTTCTTTTCAATAGAGTGATTGTAAAGGTCTTACAATAGAGTGATTGTAAAGGTCTTACAATAGAGTGATTGTAAAGGTCTTACAATAGAGTTGTTGTAAGGGGTGAGGGATTAAGAGTTTAATTTCTAGGTTGTTATAGGTTGTAATATGAAGTTGCTCGTTATAGTGAAGTTTGGGAAATCCTACTCCGGTAGGTCGTGGTTTTTAATTCCTTAAGCAAAGAGTTTTCCATGTAAATATCCTGTGTTATTTACTTTCTGTCTTTACTTAAGGGAACAGACCGAGAACCTGATTCTCTACTCTATTTGGTGGACTCTTAGTTTTCTATCAATTGGTATCAAAGCAGATTCTTTCTAAAAGATTAACACCTAGAAATGATCTTTCTCATGGCTGCTCCACCAAACATAGAGGAAGGACAATCTACCACAAGACCGCCGATATTCAATGGAAAGTATTATGGTGGTGGAAGACAAGAATTCATGACTTCATTATGGCTGAGGATTCTGAGTTATGGGATATCATTTGTGATGGTCCTCATATTCCTCTGAACACAAATCCAGCTGGTATCAAAACTACTACAAAATCAAGTAAGGAATATAATAATGCAGATAGAAAGGTTGTGGAGATGAATTTCAAGGCTAAGAAAATCCATGTTTGTGGTATTGGACCAGATGAGTACAATTGTATCTTAGCTTGTCAAAGCTAGAAATCTTTTCAAACTGCTCATGAGGGAACTAGTCAAGTAAAACAGTCCAAAATAGACATGCTTACCACGAAAAATGAACTCTTTAAGATAAAGGATGGTAAGTCTATTCTGGATATGCACACCAGGTTCACCTCCATAATGAATAAACTCCATTCTCTTGGTGAAATCATTCAAACCAACAAACTGGTTTGTAAAATACTTAGTGTTTTGCCTAACTCTGGGGAAAGCAAAGTTAATGTTATCTCTGAAGATAAGGACCTGCAAAAGGTGACCATTGATGAGCTTGTTGGCAACCTCAAAACTTATGAGATGAGGAGACAAAATGATCTGGAAAGAAAAGAGCAAAAGAAGTAAAAGAGCCTGATTCTCAAGGTTGGTAAAAGTGACACAAGCAGTAATGAATCTGATATGGCGTACCTCACTCGAAGATTTCAAAAAATGGTTCGAAAAATGGTGGAGTCCCAAAGAAAGGAAGATCCAGCAGGAATTTCAAAGGAAATGGTTGTTGTCACAAGTGTGGGAATCTAGGACATTTCATCAAAGAATGCCTTCTTCACAAATATGACTATTATAAAAACAACACTGAAAAAGTGGCTAAGAGGAATCAGGTCCCTGATAAAAAGTTTAAAAGAAGAGATGCAACTGATAATCTAGTAAAGTAAGCTCTGGCTGTTTGGGGAGTCTCTTCCAGTGAATCTGAAGATGGAGATGTTATGTTTCACTTTTACGCGGAGGCATAAAATCTACTGAATAATTTGTGAACTCTTGAATTTTTTATTTATTAGAGTCACCATCTAATTTATAAGGAAAACTAGGAAAACCAAATTTTAAAGGATTTATTCAAAACACAGATAAAACCTTTGAAAACCAGAGTTCGAGGTAAGGGTTCAGGTGACCTTCAGATTTTAAAGATGTGGCTAAATTGTTTATTTGCTTAAAAGATATGTATAAAGAAGTCTTATTTACTCATGGCATTTGAGAAAAGACACAATTGGAATTTGCTTCAAACTGTTTAAGTAGAAAAAAACTCTTTTTGAGTCTTTGAAAACTCTTTAAGGAAGAAAAAGGTGTTTTCCCACTTTTGATTTAACTAAATAGGTCAATTCTATGGACTACACCGAACTCTTTTCTGGACTCAATTTTGGTGGGCTAGGCCCAAATCTTTATCTACTTAATTCAAATAAGTTAAAGCTCAAAAGAAATTTAGTCCATTTAGACAACCTAAGAATTATACCATTTCCAAATATAAGCATTGTTCCCAAGTTCATATATCCGCATCGAGATTTCAACTAATTCTAAAGGGTTTCAGTAACATAAATATTCTTACAACATATTCATACAAGACAAAATACAAACATGTATTAAAGAGAAAGGGGGAAAGAAAGTGTATTTTTTGGCCTTGGGCCCAAATCAAGCAATCTTGTTCTCTTTCATCTTTGTAGAATTTCATTTCGTAATCCCACATTACTTAGATGTTCCTCACAAAGAATGAGGGGAAAATAGTTAGAAATAAATAAATATAAAGTAAAAACTTCGGATCCGTATCAAAATAATAGAACTTTTGATTACAAAAGGCTCAGACTTATATTTTTTTAGACGAAAGAAATCTCATTCATGTCGTGGCTGCGAACTAGTGACTCGTCAGTCAATCTAGTTATCTCGCCAACGCATGTTGATTTCTAACTTGTAATTTTTATCATAAGTGTCATCACCGCCCTTTTTTCGAAGGAAGCAAATCGAGGGATAACCTTTCAAAAGGGATATGGCTCAAATTTATTTTCATTGACCCTTAAGTATAGTATCTGTTCAAATCAACTTCATCACAAGTGTAGCAATCTGTGTAGCACACCCAAAAACATATAGCAACAGCTATTTTTTCAATCAAGAGTAGTGTCTGTTCCTTTAAACTGTAGCAACCATTTTCCATAAACATAATAGTAGTGGACATCAATACGCACCAGCAAATCAAGTGCATCATCTGTTCTTTTGTAAAGAGGGTAGTAACCAATGGCTGAAGTGCAACAGTAAGTAAATAGAAAGTCTGCCAACCTTAAGAACACAACAACAACTCTCATTAAGTGCAGAAACTTGGAGGAGCATTTGCTCCTCAAGCATAGCAGAGGAGAACATCCAAATATGACAACAATGGTCAAATTGTAAGCCTCAGATTTTAATCTCAAAGTGAACACCACAATGCCCACTTTGAGATTACCTTTTTGACGAGCAGCGACGGAGGCGTCGAGAGACGCGAACACCCTTTCACCCAAACTAGCTTCCGACAAGCGGAAACAAAACCAAAAATTTAGAACTTTCTCCAAACCCAAGTTTGGCCGAGTTTCAAGTGTTCCAGCTCTTGGAGGTTGTGAAAAACCAATGTTGATGAAGAAGAAATAGAGAGCATTTCAAAACGATGAACAAGGAGGAAATCATCAATGCCCTTACCCAAAATGAGACTTTGCCGTTTCCGAATTGGGATTATTGGGTCTGAAATAGAGATTTGAAAGGATGGCCACAATTACACTTTAAATGTAACCAAAACATTGCTCAAATAGCTATATTGCTTAAAATTGAAATTCAACTTCTTTACAAAATCAAACCAGTCTTTAACGCTTAGATAAATTGAAGTAAAATTGAGATGAAATTGATCATTTATTTAATTAATTAAATTTCTTGATTTAACGGAGTAAAATATTTGTCTATTAATTACCATTTAGTTTAAACAATTGACTAAATAATTGCTTTCACTATTTTGACTTTAAATTTCGATAAATATGCTTAAAATTTTATAATTCATGTGAAAAATATACGGATGATATACAATGATATATTTGATGATATTTTGCTAAATGAAATGGCAAAATGTCACCGAAATAACTTTGTAAAATTATTTTTACTCTGAAAAGTGCATATTTTACTTCGTTTGTAATTCAAGAAGTCTGACTAATTAAATATTTTTTGAGGGAAAAAATGGATGTCAACAAGAGATGACCAAGGTGATACATCTATGACGGTGCTGATAATGAACCTTTGTAATATGAGTCAATTTTTATACTCATGGCCAAATCTGATGCTGATTTTGACAATCAATAAGATGAGGTAAATTTTCTTGATGTTCGGAAAAACTTAAAAAGTTAATCTCAGAAAAAATTGATGTCATTAGCAAATGTGTTAATTGATGCATATCATAGCCTTATTAATGAGAAGGTTGGTCTAATTAAAGAAATTGATGAATTAGAATAAGAAAGGGATGATGTGATAGTTTCCATTGTAGATTTGAAGGAATGAGTTGATGAAGTAACTAGAGAAAACTCTTTGTTAAAAAACCAAATTAAATAATGGATGGATACTCCTTCTAAAGGAAAAAAGACAGCTAGTGAGACTCAGCTTGAGCTTAAGAAAATCAAAATGAGTCTCACTACTGAGCTAGAAAAGAATAGACAACTACAGGAGGATTTAAAAAGGTAAAAGTTGATCTTGATAAGTCACTTCATTTGACTTGGTCCTCTGATGTAATTGCTTCTATGTACAATAGTAATGGAGGATGAAGGCAAGGCATCGGGTTTCAAAAGGCCAAGACCCCCTATAATCCTCACAACAAGTATGTCACTATGATTGAAAATTGGATATGCACTCATTGTGGTCATACTGGCCATTATAAGAATGCATGCATAGCCAAATTTCAGTCTCTACAGAAAAATAAGAGTTTAATTGAGAAGAAATCCAGAGTTGAGGGACCTAGTCCCCGTAAAAGGAAAACTATTTTGCATACATGGACTAAAAGAATCTTAATTCACCCGTTCTATTATTATAAGGGACCCAAACTGGTTTAGGTTCCTAAATCTAATCAGTAACTTTGTTTGCAGGCTGGAGTGAGAGAAGGCAGTAAAAAATGGTACATGGATAGTGGTTGCTCGAAGTATATGACTGGAAGAATGGATGATTTCATCTCACTCAAGGCATTCCAATGTGGGAGTGTGTCTTTTGGAAATTGCAAGAAAGGATATATTCTTGGTATTGGAAAAATTGTCAAGACACTCTCTCATGCAATTGAAAATGTGTATTATATAAATGGCTTGAAGTATAGCTAGTTGAGTGTGTCTCCAATTTGTGATAAAGGAAATGAAGTAAAGTTCTTGTCCTGTTCTTGCACTGTCACCAACCTCAAATATGGTTAAGTGGTGTTGATATAAAAAAGGTTCAAGAATATTTATGTGGCAGATTTTGTTTTATTAAATGGAAGCGATCTGACATACCTCAGTTCCATTGATGATGATGCTAAACTATGGCACATACGGCTGAGACATGTAAGTTTTTCTTTGCTGAACAAACTTGTTATGAAGGACCTGGTTTGTGGGCTATCAAAGACCAAGTTCAAATATCACAAAGCGTGTGATGCTTGCATAAAAGGGAAGCATGTTAGATTCTCCTTCAAACCAAAGAAAGAAGTGAGTACCTCAAGGCCACTTGATCTTCTTCACGTGAATCTTTGTGGTCCAATGAGGATTCCAAGAAGAGGAGGAAAGAAGTATATATTTATGAGTATTAGATTTGATCATAGCACTGAATTTGACAATGCCAAGTTTGATGAATTCTATGCTGAAAATGGTATAAGTCACAACTTTTCTGCACCTGGAACACCTTAACAAAATGGTTTTGTGAAAAGACAAACAGAACTCTTGAAGATATGGCCAGAACAATATGGATAGCCAGTGGTATGTCTAAGAGTTTTAGGGTTGAAACAGTCAACACTGCATGTCACTTGATTAACATGTGCATGATCAGGTTTCTGCTTGGGAAGATTCCTTATGAACTACTCAATGAAAGAAAACCCAAGCTGACTTATCTGAGAGCTTTTGGATGCAAATGCTTTGTTCTCAATAATGGTAAGAAAGCTTTGAGGAAGTTTGATGCTAAAAGTGATGAATGAATCTTTCTTAATTACTCTTCTCATAACAATACTTTCAAGGTTTACAATAAGAAAACTCAATGTGTTGAAGAAATTGTAATGTGATCTTTGATGAATCAAATAATTTGGGCTGTAAAGGGACACATGATGATAAAGCTGAAGATGGGAAATTTTTTAAAGTTCTGGATGAAGTTATAGAAATTTCAAATGGAAAGACTGAATTGATGAGTCAAGCAGAGCAATAAAGAAGATGAAGCAGAATCTCTAAAAAGCACACAAGAACTTGGTCCCTCAATTACTCCACTGGAAAATGAGCATCGGGTAGCTGATGATGTGTCAGTTACCCCTGAGGCTGAACAGATCAATCATGAAAATCAAGCCTCTGATAAAGTCAATGACGGATCCAATATGGAGGAACCTCCATCGAATCCTGAAGTACAAGTATCTAACTGGAAGTACAAAGGATCTCATCCACTTTAAAATGTGATTACTCCCTTAGATTTTGGTATTCAAACTAGATTTAGGGCGAGAAACGTATTTGCTTTCTCAACCTTCCTGTCTCAAATTGAACCCAAGAATATCAAGAAAGCATTGAAAGATGTTGAATGGATAATTGCTATGCAAGAGGAGCTTCGTCAATTTGAGAGAAACAAAGTGTGGCACTTGGTCCCTAAACCTTCAGACATAATAGTGATTGGAACCATGTGGGTGTTTCGCAATAAGCTTAATGAATTTGAAAACACAACAAGAAATAAGACAAGGCTAGTGGTTCAAGGCTACAATCAAGAAGAATGGATAAACTATGATGAGACATTTTCTCCTGTTGCAAGAATAGAAGCAATTATGATTCTTATTGCTTTTGCATCTCATATGGAATTCAAATTGTTCTAAGTCGATGCTAAAAGTTTCTTTCTAAATGGATATTTGAAAAAGAAAATCTTTGTCAAGTAACCTCCTGGTTTTGAAAGTCATGAGCACCCTGAGCACATCTACAAACTTGATAAAGCACTATATGATTTAAAGCAAGCTCATCAGGCTTGGTATGAGAGATTGTCAAAGTTCCTTCTTGAAAATGGCTTCACAAGAGGGAAAATTGACAACACTATATTTATGAAGAAAAGAGAGAAATTTGTTGATTGTGCAAGTATATGTCGATGATATCATCTTTGGTGCCACAAATGACCCCTTGTGTGAGGAATTTGCAAAGCTCATGGGCAGTGAATTTGAGATGAGCATGATGAGAGAGCTGAATTTCTTTTTTGGGCTACAAGTAAAGCAAACCCCAAGAGGCACCATGATCAATCAACAAAAGTATATAAAGGAGCTGCTGAAGAGGTTTGTGATGGAAAATGCTAAGCCTATTTATACACTTAAAGCCACTGCTACTCGGCTAGACATGGATGAACCTAGTTCTCATATTAATGAAACCATGTATAGGAGAATCATTGGGTCTCTACTTTATTTGACTGCTAGCAGACTTGACATTGTGTTTAGTGCTGGTTTGTGTACAAGGTTTCAATCAAGCCCAAAAGAATCTCATTTGAAGGCTGCAAAAAGAATTCTAAGGTATCTCAAAGAGACTCTGGACCTGGTCCTCTTCTATTCTTCAAGAGATAACTTTGACTTGATTAGATATGTTGATGTTGATTATGCTGGATATTAGTGGATAGAAAGAGCACATCTTGTATGACACATTTTTTTGGGTCATGTTCGATCTCATGGGGTATCAAGAAATAAAATTACGTGGCTCTTTCTACTGCAGAAACTGAATATGTAGATGTCACCTCTTGTTGTGCTCAATTTATATGGATCAAACAACATCTTGAAGATTTTGGTGTGCTTACTAATTGTGTATCTTTGTTGTGTGATAATACAAGTGCACTCAATATGGCAAAAAATCCAGTGTAACACAAGAGAACCAAACACATTGATATAAGACACCATTTCCAAGGGATAATGTTGAAAAGTTTGATTTGTATAAAGTTTTGCAAGACAGAGGAACAGGTAGCAGACATCTTCACCAAGGCATTGAGCAGGGATCACTTTGAAAGAAATCGCTTGGAGTTTGTATAGATCAAGCTCAACTAGTTGTCTCTCCATAAGCTCCCTCAATGATTGACTATGATAAGAGGACAAGTACAATGATAAAGTATTTTTTGGTGGCATCTAACTCAGTTCTATACTGTTACAGGTATACATGCATGGCAGTTTCAGGACAACAAAAATATAGGTGACATTGCACTTTTCAGAGTTTTTGCCTTCATTTTCAAAAAAAATTGTCAAGGAACCTAGTTCATGTGACTCAGGTTAGTAGTCTCTTCAATACTTGTGTATTTTTTTTAAACTGCTTAGAGTGTCATGTCATTTTATTTCCTTCCCGCCTCCATTTCCAAAATAAACCTTTAATTGTCATATATTTTCTTAAATAGTGCGAGAAACAAAAAAAAAATCATATTTCACCCAATCATAACCGGTTCCTTTCTCCGCCTTATTACACCAAAGTTCTCATTCTTCACTCCACTTAAACACCCAATGCAAAAATCATTTCATTCTATCTCTCTCTGAAATCAAACGGCTTTATCCTTCTCATTTATTTCTGATTAAAGTTGAAATATGTCTCAATCATCGCCACCTAACTCACCTAAACCAACCACCACTGTGTTTTCTCAAAAATCCCCAAACCTATCTGAACAAAACCCTCAAATGTCACCCCCAAAATCTCTATTATCCACTCTAGTCTCACATACACCTTTTTCTTCTCATGTTCTTTCGCGTAGTCGGAAGAACCAAACCCCCAAGAAGTTTGTCCCTGAAACTCCTTCAACCACTCTTGAGGAGCAACCCTCAACAACCGATTTTGAACAACAAGAAACTCCGATCAAAATATGAAAGAAAATTGTACAAATGGAAAGTGAGTTAGTTGAGCCAAATCCCTCTAATGTTGTTGTAGAAGAATAAGGAAAGGGTGTTGAATCAACTAAGGAACTAGGTAATACTACTCTACCAGTTTATAAATCTCTTGATGGTTTAAACAACGGACACTCTGAATCCTCTATTGACCATATGTTTGATGGAAGTCTTGGTGAGGGAGAAAGGGGAGGGGGAAATATCTTGAAGAGTGAGGCTGTTGAAATCATGTCTAGGCTTTTAGAATCTATGGGTAGATTAAATAGTGGAGAAATTGGTAAGGTAATATGTCCCCTCAATCAGGGGAAATCTGTGACTGAACTGGAAAAATAGGAACTTGATAAGGAAACTGGTTCCTCAACGTAAGAGGAGTTTGAGTCTCCTATTTTTAAGACTGCTCCTATTTGGGATGAGAGACCAGTTTCCTCAAGGGCCAACTTGGATATCAAACTCCAACATGTGTCCACTATCACTGTACCTCTAGGAGATCTCTCATCTGGAAAGGAACCTGGTCCTGCTAGTTCTTCTCAGCAAGTTGATGATGATGATGACTTGGTTTTGAATATTGTGTTCAACAAAAAATCTTAACCCTTGACAAAGGTGTGTCTGAGTGGTAGTGAAAGGAAACATATTGCCTACAAAGAACCCACTACCAGACAAAGGAAGAAAGCTCAACTAGAGTCTGCTATGAAAGCAAATAAGGAGAAAAGCTCCTTAAAGAAAAAGAGATTGTTCGTGAAAATTTTGTTGGTTGATGAGGAGGAAGCGTCACTTGTTGATGTGGTGACTGTGGATGATGAAGAGAATATAGTGGATGAGTCTTCACTTGTGAGAAAAAATTACAATAAAAGAATAATGGTGAAAGGAAAATTTGTTGAGACTGTTGAACTAGACGATGAGGTTGAAAAGTCTGAGAAGAAGAAGACTGAGCCTCATTTACTCCGAAAAAGTTCCTCATCAAATAAGCAAATAAAGAACTGAGTGAGTGGAAGAGGAAAGAGATTTTGAAGTTTCAAAAGGTGTTACTTGGTAGAGTCTTTGATCCTGATATTGCAAACAAATGTGGGATAAAGGAATTTCTCAAAATAGTTGAATTCTAGAAATGGAATCATCTATTTGTTCCTCCAGCTCCCAGTGTCTTTGAAGAAGAGGTTGTCGACTTTTATGCAAACTTATCTGCTACTAATGATGATACTCTGGTATTGTATGTGAATGGGACTGATTTTGTTCTTGATGAAGAGAAGCTTAGGGAGATTCTTGGTGTCCATACTGATGGATTCAAAATATGGCTGGCCAGTGGGCCGGGTCGGCCTGGTCCCGCCCCGACACTGCTCCGGTCCCGCCCTGAACCCGACTTTTAAAAAAAATTACGGTATCGGGACTCGAACCGAGATGAGACATGGTCTCGTCCCGACCGATCCCGGCCCACCCCAATCCTGCCAGGCCCGACCCAGTCTCATCCCGGTCCCGCCCCCGATCCCGCCCGAAACCTCCCCTTTGCACAAACAACTGTTGCACCAACGACCATTTTACATTTTGGCCGTTGTGCAACGACCATTTTTGGCCTCCCCCTTCCCCAACCCCCCTACCCCCTTAATATTTATTTTTAACCCATAAGTTATTATATTTACACTTTAACTCAATTCCCAACTATAAATACCTCATTTTCTCTTCATCTTTCTCACAAATCTTCCTACAATCTCTCTATTCCCTCAATCTATCTCTCTACAAGTCTACATTGTCTACTAAATATTGAATTTTATTTATTCATTTGGGAGTGAAGTTGACAACTAGCTTGAGGATCTTCCTTCGAGCAAAGATTCAATTTTCAACCTCTCGATTACACGTCGACGTTACGTCGGCGTTTGGTACATTTGTTCCTTCATTAAATTATTATTGTTTGTTTATTTTATTTAGCGCACTTAATTTTATTTTATTTAATTATTTATTAATATAATTATAAATTTATAATGGAAGGATCTAAACGTATGCTTACGGGTAGGGGTCAGGCTTCTTCTAGTAGGGGCAATAAGGGCAAGGGTACTTCTTCTAGTCATCCTATTTGTAGACAGAATCATATTCCTACACAAGATGATTTTGTTGATACTGAACATTTTCCTACAATACCATTAGATTTAGACGAAGAACTATTTTCTGGAACTCAAGAAGACTTTAATTTAGACGATGATCTAGATGATACACCCACTAATGTAGATGACAACACACCCACTAGTGCACCTTCAACTGAAATGCCTCATATTCCCCCTAGTATGAGACGAGGTCCAGTAAAACGACCATTAAAATCGGATGCATGGACATTTTTTGATAGGGACGTAGAGAATCAAGTAGCTAGATGTAAAATTTGTAAAAATGTTTTAAAATTTAAAACTGGAAAAGGTCACGGTGGGACGTGGGGTTTAATGAGACACGTAGCAAGGGCTCATCCAGCTAGGTATGCCCAATATGAGGCTTCAAAATCGGATGCGCAAACGTCCGCTCCATCGGGACAAGGTTCACATACTGTCCCGGACCAAGTACAGGAACCCCACGACAGGGGGAATTGTAGGCTCTAATTACAATAAACATAGAGATAGGGAAGAAATAGCAAAATTAGTTGTTGTGGAGGGTTTGCCTTTTTCACTTCCTTCATCTCCCGGTTTTATTCATTACATTAGAGATATGTATAATCCTGTTTTTAACGATTTTCCTAGATCAATTGTTAAGAGAGATGTATTTAAATTTGCACATGAATATCAACAATATTTACGTTATTCATTATATCATTTTAATGGCAAAGTGGCTATCTCTTCTGATATAGCTCGTAGTACTAACGGCCATGATTATTTAACGGTAACATGTCATTGGATAGATTATAAATGGTCTATGCAAAAACGTATCTTAGCGTATAGATATATAGATGATAGGCACGCTGGTACTTTTATTGCAAAAAATATTTATCAAGTGTGCGATTATTACAGAATAACTGATAAAATTATGACTATTACATTAGATAACGCTTCTTCTAACAATTATGCTATTACAATTTTAAAAAATAGTTTAACTCCATCTTTTTCAGATCATTTTCATATAAAATGTGCGTGCCATATATATAACTTAGTTGTAAAGGATGGTCTATCACTTTTTGAAGACATTCTTAGTAAATTACAATTTGTTATAAACTTTATTTTTAAAAATAATAGAATACAACGAAGAAAAGAATATAAAAAAACTTGTCACGATTGCCAACTACCTTATAGAAAAATTCCAGAAGAAATACCCACTAGGTGAAATTCTTTATACGAGCAACTACTTGTTGCTTATGTCTATAGAAAACCTATAACTTTATTTTTTAACTCTCATAATCAAAATCCAGCTGATATGGTTATAGATAGCGATTGAGGGGAAAATTCCGAACTTATTGTATTTTTAGAGAAATTTTTTCAAGCAACAAAAAAAAATTCCGGTATATATTATCCTACTATTTCAACTATGTTGTTTTATATAGCTCTAATATTTTTACTGCTTAATGAATATATGGGTAAACCAGCTTATAAGGCAGCTATTAAAAAATGTTTATCAAAATAAAAAATATTTTATTCCTATTCCCACTATTTATATTATTGGTGATGTATTAAATTCGACTATTAAAATAGACGGTACTAAATCACTTATTGAAACTATTTACGATTGTATAGCAGTACTACCACCTCCAAGTCCCAAAAATTCAAAACACTCACCACCTATTGAACAAACTAAATAAGAAGTGTTGTCTAGCGTAGAAGACGAATGCAAAAAAGTATATAGGTTTTACCAACAAGAAAGTGCTAGCAACCTACCGGCTTCCATACCATCTTCTTCTTCTTCAACACAACCTCATAAAAGACATGTTGTTTCTGCGGCTAGTATTGAAAGCCTCAGAAATAGAATGTGCGGCCGTACCACTACTAACCAAATTAGCGAGTTTGATATTTTTGTTTTGCAGGGTTCTGTAACGTACCAAGCAGTTCTAAATGAAGAAGGATGTGAAGACTTGCTGAAATACTGGATGAGGAATGAGAAGACCTTTCCGACACTTTCAATGATGGCCCGCGATGTTTTGAACATTCAAGCGTCATCAATGGCATCTGAAAGCACTTTTTCTGCCGGCAGATATCAAATAGGAGAGCTCAAACACTCATTAGTCGGAGACAGCTTAGAGATTGTAGTATTATTCAGAGATTGGATATGAGCGGAGCGGAGAAGGTGCGGTCAACCGGAGATCAACGAAGAAGAAGACGAAAACTACAACGAAATCTTATCCGAATGTGGTGGAAGCGACGTGGAGCAATTTGATCAACAAATACCAATTTCAACTGAAGAACCACAAGAAATTATCAAGAAACTAGAACATGTTTTTTTTTAAATGTAATTTTTTTAATTGCAGTTTTACTATTTAATTTACAACTTTTGAATAACACCACAAAGTTGCAATTTTGATAATTGTATTTGTATTACAAAAAAAATTATATGTCTATTAAATAATATAAGAGCCACAAAAACAGTCTTGTGATGTTTTTATTACACTATCTTGTTTAATTATTGAGTTTTTTTATATATATGTTATTTTTTAAATTAAGTGGAAAAAAAAACCGCCCCGACTTGATTCCGACGGGATCGGAAACGGGATGGGACAACGGCGAATCCCGCCTATCCCGATCCCGCCGGTCCTGACCCGATCTCGCCCCTCCCCCCATCCCACCCCGACCAAATCCCACTGGTCCAGACCCGACGGCCCCGATCCCTGCCCACTGGCCAGCCATAATTGAAAATAATTAAGGGGAGTGATGCTTCGACTGAGTTTTTGAATGTTATTGTGAAGCAAGAAAGGACAATGACCGGGGCAAGGATCTTTAAAAAACTACTCAAACCTGAATATCAGCTCTTATTTGAGTTTGTTAACAAAGTCTTGCTTCCCAGGACTGGGAGAAGGTCCCTTACTGCTATTTCTGATTTGGTTCTCATTGATGCATTAGAAAATTTTATTCCTATCTGCTTGCCAGCTTTTATGATAGAGCACATTCTGAAGATAACCAATACAAAGGATGGTAGGCATAGTCTTCCCTACGAGTTCTTTCTCACCAAATTTTTGAGCATTTTAATGTTAAGTGGGAAAGACAACCACGAGGACCAGGAAAAAAATGTTCACTTTGGGTACCTTGGAGGAATGTGAGTGTATGCCTAGAAAAGGAGGAGTTGGAAGTAATTCCACAATTTCAATCTTGATTGAGGCTCAATAAAAAGGCTACTACTGAGATCCAAAGGTTACAGACTAAAAAATGTCATTTTAAAATCTCAGCTTGCCGAGAAAGCAAGAGAATCAGGTCCAATGGTCCTATGGAGAAATTTAATGTTCAGTTGAAGGCTGAAAATGAAAAACTGAAGCAGAAAATGGATGAGCTTCGTGAGCAACTGATCCATGACTAGAGAACTGCAAATGAGGGGGTGGACAAGATCATTAAAGCTTTCCCTGCCTAGCCTTCCATCTCCTTATTCCCCATGTCCTTAAGCCCTTCCAAATCCCTTTGAATTTCTATCCTTTTGAACCTTATTCCTTAATGACATTGGCATTTTTGCCTGTTTGATTATCAAATTATGTATTGTTGAAACTGCTAAGTTTTTGTTATGATTGATTATCAAATTTGGGCATTTTCTCTATTTTGTGCAATGATACTTATTTTGTTTGTCACTGTTATTGCTCATGTTGTGTTGCCCCGGTGGCCATGAGTTAATGTTGCTGAACGTTTTATGCTTGTGTTGATATTTTTACTCTTTTCAATGATGTCATAAGGGGAAATTTATTCAGGGAGAGGGGGGGTTAATTGATATGTTGATGATGCTATTGTTGTTAACATGTTGTGTTGAAAGAATATAGGTTTGATTCTTAGGGGGAACGAGTGAAAATCTGGTTCTCAGGGGGAATATCAATTATGGGTTTGTCATCATCAAAAAGGGGAAAATTGATAAATTACGCTATTTCGTATTTTGATGATTTGCCAAACATATTCGAGGAACCAGATAGAGGCCAGATGTGATCAAGCCCCCTAGCTGTCGTATAGTCAACTCTACAGCTGTAAAAGCTGTTGCACTAGACGATTGGCGGTTTACTAGAGGCCAAAACAAACGATGAAACGTCCCTCTCACATCTCACATGCTCTCTTATATAAACAACATGTTACATGTGTAACCCTAACACTTGCAAATCCATAAATCATAATTTTCTCAAGTTCCAGCTGCCGCTACTCTCAAGATTCTCTCAAGAACTGTAACAATCCGATATTTTTCAAGTGAATTTTAGAGTTATTTTCATAATTATAGCTTACTATTTTATTGATTTTCATATGATAGCAGGTAGTTTTGAAAACATATTTATACAATGTATATGTATTATTAAAAAATTTGCTTATACACATATGATATAATGTATGACGTAGTTTATTAATTATAAGTAAGTAGAGGGTCAAATTCATAATTGAGTTTTAAGAGGCTTTGGCAAGTTTATAAAGGGTGAAAGTGGGTCAAGCCCACCACTTTATTTTGCTGGCACGTGAGGTAAGAAGGTTAATTGCTCGTTTCGGGGGTTATTGAGACGGGCACACAAATAGGGGTTTTGGGTAGTGTTAGCATCGGTTTGATATATATAGTCTTTTAGTCTACCAATCACAGAGAAGAGAATTTCAAAGTGCATTGTCTTGTTGTCCGATAGCTGAACGTGAATTTGCAGGCGTAGAAAATTAGATTTCGGAAATCGCAAGCAGAGGTATTCTTAAATCCTTATTTCGTGTTTTCTTTTTCCCCTTCGATATAGTAATATTTAGATGACCCATCAATTCACATAAAAAATTGGGACTTAATTGTTGATTTAAAATTCATGACTTATGGGTAACGTGTCTATGTAATCAATTTCGGATTTTGGACCGTTAATTCGAGGGACGGGTTTGAGTTGGCCAAGAGTCGATTTTGACTCCGAGGTATCCTAAAATTATGAAATTAGTTTTTCTAAACTAATTCAGACCCATTATTTATGTTTTTGAATAGATTGAGGCTATTGAATATCGTTTGAAGGGATTTTGGCGTTTCCAGAAAGGTTGACGTATCGATTATAAAGCAGGTGAGGCTTAAATTCTTAGTTTACTTGCTTTTCAAAAAAAGCAACTGGTTTATTTAGTATGTATGCATTTAAACCATTTAGTTCGTGTGAGTGGGCAAGCATGATCTAAAGTGGATAATTTCCAAGTGTCTAAAGTAATGATCATATGAGTCCTTTAGCGTAATTTCGTTTAAATAGCTACTTGCTATATATGTAAACTTTTGAATAGGTATTGATTGGACATTGGTTCCACTTTATCATATCTTCAGAGGGCCATACTCCAACAGACCCATTGGGTTTGGTTGGGGGTAGATGCCAGAATTATAAGTGACCCAGGTAAGATTGTGAGTAAATAATTCTCATTCCGGAAGACGGGGTAAGACATAGACAAATACGAATTGTGTCCCGTGAGCATAGATTCAGACGTAGTGTGCTTCATGATTTCAGCTTCAGTATTTGTATATATTTAATATGCTTGTACTGTTTAATTATTTTTATGCATTATCAGGGATTTCTAAGACTTTCCCTAGAGGTAAGCTGAGAGTGTGTCGATGATCTTGTTGGGCCTTTTAGACTCACGCTTGTTGATGTTTGTAAGTGTGCAGGTGTGGCTAACGGTGAGCAGGTGGCTGATACCTGATTATTCCATCTTCCTTCAGTCTAGTTCAGTCAAGGTGAGCCACTATTATATCATGACGGCCTCTTATTCTGTAGTTGACTTAGTAGTATTCAGAGTTGCGTCTCGTACTTTTGTATTCAGACTAGTAGTTTCATGACTTAGACATACTATGGGGTTTATGGGCAGACTCAGTATTTGTTTAAACTTCCGCACTTATCTTTATATTATGAGAAGTTGAGTATTATTCTTCTTTATCTTTTAATTAATCGCATGCTTAGCTTAGAGGCTTCGCCTCATGGGTAGAAGCTCATCAGGTGTCTTGTCGCGGTCTAAGTGTCAGATTTGGGTCGTGATAAGAACAAAGTTGCAACAAACTTAAGGACCAGATCCCAAGCACTGGAGATGTCTAAAGTCCTTAATTGTTGAGTCTGTCTTTTGGTCTTTATTTGTGTTCCTACACTACTTTAGCTTTAGGATACATCGGGGTAAACACACATGAGTTTAATGAGATTGAGGTCATTCATGAAGTTATAGAAGATTCATATCAATGTTAAAGAGGTTACACGGGGATTAGAGGGTAAAAGAATTAGAGAATTAAGTTTTGTCAAAGTTCGGAATATGGAGCAGGTTATACAGATCGTATAGAATTTTGGTCATAGGATCAAGAGCTCAGTGTATAAATGGATGAAGTCCTAAAACAATTTAGGATTTAACAAGTATGACGACGGGGATTAATAATAATAGTTTGTATGTCCCAAAAGAGGTTATGGACTAATGTTATATCACTGGATTATGATAATTAGTATGTGAAGTGTGTTAAAATAATTAATATTTAAGTGAATTGAGATTAATAATAAATTAAGTGGACAAGTGTAATTAGTGGAAAACAAAAAGGGATATAGTGAATTAGCATGGGATAAGTGTCATATATAGTAAATCCACGTGTAACATGGAAATTAGATTATTATTAACTTCTTGGATAAGTTATATGGTGCGAACAATTGATTATGTGTACAAACCATGTACAAACACTAAAAGACATTAACGAATGATGACAATGATGACTAATACAAAGCTTGCTAATGTGTCTCATGCATAGTAATTAGTATTTAATTGTGACCAACTAACTTGCCATTTCATTTGGGAGATAAACTTTACACTTTGTACATGTAAAATAAGACCAGCAAAATTGTTCATTTTGGAGATAGAGAAAATATACGTTCTAAACATTTGAGGTTCATTTGAAGGAAGCAAAGTAGTTGTTCGAGCAATTTGGGATAAATTATTGTTGAGAGATATACTCTCGACCAATTCTCATTTTGGGATTTCAATATCTTGTTCTCGTAAGCCCGGAGCATAGCGGGCTGGTTCCATCATTATTTAAGTTTGACGTGTCAAAAAAGTTGAATTTAGCATCGCTGATAGGGATCGACTATAAAGGTATGTCAAGGCTAACTTTTCCTTCTTTTGGCATGACCCGTATGTAAACGAATATTCGTCCAAAGTAACTCTACTCTTGAAAGCTAGGAATGTAAAGGTCCTTCATTCTATTGAAGAAGTTTGTTGATTCATGTATATCTTATCTTGTTGACTCATAATGAAAAGTCTGTTTATATGTTAGTTCCATAATGTTAATCAGAGGTGCAACGACCTTACATTACTCCGATAAACTGAGAGTGTCTTAGTATCATTCATGCATTATATACATGTATAAACCTTGACCTTAAAGGCTTTATATACGCTACTATATGGTATGCATTATATATATATATATATGTATGAGATATGGGGAAAAGAGAAGGTGTTATATACGCACCACCACCTGATCAGCTGGTATATGATGATGATTATGGCTACAGAGGCCAATATGATATGGTGTGATGCCCACAGAGGCTTGATGCCATTATATACGCATACATATGTTCGATCGGTATTATATATGCATGTACACGATACTTATACATATTATGGCCCACAGAGGGATTCGGTACAAGTTGATTCTCTCTTGTCTCATGTTACTTTCATGCCTTACATACTCGGTACATTATTCGTACTGATGTCCATTTTATTGGGGGACACTACGTTTCATGGCCGCAGGTTCAGGTAGACAGGGTAGGTTGCCTATTCAGCTAATATTGGACCACTTTACTTGTTCCAGAGTTGCAGTCTAGTCATGGTACAATATTTTTGATATGCATATGGGTATAGCGAGGCCATGTCCCGACCTTATGATGTCACGTACTCCAGAAGAGGCTTGTAGATAGTTATGATGTAGTTAGATGTTATGTGGCCTCATCGGCCTATGTTTATGTTATATACGATCATGTTCAGCATCTATGTATATACATATATGCCATGTCTGTCTTCCACCTTTTTAGCTTATTATTTCTACGAGTCAGTAGGTTACCTCGTGATGGCCCATGCTTATTTACGGTTATGTGGTGAATGTATGTCTAGTGGTGCTTGGCAAGTAAGGCCCGGGTGCCCGTCATGGTCCTCCGGTTTGGGTCATGACAAACTTGGTATCATAGTAGGTTTGTCCTAGGGAGTCTGCAAGCCGTGCTTAGTAGAGTCTTATTTATGGGTGTGTTGTGCACCACACTTAAAACATGATGTTACGAGGCATTTTAGATGGTTACCTCTCCTTCTTGTTCTAGATCATGCATTAGAGTTGAGTTATAAGCATTCCACTCCTAACCTGTTTCGTGTTAATGATTCCAGCAATGCCTACAGCAAGGAAGAAGTTCCAGAGTATGAGGGCATTGAATACGGCTGCGAACGAGGGTACCAATCGAGTGCTCCCTGCTAGTGAAGGCCAGAGTGAGGCCTACAGTGTGACTCCTCCACATGATTCCTAGACTTCACTACCTCCAGAGCAGCTTAGTAGGGCTGCAGTACCCAGTTCCTCCACCTGATACTCCAGGTGAGGATCTTGATATGCGAAGTGATGTATAGTTATTGACTTGATTAGTGGCCGCTCAGGTCCAACGTCAGACTACCGGTCCTTTTGATAGAGCAGTTAGTGCGAGAGCTCGGGATTTCATCAACCTGGACCCTCCGATATTCACGGGATTAGACTTGAATATGGACCCGTAGAATTTTCTGGATCAAATACAGCGTACCTTGCGGGTAATGGATGCCACCGATAATGTGTCAGTAAAGTTTGCTTCTTATAGATTGCGGGATGTCGCGGTGACTTGGTATGAGAAATGAAAGTATTCTAAGGGACCTCGTGCCCCACCAGCAGGTTGGAAAGTGTTTTCAGAAGCCTTCTTACAATATTTTTTGCCGAGCTAGCTCCGACGGGCCAGGAAAGATAGATTTTTACGTCTTGAGCAGAGAAATATGAGTGTTCAAGAATATAGTCTGCCATTTAATTCGTTGGCCAGATATGCTCCTACGATTATAGCCGAGATGAGCGATCGGGTACATAAGTTTGTTACTGGCTTAGGGCCGCACTTGGTCAATGAGTATACCACGGCTGCTCTAAATCTGAATATGGATATTGCTCGCATTCAGGCTTATGCACAGAATCTGGAGGCTCCAATCTATCATATGTCACCCCTTTCATTGCCTGTAAGTTTGGTATGGAGCCTGAGTTGATAAGAGAACCATTTGTCGTATCTACACCAGTTGATGAGTCAGTAGTAGCTAGACAGGTCTATCAGAATTGTGTAGTGTTAATTTGTAACAATCAGACCCTAGCAGATCTGATAGAGTTAGAAATTGTTGATTTAGATATTATTATGGGCATGGATTGGTTGGCATCGTGCTACGCTTATGTGGATTGCCGAACAAAGATTTTTAGATTTCAGTTTCCAAGCGATCCACTCCTTGAATGGAAGGGTAATATTGCGACGCCAAAGAGTAGGTTTATTTCACACCTTAAGGCAAGAAAGATGATTTCCAGAGGTTGTATATACCATCTTGTTCGGGCCAGAGATGCCATTGTTGAACCACCTACCCTTCAATCAATTCCGGTGGTTAATGAGTTTCGTGATGTATTTCCAGATGAACTTTCAGGCCTTCCTCCTAAGAGGGAGATTGAGTTCAGTATAGATGTGTTGTCAGACACTCAGTCAATATATATCCCTCCTTATAGAATGGCTCCAGCTTAATTGAAATAATTAAAGGAGCAATTACAGGATCTGCTTAAGAAAGGCTTCATTAAGCCCAACATATCCACTTGGGTACGTCGGTATTATTTGTACGAAAGAAAGATAGCTCGTTGCGAATGTGTATTGACTATCGACAGCTGAATAATGTCACTATTAAGAATAAGTACCCTCTTCCCAGAATTGATGACTTGTTTAATCAGTTACAGGGTACAAAACATTTTTCAAGGATCGATCTAAGGTTAGGGTACCATCAGCTAAGGGTCAAGGAGAGGGACATTCCAAAAACGGCTTTCAGAACAAGATATGGGCACTTCGAGTTCTTAGTAATGTCATTCAGGCTACAAACGCGCCATCAACATTTATGGATCTAATGAACAACGTGTTTCGCCTATTTTTGGATGTATTTGTGATAGTATTTATAGATGATATTTTGGTTTATTCTCACTCAGAGGTGGAGCATGCAGATCACTTACGGGTAGTACTACATACGCTCCGGAATCGTAAGTTGTATGCTAAACTCTCCAAGTGTGAGTTTTGGTTGAACGCAGTGGCTTTCCTTTGTCATATAGTATAAGATGAAGGTATAAGAGTTGACACTCAGAAGATAGAAGAAGTGAAAAATTAGCCAAGGCCTACGACTCCATCAGAGGTTCGTAGATTTTTAGGCTTAGCCGGCTATTATAAGAGGTTTGTGGCAGGATTTTCTACCATATCAGCACCATTGACAAGGTTGACACAAAAAGCCATAAAGTTCCAGTGATTCGATGCATGTGAGCAGAGTTTCTAGGAGTTAATGGACAGACTAAAATCGGCACCAATTCTTACTCTCCCAGAGGGTCCAGAAGGTTATGCTATGTATTGTGATGCCTCGGGAACAGGTTTGGGATACGTGTTGATGCAATATGATAAGGTGATTGCATATGCTTCAAGGCAATTGAGGAAGCATGAGAAGAACTAACTGACGCATTATTTGGAGTTAGCCGCGGTGGTCTATGCACTAAAAATTTGGCGGCACTACTTGTATGGTGCTCATGTAGGCATTTTTACGGATAATAAGAGTCTACAGTATATATTGAAGCAGAAAGAGTTGAACTTGAGACAAAGAATGTGGCTTGAATTATTGAAGTATTACGATGTGGACATCTTATACCATCCTGGTAAAGCTAATGTTGTAGCGGACGAGCTACGTCGTGAGTTTATGCTCAGCTCGATGTCGGTGCGAGCTGAGAGGGAAGAGTTGATAAGAGAGGTCCATCAGTTAGCTAGGTTAGGATTCCGATTAATGGGTTCAGAAGATGGTGGCTTTGCGATTCAGAATACATCAGAGTCATCCCTTATATCGGAAGTTAAGGAACGTTAGTGGGAAGACCCCATTTTAGGAAAAACCAGAGAGAGTATTCAACAAAAGAAGACCACAGCCTTTGAGATTGACGAAAATGGGGTTCTTAGGCACCAGGGTCGTTTGTGTGTTCCAAATATAGCGGGATTACAAGGTAAGATTATGACGGAGGTCCATTACTCACGATATTCCATTCACCCTAGGTCTACTAAGATATATTAAGATCTAAAAGGTATGTATTGGTGGAACGACATAAAGAGGAACATTGCGGAGTTTGTAGCTCGGTGTCCTAATTGTCAGCAAGTAAAAGTAGAGCGCCAAAAATCCCGATGGCTTGACTCAGAACATTGATAACCCGATATGGAAATGGGAGATGATTAATATGGATTTCATTACGAGTTTACCTCACTCTTATCATAAGCTTGATTCTATTTGGGTGATTATTGATAGACTGACCAAATCAGCTCATTTCCTGGCGGTCAAAACTACCTACACAGTCGAGGACTATGCGAAGTTGTACGTTAAGGAGATTTTTCGCAATCATGGTGTACCTATTTCTATTATATCAAACCGAGGTGCGCAGTTCACAGCTAATTTCTAGATATCATTTCAAAAAGGTTTGGGCACTCAAGTTAATCTTAGCACAACTTTCCACCCTCAAACGGACGAGCACGCCGAACATACGATTCAAACGCTCGAATACATGATATGAGCTTGTGTATTGGACTTCAAGGGAAGTTGGAATAATCATTTACCTCTTATTGAATTTGCGTACAATAACAATTATCATGCTAGTATCAAAATGGCTTCATATGAAGCTTTGTATGGACGGAAATGTAGATCTCCTATCGGATGGTTCTAAATAGGAGAATCATAATTATTTTGGGCTTGACCTAGTGCACCAAGCCATAGAGAAGGTGAAGCTTATCTAAGAACAGATGTTGACCGCTCAGAGTCATCAACAGTCATTTTTAGATGTGCAGCGGCGAAACATAGAATTCCAAGTGGATGATTGGGTCTTCTTGAAGATCTCTCCTATGAAGGGTGTAATGAGATTTGGAGAAAAGGGAAAGCTCAGCCCAAGGTACATTGGGTCATATCGCATAATTCGACGAATATGCCAATGTGGCTTACGAATTGGACCTGCCTCCTGAGTTAGAGTTTGTTCATCCGGTCTTTCATGTTTCTATGTTGAGAGCATGTATTAGAGATCCTCCCCATATTGTGCCAATTGAAGATGTGAAAGTTACAGAGGGCTTACCATATGAAAAGGTTCCTATTGCTATCCTAGATCGTCAAGTCCGCAAGTTGAGGACTAAAGAAGTAGCCTCTATGAAGGTTTTATGGCGAAATAAAATATAGAAGAGATGACGTGAGAGGCGGAAGAGGAGATGAAGTATAAGTATCCTCACTTATTTTAGACTAGGGCTGGCCAGTGGGCCTGGCTCGGGTCTGGCGGGCCGGGTCTGGCGGTGTCGGGGTCGGGGCGGGACGGGAGAAGGGGCGGGGTCGGGTCCGGCGGGCTCGCGGCGGGGTCGGGTCGGCGGGACTGGAGCAAGTCCCGTCCCGATCCCGATCCCGTCGGGCTCGGGTCGGGGCGGGCTCGGGCTCGGGTCGGGATATGGAGGGTTTTTTTTTTTTTTTTTTAAAAAAATAACATATGTATAAAAAAAAAACTCAATAAACAAAACAAGATAGTTTAATAAAAACATCCCAAGGCTGTTTTTGTACCTCTTATATTATTTAATAGACATATGATTTTTTTGTAATACAAATACAATTGTCTAAAATCTAAATTGCAACTTTGTGGTGTTGTCCAAAAGTTACAAATTACATAATAAAATTACAATTAAAAAAATTACATTCTCAAAAAAACCTGTTCTAATTGCTTGATGATTTCATGTGGTTCTTCGGTTGGAATTGGTATTTGTTGGTCAAATTGATCCACGTCGCTTCCACTACCTTCGGTTAAGATTTCGTTGTAGTTTTCATCATCTTCTTCGTTGATCTCCGGTTGACCGCACCTTCTCCGCTCCGCTCGTATCCAATCTCTCGAATAATACCGCAATTTCCAAGTCGTCTCCGGCTAATGAGTGTCTCGTGGTCTCCTATTTGATATCTCGCTCACAGAAAAAGCGCTTTCGAGACGCAGCTTGACGACGCTTGAATGTTCAAAACATCTCGAGCCATCATTGAAAGTGTCGGAAAGGTCTTCTCATTCCCCTCCAAGTATTTCAAACAAGTCTTCATGTCCATCTTCATTGATAACTTCTTGATACGGTACAGAACCCCCAAAAACAAAAATATCCAACTCGCTAATTTGGTTAGTAGTAGAGGTACGGCCGCACATTCTATTTTGAGGCTTTCAATACTAGCCGCAGAAACAAAGATGTCTTTTGTGAGGTTGTGTTGAAGATGAAGAAGATGGTATGGAAGCCGGTAAGTTACTAGCATTTTCTTGTTGATAAAATCTATATATATTTTTGCATTGGTGTTCTTCGCTAGACAATACTTCTTCTTTAGTTTGTTCAATAGGTGGTGGGTGATTTAGATTTTGGGATTTGGATGTGGTAGTACTTCTATACAATCGTAAATAGTTTCAATTAGTGATTTTGTACCGTCTATTTTAATAGTAGGATTTAATACAGAACCAATAATATAAATAGAGGGAATAGGAATAAAATATTTTTTTATTTTGAGAAACATTTTTTTAATAGCTGCCTTATAAGCTGGTTTTTCCATATATTCACTAAGTAATAAAAATATTAGAGTTATATAAAATAACATAGTTGAAATAGTAGGATAATATATACCGGAAAATTCTTTTGTTGCTTGAAAAAATTTCTCTAAAAATACAATAAGTTCGGAAATTTTTTCCCAATCACTATCTAAAATCATATCAGCTGGCTTTTTATTATGAGAGTTAAAAAATAAAGTTATAGGTAATTTATAGTCATAAGCAACAAGTAGTTGCTCGTATAAAGAATTTCACCTAGTGGATACTTCTTGTGGAATTTTTCTAAAAGGTAGTTGGCAATCATGACAAATTTTTTTATATTCTTTTCTACGTTGTACTTTATTACTTTTAAAAATAAAGTTTATAGCAAATTGTATTTTACTAAGAATGTCTTCAAAAAGTGATAGACCATCCTTTACAATTAAGTTATATATATGGCACGCGCATTTTATATGAAAATGGTCTGAAAAAGACGGAGTTAAACTATTTTTTAAAATTGTAATGGCGTAATTGTTACTAGAAGCGTTATCTAATGTAATAGTCATAATTTTATCGGTAATTCCGTAATAATCGCACACTTGATAAATATTTTCTGCAATAAAAGTACCAGTGTGCCTATCATCTATATATCTATACGCTAAAATACGTATTTGCATAGACCATTTATAATCTATCCAATGACAAGTTACATTTAAATAATCATGGCCGTTAGTACTACGACCTATATCAGACGTGATGGATACTTTGCCATTAAAATGATATAATGAAAAACGTAAATATTGTTGATATTCATGCGCGAATTTAAATACATCTCTCTTAACGCTTGATCTAGGAAAACCGTTAAAAGCAGGATTATATATATATCTAATGTAATGAATAAAACCGGAGATGAAGGAAATGAAAAAGGCAAACCCTCCACAAAGAAACTAATTTTGATATTGCTTCCCTATCTCTATGTTTATTGTATTTAGAGCCTACAATTCCCCCGTCATAGGGTTAATTTGACCACGTACTTGGTCCGGACAAGTATCGGTATGTGAACCTTGTCCCGATGGAGCGAGCGTTTGCGCACCCGGTTTTGAAGCCCGGTATTGGGCATACCTAGCTGGATGAGCACTTACTACGTGTCTAATTAAACCCCCGTCCCACCGTGACCTTTTCCAGTTTTAAATTTTAAAACATTTTTACAAATTTTACATATGGCTACTTGATTCTCTACGTCCCTATCAAAAAATGTCCATGCATCTGATTTTAATGGTCGTTTTGCTTGGACCTCGTCTCATACTAGGGGGAATAGGAGGTATTTCGGTTGAAGGTGCACTAGTGGGTGTGTTGTCATCAACATTAGTGGGTATATCATCTAGAACATCGTCTAAATTAAAGTCTTCTTGAGTTCCAGAAAATAGCTCCTGCTCTAAATCTAATGGTATTGTAGGAAAATGTTGAGTATCAACAAAATCATCATGTGTAGGAATAAGATGACTAGAAGAAGTACCCTTGCCCCGGTTGCCCCTACTAGAAGAAGCACCCTTACCCTTACCCTTAAACATACCTTTTAATCCTTTCATTTTAATTATGATAATAAATAAATAATTAAAGACAATAAAATTAAGTGATCTAAACTAAATAAACAGACAATAATAATTTAATGAAGGAACGAATGTACCAAACGCCGACGTAACGTCGACGTGTAATCGAGAGGTTGAAAATTGAAACTTTGCTCGATGGAAGATCCTCAAGCTAGTTGCCAACTTCACTACCAATTCCCAAATGAATAAATAAAATTGAATATTTAGCAAACAATGTAGAATTGTAGAGAGATATATTGAGAAATTAGAGAGATTGTAGGAAGATTTGTGAGAAAGATGAAGAGAAAATGAGTTATTTATAGTTGAAAAATTGGGTTAAAGTGTAAATATAATAACTTATGGGTTAAAAATAAATATTAAGGGGTAGGGGGTTGGGGGAGGGGGGGCTAAAATGGCCGTTGCCAACGGCCATAATTTAAAATGGTCGTTGGTGCAACGACCATTTTTGCAAAGGGCGAGAGCGGGGTCGGGGTCGGGGTCGGGGCGGGCTCGGGTCTTGCGGGCCTGGGGCGGGCTCGGGTCTCGCGGGACGAGACATCGTCCCGTCCCGAGTTCGAGTCCCGCCCCCGTAAATTTTTTTTTTTTTTTTGGCGGGACCGGGGCGGGCTCGGGACGGGCTCGGGTCGGGTCGGGCTGTCCCGGCCCACTGGCCAGCCCTATTTTAGACTAAAGTCGATATTCCGAGTGAAGCATAACCTGACCAAGAGCTGATGTATGGATACATGAGGTGAGTTCCCACTTTAGATAGTTATGTTTGATGTTTGACGGCCACATGAAGCCCGGTGATATGTATATGTTGTTGTATAGACGTATGAGGCGAGTTTGGATACCTTCTACTCGTTGAAAGGGTTCGAATAATCCCATATATAAGGGAAATTTGATCCAAAAAAAATTCGAAAAACCTTGAGGATTAATTGGTCCCTTATGTATACTTATCATTCGTAGACGAACGTTCCTAAGGGGGAGATGATGTAACACCTCGTACTTTAGCTTTAAGATACATCGGGGTAAACACACATGAGTTTAATGAGATTGAGGTCATTCATGAAGTTATAGAAGATTCATATCAATGTTGAAGAGGTTACGCGAGGATTAGAGGGTAAACGAATTAGAGAATTAAGTTTCGTCAAAGTTTGGAATATGGAGCAGGTTATAAAGACCGTATAGAATTTTGATCATAGGATCAAGAGCTCAGTGTATAAATGGGTGAAGTCCAAAAACAATTTAGGATTTAACAAGTATGATGACGGGGATTAATAATAATAGTTTGTATGTTCCAAAAGAGGTTATGGACTAATGCTATATTACATGATTATGATAATTAGTATGTGAAGTGTGTTAAAATAATTAATATTTGAGTGAATTGAGATTAAGATAAATTAAGTGGATAAGTGTAATTAGTGGAAGACAAAAAGGGATATAGTGAATTAGCGTGGGATAAGTGTCATATATAGTAAATCCACGTGTAACATGGAAATTAGATTTCTTGGATAAGTACTATGGTGCGAACAATTGATTATGTGTACAAACCATGTACAAACACTAAGAGACATTAACAAATGATGACAGTGATGACTAATACAAAGCTTGCAAATGTGTCTCATGCATAGTAATTAGTATTTAATTGTGACCAACTAACTTGTCATTTCATTTGGGAGATAAACTTTACACTTTGTACATGTAAAATATGACCGGCAAGATTGTTCATTTTGGAGATAGAGAAAATATATGTTCTAAACATTTGAGGTTCATTTGAAGGAATTAAAGTAGTTGTTCGAGCAATTTGGGATAAATTACTGTTGAGAGATATACTCTCGACCAATTCTCATTTTGGGATTTCAATCTCCTGTTCTCATAAGCTCGGGGCATAGCGGGCTGGTTCCATCATTATTTAAGGTTTACGTGTCAAAAAAGTTGAATTTAGCATCGTTGATAGGGATCGACTATAAAGGTATGTCAAGGCTAACTTTTTCTTCTTTTGGCATGACTCGTATGTAAACGAACGTAAACGAATATCCATCCAAAGTAATTCTACTCTTAAAAGCTAGGAATGTATATGTCCTTCATTCTATTGAAGAAGTTTGTTGATTCATGTATATCTTATCTTGTTGACTCATAATGAAAAGTTTGTTTATATGTTAGTTTCATAATGTTAATCAGAGGTGCAACGACCTTACGTCACTTGGTATCATTCATGCATTATATACATGTATAAACCTTGACCTCAAAGGCGTTACATACACTACTATATGGTATGCATTATATATATGTATGGGGTATGGGGAAAAAAGGAAGGCGTTATATACGCACCACCACCTGATCAGCTGGTATATGATGATGATTATTCTCACAGAGGCCGATATGTTATGATGGGATGCCCACAGAGGCTTGATGGTGTTATATACGCATATATATGTATGACCGGTATTATATACGCATGTGCACGATACTTATGCATATTATGGCCCTCAGAGGCATTCGGTACATGTTGATTCTCTCTTGTCTCATGTTACTTTCATGCCCTACATACTCTATACATTATTCATACTGACGTCCTTTTTGTTGGGGGACACTGCGTTTCATGGCCGCAAGTTCAGGTAGACAGGGCGACGGACCTCATCAGTAGGTTACTTATTCAGCTCATATTGGACCACTCTACTTATTCCAGAGTTGCAGTCTAGTCTTGATACGATATTTTCAATATGCATATGGATATGGCGGGGTCCTGTCCCAACCTTATGATGTCACGTACTCCAGTAGAGGCTTGTAGATAGTTATGATGTAGTCAGATGTTATGTTGCCTCCTCGGCCTATGTTTTTGTGGTATAGTCACCTATGGTAGCCTTGTCAGCTCGTATGGTCATGTCCAACATCTATGTATATACATATATGCCATGTCTGTCTTGCACCTTTTCAGCTTATTATTTCTATGAGTCAACAGGTTAACTCGTGACGGCCCTCGTGGCCCATACTTATTTACGGTTATGTGGTGAATGTATGTCTAGTGGTGCTCGGCAAGTAAGGTCCGGGTGCCCGTCATGACCCTCCGATTTTGATCGTGACAAACTTGAGCAAGGAGTTTTCCACGTAAATATTTTGTGTTATTTACTTTCTGTCTTTACTTAAGGGAACATATCGAGAACTTGATTCTCTACTTTGTTTGATGAACTCTTAGTTTCTATCACAATCTCAATCCAATGTTGTATTAAACAAACTTTAAAAAAATATTAAAAGCGGTGAAAGTTCTCTAGCTATATTTTCTACTAGCATACAAACTCAAAAGACTTTTAAAATGTTAAACCTAAAGTAAATATACCAACAATATTACTTGACTATCATATTCAAACTAATTGGTAATGCTGACGTCTATACATATTTTTTCTTCCATGATGCTATATAATGATGATATATAGAATAAAAGATTGTAGAATTGTTGATAATACATGAATACAGCTATTAATTAGCTAGCTAATCAATTGATCAGGTGTTAAAAGAACTTCTGTTACATTAAAGAAAATGTTATCTTAATTTTCAAATTATGCTTTTTTCTAGCTGTACACTTGGCATCATTTGACATCATAAAATCAACTGTCACCCCTCAACTAAGAAACATGTCCTCATAAACTATGTTTCACAAACAATTCCAGGTCCTAGAGAAGCATTATTTCATCTTTTTGAGAGTGGCATGCCAACCTTGGTCAATTGATGATGGCAATATATAAAATGAACATGAGATGGTTATGGAGCTAAAATAATTTAAAGATATTTTTAATATGGTGTGATATTGTTTATTTTAAGTCAAGTTCGCATGATTTTTTTCAACAGGTCTCGCATTATTAAGAATATCATACATCTTGTATGTTATACTGCTTTGAATTGCTTGTATTGAGGGTCTACCGGAAACAGCCTCTCTACCTCTCAAGGTAGGGGTAAGGTCTGTACACTCTACCTTCTCAGGCTCCACTTTGTCGGATTTCACTGGGTATGTTATTGCTATTGTATACATCTTGTATGTAGCACATTTTTCTTTTCAACTATCAATATGAGACTTTTTGTCCATACACCCAACAATCTCCCATTTGGCTAATTAAGTTCCACATGCCAAAGATTCATGAGCTAATCTGGAGACTCATCATTTTACACTCACTTCATTCGAGTATTTACGGTCACAAAAGCCCACAAGATTTTTATGGGTATGCATCTCCAAGCTACGAGTAAATGATAAACCTGACCATTGAAGGGCAAAGGCAGTAAGTCGGGCCCAACACTATCAATCTGTCATCTCCATACTCGTCTTGTCGAACTATTGACTAAATTTAATACTAGTTGTTGGGCTAAAACAATTCAAAGATATTCTTAACATGATATGATATTTTCCGCTTTAGGCCAAGCCCACACGATTTTTTCTAAAAGACATCACACCATTAAAATTATCCTATACCTTATATGTAACATCTTTTTCGTTTCAGCTATCAATATGAAACTTTATTCACACACCCAACAATGATTAATGTTTCCCCTACAATATTTTCGATCTTGTGTATCCATCAAATGTTTTTACAACGTGATTCCCAACTCAATATAATCCAGTGAGAAGTTGAATGTTGGAAACTTGTAATGTGGTACTACTGATAGTTTTGGGCCCCCAATTTTGCTTTAGTTTGGGCCAGTTTACTACTGAATTGGTGTTGGGATAGGTTAATTTTTTATGATTCTAGCTGTTTGGGCCCAGGTTTGTCAAAATTGAGTCAAGTATATGACAGAAGCAATACTATAATTTAGTTGATATGTTTGCTTTTCTCCCATAAATGATTGGCTTTTAACACATTTGGTCATTCGGTAAAAAATTATTACGTCCACTAGTCAATATATATTAAACATGTATATTAAGTATATATTATCATAAATTAATATACAAAAATATACATTTGTCGGATATTATATTTTGTTGAGCGACTATACGTAAAAATCCCTAAATGATTCAAAGTAGTGTCCTTCATAGCAAGCGCAATTATATTTCTACTCCTACATTAAAAATATTGGATCCGCCTCTACTTCTTGACTTAGGTCTTGTGCATCAACCTACTGCAAATAAATTTGCAATAGAAGAAACAGAAGGTGATTGTGATAAATTGCTAGACATTATTAGACTGTAAACTTACTGTGAGCTGCAGACATATATGTATGATGATAACCAGTGCATGGAATCTTTTTATGTAATTGCTATGCATTCATTTCTTACAAAACACACCAAAAAGGGGGCCCAAGATTTATAGTAATGAGGAACATTTTTTGTTTATTATTTAACCATCTGAACGTGGAGTAGGATAACTGGATAATTAAGGGGATAAAGTGTTTCTTATCAAAAAAAAAAAATCATTATCCGCCACACCCCTTGATTGCCTAATAATTTTATCAAGTGACGTATACTTTTAATCAACTTCTCTTACCAAATCAATTTTATTGCTTCTGTTGCTTTTTCTACTTTACCTATCATTACTATTAATTTTTGCCATTAATATTTTATTATTATTATTATTTTCGTCTTAGCTTTTCACTTTATATTTTTCAAATCTGTTGAGAAAAATATTTTTCTTGAGCTAAGGGTCTATCGAAAATAACTTTTCTACTCCATAAAAATCAGGGAAAATCCAAATTTATTTGTAAGATAATTTTTTTTTTCTTCCACACTGAGTGTGTACTAGTAATTGTTATTGAATATCGAGTCTTCAAGAAGAAGCAAAATAAAGGGAAGGGTCACAAAATGCAACAGAAGGGAGGGGGGGGGGGGGGATTTTTCTATTCATATCTTGGGGTGTTACTCCACTGAAGTAAAATGACCTTGAATTGAAAGAAAATAGGGCCCCAATGCTTCGAAGGACTTCCAATGTGTCAGTTGCTGCTTTTCAGGAGCATTTTTTGGACCATGTGTTTTATTTATATACTGTTTGACCCAATATTCACTTCAGTAATTAGTTTGACTTGTATACTATAAGGCGTCGTTTGGATTCTCAGATTATCTCCGCATTATAGTCCTAAGATTATATGTTTGAACTATTTTATCATCATACAAATTTATGTCTCCAACTAAATAAAGTATAAATTTATGTTCATATTTAATTTGAGAATATACACCTTATCTCATGAACCAAATGGCCTTTAAAGGTAGTTTGAGTTGCGAGATGGGATAGATAGAGATATTCCATGTGTGAGAATATTCAATAGGATTAGTTATCCCACCTTCTTGGGAATTAGTTATCCCACCTTTTATATGAGATAGTTAATCCACTATTTCATTGCAAATATTGAGAAAAAAATATTCTCAAAACAAATTAATACTCATAACCAAATATGGAGTAAAATAATCCCGCATATTATTTCGGAATTGTTATCTTTATTCCACCAATCAAACGACCCCTAATATTAGTGGTACCAGAAGAAAAATATTAAAGCAATTGCAAAAAGTTTTGTTTGGTCCAATTTATGTGATATTATATAATTGAACACGAAATTTGGAAAACAAACAAAGTTTTTTCAAATTTGTTATTTAGAACAAACCATAAATATTTATGTGGCTATACATAATCTCATTAAAAATAGAATAAAAAATTAATATTAAATTATTTTTAATTAATAATATAATATGGCATTCTTCGCAGCGGAGGGGGTTCAAAATTTAGGTTTATTGGTCCTAAACAACAACCCTTTTATCGATAACTTATTTATGTATATGGAGTAAGTGAAATTTTCGAACAAATAATTGTGATAAAGCTTTTAGGTTATGTCCAAATCGTAACTTTTAGGGTAGTATCGCATTAATATTTAAAGTTCAAATAGTTAAATAAATTTAAACTACTGAAAGTTATATGTAGTACTATATCTTAATGTAATTAAAATTTAGAAGAATGGAATCAACAATTTTGGCAAGTTTTGAATAAGAATAGTGGTGTGCTATTTGTATTCGGTAGAAACGCCTCTCGGAGAGTTAGCGTATTTAAGAAGTCTAGTGATTATAGAGCCTTCACGCAGCTGTCTCCCATTTCCAACAACTCCTATCACATCAGCTCTCCTAGATCAAAGCGTCGCGGTGCGCGTGGGTGCTATGACGTCAAAATGCTCACGTCGTTATAACTTTAGAGGGGCATAATAGTCTAGTTTTGTCTTATATATGCGAGACTTAGAAGAGAAGGAAGACACATTGTATTCTCTCTAAGCCTACACTTGTAACTCAGATCTCTCTCAAGCAATATGCCCTATGAAGCTCTTGTTTTGTTCATTTTACTTGTCTATTCTTGTTAGCATTTAGCCTTTCATTTTATATATTGATAATCGAATTCGTGACACCGGACTCGCTAAAAAGGGTCTCCGGATCGGATACAACCTACTTGTCTTTAAACCCTAAAAATATAAATCTCTAATTGTATTTTTTTGTTAGGATTATTTTGGTTGAAAAATAGTTTGGCGCCATCTTGCGGGATAGACAGTTATGGTGTTGTCTCGGTCTGTAGTTGATCTTCTTAAAAATCTAAATGGAAACGCTACACTCAACGAGAAAATGGGAAAAATCATGTTAGGTCAAAACAGCATTGCTCACGAATCGCAGGAACTCAGAGAGGAACATGTACCCATCAAACATCAAGACCTGGCAGACAAGCCGAAAATATCACAGACGGAATCGAAGGAGGAACCCGGACGAGAGTAGCAGAGTGGGGAAAGTAAACCTCCGCTAAAACAACGCAGGAAAGAGCGTAGCAAGGAAAACCCGAATAACGTGAAAGTAGAAGGAGCCCGAAAAAGGACATCGAGGGAAGGAGCTCGATCGAATCTCTGACCGGCAAACCTAGGCATGCTGATAAAGGAGGATCTCTCACCAAGGAAACAATCTCAGTTGTTCTAGAGGCGCAGAACAAGATGATGTTGCGCATGAAAGCGGCAGTGGCCGCTATAGCTACTCACTCCAGGACAAGCACTCCAGCATCAAACCAAAATGCCGCAAAGACCTTATCTTCACCCGAAGCCAGCAAGAAGAGGGACAAAGTCGGGAAGGACCGGATAGAGGCATTCACAGAGGGACTGTGTCGGGGAGGAAAAAGAAATGAATTAGCGAATAAGCCAGATACCCAGAGCACCGCCCATTATAAAGGGTGCGGGATCTAGGAGGTACGGTGTCCTGCCGTATCCAGAAAGCGTGGCCCCGGTCCCTATCCCAAAGAAGTTCAAGATGCCTGACATATCAAATTACAATGGCACCACAGATTTAGAATAGCAGATCATGACCTTCGAGGCAGTTGTCACCATGCACGATCTCAAACAGCAAGAAATCGAATTTGTTATGCTGAAGAAATTCAGTCAGACACTCGTAAAGGGAGAACCCTCTTGGTATACTCATTTACCCAAAAACTCTATTGATGCGGCAGAATTAATGGCGGTAATGAAGACCATAAAAGAAGTCAGGTTCCCGGATGATGTACGCAATAATCCGGAGAAAATGAATACAGGGTTGTGGTGGCACTTTCATAGCACACACGACCACACCATAGAAGATTACGCCAACTTGAGGATTGAAGTGGCACAACTATTGTGCGCAGGGCACTTGAGGAAGTACATCAGCGATTGGGTGAAGCTTAATCTGAGTAGGAACGTCTGACAGAGACCAAACCAAGTACCTCCGCCTACTTATACAATCAATATAATCTTCAGGACAAAAGTGGTCAACAAGATCACGTACACACAGTAAGGAAATCCAATATCTCCATCACAACCACAAGCCGCGGACAGAAACCTATGGAAAGTTAGGATATCGCATTCTCTAGCAACGACTGCAAGGACGTCGCTTCACATCATAATGAGGCATTGGTAATATCTTTGCAAATTAATAAAAAATTTATTAAACGTGTTTTGGTTGATCCAGGAAGTTCGGCGAATATCATCCAGCTGCAGGTCCTTGAAGAGATGTAAATGGACGGGTCTATCAGCCCCGTAACAAAGGTTCTTTCAGGATTTAACATGTCCAACGAGCTAAAAAGGGAGAAGTTGAATTGACGGTTCACGCCAACAGTATGAAGCAAGTTACAGCCTTCAACATCGTATCCGGAGATATGGCATACAACGTAATATCGAGATGGCCATGGTTGCACGTAATGCAGGCGATCCTTTCAACTTATCACTAGAAGGTTAAGTTTTCTACACCTTGGGGGATCATAGAAATCAAAGGAAGTAATAGTTGTTCCTGGTCAGAGGATGCATTAGCAGTGATGATCCCGCAAGAACAAGAAGCAGATAAATAGCAATTACAGATGTTGGACTCAAATAAAATGCTCGAAGGAAAGAAAGAATAGCTTACGGAAGAAGGGAACTTGGATTCAGTCATCTTGGAAGGATTCATCATGCCAGCGGAAAAGGACCTCGCAGACTCAACCGTCGAGGAGTTGGAAAACGTGATTTTTTTAAGAATATCTCAAAAAGAAGGTATACCTGGGCTCGGATCTCTTGTCATGGCTCAGGAGTGCATTTTTATGTTAATTTAAAGGCTAATACAGACTGATTATCTTGGTCTCACCTTGATATAACAAGGACCCCCCCAGAAATAGCTATTCACCGGCTGAGCATTGATCCTAATCATACCCCGGTGAGACAAAAAAATGGTTGATATCAGTTGTTAGAGACCAATTCGTAAAGCAATAGGTGCAAAGCCTACTTAATATAGGGTCAGTATAGAGGGTTGAGGACCCCAAATGGCTGACTAACGTGGTGGTGGTCCCCAAAAAGCTTAACAATTCAGAATGTACGTGAACTTTAAGGATTTGAATAAGGCATTCCCTAAGGATTTGTTTCCTTTGCCGCACATTGATTAGATGATTGATGCCACAGCCGGACATGAACTGCTCAGTTTCCTGGATGCATACTCTGGGTACAATTAGATTAGCCTACATCCGTAAGATCTGGAGAAAACTTCTTTCATGACCAATCACGATAATTCTTGTTATAATATAATACCTTTTGGTCTTAAAAATGCAGGGGCAACTTACCAGAGATTGGTGAATCAAATGTTCAAAAAACAAATCATCCATACTATGGAAGTTTACATTGATGACATGCTGGTAAAATCTCGGGAAGCGGGAACCCATATGGCCTCCTTAGCCGAGACCTTCGATGTCTTACATCGCCATGGCATGAAGCTAAATCTGGAGAAATATGCTTTCGGAGTCAGGTCTAGAAAGTTCTTGGGTTTCCTCATCTCAGGTCGCGACATAGAGATGAACCCTGATAAAGTTAAGGTTATCCAAGAGATGCCGGACGTATTGAATAACGTCAAAATGGTGCAAAGACTGACAAGAAAGGTTACAGCCTCGGAGAGATTCATATCACAATCGACAGACTGGTGCCATAACTTTTTTAAACTCATGAAAAAAAGATCATCGTTTCTAATAGACGCATGAATGTCGCCAAAGCTTGCAGGACCTCAAGGTTTACTTGGCTAGCCCTCATATAATAGCTAACCCCGAGAAAAGAAAAAAACTATTCACCTATGCGACTGTCTCAGCTGTGTCAATAAGTATCGCACTAGTACGAGAAGAAAGAGGAGTGCAACTTCCCATTTATTACGCAAGCAAGACATTAACCAGGGCAGAATCACGATACCCCGATGCAAAAAAGTTGGCATTGGCCCTCGTTACGGCTGCACACAAGTTCCGATCATACTTCCAATGACATCTGATAACAGTCGTAATAGGTGCCCTGCTGCAAGCCCTACTGCAAGGGGAGAATCTCACAAGCTAACTACCCAAATGATCGGTTGAGATAAGCTAGTACGATCTAATATACCAACCTCGGTCAGCAATACAGCCACCAAGCCTGCCAGAATTCGTGGATGATTTCTCTCTCACAATACGACTTTGAAAAACGCAGGTATGGGCTCATCCCCTTTGTTTTTTTGTACTTCGTAATCTTTTTTTTTAATCACAGAACTGGGAATGGTATCAATACCGTGACTGGCTGGATAAGTCATATATCTTGGAGACAGTGTAGTGAAGATCGGAAAATACGTATTACACTTTTTTTCTTGATCGACTTTTTTCCCGAAAATATTTTTAACGACGAGGTTTTCAATGGGGCAACAACTGTAAAGCGTATTACTCAGAAGAACCCTCATCGGCAATGCACACGCAAGACAAGAAGATTTTCCCCTAGATAAAAGGGGCCAGAGACCTTCGCCTTTTTTGAATTTTCTAAATTTTATCAAAAACATACATGTACTCGGGTCTCCACACCAAACGTAGTGAATACAAATAGGCTTGTTTTATGTCTTCTACACTCTAAAGTTATTGGTACAAACGTGTCCTCTCGGACCCGATAATATCCATCACGAACACATGACACGGTCTATAGGCCTGAGTGTGAATGAAACATAACTTTATGCCAATATAAGATGAGGTCGAGACATCCTCCTCATCGGCACCGAACAAAGGGGGCCTCTTCTTTTATTATGAAATGGATGATTTTAATTCCAAATCATAAAATACGCGGCCGGAAGTAACATTTCCGGATTGGAGGAAGCGATTACTCGGAATCCCGTACATATTGCGATGAAATAGAAATGCAGTCATGGAAATTAAACACAAACGTTCGAATTCGCCATAGAGCATAGCCCCGATGAGGGGGCCCTTAGGTTAAAGGACCTCTATGGTTGAATTTCTCCACTTTAAAAGACCAGGTAATTTCTACACCTAGCCACAAAGCATACCAACATAATCAGAGTGACAAGCAATGGCTAAATACCTCCCACACAAGACTTAGACGAATTAGCAGGTGACTCTGTAACTCAGGAGATAAACAATACGAGATCACATAAAGGCATTCATTAAAAAGGCCTGAAAACATGGGCAATATTCGCAACAAAACAAAAAGTCTTCAAAAAAAAACATATCCAAAATGTTAAAAAACTCCACACAGGGAGTACTGAAATCAAACATCAATAACGGGAGCTTTAGATGTTCCAGTAGGGGCACATATCTCCTGAGCCGAATTGGCCAGTTGGTCTTTTGGGAGGGTCACCTCTGCATCATCTTCTCTAGATTATAAAGCTTCAGAAGGGTTTTTGGGATGAGTTTCCTCCACGTGAACTTTCCCACTCCCGCTTTCTGCTACAAGGACCTCGAAAGAATGTTTCTTGCACCCGGTCACGACTTTGTCTTCGCCCTCGTGAGACCAACTTTCACTGTCAGAAGATTGAACAAGGTCCATTGAGGGAGCACGCACGGGCAAAGCTTTATGGGTTATCTCTTCAACCTTCAAAGCATCGGCCAGGGCAGCGTCAACATTAATCGAACCCTCCAAAACCTCCTGGAAAGCCTACCGTCGGACTTGATACACCATATAAGTTTTCTCGAGGGTTAAAATCCATTTTCATCTGCTGAATAATTGCATCCGTGTCAGACATATGAATGTTCTGCATAATCTCAAGGATGGAAGTGTCGATTTTAATAAGGTCCTTGTTGAGCTGAACCTGTCTATCATATTGAGCTGCCAAATTCTCATACCTCCCCTCTAGGGTGCTCAAAGCCCTCTCCGCAGAAACCTTGTCTTTCCAATAAGCCTCAAGTTCAATCTCCATGACCCGGATCTGCTCCGCTATGTCCGTTTCCCTCTGGACCATATTGGAAAAATGCTCTTGATGATCAACCCACCTCTTTTGAAGATATAAAAGCTCCTTATGGAACTTACCAGCCTCTTTGCAGTAGATTTTCCTATCCTGCTCCGACTGGGCCAACCTAGCCTCCAAATCTTCTACCGAAATTAGCTATCTTTCTAGAGCCATGAGTCATTATTGTAGCTTCTAATACACTAGAATTTTCCCCCTCTCATCGGCCATCTTTCTTTAAAAACCCTCCATGGAAAGGATGCTTGCTTGAGGAGAATGACATTTCAAAAAAAAATAGAGGTCATGAGGCGAAAGCGAGGTAAATGAGCTAACTAAAAAGAAAGATGGTTGTATACCTTGGTAGCCGCATTAGCACCAGTGTTGAATAAACAGTCACCAGAAATATTCCTCATCTTCTTCTTATCTCTCTCACTCGCCAAAGGCCATAAGTAGCTGGAAACTCCTACCGGCCATGAAAGAATGTTGCACTCTTGAGAAACAAATAGGGTAACCTATCGACGAATCATAGGATTGTGAACTGGGCCAGAAAAATGTCTGATAGCCATGATCTGTGGGAGCTTCGAGGGCCCTCATGACGCACGACGGTGCTGGGACCCTCAGTTTGCCTCCTGAGCATAGGACCCTGAGGCATAGGAGCTCGTCTCTGAGAAGCCAAAGTAGGAACGGACAGTGATGGCGACAGAATACAAGGGACGGGTACAGATCCCGAAGTCACACCTCCAACTCGGGCAGGAGTAAGAGATAAAGGGGCGTGTGAGTTCATCTTATCTGATAACTCAATTTCTCGAAAGAGATCGGTGGTAACAACTTCAGATCTATCAACCATTTAATGGATAAGTTCCTAGGGGATCCTCTTCTTCCTCGCTGGCATCAGATGCTAGTTAATGTCCACATGAGGGATGACTGGAGTTGCCCGGATTGGTCTCTGGCTATCCTGCTCCCTTACACTCGGTCTAGCCTTTTTGGCCAGGGGAGGGGAGGAATGAGACACTGACCTTTTAGATCCAGCTGAAGTAATAGCCTCAGGGTTCCGACCTAGTTAAGATGCAATTTGATCAATTTACTACCGAGCTGCTTCTGGATCTTTAGAAACTTCTGCAATGGCCCGTACGAACGGTCCTTTCCTTTCCAATTATGTTTTAACGCATCTCCTGCCACATACGAAGGAAAGAAGGTGCATAGTCCAGAATTCTTTGGACCCATCAGGCTAGACTCGACACCGGATCAGGTTTCCAAGATATGGCTGACAAACAAAAAAGGGTGAAATTCAGAGACATCACTCGGAATCTAGGAAAACAAAATAAGAAAGGCAGGCATAAACGAAATACTTCCGGTCAAAATTCCATCGCTCAGGGATAGGCGCCTCCAGTGGCTTGGCCAGGTCCTTCATCGCGACAACGATGTATCTCTTTGTCTACTCGCGATCAGAGTCGTCATCAATGCTAGTAATTAGTATGTTTTGGCCGCGGCAGACTGGAAATTTTGGGAGAATAGAGACAGATTTAAATGAGCGAGGATAAAGTCCTCCACCACTTGAGAAGCAAGGTATCGGATGCATGGAACCATCCTCCACACGGTCGGATCGATCTGGACCAGGCATATGTTATACTTCCGAAAAAAATTCTAGAATCACGGGAATGATAAGTTTGCCCAGCCTCAGTGAAAAATGATAATTATCACAATGGAGTATCTATGCCAATAGAAAGTAATATCTTCCCCTTCCCTAAGAAGGAACACCTCTATATCGGTCCAGCCGCAATCCACCTGCACTCGGCTCAAATAATGAGTGCTAATAGAAGATTTGTATTTGCTAGCCATCCAGGACCACTCAAACTCGGTGGAAGTCGGGCGCTTCGTGAGATCTTTCAAAGAAGACCAATTATTGGGGAGATAAGCATTAGCCTAGAGATTGGAGGAAGACGTTGATGATTTATTTTTCCTCGATGTCTTGTTAGACGACGGCAGACAATCTATGATGGGAACATGATGAATAGGGATGTTAAAATCACCACGAGCTAGGCTTCGAGCCTGGGTAGTAGCTCTGCCAACGACTAAAGAATTTCAAGACATGATGGAAATATTTAACAAAGAAAGGTAAATGGACGATGATCTTTTTCTGAAAGTTTAAAAGAGCAAAGCGTTGGAAGATCAGAGAAAAGAAGAGAGTCCTTATACAATAGGTAATGTATAGTAGGCAAGAGAAGGGGTAGCGTTTGATTCAAAAGAAAGGAAATCAAATCATCATTACGGCACCCCCTCTCGAGGAAAGATATTTGATAGACGCGCGACACGTGTAAAGTAGACGGTACAGGGGTAATAGAGTATTTAATGCAAAGGGTTGGCGTGCGAAGGAAAAATAGCTAGTTGAATTAATGCACCAGTTTCTAGAAACGTTGTGTCAAAAGCAAAAACTAATGGTTGAAGGGCTCTTCCACTTTCCGGTCCTATAAGTTCAAAGGTCCCAAAAAGTAGGGGACTATCTGTATTGGGTAAAAACGTATCTGGAAAAGTTAGCGTATTTGAGAAGCCTAGTGATTTCGGAGCCTTCACACATCTGTCTCTCACTCCCTATCTGTATTGAGTGGAAACGCCTTCGGGAGCGTTAGCGTATTCGAGAAGCTTGATGGTCCCGGAGCCTTAGCGTATTCGAGAAGCTTGATGGTCCCGGAGCCTTAGCACAGTTGTCTCCTACTCGCAACAACTGCTATCACATCAACCCTCCTAGATCAGAGCATCGCGACCCGCGTGGGTATTATGACTTCAGAACGCTCACATCATCATAACTTTAGAGGGGCATAATAGTCTAGTTTTGTCTTATATGTGAGACTTAGAAGAGAAGGAAGACACATTTTATTCTCTCTTAGCCCACACTTGTAACACAGATCTCTCTCAAACAATATATCCTACGAAGCTCTTGCAAGTTATCTTCACACTATTGATTCTAAATCTAACTTATTTGTTCATTTTTCTTGTCTATTCTTATTAGCATTTAGCCTTTCATTTTATTTATTGATAATCGAATTCGTGACACCGGACTCACTAAAGAAGGTCTTCGGATCGGATACAACCTACTTATCTTTAAAATCTAAAAATATAAATCTCTAACGGTTTTTTTTGGTAGAATCATTTTGACCGGAAAACACTATTAATTGAGACAATAGATGCATCTGAATTTAGATAAACTTCCAGACAGTTGACGCAGTTGAACCGTCGGTTCTTTTCATATATTGACAATTTAAAACGTGTTATTTGATAATGTATGGCAATAGAATAATTGGCCGACTAGATATGCACTCAAATATTCAAATTATTAAAGTTCAATGTTTGGAGAATTGGTATACTATACTAGTCACCGCTGACAAACTAAATACCCTATTTGTCTTAATTTATTTGACATATTTTCTTTAAAAAATTATTTAAGAAGTATTTTTTTATATTTAAAAATAATTTAATTTTAAATTATTTAATGTATATATAACAGCGTCATGCTTAATATAATTTCATAAGTGAAGCCCAGAAGGATAGCATGTATGTAGGCCTTTATGAGTTAGAATAGTTGTTTCCGATAGATCATCGACTCAATATTTAAGCATGATTGTAAGAAAGTTGGGACAAGAGAGTAGCAAGATACAAAATAAATGCAACAAGTGATAGTAATGCATATCAAGAAAATTATTTTATTTATATAATAAAGTAATTTATAAGTACATAAATATTTATGACCTATTTTCAATTATTAATATTGAATATCTTTTTTTCTTTATTAAGTATCCTACGATCAAACATTGTCAGGAAGAGAATACTTATCTTTCCTTTTGCAATTTGGTCACTATATTGTTAAAGAAAAGGGTGCGCCACCACTAATAAATTAAAAGTTTTTTTTGGTGGTACACCACTAATAAATCAGGTCTTCACGATATGGAAATAATTTGAAGTTGTAAAATCAATAATAGAATATAAGTATAAGAGTGGTTTGGATGTCATGTTTAGCTTTGTTTGACAAGAAAATTTTGTTTAATTTGATCATATATTACCACTTAATTATGACCTATGAATGATAGTGATAGATATAAGATGACTAAAATAAATCAGTCGAGCTGCAATTTGTTTATTTCATTGACGAAGCCAAAATTTTAAGTTTAATTAAAGATTTTGAATTTCTAAAAAGTCAATTTATTGGATTTTGGATTAATTAATTATATAAATTAAGTGATTTTTTAACATAAATATAAAATTTCGATTAAAGCTACTGAATTCTAACGAATCCGTAACTTATTCGCTAACTGCGCTCCTGATTTATTCAACAGTCATTATAGTTCATTTGGCCAAGTTTTTGGAGAGCTAAACATACTTGTCCTTAATTATTATTTTTCTTGAAAAAAGATATAAGGTGTTTGGTAAAAAAATTAAAAATACCTCAGAGACAGTAGCAAAATCAATTTTCTTTATGATAGGAGAACCTACTATTTCTACTTCTTTCAAAAAATTAAAATAACCAATTCACTTGTTGTCGGATTGTAGATGTAATTACTCTATGACAACGACAGGTGGAAAATCTTCAATTAGAGAAGTCTTTGTGCTTATTGTCTTCTAAATTAGATGACATAAAGAAACCCAAGGATTAAAACAGTGATGAAATCTTACTTGTGTACCTCTTTTCCAGTACAAAAAATTACTTTCCCAACTTAAAAAAGTAATGATAAATGCTTGTACTTTTTGACCTTTTAGGGCTCGTTTAACCAGTGGTATAAGGATTATAATTTCAGAATAAATTTAAGATTAACTTTATCTCATATTTGATTTGAAATATTAGCTAATCACAGGATATTTTATCACATCATTTATATTAAAATGGTTGAATTTACTATTCCATATAAAATATAGATAAAATAGTCTCATGAAATATCTCCAACCCATGGAATATCCTTTACTCGTTTATATATCTTCCTTAATCAATTCAAATGAAAAATAAAATGTATAAGATCAAAGAATATTATTTATTGTATTTAAGGGGTTAACGACGAAAATACATGAGTTAATTCCTTTAATGACCACTCAACTTAATAAAATTCCTTAATTGAGTCATTTATCTTTGTTTTGTTCCAATAAAGTCACTCAAATAAATATTTTTATCTTACAAAATAATAGTAGACGAAAAATTAAACCGCCAAAAAAGGTAAAATAATTTGCAAATTTTACACTCTTAATATCTGCTCTTTTGTGATTTATGCCGTATCTTATATTTTTAATACTTTTCACCTTAATCTCCTTGTTCCTTACAAAGTGATAATTAGTCTCATTTTTATTTATTTATAAGGACAGAATAGTAAAAATATAATTACGGAAAAAATAATTGAAAGTAAAAATAAAATCAATATTAATAATATTCAGTTATATCTAAGCTATTTTTAATATCAAAGATTTTATTTATATATGCTTTATGCATCTATGACTCGTTACCAGTAGTAGCGAATCAATGATATTGGGTGAGCGGATTCAGTTGGAAACTAAAATGAACCACGACGACAATCACTAGTAAGAACGGTAACATACACGACAATCAACCTTATTTTTCTTATTCATAATAGGGTCTCAATACGACATCATTTTGTGACGACAATTTTTTCTCAAACAACTTGATTAAAATTTTAAAAAAATCTACTTACAACTTGTTTAATTTAATATTTTAATAAAGAGTTATTTAATATATGAAATAATTTAGCAAACAAAATAATCTTTCTTGTAATACTCCTTTGGACATTGAAAAGTTTGTTCATGTATGGCTAAAACTGAGTTTAAATAAAAGAGTGTGATAAGATCAAACGGAGTTTATAATGTACATATTAATCTTGAAATAATTCACATGTTATTGTTTGCAAATGATTGCTAACATAGTTGTTATCAAAGAAACTGTAATTTAAAAAAAAAAAAAAAAAGTCATTTGACATGAAATATTTGGGTGAGATAAATTTCAATATTTTAAGAAGATTCAAGGCTATAGTTAAAAAATGCACGAATATAAAGATAGGAGATCTCAACTACAAGCCCGTTTCGTTTCAACGGCTCAAGCTGTGAAAAGATAATTAGTACTTTTTACCTAATACTTCTTCACTAATGTTTGATATATTTTTATGAGTAATAGAACTTTATTAAATTCGAAATATAGTGAGGTAAAATGTGACTTATGTATCTTTGATAATCGCTTTAAAATAAATAGATAGGTGGACTCCATTTGGACTTATTGTCTCTTCTACTTGTAGTTATCCTCTCCTTAACTAGGCCAAACATTCGAAGTTCACGTTATAATTGTCTGCCACAATATGAGAAAAAAAAACAAAAAAACATGGAGTTCACGTTATAATTCTGCCACAATAGGAAACGATAATTATAGCCTGTTTGGGTAAACTGAACATAAATAGCCGATAAGCTTTAGTTATTAAAAAACATTTTGAAGTGTTGAAACTAATTTTATAAATAAACATTTGGAATAGAGATGTTGGAATTGCTAATAAACATTTAATGTGCTTGGTAAAAAAGTGCTAATAAACTGCTTTTTTGTTAATATGATTAAAATATTCTCTGAAATTTTATTTTAAAAAAATGTAAATTTAGAAGTATCCTTATAAAGAAAAGGAGGAACGACGAATACAAAGTGAAGATGAGATTAACAATTTTATTTTGAAAAAAGTATCTTGAAAATAATAAAAAAAAAGTATGAAGGATAGTAATAAATTTGGTCGAACAAAAGGTGCTTAAGCTAATTGGTGAGTTTGGCTTATACTTGATTGTAAGCATTTTGGGTGTTCGTGAAGCCTGTAAATAAGTTACAAAGTGTTTATAAGTTAAATTAATCAGCTTATAAATTTAGCTAGACACTCTCTAACCTGTTAAACTACATTAAAAGGTGTGATGCATGGGAGGGTCTGAATCCTTTAAGCTTAATCAGAGGTTAGTGTTGAAGTTCTAAGTCATAGGAAATCTCTTAGCGGACCTATACAATACGAATTTCAGATTAATCTAGTCAGCTAAAAAAACATGCAAGCATCTCAAGTAATAATTATGTTTCTTTTTATTTGTTCAATATATTAAAAATAGATTTTGTCTTTTACACTTGTCCACTTTAGTAAATAAAAAAATTACTAATTTTGTTAATTTACTCTTAACATTAAGTAACCATTTTTGAAACTTCCTGGAGTGTGAGGCTAATAGCCAAATTTTAAATTTTCAAAACATATTCTAGTAAGTTTACTTTTCAATTTGGAACAAAACTTGTCAGCTGGGTAGGTGTTAATGGGAGTGGGACTAAAATGATAACCGAACCGACGTCATAATTTAGAAAGGAAAGATACATCCCTAAGCACAGCTACAGTTCCCTACCAAGACAAATTCTCAATGAATCTTCTGCAGGTTGGGAATACCTCTTCCGATGAAGAACAGATATTGACTACACAATATGTAAATTGTACAATTAGAACTACCAAAGCAGAGATATACAAAATAGTATTGGTTGATCGAGTGCTCACTACTAAAAAAACAGTTTTTTTACATCATTTTTTGACCTCATGAGGTCGAAAAACTGAAAATTTCGACCAAAAAATCGACCTCAAACTCAAGTCGTTAAAGGCTTGTTAGAAATCTTCTTCGATCTCATGAGGTCAAAAAAATCCGACCCCACGAGGTCGATATTTTTTCTATAACCCAAGTTAAAAATTAAATTACCGACCTCAAGTTAATTTTTTTTATTTTATACAACAACAACAATATACCCAGTATAATTCCACCAGATGGGATCTGGGAGGATAGAGTGTACGCAAACCTTATCCCTACCTTTTGATGGGTAGAGAGGTTATTTCCGATAGACCCCCGACTTAAGTAGAAATGAAAAGGCAATAGTAATAATAAGCAGTAATAGCAACAAGAAAATAAGATAACGAAGTGGAAGAAACAAGCATGTAGGAAATCAAAAAGGAATCCGCATAAGGAAGTAATATAAGTAATGAAGCCAAGGCTAAAATACTAAATAAATCATGGCAAAACAATCTAAAAAAAATAATAATAACGTAATTACTGTTGAGAATATAATCAAATATTAAAAGTGTGTTCTATCTAACAGCTTAAGCTTTTAGATCAGATGGTCACACACTTCAATATGGTATCAGAGCAGGCCAAAGGTCCTGGGATCGAATCTCACCGCCACCCATTATCAAAAAGAATTTCCACGTGCTTGGACCATGAACAAAAATCAGGCCAGCACGTGAGGGGGCGTGTTGAGAATATAATCAAATATTAAAAGTGTGTTCTATCTAACAGCTTAAGCTTTTAGATCAGATGGTCACACATTGTCCACTACCAACTGTAACATATTGAGGATGCTTTAAACAAAACAGTTTAGGAATAAGAGAAACATGAAAGTTTGAGTACAACTGCCTTCACCATAATCCATGACTAACGCAACAATGATTAAAGTACATTTTATACATTTTGTCCCATCTGATCTAAAAGCTTAAGCAGTTAGATAGAACACACTTTTAATATTTGATTATATTCTCAACAATTACCACCAAATTATACAATCATGAAGTGCAAGACACAACCAATAACAAAATAAATCAAAAAACTACGAGAGTAATACGAGGGCGACAAATGAAGAAACGACTACAAATGTGCTCTTTCTAGTTGTGGTAGTGTTAGGCTAGGATATCTAATTGGTTATTAAGTATATTGTTTTCTGTGCTAAGGGTGCAAATTCTGAGATACCCTCCCTAGGAGGTGAGCTTAGGACTGCAAATTATCCCTGGCAAAATTCTAGTTTGTGTTGTACAACTCTGCTTTGAGACAACTAGTTGTGTGTAGCTCAGTTGTGGTTATGTATTGTTCATTTTGGTGATTAATAAAATATTGATAATTATCGAGAAAAAATATGACGGCGACAACGCTCAATTACTTACTAGCTTTCTATCCTGATTTGTGTCCTCGATGATTTCCTATCTACAGTCATGTCCTCGGTGAACTGTAACTATGTCATGTCATGTCTAATCACCTCTCCCCAATACTTCTTTGACCTACCTCTACATTTTCTGAAATTATCCATAGTCAGCCTCTCACACCTCCACACAGGGGCATCCGTGCATCTCCTCTTTACATGTCCGAACCTTTAAATCTCGCTTCTGTTATCTTGTCCTCAACTGAGGTCATCCCCATCTTATCCCGGATATCTTCATTTCTAATCATATATCTCCTCGTATGACCATATATCCACTGTAACATCCTCATTTCCGCCACCTTCATCTTCTAAACGTGAGAGTTCTTGACTGACCAACACTCTCCCTCATACAACATAGTTGGTCTAACCACCACTCTGTAGAATTTGCCTTTAAATTTTGGTGCACCCTCTTATAACACAAGACTCTGGATGCAAGCCTCTATTTCATCCACCCTGCACCAATCGATGTGTGACATCTTTGTCAATCCCCCAATTACCTTGAATAATAGACCTAAGATACTTGAAACTATATCTCTTTTGAATGATCTGTGTATCAAGCCTTACTTCCACGCCATCCTCATACGTTACTTCACTGAACTTGCATTCCAAATATTCGGTCTTGGTCTTTCAACCTAAACATTTTAGATTCTAGGGTCTATTTCCAAATCTCCAGCTTAGCATTAACTCTGCCGCGAGTCTCATCAATCAAAACTTTGTCATCTGCGAATAACATACACCATGACGTCTCTCCTTGAATTTGCCTCATCAAAACATCCATCAACTAGGGAAAATAAAAATGGATTAAGTGATGACCCCTGGTGCAACATCATCATAACTGAAAAGTGCTCCGAGTCTCCTCTCACTATCCTTACTCTAGTTTTTGCTCCATCATACATATCCTTGATTATTCTCGTGTATGTCATAGGTACACCACTAGCCTCCAAAATCTCAATAGAACCTCCCTCGAGACTTTGTTGTATGCCTTTTCTAGGTCGATGAACACCATATGTAAGTCTTTCTTCTCTCTCTATTCTACTCCACTAGTCTCCTTACCAGATGAATGACTTATGTAGTCGAGTGCCACAATATGAATCCAAATTGGTTCTCCTAGATAGACACGCTCATCCTTACCCTCATCTCCACCACCATCTCCAAAACTTTCATAGTGTGACTTAACAACTTAATACTTCTATTAGTTGTTGCAATTCTGGATGTCACCCTTGTTCTTGTACAAAGGGACCACTGTATCAACCTTCATTCCTTGGGCATTTTCGCCGTCCTAAAAATGACATTAAGCAACCCCGTTAATCACTCCATATCCGCTTTGCCCACATATTTCCAAAATTCCACCGGGATCTCGTCAGGTCTTGTCGCTCTTCCGCTGCGCATCCTACGAATAGCCCACTTAACCTCCTCAACCTTAGTACGCCTACAAAACCCAAAATCGCGACGCCTTTCGGAGTGCTCCAGCTCTCCCGCATATTTTATATGTTAAAAATATTATATTAATGGATTTTAATTTCTTTTGATTTTTCCGATCTCATGAGGTCAAAAAACTTTAAAAATTAATTTTTTTCTTTAAAACCTTCCTCATTAAGTCGATAATTTTAAAGAAAATTTTTAATTTTTTTTATAATGACCCCATGAGGTAAAAATATTTTATTTCTATGCAGACATCAACCTTATGAGATCGAAACTTATCAAGTTTTAGGTATATTTCGACCTCACGAGGTCAAAATTTATCAAGTTCTGGGTAATTTCGACCTCTTGAGGTCGGATTTTTTAATATTACACAATTATAAAAAGAATCATCTGAGAATCGAACCCCGATCCTGACTATTGTAAGATACATTTATACCACTAGACTATTAGTGCTTGTTTGTTTATGACTTTGTCGTTTTCTAATTTATACTCTTCAAAATTATTTTTTCGCCAAAATACCAAATTAACGAGGTCGGTATTCTTAATTTTTGTTTTAAATTTTGAATAATACCTACCTCGTGAGGTCGCTATAAAATATTTTTTTAATTAGCTTTACCGACCTCATGAGGTCGCTTTTTTCTGGCCTATGAAAAGACGGAGAAAACTGACCTCATGAGGTCGATTTTTTTTTAAAAAAATAAAATATAAGAAGACAAAGAAAACCGACCTCATTTTTCGACCTCGTGAGGTAGTTTTTTTAAAAAAAAAAAAAAAAAAAAAGGCAGAGAAAATCAATCTCATGAAGTCAATTTTTTTAAATAAAAAATAATAAAACGGAGAAATCCGATCTCATGAGGTCGGTTTTTTTTCGTCCTCATTTGAGGTAGGTTTTTTAAGGTCGAAAAAGACTGTTTTTGTAGTAGTGTATATTTAGCAACAAGGGAATCAGAAAATATTTTTCTTAAAAAGAAAAGAGTGTTGGAAATTTGCCTTTGGCGGGAGTTGCGACCGACCAACTTTAACGGCTTAAACACTAGTGTAACGTATGTTGGAGAATCTGGTTCTTCACACATGCATGATCTACTAAGTACGTAGATAACCGTAGGGCCAAGAATCGTCAAATTTCATTGAGAAATGAAAGAGATATTGGTACACGAAGTAAGGTGTTTGAAGCATGGAAAGTGTGGTATTGTGTGTAATTCTCCCTCATCGGTAGAGGAAGAAAGAATTGTTGTGTATATAAGATTCGAAATTGGTTTGGGGTTTGGGACCCCAAGGGGTATCCCATGTGTTTAAAGGAGGGAGGACCTAAATGTGCTTCGGTTCGAGGAAAGACCACACGCGCGCCGCCGCCGCCCGCCCGTCCCGTCCGTTCCGGGTTCCGGGTCACGGGTTCTCGGGTCACGGGTCGTGGGCTGTGGGCTGTGGGTCTTCTGATATTATCTTTTTGGGCCAGAAGTACAGTTTGATCCCAGAAGTTTCAGATATACAGTTTGGCCCCGAAATTCTTTCGGATGTGCGGTTTGGTCCCCGAAGTTTCAAGATGTACGCTTTGGTCCCCGAAGTTTCCGAGAAAATCGAAATTTCGACGGTCAAAAACAGAAATGCCAAGCACTCAATTCAGCCATTTATTTTGGCTGAATTACTCCTCCTATAATGGCCAAAACAGTTGGTCTTTCTCCCATTTATGTTGGTGACTTTACTACCTCCATAATGGCCATTATTTGGCTATTATGGAGGCGATTTTCAGCGATAAACAGCCCCTCCCTCACCTATATAAACACCCCCTTACACCATTGTTGAGAACTAAGACATATGCACGAAAATACGAGAAACGGATGCGAGAAAAAACAAGGCACGAAAATACACAACCGAAATAGTTTTCTTCCTACAACTTCCAAGCATCATTTCGTTACTCAATATTCTTCACGGTAGCTCTTGAGTTTCCTTTGCTCAAGGGTTCCATTGCTGTTTTATCTTGGGAGACAAATTGTCCAGGACGTATAAAGGATACATACGGGGCAATATTGTCTTAAGGACAGAGTGCTACACTCGACTCAGCAAAAACCAATTTATATTTTTCCGTCTTCTATAAAACTGGAATTTCCAGTTTTTACTTGTGTAACTATTGTAATTTTCAGATTCCATGTTGAATTATTGAATCTTTGTTTATCCTTTCGAATACTTGTAATAGTTAAATACTTCCCGTACTGCTTTATAAAGTACCATAGAGCAAAACTCCCAACAAAGAGTATGGTGAGACTCTTAAAAAGAAAGAGTGGACAGTTGGAAAGGATGAATTACTATCCATAACAGTGTTTCCTCACAATTGTATTTTTTTTTTCTCTCTTCAAATTTAAGGTATTGAAAATAGTTATTGGATTGGGTTCACCTATAAGAGATGCTAGTTAGCATGTTGGTCAATTAGCGTATCTCCCTCCTAAATCCTACCTATAACTTATAACTACACCATTATCGATGTTGGAAGAGAGGTTTTTCCATCATAATACTACAGCTAGGATTTACAAAGAAGACACTCTTTGATACAAGTTATGATTGCTACAAATCCAATTTCACACAGGAAAATATCGGTAATTCTCCTACCTAGTGTTTACACTATTAAATATTACAGTAGAAAAATCAAATTTTCTATTGTTGAGAAGAAATTACACCCTCCGGTCCACTTTACTTATCTTTTTTTACATACCCCTTAATAAATTATTAACTAAATAGGTAACTTGACTAAACAATTCTTATTTATATTTTTATCTCAATTTAATACTATTCTCTTTTTTACCACTTAATCTCTCTCCATATTTATTGAGTAAGGTCGTAAAATTAAGAGTGAAAATAATTAATTATATTTAATTTTCTAAAATGAACATCTACTTTTAATAAGGAGGACAAGTAACATGAAACGGGCGTACAATTTTTTGCTTCTTTTGAAAAATTAAAGACATTTGCCATTGCTAGATTTTAAGTCACTATTGTGAGACAACGATAGGTGGAGAATGTTCAATTAATAATAGAGAGGTCCTTGTGCTTATTGTCTTCTTCACATTGATGACATAAACGCTTATTGTCTTCTTCACATTGATAACATGACGACAACAACATACTCACTAAAATTCCATAACGTGGGGTCTGAGGAGCATAGAGTGTACGCAGACCTTACCTCTACCTTGGTAGGTAGATCAGCTATTTCCGAGAGACCCTCGACTCAAGACAAAGCACAAGCAAAGTAAGACAAACAAAGCGACTACGTCATGATAGTGACTTCTAAAAAAGAAGCAATAATTAATGCAGGTAAATAAGACAAACAAAATACACATAGCATCATAAATCAAACGACATTGGACTATAAAGCAATACTGTGCCTATTAGTATGATACGCTAAGCGAGCCTACAATAATAGCACTACAACTACCAGTTTGTAAGCGTAGGTAGGACTACGCTGGACTACCTACTACCCTTCTATCCTAATCCATGTCCTCCATAACACCTTATCTATGGTCATGTCCTCAATTTTTTGCACATGCGTCATATGCCATCTAATCACCTCTCCACAATACTTCTTCGCCCTACCTCTACCCCTCATGTACCCATCCATAGCCAATCTCTCACACCTTCGCACTGGGGCATTTGTGTCTCTCCTCTGCATAAGCCCGAACCATCTCAACCTCGCTTCCCCATCTTATCCTCTACCTAGGCCACTTATACTCTGTCCTGGATATCATCATTTCTAGTTATATCCCTCCTTGTATGCCCACACATCCATCTTAGCATCCTCATCTCCGCAACTTTAATCTTCTGGGTGTGCGAAGTCTTGACCGGCCAACACTCCGCCCCATACAACATAGTTGGTCTAACCACCACCCTATAGAACTTGCCTTTAAGTTTTTGTGGCACTTTTTTATCGCATAGGACTCCAGATGCAAGCCTCAATTTCATCCACCCTGCCCCAATACGACGTGTGACATCATCATCAATCTCTCCATTCCCTTGGATAATAGACCCGAGGTACTTGAAGCTTCCTTTATTTGGAATGACCCGAGTACCAAGCCTCACATCTACGCATGTCTCAAGGTTGCTCCCGTTACTAAACTTGCACTCCAAGTATTCTGTCTTGGTCCTACTCAGCCTGAACCCTTTAAACTCCAAAGTATATCTCCAAACCTCCAGCTTAGCGTTCACTCCGCTGTGAGTCTCATCAATCAGGACTATGTCGTTTGCGAATAACATACACCATGTCACCTCTCCTTGGATTTGTCGCGTCAGTCCATCCATCACCAAGGCAAATAGAAATGGGCTAAGAGTTGATCCCTGGTGCAGCCTCATCATCACTGGAAAGTGCTCCGAGTCTCATCCTATTGTCCGTACCCTGATCTTGGCTCCATCATACATATTATTGATTGCTCTAGTGTACGCCACGTGTACACCTCTAACCTCCAAACATCTCCATAGAACCTCCCTAGAACTTTGTCGTATGTTTTCTCGAGGTTGATGAAAACTATATGTAAGTCTCTCTTTCTCTCTCTATACTGCTCCACCAACCTCCTAATAAGATGAATGACTTTTGTGGTCGAATGCCCCGGTATGAATCCAAACTAGTTCTCGGAGATAGACACGTCTCTTCTCACCCTCATCTCCTCGACTCTTTCCCAAACTTACATAGTGTGGCTTAGCAGCTTGATACCCTTATAGTTATTGCAACTCTGGTTATCACATTTGTTCTTGTACAAAGGAATCATTGTACTCCACCTCTATTCTTTGGGCATTCTCGTCGTCTTAAAAATGACGTTAAACAACTCCGTCAGCCACTCCAAACCTGTTCTGCCTCCGCTCTTCCAAAATTTATCTGGGATCTCATCAGGCCCGGTCGCTCGTCCCTTGTGCATCCTGTGAACATCACCTTGAACTTTCTCAACCTTAATGCTTCCAAAATACCTAAAATCTCGATACCTACCAAATTGCTCCGGATCTCCCAGCACAATATCTCTATCTTCTTTTTCGTTCAAGAGTTTATAGAAGTAAGACTTCCACCTCCGCCTAATATGCAAGCCCTCCACCAGTACTTTGTTGTCCTTGATGCACCTCACGTGATCCAAGTCCCGGGCCCTCCTCTCCTTCACCTTGACTAGTCTGTACAACTTCTTATCCCCGTTTTTCCCCTCTAATTCCATATACATATGTTCAAAAGTTTTCATTTTCACCGCTGTATCCGCTAGTTTTGCCTACTTCCTCACTATATTATACAATTCCCTATTCGTCCACTTCTCCACCTCATCCTTGTTTTCTACCAATTTTGCATACGACGCTTTTTTCGCTTCCACCTTCTCTTGAACTTTACCATTCCACCACCAGTCCCCTTGATGCCCACCACAACTACCCCGCGAGACCTCTAGCACTTCTCTAGCAACCTCTCGAATGCAACTGGCCGTCCTGTCCCACATACCGGTTGCATCCCCACTACTCTCCAAGCCCTATTGGCCATCAACCTCTCCCTCATCTCATTTGCACTAGACATGATCAAACTCCCCCATTTAATTCTTAATCTATCATCCACAACCCTTATGTTCTTCTCCATCTTGATTTCCAAATCCATCACCAAAAGCTTATGTCGGGTTGTAAGATATTCTCTCGGAATAACCTTGCAGTCTTTACAAAGACCATTGTCAACCTTCCTAAGGAGCAAAAAGTACATTCGAGTCTTAGCCATCGAACTATGGAAAGTCACCAAATGCTCCTCCTTCTTCAGGAACCTCGAATTGGTTATCACTATCCCAAAAGCTCTAGAATACTCCAAAAGCGAGACGCCTCCCCCGTTCATGTCTCCGAGGCCAAAACCTCCATGAACGTCGTCATAACCCCTGGAAGTTCCCTAATATGTCCATTGAAATCCCCTCCTACAAATAACTTCTCAGTGATGGTATGCCTCCCACCACTTCGTCCAAATATTCCCTAAAATGCCTCTTCCTTCTTCTCATTCAAGCCCGCCTGCGGCGCATACGCACTAATAATGTTCATAGTGAACCCTCCAACTACCAACTTAATTGTCATCATCCTGTCATTGACCCTCCTAACCTCTACCACCTGATCTCTTAGCTCGCTGCCTACTAGAATGCCTATCCCATTCCTATACTTTGACCTACCCGAGAACCATAACTTATACCCGTCTACATCCTTAGCCTTAGGTCCTACCCATTTGGTCTTCTGGACACATGTTATATTAATCCTCATCCACTTAAGAATCTAAACTAGCTCTATGGACTTCTCCGTTAAAATCCCAATGTTCCAAGACCCTATTCTCTGCCTAACATTTCCTTTACCCCCTAACCCCGCCACCGACCGAGAACATGACCTTAGTTTACCATCATTCACCAGAGCCACCAGAGAAAAAAATACTAGTAAAAGGTTAACGTTAACACACACGGAAACCAATACTAAAGCACAAGTTAGCAAGAATCTAGAGGTAAGTCAGGCTACTACAGACCAAAATGATAAAGCAAAGGACAAGAAGAATAAATGCAAGAATGTAAAGTCAAGATTCAGTAAAACGCAACACACAAAATTTAACTACAAGGATAAGGACAAATATTAAGTACGGGCAACTGGAGGTACCAACTCCAGGCTGATAGAACATGTTCACATGTCAAAAATCATTGTTCACACGCCGGAACACACTGTTCACTGCCTAAAATCACGGTTTTTTATCAAAATATTTGTACCAGGATGCTAGGCGGGAGAACGGAGAAATAGAACCCGGATGTACATCATGGGCAGATCTGGTGGTACCTGCAAAAACAGAGCAAAAAAATTATTCACTGGAGCTCCAACGTTAATGTGGTGGTGGCGGTGGATAGGGGGGGTAGGGGGCGGCGGCTTAGTGGCTTCTAGTCGGATCTCCGGCGTTAAGCAGATCGGTAATGCCTAGTATCACTTCGTAATAGGATATGTGCAAGAAGCCCGAGAAAATCCAAATGTGGGTCAACAGTAGAAATATTAAAAAAACCTCAGTTTTCGGCTAGCGAAGAAACCGAGGGAGCGTTGCGTGTAAACAGAACAAATAAAACATAAGAAAAGGGAAAGTTGGTCAAAAAAATCAGTAATCAGACTTACAAATTATAACAATTGGTCAAAAAGAATGGAATGATAATGAATAGCTTTCTCATAATAAAATAGACAAGAAAGATAGATTATTTCCTACAAAGAAAAGCAAAATTGAAAGACAAGTGAATAACTTTCTCATAATAAATGATGATGATAAAGCACCCTCATGGATTTTCCAAAAATAGAAGAATTCCTAATTATCTAACTCATTTTGGAGGTGGCTAGAGAAGTGTTAGGGGTCTCGCGGGGTAGCCATGGTGGGCGTCGAGGGGACTGGTGGTGGAATGGTAAAGTTAAAGAGAAGGTGAATGCGAAGAAAATGGCGTATGAGAAATTGGTAGAAAGCAAGGATGAGGTGGAGAAGTGAACGAATAGAGAGTTGTATAAGATGGCGAGGAAGAAGGCAAAGTTGGCGGTCACGGCGGCGAAAATTGTGGCTTTTGAACGCATATACATGGAATTAGAGGAAAAAGGGGATAAAAAGTTGTACAAACTAGCCAAGGTGAGGGAGAGGAGGGACCGCGACTTAGATCATGTAAGGTGCATCAAGGACGAGGACGACAAAATACTGGTGGAGGACGCGCATATTAGGCAGAAATAAGAGTCTTACTTCCATAAACTCTTGAACGAAAAAGGAGATAGAGATATTGTGCTGGGAGATCTGAATCAATCTGGGAGGTACCGAGACTTTGGGTATTGTAGAAGCATCAATATTGAGGAGGTTAATGGTGCTATTTTTAGGATGCGCAGGGGACGAGCGACCGGGCCAGATGTGATCCCAGTTGAATTTTGGAAGAACATAGGCAGAGCAGGCTTGAAGTGGCTGACTGAGTTATTCAACGTCATTTTTAAGACGGCGAGAATGCCCGAAAAATAGAGGTGGAGTACAATGGTTCCTTTGTACAAGAACAAATGTGATATCCAGAATTGCAACAACTATAGGGGTATCAAGCTGATGAGCCATATTATGAAAGTTTTAGAAAGGATCATGGAGATGAGGGTGAGAAGATGCGTGTATATTTCTGAGAACCAGTTTGGATTCATGACGGGGCGTTCGACTACAGAAGACATTCATCTTATTAGGAGGTTAGTGGAGCGGTATAGGGAGAGGAAGAGAGACTTACATATGGTTTTCATCGACCTCGAGAAGGCATACGATAAAGTCCCTAGGGAGGTTCTTTGGAGATGTTTGGAGGCTAAAGGTGTACTTGTGGCGTACACTGGAGTGATTAAGGATATGTATGATGGAGCCAAAACTAGGGTACGGACAGTGGGAGGAGACTCGGAGCACTTTCCTGTAATGATGGGGCTGCATCAGGGATCAACTCTTAGCCCATTCTTATTTTCCTTGGTGATGGATGGACTGACGTGACAAATTCAATGGGAGGTGCCATAGTGTATGTTATTCGCAAATGAAATAGTCTTGATTAATGAGACTCGCAGCGGGGTGAACGCTAAGCTGGAGGTTTGGAGACAGACTATGGAATCTAAAGGGTTCAGGCTGAGTAGGAACAAGATAGAATATTTGGAGTGCAAGTTCAACGATGGGAGCGGCCGTGAGACAGGCCTGGAGGTGAGTCTTGATGCTCATGTCATTCCAAAGAAAGGAAGCTTCAAGTACCTCGGGTCTATCATCTAAGGGAGTGGAGAGATTGATGACGATGTCACACATCGTATTGGGACAGGGTGGATGAAATGGAGGCTTGCATCTGGAGTCTTGTGCGAAAAAAGGTGCCACCAAAACTAATAGGCAGATTTTATAGGGTGGTGGTTAGACCGACTATATTGTATGGAGCGGAGTGTTAGCCAGTCAAGATGTCGCACACCGAAAGGATAAGAGTGGCGGAGATGAGGATGCTCAGATGGATGTGTGGGCATACGAGGAGGAACATGATTAGAAATGATGATATCCGGGCCAGAGTGGGAGTGTCCTCGGTGGAAGACAAGATGCGGGAAGCGAGGTTGAGATGGTTTGGACATGTGCGGAGGAGAGACACAAATGCCCCAGTGCGGAGGTGTAAGAGGTTGTCTATGGACGAGTTCATGAGGGGTAGAGGTAGACCGAAGAAATATTGGGGAGAGGTGATTAGACAGGATATGGAGCAGACACGACTTACTAAGGACATGACCTTAGATAGGGGGTTGTGGAGGACACATATTAGGGTAGAAGGGTAGTATATAGTCCAGCGTAGTCTTACTTACACTTACAAACTAATTGTTGTGGTGTTATTACTGTAGGCATGCTTAGCATATCATACGAATAAGCATATTCTGCTATGCGTTCTTTAATGTACTTGATTTATCTCATTTATATGCGTTAGTTACTGCTTCTCTTTCAGGATGCGATATCATGGTGTATTCGCGTTTGCTATCAGCATTGTCTTACTGCTTTAAGTTTTTGACTTGGGTCTGGTTGTTTTTTGCTTTGCTTGTCCTGAGCTGAGGGTCTTTCGAAAACAACCGCTCTACCTTGGTAGGTAGATGTAAGGTCTGTGTACATTCTATCCTCCCCAAACTCCATATTGTGAGATTTCACTGGAGTTGTTGTTGTTGTAGTTGGTGTGAGAACTCTACAAAGAAATGAACTAGTGATATTGGAATATGGAATACTTTTCACATTGATGACATAACAAACCCAATAATTAAAGCAGTGATGGAATCTTAATTGTGTACCTCTTGGGCGGAGTCATGTGGGAGGAAGGAGTTCACCTGAACTCCTTAGTTGAAAAATTATAGTGTTTATATAGGGTTAACTTAGGTTTTATGGATATATATTATATAATGAAGCCCTTGACACAATGGAGAAGTTTAGCTCAATGGTCAAGGAAGTTCAAAATTTTATTGGAATCGCAGGTTTGAGTACCCCCAGTAACCGCATTTTCTGCAGTTTTCCTGACTTTTATCTTTTGAGTTTCCCCCACACTTTTAACTATAATTTTATCGAGAAAAGACCCAAAATGGTCCATCATATTTAGACTTCCACTCGAAAAAATTCCTATTTAGGTAGAGCTCTTTCAAAACAATGAAGCGTATTTAGTCCTAATGATGGGTTGGTCTTTTCCTGCACTTTGTTAATTGTATTTTTAAGTTTCAACTTTTTTAAGCTCTTGCAAATAAAGGCTTCATCAACTTTTAAACAAAATAATAAAGCTTTATCAACTTAAAAAACCTGAGCACATCTGATTTTACAAATTGATTCTGATTGTGGCTACTTGCATTCTAGTGTTAAAATGAAATATCTGTTCGAATTATATTGAGTACTTAATCTTATTACCTGTAACATCATCATTTGTTTAGTACTTTTTTTAAAAATTATTTTGATGAGTACTGAATATGTATTATAATATTAGAAATTCAATTCTTACACTTTATTTAATTAATAATTTTCAAAGTAATATATGATTGAAGAGCACTTATTCGAAAGAAAAAAAAATAAAAAACATAAAATAAAGTTCTCACTGAAAAGTGAAAGGAAAAAAATACAAGAAATTTTAAGAAGCGTTCGATGGAGCAGGACAAAAGTAGGAAGAAATGTTAAACGAGGCATGACAAGACAAGACAAATTAATTTAGGGGGTTAAGGTAAGTCTTGCCCTTTGCCGCCCCACTCCGTCTTTCACCTTGTAATTTTTGCGTGTTTACTTCTTCATATTCTGAACCCCTTGACGAAAATTATGCCTCCTCCATTGCCTCTTCTCGGTATATAATTTTACTTTCGCAACTTGCTTTTAGAGTCTGTTTAGCTATGGATAGTTTTCACTTTTTTATGAAATTTTATTTTAAAAAAATATTTGGATATAGAATTGTTATAGTTTTCTGAAGTTGAATTCCGGAATTTTCTGAAATTTGAAAACTCCAAAAGTTATTTTCATATTTTTCACTCCAAACTACTCACAAAAATTCAAAAGCAACTCCAATGTGTATTCAAGCACAAACACTACTCCAATTTTAAATACCATTTTTAACTTCAACGTAAATACCACCAAATTTCACAATTCTTATATCCAAAACCCCACTTATTACTTCCTCCTACTAAATTCATGTGGCATTATTTAATTGTGTATGATTTCTTTAATTTTATGGTTCTTAAATATTTGTGTTATAATTATCTAAATAAGAAAAAATAAGAATTTCAAATTAAATTATTTTTAAATATAAAAAATAGTGTTTTTTCTTTTGAAATCAACTAAAAGGCAAATATGTTAAATTGAGATTGAGGAAAAAATAATTTTATGGTTCTTAAATATTTGTGTTATAATTATCTAAATAAGAAAAAATAAGAATTTTAAATTAAATTATTTTTAATTATAAAAAATAGTGTTATTTCTTTTGGACAACTAAAAGGCAAATATGTTAAATTGAGATTGAGAAAAAATTACTTAAGATTGAGCCTTAACTTTTAGCTCCCAAGTCCCAACCTCTTTACTAGTATCTTCCGGATTTAAAAACTCTACTATTATTTTAGTGTTTCATGATACACTTTTTGACCTTTACTGGTTTAGATTATCTTTCTTAACTTTTAATCAGTTTAACTGAAATATAAGTATTAAAGGTCAAACATTATTCGTTATTGTATAATTAATGAGTAGAAGGCAAGAAGTATACTAATATAGAGAAGATAGATGAAAATCCCATTAGAAAAAATAGTTGAGTGGGTAGAGGCAGTTCTACATTAACAGATATCAAAGAGAAATCAAGATGGAGATAATATTTTAAAAGTTCAATTTTAATTATATGTATAAAGTATTCATAAAATTGATATAATATAATTTTTTTGAAAATAATAGGTTGAACTGAGCTATTAACACTCATAATTAAGAAGATAAAAATTAAATGACATTATATTCTAATGTATGATAAGACGGCATACAATATACCTTCAACATCCGATCCTTCTTCACATGTCACGCATAGCGAGAATTTAACACACCAAAGTACCCTTTAAATGTATGATTGAAATATTATTAAAGCCGTCTTTCTTTTTTCTTTCTCTTCTTCCCTTTTTTAGTGAGGCCACCTTTCTCCCAAAAAGAAAGAGAGAAAAGGAAAGTTTATAAATGAGGAGTACAGAAGTTTGTCTGTTAAGTGGACTCAATAATGAGGAGACGAATGTGATAGTGAGAGACACCAGTCAATTCCGGAATATGGTCGAAAAAGGTAAATTGTCAAATAAATATGTAATCAATCATCGAGAAAATTACAAAAGTAGTTCGTTATATTTAAGCGTAGGTTTAAAATAGTAACTTAAATATATTCTTAAAACAGTCTTAGAAATTTGAATGTCAAAAGGTGATTAATTTTCGCTCTTTAAAAAACATTTTACCAATTTTTATCTGTTATATAAATTTTCATAAAGCATAATCTCACATTTAGGGGTGTAGTTTTTTTAGCTTCTCTTATTTTGGTTTTATCTCTAGAGTCTACGACTTTTGGGGATGTAAGTTTTGTTATTTTTGGTGTCTAACATCTATTCAGTTTTTCTTATTTTGGTCTATTACTAGTGTCTAGTACAATTTTTAGAGTCGAAGTTTTACTATTTTAAAGTTACCGTTCTAGGATTTGAGGTGATTTTCTTGATATATTTTATTAAAATTTATTTATGTAGTTTCACATGGTGTTCATTGATCTAGAAATGACATATGATAATGTCATTCGGGAAATTCTTTGAAAATATTTGGAGTCTAGATGTACATGTGGTCTACATTAAGGCAATTATGGACATGTGGTGCCAAGTCCCACATTAGGACAGTGAAAGGTGATTCTGAACATTTTCTGATCATGATGGGGTTGCACTGGGATTATCCCTTAGCCCATTTCTACTTACATTAGTGATGGATAAATTGACATGACATATTCAAAAGGAGGTGTTATGGTGTATGTTATGCGATGACATAGGATTGACGAGATGTGTAGTGGAGTAAACGATAAGCTGAAAGTTTTGAGAAAAACCTTAGAGTGAAAAGGTTTCAGGTTAAGCAGGACTAAGACGAAGTACTTGGAGTGCAAGTTCAGTGATGTGACGCATGAGACAGAGGATAAATGAAGATCGAGACATAAGTTATACCCAAAAGAGAAACCTTTAAGTTTCTTGGGTTCGTATTCCAAGAAAGCGAGGAGATTGACGATGAGGAAATAAATCCTCCTGCGGGTCAAGGGCTCCTTCTCCCTCCCCTTCTTCAAACTCCGATTCATATTTTTCATAGAGAAATCTCTGATCAAGGATAGAACAAGAGCCCTTTTGCATCATATCTAAGGGATTCCTCGGTTCGGGCTGAAGTGGCTATACATACAAATCTATTTACAGATTTATATGCTTCGATTGAAACTGGAAGTTCCAGAACAGGTGGCTGGTATACCACAATAATCAAACTTCGTATTGGAGCTGGGTGAATGAATGAAGGCTCGCCTCCGGAGTATTGTGCTATAAGAATGTATCGCCAAGATTGAACGGTAAATTCTATAGTGTGGTGGTTAGATCAACATTTACATGATAAATTCACACGGTGTTCATTGATCTAGAAAGGACATATGATGAAGTCATTCGGGGAGTTCTTTGGAAATGTTTGGAGTCCAGATGTGTACATGTGGTCTACATTAGGGAAATTATGGACATGTGGTACCAAGTCCCACATTAGGACATTGGGAGATGACTGAACACTTTCCAGTCGTGATGGAGTTGCATTATGGATCAACCCTTAGCCCATTTCTATTTACATGGACGAATTGACATGACATATTCAAAAGGAAGTGCCACCGTGTGTGTTATGAGATGACATAGTTTTGATTGACGAGACATGCAGTGGAGTAAACGATAGGCTGGAAATTTGGAGAAAATCGTTAAAGTGAAGAGGTTTCAGGTTAAGCAGGACTAAAGACAAAGTACTTGGAGTGCAAGTTCAACGATATGACGCATGAGACAGAGGAGAATTGTTGAGGCATAAGCTACACTCAAAATAAGAACCTTCAAGTTTTTGGGTCCATAATCCAAGAAAAACGGTGAGATTGACGATGAGGTCTTACATCATATTGGAGCAGGGTGAATGAAATGGAGGCTCGCCTCTGGAGTATTGTGCGATAAGAATATGTCGCCAAGATTGAACGGTAAATTCTACAGAGTAGTGGTTAGACAAACATTGTTATATGGGGCATATTGTTGGCTAGTCAAGAAAGTTTACGTCTAGAAGATAAAGGTGGCCAAGACGAGGATGCTCAGGTGGATGTGTAGGCATACGAGGAGAGATATGATTAGAAACGAAGTTATACGAGACAAAGATCAGAGTGGCTGGTGGACAAGATGAGAAAAGTGAGATTAAGATAGTTCAGGCATGTAAAAAGGAAGTGCGAGGATGCACTAGTTAGCAGGTGTGAGAGGTTGGCGGTAGCAGGAGTTAGGAGAGGTAGAGGTAGGCCGAAGAAGAACTGGAGGAGGTGATTAGACAAAACATGATACATCCTTAGCTGACTGAGAACATGACCTTAGATAAGAAGAGTTGGAGGTCGGGGGAATATGATAGAAGATTAATAAGTAGTTGAGTATTGTTACACTTTGTGTGGGAGAGGTGGGGGGCTAACTTCCTCATCTCCTCATCTCCTTTTCTTAGTAGTATTATTTAGGTATCGCGTAGTTTTTTATTTCTCAGTGTGTATAACATGTTGCTTTGTTTGTTTTGAATCTTGATATTTTGCTGTCTTATTTTCCTTGCGATTCAATTACGTTTCTTTTGAACCGAGGTTCTATCAGGAAAAGCCTCTATACCCCATAAAGTTGAAATTTGATCATTTAAAGCCTCTATATCAGAAATTTGATCCGTTAAATTTAAGCCGATGGTCTTTCGAAAAACCTATATACCTTATCAAGATAGTGATAAGATCTGCGTAAATACCAAAAATACTCACATTTTATAAATTTACAAAATTTAAAATTCCCAAATATATATTCAAAAAAGTTAGGGTAAACCTACCCCATGTAACAAACTATTTTTGTCATTTTCTCGTCAAATCCTCCATGATTTAAGAGAACAAAATATCCCAATTCAATTTTGCTAAAAAAAAAGGCAAAAAGAAAATTCAAAACCATATATATATATACTATGAAACAAAACCAATAAAGAGACCCCAAGAATCTTCCCAAAAATCCAACCTGTGACCCAATATATACACTGTTGAAATTTTTGGTAAGTGGGTTTTGCTTCTCCGTGATTCCCTTTTTATCTCTTCCCTTTTTCTCCTTTTTTTCCCCTTCTTCCTCTAGGTATAGTATATATCCATAACCCATGCCCATATATAGCCTCTATATATTATTTTGAGAATTTGGTGATTTGGGTCGGCTAAAAATATAATCTTTCTTATACCCTTTTGAAATAACAGATTTACTAGGTACCCCTTTGAATCCATATAGTTTTTTTTTCTTGAATTTGTTTTTTTGTGTGTAGATTTTTCTCTTTTTTTGTTGTTGTTGTTGTTACTGTAATTGAATCTTGAATTGATTAATATCTGTGTTAAGCATATTTGGATTAGCAGTAATAGCATTAAATTGTGATTTTAATACAACACCAACATACCAATGTAATTCCACAAAGTGGTGTTTGGAGAATTATGATGTACGCCAAACTTACCTCTAACATTTGTGGGGGCAGAGAGAGACTGTTTCCGATTAATTGTGTTTTTAATGTGATGAATTAGTTATTCAAGTTTTTCTAATGAGTATTCTGAGTTTGATTTTTTGTTTTTGAGGTTAAATTGACTTTTTGGATTTTTGTGTTTGTTTATACTGCATTGAGGGAATTGTTTAAAGTTTTTAGTTATCATGCTTCTTTTTGCTTAACTTTTGGTCTTATCTTTGTTTTGTCATGCATGTGTGGTGTTTTTTTAATGATATGTGTATATGTATTTATTCCAAATACACTGTATTCTTGGATTATGGATATACCATAAAAATTGGGTTGATAAAATCTCATGATTTTCAGTATCTTTTCATCTATGTTGCTTCCTTGAATCATTGACTACGTATACGTTGTTTTGAGTCGAGATCTATCGGAAACAACTTTTCTACCCACAACGATAGAGTTAAGGTTCGTGGACATCTTACCCTCCCCAGACCCCCACCGTGTGGGATTACAGACTCCACCGTGTGGGATTACACTGGTTATATTGTTGTTTCATCTATCTTGCTTATACACAAATACACACATGCGGATAGGGCCGGAGCCAGAGTATAGACCCAGTAGCTTTGGTCTAACGGAGCCAGAGTATAGACCCGGTAGCTTTGGTCTAAACCCCTCTTATTTGTCTTAAGAAATTTATTGACTATGTCTAGATTATTAATTTAGAACCAGTAACTTAAATGAACTAGAATTCCGAACCCATAACCTTCAAATCCTTGCATGCAGAGTATGGTTTTTGGGTGTGTATCTCTGAGCTCTTTTAAGTCAATATACATATATGTATTCTTTTCTTTTCCGGAATACCTCTTCATTCAGTGCCTTGGGCTGCTTGGAAGGTTGTAATTCATGGCACTGGGTTGCAGACCTAAATTAAATGTCAGGGATAAATGTTTCTTGTAAAGCACCCAAGGGTGGGTGTGGCCTAATGGTCAATGAAGTAGGTTGGAATCATGAGTACTCAGGTTCAAATTCCAATAGAGACAAAAACACTAGGTGATTTATTCCCATATGTTCAAGCCTCGGTAGACAGAGTTACATAGTACCTGTTGCTGGTGGGAGGTGGCAGGTATCCCAGGTAATTAGTCGAGGTGCACGCAAGCGGATCTGGACACCATAGTTATAAAAATAAAAGAATCTTCCCAAATTCCAGCCTGTGACTGTCCCATTCACAACCCTATACACAGTTCAATTTTGGATTCTTTTTCTTCCTCTAGGTATATACCCATTGCCTATATATAGCATAGCCACCACAGTTATTTTGAGAATTTGATGATTTGGGTCTGCTAAAAAAGCAATCTTTCTAATACCCGTTTGAAATCTCAGCACAGATTTGCGAGGTACCCTTTGAGTCCATCTCTTTTCTAATGTTTAGGGAGAGTTTTTTTTCTTGAATTTGTTTTCTGTTTGGAGATTTTTTTTTTCTTTTTTTGTTGTTGTAATTGAATCTTGGAAGGATTAAGATCTGTGTGATGCACTTTTTAGGTGGATTGGTTACTGACTTTTGGATTTTTCTGTTTGTTTATACTGCGTTAAGGGAGTTGTTTAAAGCTTTTTTCTTTGTTTGTGCTTATTTTGTCTTGAGCCGAGTGTCTCTCGGAAACAGCCGCTCTACCTACGAAGGTAGAGGTAAGTTCTGCGTACACTCTACCCTCCCCAGACCCCACGTTGTGTGATTTCACTGGGTATGTTGTTGTTTAAAGCTTTTTTGTTATCTTTGTGTCTGCTTCTTTTTGCTTAACTTTTGGTCCTATCTTTGTTTTGTCATGTGTGGTGTGTTTTTTATGATATGTGAATTTATTCCTGATACACTATTATTGAGTATACCAAAATATTGGGTTGTTAAAATCTCATGATTTTTAGTGTTCTTTTCATCTATCTTATAAATACACATGCAGAGTATAGGTTTTGTGTGTATATCTCTGATCTATTTTTAGTGAATTAGGGGTTTTGCAGTTGGTGTTTAGGACATACTTAAAGGGGTGAAGGTATGTGCATCAATTTCCCTTTGATTGATTCTTCCTGAATTTGATGAATTCTGTGTTGATGTTCATCTTGTTTTTGTCATTAACTCTTAGAAATCAAGATGACACAAAACATCAGTTGTTTAAAGCATTTTTTGTTATCTTTGTGTCTTCTTCTTTGGCCTAACTTTTGGTCCTATCTTTGTTTTGTCACGTGTATTATGTTTTTAATGATGTGTGTATTTATTTATTCCTGATACACTGTATTATTGGATATACTTTAAATATTGGATGTGAATCAATTTCCTTGATTGCTTCTTGCTGATTGATGAATTCTTTGTTAATGTACATCTTGTTTTGTGTCATTACCTCTTAGAAATCAACTGGTTATTTGCAATAGAATGTGTAGGCCAGTCTAAGCCACAATCTCTCTGCAAGACAAATTTAATAAAAAGGCGATGAGTCAATAAGGAAAGATATTGTCTTCAAATAGTAAAAATCAAGGGAAAAAAGTAAGTTTTTTGCCTTAAGTTTTTGGTTGAATCAGTAAAGCCATCGTAAGATTTTCAATTTTTTGTTGCATGATTTTAGAATTTTCAACTGTCTGGGAAGAGTTTACTGGACCACTTAAAATTCTTCTACGTGTGCTCATAGGAACTCTTTGGTTGGCATCATTATAACGTCTTTGTTTTTGTTAACTTTAGAAACAGAGCTGTTGTTTGTGTATCAATTTCCCTTATTCTTCCTGAATTATACTAATTCTCTGTTAAGCCTTCTTTGAATGGATTCCGATCAATAATTTGAGCACAAGACAAGTAATGGCCTCACAGCTGCCTTGTTGTGTAACTTGTGTTGTTATATATTCAGCAAAAAATATCAATTGTAGAGACCAACTTCAGTTTATACAAGAGAATTCTAGCAGATTTAATTTCTAAAGATTGTTAATTTGTTGTTACCCGTTTTTATAAATGTTTATTCACATGCTTGTTGACTCCAAACAATGAGAGGTGTGAGATGGTTGGATTTCTTTTTTACTTGGCCAAACTTTATTTGTGGCGGTATTAATCTTTATATACTTGTGAGATGCTACTTATTATATGCTTTCACACGATGGATTTCACTAGTTTTGTCTGCTAAAAAGTGTCTTACAAGTTAATGATCTTATGTTGTTTATTTAATCAATGAACTCCTGCATTGTTCTGCTCTAGATACCACCTAGCTTTCTTTCATTTGAATTGGTCTGATTATTTTAACTTGTCTAGATATTTGCTTGCTTTGGTTTAATGAACATGAAGGTTTGTCCTGAAATATGTCTCACTTGTTCATCCTCTAATATACTCATGTCATGTTTGTAGTTTGATATGAGCAAGAGTTTGTGTTTGTGGCTAAATTCATATGGGATACATTATTGATTTGTTGTTGATTGATGATTTTGTAAATTTTCTTTTTAGATGGATGTGCAGAACCCAGAACATGGACTTGTAATTGAGGTACATGGTGACGTGGCAGCTCAAGAGAAGGGGACTAAAATCTGTGGTTCTGCACCGTGCGGATTCTCAGATGTTAACACCATGTCTAAGGATGCACAGGAGAGATCGGCATCCATGAGGAAGCTTTGCATTGCAGTTGTCCTCTGCATAATTTTCATGGCTGTCGAGGTTGTCGGAGGTATAAAAGCCAACAGTCTAGCAATTTTAACAGATGCCGCTCATCTACTCTCAGACGTTGCGGCTTTTGCAATATCCTTGTTTTCACTCTGGGCATCAGGATGGGAAGCTAATCCACGCCAGTCCTACGGGTTTTTCAGAATTGAGATACTCGGGGCCTTAGTTTCTATCCAAATGATATGGCTTCTAGCTGGGATCCTTGTTTATGAAGCCATTGCTCGACTTATACATGATACAGGTGAAGTTCAAGGGTTCCTCATGTTTGTGGTGTCCGCGTTTGGATTAGTAGTGAACCTCCTCATGGCACTCTTATTAGGTCATGATCACGGCCACAGCCACGGTCATGACCATGGCCATGAAGAGCATGCTCATGGTCATGCTGATCATGAGCATGGCCATGATGAGCATACACATATACATGGAATTAGTGTTAGCCGACACCATCACCATAATGAAGGACCTTCGAGCCGAGACCAACACACCCATGCGGATGATGTTGATCACACTGTGCCTCTACTTAAGAATTCGTGTGAGGGTGAAAAGAAAAAGAAGCAGCGGAACATAAATGTACAGGGGGCTTATCTTCATGTACTAGGAGATTCTATCCAGAGCATAGGGGTCATGATTGGTGGAGCTATTATATGGTATAAACCAGAGTGGAAAATCATTGATCTAATTTGCACTCTCATTTTCTCCGTAGTCGTGCTCGGTACGACCATTAGGATGATTCGGAGTATTCTTGAAGTATTAATGGAGAGCACACCAAGGGAAATTGATGCGACAAGGCTTGAGAAGGGGCTTTGTGAGATGGAGGAGGTTGTTGCGATCCATGAATTGCACATCTGGGCGATTACAGTCGGGAAAGTACTCTTGGCTTGCCATGTCAAGATTAAACCCGACGCTGATGCTGATATGGTGCTGGAGAAGGTAGTTGATTATATTAGGAGGGAATATAACATTAGCCATGTAACCATTCAAATAGAAAGAGAGTAGTGGCTAAGGTAAGTTTATTTTGGCTATTGTAGTACTGGTCATTGGCTTCTTTATTCTTTCGGATAGTAGTTTAAATCAAAAACTTTTCATCTGGTTAAGCTGTTCCAGTATCTGTTTTGTTTTGGTATCATGGTTTTTAGCTTGTTGGCTTTGCTTACTTCTCTCCTTTGTTGATGAATTAATATCCCCAAGTTCAGTTGAACTTATTATTTTAAGCCTTTGTACAGAAATTATTAGTCTTAGTGCACTAGAGGCTATCCTCTTTAAGGTACTACAATTTGTGACTTTGTGAAGTTGCCCTCATTAGATTAATGTTTTATGCTGAAATTCTGTCTCTTGCCAACTTTTTTAATACATTAAATTAGGGAATCTGATTGAATCATGTGCATTAGTTTCAATCATTTCTGATTGAAGATGTTCGAATTTTATGGTAATGACAAGGTACATTACTCTTATCTTCTAGCTGGTGCTGGTATGGCTTTGATCTACTTGATTGTTCAATATTCTGTTGTAAATTCAGAAAGTAGAACTTAACAAACGAGCGATAGAGCCCCAAGTTTCATCCACCGCAAGACTGGTTTTTAATGAGTGCTATATCTGCAGTTCAATTTGCTATACTATACTTGTTTTCTTTTTAACTTGTGATTTGGCTAGCCTCTCTACCCCGTAAAGGACAGGGTTAAGGTTTGCGTACATCCTATCCTTCTCAGACTCCACTTGTTAGATTTACACTGGTATGTTGTGTTTGTCTAGCCTGTCGATTTTTTTTGTTAGGTCCTTGCAGTATGTGACCATCCACTTATTTTGGACAGAAGTGAAACAAAAGCGATGTTCAGGTATGAAGTTTGTCTATAGGATTCCCAGGGCACACGTAGAAAGTGCAAGTCCCCCATGGGAGCATGCACTCTTGGGGTAATGGACATAGCCCAAGTATGATCACAAATCCCTTGCTGTCATTTCACATGTACTAGACTTCTCAAGTTGTGCTGTGCTTGCTCGTTCTAGCTAGTCGTGACAGTGTCCCATTATTTTCTTTTCCAGTCGCTCTTCCTTTGCCTTTTCATTACGTCATGACTGAGCTCGTGTCCAGTGTGAGTCTGATTAGCGAGTGAAGTTGCTTGCTCGGCAGTAGAGTCGCTAGTGATGAAGTGGCCTCTGTGAAAACTGAGATTGCTTGTCTTGCTCAAGCCATTGAGGGAGCTGAGGGAGAGGAGTGACTGCTTGTGCTAGTTGGGACCCGTTTCGCTAGTTATTGGTTGCCATAGGGTGCTTGGGATAACCGGGATTTGTGGATTTTTTTTAATTTTCTTATGTTTTCTTTAGTTTTGGTTTTCTTGCAGCTCTTTTCCCGTTAAAAGGCTTTACTAAAAATAAGACTTTTAAGCTAGAAAACAAATAGGATGGGGAAGGTTGGGATGATTGGGAAGCTCTAATAGGTATATTGATCATCTTTTGGGATGATTGATGTTTCTGTTTATTTTGCCACCTAATTCATATGGTTTTTGTTTTACAGTTGTTTAGCCTCAAAATGTTTACATATAATTTTGGTGTTTCAGAATAAATGCAAGTGAATATTAAATTATGGTTCCGCCTCTTCTTATCTTTTAAAAAATTCACTACTGAAAACACGCATATTTTTCACCGAATTTTTGATAGAATTTTTGGGAAATGGATTTTCGTCAAAAATCTCATGTTATCGACAACATTCTGATGGGATAGCTCGTGGAAAATTCTCAAATTTCTAGTAGGAAATTATTTTTCTAAAAATATTTCGGGTTCCCTAAACAAATTTCGTATTTAAGTTACAATCATTATTATAAAACAAGTAGTTCCAATTTCCATGCAGTGTTCTTCAATCACTAATTGTTAAAATCCTTAATCACTCTTTTGGTAAAGTACAAATTGAGTTAGATTCGTGTTAATGGATATATTCTTGGTATTAAACAATTTTTTTTAATTTAAGAATAAGAAGAAATTGAGCTTAAGGTGTGCTAAACGTGTTATTTTTATCCTATTTATAGAAGGGCCATAAAAAGATGCGTCGTCTCCTTTAATAGCTGTATAGCAATATCACAAAATCAAATAATCCTTACATTCTCATTCTCAATATTTAAGACTATTCCTTTCACGTCAGTGGCAAATATATCCAATCATTTTTCCAGCTTGAATCTCGTTCAGTCCATAAAGACGTGCTATCCCCTCTCAAATTGAGAACACTCAACCGGACTCATGCACTTTAAATTTCGAGTAAAGGTTACTGAATTGATTTTCTAATAATTATTTGATGGAAGGGCGAGAATTCTTATAAACAACACGTTATAGTAGGAAAACGTTATATCTTGAAAATTAATTCATCGAGTTGAAGGTAAAATTCATGGGTACTCCAAGTCCAGTTGAATTTCTAGAGTGAAAAAATAAATTGAAGGCATCAGGATATTCTTTTTTTGTGAAGTCGATTTCCTCTCGCCTAACCTCAATATTCATGAAGTATTTTTTTTTATTTCAAATACATGTTGGGAGAAAAATCTCAAGTTCGCTCTTGTTAGAAAGGTTATTCCTTTTCTGGAATGAGTAAATAACTTTATAAAGTTCTATATTACTGATAGAAAACATATTAATATTCTTCATATATTTTGTAATTGTCCAGTTCCGGCGGCCAACCACAACAGGCCCACTTCTCGGCGGCCCAACAACAACAACAACTGTATGCCCTCCTTACCCCTACTGAACTGGGCTAGGCCTACAACACCATGAATTTACAACAGCCCGACGATGCATGGTATACGGGCGCCACATCCCACCTCACTCCTAACTCCGGTAATCTTCCTCAATTTGATAGAGAATATATTAATATTCTCCATATATTCTGTAATTATTATTCTAGTGTAATTATGTAAAGTAGAGATTCTTCTACAATTATGTTTGTAAATTGTAAACACCTATAAATATTGCATTGATGAGAAGGCTCAAACTAAGGAGAATTACACTATTCTACATGGTATCAAGAGCCAAAACCCTAACACTCTAAAATTCTATCTTTGTTTTTCGACTGCCGCCACCCCCCCCTCTCTCTTTCCGGCGGCAACCCCCCAAACCTTAAAGAATTTTCGCCGCCCCTCCCTTTTCCTCCCAAACTTCCGGCGGCAACATGGGTTCTCATGATTCATCATCCTCTACACAAGACGTCACATATCCTCCTCCTCTACCAACCCCTTTCATTCGGCCTTCTCCGTCACAAATATCAAGAACTTTATCCCTTTGGTTCTTGATCAAGAGGATGGACAATACTCTTCATGGGTAGAATTATTTCAAATTCATGCTTGTGCCTACAACGTTCTTGATCACAGTGACACCACCATACCCTGTCCGCCTGACGTTGACAACACAACATAGAAACGACTTGATGGTATTGTCAAGCAATGGATATATGACACAATATCCAAGGATCTACTTCATAATATTATGAAGGCAGGTGTTTCGGCTTACGAACTATGGACAATACTAGAGAAAATCTTTCAAGACAACAAACATACTCGTGCCGTCTATTTGAAGGAACAATTCAATAACACTCATCTTGAAAACTTTGCGAATATGTTCGACTATTGCAAATAATTAAAATTAGTTGCAGATCAATTAACTAATGTGGGCACAACAGTTTCAGAAACGGAGATGGTTTTGAAACTAATAAATGATTTGTCAAAGGGTGACTACGACACACTTGCGACAATGATTCAACAAGCCAATCCCCTCCATAGTTTCAACAAGGCCCGATCACAATTGTTCTTGGAGGAAACTATGCATTCCAAACATGACGAACATAATAAAAAAGCCTTGGTAGTTGATGCACCGGTGACCACCACCACACCCGTCGGCCAGCCGCAGCACACGGACAACCAACAACTGCGGTAATGACCGTGGTAGTAAGGGAAAAGGACACGGGGGATGGTCCAGTTCCGGCGACCAACCATAATAAGCCAAATTCTCGGCGGCCCAACAACAACAGCAATTGTACGACCTCCTTACCCCTACCGAACTGGGATAGGCCTACATCACCGTGAATTTACAACAACCCGAAGATGCTTGGTATATGGATACGGGTAGGGGTGAGCGGGTTCGGATACCCTAACTTTTTTAAACTACCCGGACCCTACCCAGTAAACAATCGGTTCCTAAATCTGTTACCCGGAACCTACCCATAACAATCATTACCCGGAACCTACCCGGACCACGTGGTTCCGGGTAGGTTCCCGGTACCTACTGTAAAACATTTGTCATAAATAGTAAACTACTGCATAGGGATTGCATAATATGGAATGAAGCAACAAAGGTGGCAAAATATGTGTGAAATATTGCATAATATGGAACGAAGCAAAGCGATAGAAAAGCAAGAAATTGTAGACACTTCATTACAACAGAGATATATCGCAACCCGACCTTTTAAATGACTACAACACAATCACAATTCACAATGACTAAATGAAGAAAACATTGCAAAATTACACCGCATAATCCAATGACATTTAACAGAAATATCAATCACCGATTTATTAATTCGAGAAACCGTTAGTCTAGGTCTTTCTTCGTCGCATTGTGAGGCTTTAGCATCTGCATTGTGAGGCTTCAATACATCTGCATTGCTGCTGTTGCATTGACATCTGCATTTTGAGACTGCATTGCTGCTGCTGCTGCATCTGCATTTTGAGATTGCATTGCTTTCTTCTTCTTCTTCTTGGATCTGCATTTTGAGATCGCATTGCTTTAACTTCTTTGCACTAACATTTGCATTTTGAGAAGAGTTTAATCACACACGTCCACTTGCATACTAATCCACCATTATGTCTTCCGTGACACAAGTAAGCTCTACAAAAATAAAATAAAACTATTGTGAGATTCCAAGACAAAAGATAATACACAAAAATAAAAATTCTAAATAACCCAAATCCATAAAACAAAAATAAAGAAAGACCTAGTGAGTAGTGACTTACCTTCCTCATATTTTTCTGCATCTTCCATATATTGCTCAACACTAATTGATTTTGAAGATGAGCGCAACCAATCTTGGCAACAAATCAAAGCTTCCACAAATTTAGGAGTTAGAAAGCTGCGAAATTGATCAAGCACTCGACCAGATGTGCTAAAAGCCGATTCCGAGGCTACCGTGGATACGGGGATGGCTAAGATGTCTCTAGCCATCAAACTGAGAACCTTGTAAGTCGACTTAGCAGCATTCCACCACATTAATAAATCAAATGTTTCATTTTTGGGCTCACGAGGACTACTAAGGTACCTTTCCAATTCAGATCTTAAATCCACACTAAGTTTATCTTGGTCATCCTGGTACCAATCTTTGACAAGTGAAGCTGGATCAACAAAACCAAAATTTTCTCCACCAACACTGTCAATAGAGCCTTGAGACTCATCCAATACACTAGAATCAAGCATAGAAGAATGATTTTTGTCATAGAATGCAAAAAGACGTTCCAATACATTCATTACCTTACTAACGATCAATTCTATTTTAGCATCATCAACACCAATCCTTCTACAACTCCAATTCAGAAATCTCAACTTATATCGAGGATCTAGTACTACGGCTATCAACACCATCATATTTGTTTTCTCAATACTCCCATAATACTTGTCAAATTTGGCTCTCATTTTTTTAGCCATTGCTGAAGGTTTTCATTATTATTTTGGCTTTCACATTCGGTTAATGTTGAAAACATGCTAATAACTTCATGAAAATAATGGTTAGTTGTCACATAGAGACTTCCGACATCCTAATAGTAGCCTCATAGAAATTTCTCGAAATAAAGACAACAAGGATGCATTTTCCCAATCCTCATCTTTCGGGACACCACAATCAAGCTCGGTCACAAAAGCCATATCATCATCTTCAAGTCTTACAAATGCTTGTTTGAGCTTACTAGCACTTTCTAACATAAGATATGTAGAATTCCACCTCGTACTAATATCAAGACAAACAGAGCCCTTATAAGTTATGCCCTCTTCAGGTTATACAACTTTGGAATTGTTGTGCTCTACTTAGGGAACTCCTAACATACTTAACTCGCGCTCGAATTCGACTAATTGATTCACGAACCTCACTCAACCCATCTTTCACAATCAAATTCAATATATGAGCTGCACATCTCATATGAAAAAACTCACCCCCCAAAACAAGGGTATTTCTTAACTTGTCCTTCAAATAAGCAATTGCCACATCATTAGAGCTCGCATTATCAACTTGTAATTGTTGATATACGATCTCTAATTCCCCACTCAATTATACATTTTTCTACCATCTTACCAATATCTCTACCTTTATGGCTAGGCATAACAACAAAGTTTAGCAATCGCTTATGCAAATTCCAATTTTCATCAATAAAGTGAGCGGTAAGACATAAGTAACTCAAATTTTGAATGGAAGTCCAAATGTCAGTGGTGAGAGCAATCCTAGATTTAAGAGATGACAACTTATCTTTTAAGCATGAGTTTTCACAAACATAAAGTTTCATGCAATCCCTAGCAATTGTGAATCTTGAAATATGCTTAAATAAAGGTTGTAATGCCGACACAAAACCCCTAAAACCTTCACGTTCAACCGTTCTAAATGGTTGCTCATCAATAATAATCATCCTAGCCAACATGTGCCTACAAAACTCTTTATCATATTTCCAAGTGCTAAGCATATGCTCATTATCCCCATTTATACTACCTTTAAAATGACCACCAAGCAATTTTTGCTTCTTGTCAATATTGTGAGTATACTTTTTGCAACTTCTCAAATGTTTCCACATGGATGAGGTACCATTGCTAACACTATAAGCTAAGCCTTCATTGCAATAGTTACAAATAGAAACAACATTACCAGTTTTCTCATCTATTGCTTTACCAAAATGCTCCCAAACCTCAGATTTTGTTGCCTTCTTTTTCGATGGTGCACGAGTTGTGGATGCCGTGCTAGCCTCAGCCATCTACCAAAAAAAAGTATCAAAATAAAACAAAACAAAACAGCAACTCCAATAAATTGAGCATAACAAGTTAACAACAAACAATAAAAGGGAAATATCAACCCAAATACTAGCTTTTCTAACAGAAATCAACCAAAATACTAACAACAAACAATAAAAAATAAAAAACAGTAACATTATAATACAGAAATAAAAAACAGTAACATTATAATACATAAATCAACCCAAGAAATCAACCCAATACAGAAATCAACCCAAGAAAAATCAACCCAAGAAATGCAAAAATCTAATGTTCTTCACTATGCAACAACTTTAAGGGTTATTCATTACCTTTAACAAAACCGAGAGGAATTCGAGCACAATACAACAACCTTTGTCAAGCTTCTGGAGTGAGAGAGGCGATGGCGATGGCGATGGTGATGGGCTGATGGCGATGGCGAGGCGCGAGCTACGTAATGGCGACTGGCGATGGCGATGGCGAGCTGCGTCGAGCTGCGGCGAAGTGCGAAGTTTAGTGAACTGTGAGTGTGAGCTGCGAAGTGAAGATTTTGGAAATTAAGGGGAAGTGAAGATTTTGGAAATTTGGGCGAAGTGAAGTAGTGAAATGCGAATTAATTAAGTATAATTCCTTTTAACCGGACAGGGCGAAATAATCGGACTGGGCCAAAAATTTAAACGCCCCAAAGCCTAAAACTAAATAATTTAAATGGGGGTAGGTTCATAGGGTCCGGGTATCGGTTCCGGGTCCGGGTACCCGGTTTATATTTACCGGAACCGGAACCGGACCCGATATTGATCGGTTCCTAATTTTAATACCCGGAACCTACCCGTTATTATAATATATCTACCCGAACCTACCCGATAGTATCGGTTCCGATCGGGTATCTGGGTATCCTGTACCCGTGCTCTCCCCTAGATACGGGCGCCACATCCCATCTCACTCGTAACTCCGATAATCTTTATCAATTGTTTAATTTGAACAATCCTCAATTTATTTTGGTCAGAAAAGGCAAACATAATTCAATTCAAGGCTATGGCACCACTCAAACTGCACCACCTCACCCTCCTTTTTTCATAAAAACGTCCTATATGCTCCTAACATTATTAAAAACTTAATCTCTGATAGAAAATTTGCAAGTGACAATTCTGTATCTATTGAGTTTGACCCTTTTGGTTTTTCTGTGAAGGACTTACGTACGGGGACAACTTTTTCGAGATGCAATAATGTGGGGGACATATATCATTTCTCTTCCAATTTCGTTGCAAGTGTCAATCCACATACATCTCTAGCTGCAATCTCTTCTTCAACCTGGCACAGTCAACTTGGGTACTCAGAAGCACCAGTTTTTGACTTTCTTAGAAGTCACAATTTGATTCAATGTAATAAAGGGAAATTTAACCACAACCGTTATTCTTGTCCACTAGAAAAACATGTTAGACTTCCTTTTAAATCATTTTTGAGTGTTACTTTCTCTCCATTCGATATCATTCATGCAGATTTATGGACATCTCCCATTACTAGAAAACTGGGTCATAAATATTATTTGGTACGATTATATGACTTATCTCATTTTTTTGGGTCTATCCGCTCAAATATAAGTCTCAAGTATACTCCAACTTTCTTGTATTTTGATCATCCGTTAAAATGCAATTTGAAAAGAACATTAAATCATTTCAATGCGACAATGATCGTGAGTTTAACAATTCACCCTTTCATAAATTTTGTACGGACAATGGCATGGTGTTCCGATTCTTTTGCCCCCATACCTCACCTTAAAATGGTAAAGCCGAAAGAATCATTCGCAACATTAATAATATGATATGTACCATGCTATTTCATGCTTCTATCCCCCTCCATTTTGGGTCTACGCGTTACAAATGATAGCATACCTTCTTAATATATTACCTACCCATACCTTTCAAAATAAAACTCCCACCGAAATTCTATTCTGTCGGGTCCCTTCTATGGTCACCTCCGAATCTTTGACTATCTATGATACCCTAATCTCGCCTCCACAACTCCTCACAAATTAGCACCTAGGACTACTCATTGCATCTTCTTGGGTTTTCCGTCAAACCATATGGGTACATATGCTATATTTGTCCACAAATAAAGTCTTTGTCTCTCGCCATATTACGTTTGAGGAGCACATCTTCCCTTTTGCAAACGTACGAAAATTTCAAGTCACTGACTAAGGCTTTTTGACGATTCGGGCACTCCCCCCTGTTTAATAATATGATCCATGGAGCTAGTAGTTCGACTCAAAACCCACTGCCCCGGTCATCTCCCCCGGCACCCACTGCTCCCGTCACCTTCCACTGCCCCACTACCACCCTGACAACCTTACTGGCCCACTACCACTTGTAACATCCCCCAGCCTACCCATTGATCCCATGACAACCCCACTGCCACCCAATATCGTCACCGACCCCCAGCTCCCATCAACCAATCCTCTGGCCCGCAAGCACTATCTCCTCCGCACAACCCCACTGCTCGAGCCCCGTTATCCCATCACCGAACTACTGCCCTAGTCCTCACTCGCCACAAAAACCCAAACAGTCCCCATTCCAACGCACCACATGTAAACCCGTGCCAAATACAGGATTTTCAAACCGAAATTACACTTTAACCTATCTACTCAAGCCATCTCACATATACCCAAGAACTCAAAATTAGTCAAGATTGATCCTAATTGGAATGCGACCATGCGAGAGGAGTTTGATGCGCTCACTACACATCAAACTTGGTATCTTGTCCAAAAACTAGAGGGTGTTAATGTGATTCGTTGTATGTGGCTATAGCATCACAAATTCAAGGACAGTGGTGAGCTTGAACGCTATAAGGCGAGACTTGTGGCAAATGGCACGTGGCAAAAAAAGGGAATTGATTATGGTGAAGCCTTCAGTTCAGTGGTTAAACCAGCCATCATCCGCACTATTTTGAGCATTGCTATGGGAAAGAATTGGCTGATTCATCAACTTGATGTGAAAAATGCATTCTTACAAAGGATTTGAAAGAAACCGTATACATGCATCAACCACCTGGCTTTGTTCATCCTTCGGCTCCTCAGTATGTCTGCCGGCTTCGGAAGTCATTTTATGGCTTGAAACAAGCCCCCAGGGCTTGACATGACCGCTTTGTCACTTACATCTTGCAGATTGAGTTCATATGCAGCAAATGTGATAACTCACTTTTCTTTTTCATCGAGGTAATGACACTGCATACCTACTGCTTTATGTGTATGATATTGTCTTGCCTGCCTCCTCAAATGTGTTAAAAATGATATTTGCACTATGCTCAAATCAAAATTTACCATGACAGACTTGGGTAAGTTGAGTTATTTCTTGGGGATTTCCGTGACTATATCCAAGAATGCAATGTTCTTATGTCAGCATAAGTATGCCGAAGAGATTGTTTACAGTGCTAAAATAGCAAACTACAAGATCATGCCCACTCTAGTCGACTCAAAGTCACAGCTTAGCGCCAATGACGAGGATTTGGTGCTTGATCCTTCTCTTTATAGGAGTTTAGCTGGTGCACTTCAATATCTTACCTTCACCAGGTCCGATATTACCTATGCGGTTCAGCATGTGTGTTTGTTTATGCATGCTCCCAGGGAGCATCACTTTACCCCTCTTAAACGTATCATTCGGTATGTTAATAGTACTCTTAACTACATATTACATCTTTATTCATCTGCATAGACCAGACTGGTATTATACGGACGCCGATTGGGGCGGTTGTCCAGACACACGTCGATCTACTTTCAACTATTGTGTATTTTGGGTGATAACCTCATCTCATGGTCTGCAAAACGGCAAGCCACGCTTTCCCGTTCGAGTGCAGAAGTAGAATATAGAGGCGTTGCGAACGTTGTTGTCAAAATTTATTAGCTCACAAACCTCATTTTAGAGATTTATTATCCCTTACGTAAGACATCTCTTGTCTATTGTGATAACATATCTGTTGTTTACTTGTCTCAGAACCGGGTTTATCATCAGCGAACCAAACATATTGAGATGAATATTCATTTTGTTCGTGAGAAAGTTTCCGTGGGCCATGTTCGGGTGTTACATGTTCCTTCTTCCTATCAGTACGCAAATATATTTACTAAGTGACTCCCTCGGCAGCTGTTCCTTGACTTCAGATCCAGTCTCAGCGTCCGGCCTCCTCCCGTTCCGACTGAGGAGGTGTGATAGAGAATATATTAATATTCTCCATATATTCTGTAATTATTATTTTAGTGTAATTATGTAAAGTAGAGATCTTTCTCCAATTAAGTTTGTAAATTGTAAACACCTATAAATATTGCATAAATGAGAAGCCTTCCACCAAAGAGAATTACGCTATTCTACAATTACGGTTATTGAGCAAAAACTATTTCTTAGAAAAGAATGATGATGGCATTATTGTTCCTTACGTCAAGGTAGGAGATGCATTTTCTTTTTGGGTAGAAAATAACATGATAGGAAATAGTATTTGTTCTTTTTTTTTTTTTTTACTGAAAAATGAAAATATTTATGACATTAGCAATCCCAATTTTACCATATATGCAAGGGGAGAAGGACGGAAGACAAGAAACCAATATGTGTGTGCTATTGTAGGTTGTTAATCGAGGATTAGAGTAGAATAATTTCGATTAACAATTGTACAATACTTTTTCTCTTCAAACTTATCATCATAGAAATTGAAGAGCTAGATTAGACCAACGGTGCCACTCAACCAGCTCCTTAAAAGAGCTCATGCTTTCTGCCAATTTCAAATTATGAAGATTTCTCTACTTAATGTAATAGAGTCTACATTGCCGAAATTCTCAAAATGTATGGCATAATAATGTCTGAAAATGCGGGAGACAGTGTGACGAGAGAAAAAACTTTTATTTTCCTTACCTTCCAAGAAATAGTAGTTGTACAGTACTACTAGCTAGTTGGAGGAAAGGAATACTATTTTTCTTTCCCTTTGGCACACCTTGAAACAGGAGAGTAATTTGTTCAAAATTAAACATCTCATCCACACCCAATGGTAATTACTTTTGAAAGCTATGTTGATACTCTATTGTACTTTATAAACCAGTACGGGAAGTAAATAACTATTACAAGTGTTCGAAAGGATAAATAAATGGTCAATCTTCAAAACTGCCGCAAGCTTGTTGTGTCTTGAATCTTGATAACCTGAAATCAAGAAACAACTAAATATGGATGGTTACAACGTTGTGTGTTGAGTCGAGAGATTGCCCTCTGTTCTTAAGACAAGATTGCCTCGTATATATGTTTTTACGTTAGCGGGCAATAGTCTCCCAAGATAAAACAACACTTTAATCTCAACGCTACAAAGCCAATAGGTTGAGCCTGATGAAGAAAACAAATATGAATCGACTTGCTGAAGATATGGAAAAGGAAGGAAGAGTTTCTGTTTTCTCTTATGTTTTGTCTCTGAGTATATAGTGTGTTTCTGTTGTGTATAACTAGTGTATATGTGAGTCTTTCCTCACTGTTTTTCAACACTGTTTCGTGGTCTGTTTATGCTATTTTCTGTGTATGTATGTCTGTTTTTCAGTCACGAATTGAGCCAAAGGAGGCATTAATATATAGCATGGAGGAGGCTGCCCAACAGCCACAAAACAAGGCTGTTAATAGCCATTAGGAGGGCTGTTAATGGCCATTAGGGAGGCTGAAAATGGCATGTTTAATGGCATTAGTGAGGCTGATTTATGGTCATGAAGGAGGGTTGTTTATGGAGTAGTTAACATCCAAGTAATGGCTGGTTAATGCTCCAAAAAATAGTCCAAACGGTAGGCAGAAAGTTTCTACCTTCCGTCTTTCCCAAAATCAACTTTTCAGAAACTCTAGGGACCAAACTGTAAATATTAAGTAATTTGGGGTCCAAAAAGATAATATCAGAAAGTCCTCACAGCCCACGACCCACGACCCGTGACTCGTGACCCGAGACCGTACCGGACCGGACCGGACGGGACGGGTGGGTAGCGACGACGCGCGTGTGGGCTTAGCCTTGAACCCAAGCACATCTAGGTCCTCCCTCCTTTAAAGACATGGGATACCCTTTGGGGTCCCAAACCCTTTACCACATTAGAGACTTATATAGAGAGCAATTCTTTCTATTCCCACCGATGTGGTAGATTTGTCCCACACCATATTTCCATGCCTCAAACACCTTACTTCGTGGACTAATATCTCTTTCATTTCTCAACGAAATTTGACGATTCTTGGCCCTACGATTATCTACTCACTTAGTAGAATATGCATGTGTGAAGAGACAAAGCCTCCAACATGCGGAACATTAGTGTTTAATTCATTAAATATGGGTGGACACATCTCCCTGCCAAAGGAAAATTTCCAACAATCCCCCCTATGAAAGAGAGATTATGGCGCACACACAAGGTGCCTACTTTCAGCAATCTTTCAGCGAAAAGATATTGCATCAGGAGAGGTAGCTTCCGCTTTGAACCTTCCGTTGTTGAATACCATCGGACTTACTTACTGCGCGGTGAACGTGATGTCTTGAACCGTCAGTGTTTAGTGTAAGCCAAGACAGTGATACCAACACGATAACTCTCTTTATTCATTTTCCTTCTTACATTTTGTCCGTTGTGGCCGTGGACACACTTGGATTCTTAAGTGCGTTAATTTGAGGCGGCCATCCTCGCACTTAAATAGGTGATCTCTTACAAGGTATCATGTTATACCCCACTTCACAAGTGTTAGGAATCATTAAAAGTTTCCCCAACCTTAACCTCAACCGTTTTGAGGATCGTTTAAAGGTTTGGAAGCTTAACCTTTACCCACCATGCAGGTAGCACTTTAATGTCTATCGCGAGAACAACTTTGGATTCATGTTTCTGTACAGAAATCATCATCCGAAGTGTTTCTTGCTTCCATCGAAGCGCTCAACTGAACCTTTTGCAGCTTAGTTTTTCCATTGAACCAAATTCTTGAGATCTCCAATCAGTATGGTTGGGTTACCACCGCAAAGGTTCGTATTGTTTGGGTTTTAAGCCAATTCCCCTAGACAGGCAGAACACTTGATCTCCGGGTAGTCCCTTAGTTAGTAAACAAGGAAGTGACACCCGTGATGATCAACTGCCATACGGTCTTATGTCTCCGACAGATCCTGACAGATATGTCCAGACACCGTCATCCGTGTCCTTCCTGAAGCCGACCGGCTAGCCACAGTGTAAAACTGCTGAAGGCACGGGTTTCTCCCAATAAGAGACGTCCTCTAAGGAGTCATGAAGTTACTCAACTTCTTTCATGCTTTGTATAAAGCGATAAACTCCGATTCCATCAAGAATCGGCCGATGCAATTTTGCTTAGAGGATTTTCCAAGACCCACCATACACATTTACTTGTGGCATTGGTGTTCTTCATATCTGATGTCCAGTTTGCATCATTGTGTTCTCCCAGAACCGCTGGATATCCAGATTACTATAATCCGTAGATAAACGAATATTTCAGATATCGTCATATCCAACTTAACGCCTTCTACCGATCATGTATTAAAATCATCAGTGAACCTTAGTCCAACTGATCTGCTTTGTAGGCCAATACCAGGTTGGTTGTAGTGTGTAACATACATTGAACTACACGTGACCTGAGCATATCGCTCCTTGTTTATGGGTACACCATGATTCCAGTCAGTTCTATGATTCATATCCATTGGTGGCTTTAATGAGACTGTCAACTATCGACAGTCCGTTAGATGTCTTAGAAATCCAATTCCTAAGATGTCATCTGTGATACCCATATCTTTCATATCGAGACTTTATTTCAATATGACTTTTACTTTTAGACTGTTGATTCTCCAACTGTTGGCTTTCTAACTTCAGAGTCAATGTTTATGTGGTCAGATTCATTGTTTCTGTTTTATCTGAAACTTTCATGACCAAAATGTAAACATTTCAGGGACCAAAATGAAAGTTCAGGAAGAAGCCCAACAGTCCAGCAAATCAACTCTGATTCTCTTCTTCCAACTATTCGGTTGGGAAGACTGTTTCAACATCCATGCCACGCAAGACTGCAATGGCCCTGGATGTTAAACTACTCACAGGGGAGCACATTTTACAACCCAATGGTTCTTTTCCCGGAGGAAGATCAACCATTACGCAAGTATGGTTCTATATGATAGAATTTATTTCTTTCTTTGTAGCTTCTTTCCAAAGCAACTCTTTTGGAGATGACAATTATTTGTTAATTGTCCATGGTTCATTCTTAACCACACACGCTAGAAGGACTAGAACAAGTCTTTGTCCCCTTCTTTGCTCCGTCTCGGTTCAACATCTAGAATCTCTGAGTTTTGTAGATCTGGAATATTAAGTTCCGGATAGCCAGCAACTTTCGAGTCCTGTAGTTACGGAACGTCTAGTTCCGGACAATCAGGCCCTCACGGGTTCTTGTTAACCTTGAGCAATTACTTCTTTCTCCTTTTCAAGGAAAGTTATCTTCAAAGAATTCAGCATTCTTTGACACCAAGAGGCAATCAACACTACTGTTATTTGCAGATCCAGTGGATATACAATCTACAGTCTTAGGTATAACTTGACCTGTTTCAGTATTCCAACTTTTACCAAGCCACCCCACATAATTTGGGCGTACGACTTTGCGCTTGGCTAACACCGTTGGACTGAGGTGAGAAATGAACAGTCGTTTAATGAACGATGCTTCACATTCTCCCCCTCTATCACTACAAATTTCGCAATCCATAGGCTTAGTTGATTTCCAACTTCTGCTTTGTAGCGCTTATCCGCTTCAACAACTTCATCTTTGCTTTTCAACAAACAAAGGATTATATACGTTGTACCATCATCAATAAAGGTCACAAAGTACTTGTCTCCCCCCTCTATTTTGTATAAACTTTAAATCACCCATAAAGGTGTGACTAAGTTCTAGAGGAGCGGTGCTTCTTTCGCTATTCCTTTGACAGAATTTGGAAAGGTGATTTTGCCTCTTCGCCTACCTCACATTCATTTTGAGGGTTTATGTCAAAAGAAGGCAACAATCTCAACTTCGCTAGCTTTTGAATGACTTTCTATTTAACGTGTCTTAATTCTATGATGGCATAGATGTACGGATTACAAATATATCATTCATTTGGCTACAGACATACTGTACCATTCTTAGTTATTACAGACCTGTTGGACTAGTCTCAAACCAGTTTGACCAACATCGTCCCTTAAACTAAGTTTGGGACATGTATCACCTCATTTTAGAGTAATCCCATTCCCAGAAGTCCTATTGAGGACAACCTCTCCAACCATTCTACTTTAGAGGTGGCGTTGCTTCACATGAACAACCTATTGCCCGTGGTTAGGGCGTAATCGGATCATATTTGATCTGTATACTCTGCCCACTCCAGTTGCTTTGGCAGACTGAGTGTCCAATTTCTTTTCTGCCTTTCTTTAGGCCTTCAGATCGTTTAAGACCTGGAAACTCTGACCCACATTACTAGGTGTCCATTACTTTTCCTATGAAATGAATTCTGGCCCCACTCCAGTCGCCCATAGGCTTTGTATGACTGAGTGTCCAATATCATCATATCAAAGGAATTTTGGCCCACACCAGTCGCCCGAAGGCTTTGTATGACTGAGTGTCCAATATCATCCTATGAAGGATCTTCTGCCAAATAGTGTGACAGGCTCAACGTCTTTAGCTTTTAGTCTTCTTCCGTTATGATTGGTGCCAAGATAATTCTTGGCGCTTACTTAAGAGTGGTAACAGTTTTCGCACAATTAGTGGATCTTTCTCCCTCGTATGTGCGAACATACTAGACACACTTTTAATAATTATACTTAAAAGAACGGATCTTTTTAAGTCGTTTACAAAATCCAATCTTTAAACGGGAAAGAAGATGAGATTAAACTTCTGATTTTAAAGCGTAAGGAATATAACTTATTTTCGTGAAAATATTTTCATATTCCTCCTTACTTTAATCCATTTTTAATCAGACATTATTTAATTTTTATTCTTGACAAGTAAGAAAAAAACTTATCCCGCCGATTCGTGTCCGGGACGATATAGGCTTTCTGCTGCAAGATAGAACCACATCTTCAACCTTCTCCTCTTGTCCCAGTTGATATCCTCAGGCTCTCGTGAGCGCTTGTTCCCACCACTCTTGGGAGCGGTGCCACCACGAAGACGTTGACTTTCAACGACATCATCATCACTTTCTTCTACCAGAAAACCACAGTCCATATCCAGATTTGGTCACACAACTTTTGACCGACATCTTTCGAACACTAATAGTAATACAATATAGTCTTGTCTTAAATTGTTGGTACTCTATTGTACTTTATAAAGCAGTACGAAAGTAAATAACTATTACAAGTGTTCGAAAGGATAAATAAATGGTCAATCTTCAAAACTGCCGCAAGCTTGTTGTGTCTTCAATCTTGATAACGTGAAATCAAGAAACAACTAAATTTGGATGGTTACAACGTTGTGTGTTGAGTCGAGTGATTGCCCTCTATCCTTAAGACAAGATTGCCCCGTATATATGCTTTTACGTTAGCGGGCAATAGTCTCCCAAGATAAAACAACACTTTAATCTCAACGCTACAAAGCCAATAGGTTGAGCCTGACGAAGAAAACAAATATGAATCGACTTGCTGAAGATATGGAAAAGGAAGGAAGAGTTTCTGTTTTGTCTCTGTGTATATAGTGTGTCTCTGTTGTGTATATCTAGTGTATATGTGATTCTTTCCTCACTGTTTTTCAACGCTGTTTTGCTCACTGTTTCGTGGTCTGTTTGTGCTATTTTTTGTGTCTGTATGTCTGTTTTTCAGTCACGAATTGAGCCAAATGAGGCATCAATATATAGCATGGAGGAGGATGCCCAACAGCCACAAAACAAGGCTGTTAATAGCCATTAAGAGGGCTGTTAATGGCCATTAGGGAGGCTGAAAATAGCATGTTTAATACCATTAGTGAGGCTGATTTATGGTCATGAAGGAGGGTTGTTTATGGAGTAGTTAACAATCAAGTAATGTCTGGTTAATGCTCCAAAAAACAGTCCAAACGGTAGGCAGAAAGTTTCTACCTTCCGTCTTTCCCAAAATCAACTTTCCAGAAACTCTAGGGACCAAACTGTAAATATTAAGCAATTTGGGGTCCAAAAAGATAATATCAGAAAGTCATCACAGCCCACTGCCCACAGCCTGACCGGACGAGATGGGCGGGTGGGCTTAGCCTTGAACCCAAGCACATCTAGGTCCTCCCTCCTTTAAACAAATGGGATACCCTTTGGGGTCCCAAACCCTTTACCACATTAGAGACTTATATAGAGAGCAATTCTTTCTATTCCCACCGATGTGGTAGATTTGTCCCACACTATATTTCCATGCCTCAAACACCTTACTTCGTGGACCAATATCTCTTTCATTTCTCAACGAAATTTGACGATTCTTGGCCCTACGATTATCTACTCACTTAGTAGAATATGCATGTGTGAAGAGACAAAGCCTCCAACATGCGGAACACTAGTGTTTAATTCATTAAAGATGGTGGACACATCTCCCCGCCAAAGGCAAATTTTCCAACAGCTATTTGGTAAGCAGCAACATAAAATGATAACTCTATTCTTTTTTACCCATTTGACAAAAAAATTATTTTCCTACCATCATTCAATTCTCTGCTTGAAAATTGATTGATTTTTGGGTTCATAAATGTTTTATCAAAGGGTGTGAAGGGGATGTTTTGTGTTAAAAAATATTGTCCCCTCTAAAATATACAACCTCAAAATATAACTGAACTTGATCTTAAAAGACATGACCACTAGAAGAATGAGAAACCCCACTACAGAGCTCGACTTCCAACTGCACTCTAAATGTCCAACCTCGTTTCCATCTAAATGCTTGTATAGGACGATACTTTTGGACATTGTATATTGAAACAACAACCTACTTAATTTTGGGGACAAATATACTCCATGTACAAAACACAACTCCAATAAATTTCAATACAAGCTCAGGATGGTAATTTAAGCAAAAGTGATGTTGCTATCAGAAAAGAATAATCTAAACTTTCATATTTGTACAAATGCAAATTGATCGGGGTTTGAAAATGTGTATCTTATTTTGTTTCAGTAAAAACTAAAAAAAATATTAGAAATCCATATGTTTTAGTTTTGACAAGTGAGGAATCGATTCAAAATCCTTGAACGAAGCTATCTCAATATCTTTCACACAGATGATCATGCAATAATACTATTAATACATAATTTCATCAAATTCCCAAACTATCATAGTGTAATATCTTATTTTAACTAGTTTAAAATGAGAATGACACAATGATTATACTATTAGCCATTGCAACTGCCATATTTATGGCACTGCTGCAAGGTGGGAAGCTCAATCGATGTCTCTATATAATATAGTTGGCTATTGCAATTAAACAATCTCACGTTTTTGTTTACTATGTTTCATTAGATTAGTCTGTAATATAAGACTATGCACATAAAAAAATAAGTTTTGATATTACATATTCCATGAAGTTAAAGAAATATTTAGAAAATATTTGAACGAATTGATTTTAACTAACCCTTCATTCTTAACTTGAGTTTTTGACCGAAGTAAAAAATTATTTAAGCCAATTCACCAAAATAATACATTCTTTTGAAACTTTACAGAACTAGAATAAACGTATTCCTTAGTAACATTTAGGCATTCTTTTATTCAAAAAATTCAAGGGACAGAAAAACTAATGATTAACAACATTAAAGGGTAATTCGTTATTGTAATATTTTATGATTAATACGTGACTGAGAGTAGCGACTCTAAAAGTCCAGGCACGAACAATCCTTATACGAAATCTGACATTGATTGATTTAAAGTCGTAATTCGTTATTGTAATATTTTATGATTAATACGTGACTGAGAGTAGCAACTCTAAAAGTCCAGGCACGAACAATCCTTATACGAAATCTGACATTGATTGATTTAGAGTTACGACTTCAGGCTAAAAACGTAACTAACAGTAACGTTTTTACAGAATTCAGGCACGGGCAATCGAATCCTGAAAATTGAAAATCTTATGATTGATTTACCTATAAAATGTTACCGATAGTCTATCACTGCTCTTTGAAAATATCCCCAGTCTATCACTTGCACTTTGAAAATATATGAATTTGTTGGAAATTTGCCTTTGGCGGGAGTTGCGACCGACCAACTTTAATGGCTTAAACACTAGTGTAACGTATGTTGGAGAATCCGAACACATGCATGATCTACTAAGTACGTGATAACCGTAGGGCCAAGAATCGTCAAATTTCATTGAGAAATGAAAGAGATATTGGTTCACGAAGTGGTGTTTGAAAGGAAAGTGTGGTATTGTGTGTAATTCTCCCTCATCGGTAGAGGAAGAAAGAATTGTTGTGTATATAATACTTGAAATTGGTTTGGGGTTTGGGACCCCAAGGGGTATCCCATGTGTTTAAAGGAGGGAGGACCTAGATGTGCTTCGGTTCAAGTAAAGACCACACGCGCGCCGCCGCCGCCCGCCCGTCCGGTCCGGTCCGGTTCACGGTTCACGGTCGTGGGTCGTGGGTGTGGGCCTTCGCTATTATCTTTTTGGGCCGAAAACTTTGCCGTGTACGTTTGATCCCGTGTTTCAGATGTGCGCTTTGGACCGAATTCTTTCGGATGTACAGCTTTGGTCCCTAAAGTTTCAAGATGTACAGCTTGGTCCCCGAAGTTTTCGTAAAGTTGGAATTTCGACAGTCAAAGCGAGAAACGTCCAAGCTCTCAATTCAGCCATTTATTTTGGCTGAATTACTCCTCCTATAATGGCCAAAACAGTTGGTCTTTCACCATTTATGTTGGTGACTTTACTACCTCCATAATGGCCATTATTTGGCTATTATGGAGGCAGTTTTCAGCCCCTCCCTCACCTATATAAACACACCCTTACACCATTGTTGAGCACCACAAAGAGCAGAAAAATAACAGTTCATAAAGCTCACGAAAATACACAACCGAAATAGTTTTCTTCCTACAACTTCCTAGCATCATTTCGTTACTCAATATTCTTCACGGTAGCTCTTGAGTTTCCTTTGCTCAAGGGTTCCATTGCTGTTTTATCTTGGGAGACAAATTGTCCAGGACGTATAAAGGATACATACGGGGCAATATTGTCTTAAGGACAGAGTGCCACACTCGACTCAAAGATAAACCGCTTTCCATTTTTCGCCTTCAACAAAATTGTAATTTCGCTTTGTGGTTATCTTGTAATTTTCGATTACTAGTTGAACTATTGAATCTTTGTTTATCCTTTCGAATACTTGTAATAGTTAAATACTTCCCGTATCTTGCTTTATAAAGTACCATAGAGCAAAATCTCCCAACAACTTAAGACAATATTTGTATAGTATTACTATTAGTGTTCGAAAGATGTCGGTAAAAAAAAAAAAAAAAAAAAATTGTGTGACCAAATCTGGATATGGAAATGGTTTTCTTCGGTAGAAGAGAGTGATGATGATGAACGTGTTCATAATTTATACGTAATATTTTATGATTAATACGTGAAGTTTAATCTCATCTTCTTTTCCGTTTAAAGATGAGAGTAGCGACTCTAAAAGTCCAGTGCACGAACTGTTTATCCTTACCGCTAATGCGATTCTCAACGTAACTCGACGCATAAGGATAAGGATAACCCCCTCCGTGTGAGACATGGAAAGGATCTCACATACAAATGTCAGATGCGGGGTGGTTTCATACCTAAGATCGTAGATTGCATATCCAATCGGATCTGCGCAACATAACAGATAGTTTTTATCGCCTCTTGGCGTCGAAAGAATCTTTGAATTCTTTTGGAGATAACTTTCCTTAAAAAAGGAAAAAGGAGTAATTGCTCAAGTTTAACAAGAATCCGCGAGGCTCGACTGTCCGAACTAGACGTTCCGTATCTTCACGTGACTCGAAAGTTGCCGTCTATCCGAACTTAATATTCCGTATCCGCAACTCGTGATTCTAGATGTTGAACCAAGACGGAGCAAAAGAGGGGACAAAGACTTGTTCCAGTCCTTTCTAGCTTGTATGGTTGAGAACGAACCATGGACAATTAACAAATAATTGTTATCTCCAAAAGCGCCGCTTTGGAAAGAAGCTAAAGGAGAAATAGATTCCATATATAGAACCATACGTGTGTAATAGTTAATCTTCCTCCGGAAAAGAACCTTTGGGTTGTAAAAAGTGCTCCCTCGTGAGTAGCTTCACATCCAGGGCCATTGTAATCTTACATGGCACGGGGTGTTGAAATGACCTTCCAAATCGGAGAGTTGGAAGAAGAGATCGGGTACCGGTTTCTTTCGAACTGTTGGGCTTCTTCCCCGAACTTTCATTTTGGTCCCCGAAATGTTAACATTTTGGTCCCGAAAGTCTCGTATAAAACAAAACAATGAATCTCGATCACAAACATTGACTCGGTTAGAAAGCCAACAAGCTTGGAAAACCAACGGCTTAGAGTGAAAATCATATTGAAACAAAGTCTCGATATGAAAGATATGAGTATCACGTATGACATCTTAGGAATCGGATTTCTAAGACATCTAACGGATCGGTCGATAGTTGACAGCTTTGTTGAAGCCACCAATGGATATGAATCATAGAACGATTGGAATCATGGTGCACCCATAGACAAGGAGCAATATGCTCAGGTCACGTGTAGTTCAATGTATTGTACACACTACAACCGACTTGGGTATCGTCCAACAAATGTGATCGCTTGAACTAAGGTTCATCATGATCTTAATACATGATCAATAGAAGGCGTTAAGTCGATATGACGATATCTCGAATTATTTGCTTATCTATGGATTATAGTATTCGGATGTCCACGGGTTCCCCGAGAGATCCTTATACGATTGATTTAGAGTTACGACTATGATTGATTTACCTATAAAATGTTACTTAGTCTATCACTGCTCTTTGAAAATATCCCCAGTCTATCACTTGCACTTTGAAAATATATGAATTTATACGCGTGATTATGGTTCTTGTTACTTTGGAATCTGTTTTGTTTTTTTACATTCGATGTTTGGTATCCGAATTGGGGTTCAATTTATTCAGATTCGTGCCGGAAAGTCTCATTTTATGGATAAATGCCCCTTATCAAAGGTGACTTCAATTTCAAAGCTCGAACTCAAAATCTCTGATTAAGTATGACGTGTAATTATCACCCTGCCACAATCATGAGTGGTTAATTTGGAATCTATTGAATGCACAAGATGAGCACAACATTATATATGTCTATTGCTCGGTACTAAGGTATTGTGTTTTTGTAAGTATATAGTTATATCAGTTTGCATCTACTACTACCAAAAATAAGTAATGGGTGTACTAGTACTCTTTATCTGAGGTAAAATCCTGGATGTAATATGTTTCTAGTGAAGTGTTGAGTTAAACTAGTATAGTTGATAATCGTTTCTTGGTATCATACAATTCTATATCTAAGAAAAATTAATTCTTGTTTGTTTCAGAAATGGTACTTTGCCTTATATATATTATTGTCCCAATTCTAAACAACTTGGCCTTTGAGATATCCACCCTATATACGTAGATGTGGATAATGCTACAAAGCTCCGAGACAACAAGTTGAACAAATTAGACTTTGGAATAGTGGAAATGTGTGTCAGAAACGTGTTATTTTATCCTAAAGATGCCAATTGTTGGAGCATAATTAATGGATTATGATCATCATTTTATAGAGTTGTCAATAATCTTCTATCTTAAAGTATGATAACACAAATATTTTTTACACTATCAATACATATGGTTGGAAATTTGCCTTTGGCGGGAGTTGCGTCCGACCAACTTTAACGGCTTAAACACTAGTGTTACGCATGTTGGAAAATCCGGTTCTTCACACGTGCATGATCTACTAAGTACGTAGATAACCGTAGGGCCAAGAATCGTCAAATTTCGTTGAGAAATGAAAAAGATATTGGTCCACGAAGTGAGGTGTTTGAAACATGAAAAAGTGTGGTATGAGATCAATTCTCCCTCATCGGTGGAGGAAGAAAGAATTGTTTTGTTTATAAGACTCAAAATTGGTTTGGGGTTTGGGACTCCAAGGGGTATCCCATGTGTTTAAAGGAGGGAGGACCTAGATGTGCTTCGGTTCGAGGAAAGCCCACACGCGCGCCGCCGCCGCCCACCGGTGGGTTCCAGGTTCACGGGTTCACGGGCTGTGGGCTGTGCTTCTTTTGATATTATCTTTTTGGACCAGAGAACTTTGCCAGATGTACAGTTTGATCCCTGAAGTTTCAGATGTACAGTTTGGACCAGAATTCATTCATATGTCTTCATGCTTCGCCGCAACATGGCTGAAAATATGACCACTGCTGCCTTCACTGCTTCTGCCGCTACTGTTCAAGGCAGCAAGTTCGCTGCCTTCCCGACTGCTGGTGCTCCACCTTCTGCCTCACACCACCATGATCGCCCTGAAAAATTCATGGGATCAGAATTTAAGAGATGGCAGCAAAAGATGTTGTTCTATTTAACTGTTATGGGCATGGCCCGATTCCTAACGGAAGATCCTCCACAAGCTGGAGATGAAATGGACTCTTTGCCTGCTGAAACGGGTGAAGGGGGCCTTGGTATCCATGTCGCTAACGGCATGAAGATGGTTCTTGATGCGTGGAATCATAGCGATTTCATGTGTAAGAATTACATACTGAAATGCTTGGCAGACCCTCTCTACACGGTCTATTGCACCGTTGGCACTGCTAAAAAGCTGTGGGAAAAACTGCAAAAGAAGTACAACGCACAAGATGCGGGTACTAAGAAGTTTATCGTTGGGAAATTTCTAAAATTCCAAATGGTGGATAGTAAGACAGTGATGTCCCAAGTCCAAGAATTCCAAATGATTTTACATCACCTGGATTTGGAAGGAATGAAACCAAACGAGCAGTTTTTTGTTGCATCGCTGATTGAAAAGTTACCTCCTTCGTGGAATGAGTTTATGAGTTACTTAAAACTCAAGACAAAGGAGATGACCTTTGAAGAACTTATTATCAAACTCCAAATCCAGGAAGATAATAAGAAGACCTTGCCAAGGGGTAGACAACCTGCTGAGGCGAAGGCGAATCTGGCTGAGGCCAAAGGGAACTCAAGCAAGAAGCGGAAGTTCCAGAAAGACGGCAAGGCCCACGCAGCGGAGATGTTCAGAGGTAACTGTCACCATTGTGGGAAACTTGGTCATAGGATCAAGGAATGCCGCAAGCTCAAGACTGAGCAACAACAGAAAGCCAAGTCTAAAAGAAAGGCGCATGCTAACGTCTTCAAGGACACGCTTCTGGATGACATGATTGAGGAATTCTCGGCAGTGGTGCTAGAAGCCAACTTGGTTGAGAATCCGATGCAGTGGTGGATGGACACAGGTGCTACTAGACACATCTGTTCCAACAAAGATGCCTTTTCCACGTACACACCGGTCACCGACAAGAAGCTATTCATGGGCAACAACGCTTCCTCTGATGTGCTGGGGGTAGGAAAGTGGTCTTGAAGATGACTTCCGGTAAGGAGCTCACTCTGAAAGAAGTGATGCACGTCCCAGATATTAGAAGAAATTTAATTTCTGGACCTTTATTGGTTAATGCTGGTTTTAGGCTAGTGTTTGAATCCAATAAGTTTGTACTCACTAAGAATGACACATTTGTGGAGAGAGGCTTCATCTGTGAAGGCCTCTTCAAAGTGAATTACATGTCTGTATTGCGTCCAAGTAATAAAGTTGAACCTTCTTCTTATTTTCTTGAGTCTTCTAATTTATGGCATTATAGATTAGGACACGTTAACTACAAGTCTATCCAAAGGCTGGTAAAGATGGAGTTGTTGCCGTCTATCGACGTAAACCCTCAACATAAGTGTGAGGTGTGCGTAGAGGCAAAACTCACCAAGCTTCCTTTTCGATACGTCGAAAGGAATACCGCTCCTCTAGAACTTATTCACACAGATATATGTGATTTGAAGTTCGCACAAACTAGAGGGGGGAACAAGTACTTTGTGACATTCATTGATGATAGCACAAGGTATTGTTACCTTTACTTGTTGAAAAGTAAGGATGAAGCCTTTGAAGCGTTTCGACGTTACGAAGCAGAAGTTGAGAACCAACTAAGCCTACGGATTAAATCCATTCGTAGCGATAGAGGGGGAGAATATGTAGCGCCATTTGAGGAATAATGTGCCCAAGAAGGCATTATTTATCAAACAACGGCTCCATACTCACCTCAATCAAACGGTGTGGTGGAACTTAAGAACCGCACATTGAAGGAAATGATGAATGCCTTGCTTATCAATTCCGGTCTTCCCCAAAACATGTGGGGAGAAGCCATCCTTACCGCAAATACGATTCTTAACAGAGTCCCACATAAGGGTAAGGACAAAACCCCATATGAATCATGGAAGGGAAAGAAACCCACCTACAAATATTTTAAGGTGTGGGGTTGTTTGGCAAAGGTTGAAGTACCCAAGCCAAAGCAGGTCAAGATTGGGCCTAAGACTGTAGATTGCATATTCATCGGATATGCAAATAATAGTAGTGCTTATCGCTTCTTAGTACATAAGTCAGATATTCTAGATATCCACCAGGGTACAATCATGGAATCAAGGAATGCTTTATTCTTTGAAGGCATCTTTCTTAGAAAGGAAAAAGACATAACCTCTCGCAAACGAAGTTATGCACAAAGCTCTCAAGAACCGGGAGTCGTTAACGGCCCAGATCTAGATGATCCAGATCTAGCGGATTTTGAGGTGGCTGAACATCCGGAATCTAGTGTTCCAGATTCTCAGAACTTGGAGACTCTAGAGATGGATCTAAGGCGAAGTAAAAGGGCACCGAAGGATAAATCCTTCGGTCCTGACTTTGTAGCTTATCTGGTTAATGATGAACCACAGACAATTGCTAAGGCGTTGTCAACTCCAGAAGCACCGCTTTGGAAAGAAGCTATTGAGAGTGAAATAGGCTCCTTTCTGCATAACCATACTTGGGAGTTGGTTGATCTTCCTCCGAAAAATAAACCGTTGGGTTGTAAATGGATACTCAAACGAAATACAAAGCAGATGGGTCTATAGACAAGTACAAGGCCAGGTTGGTAGTCAAGGGCTATCGACAGACAGAAGGCTTTGACTACTTTGACACATACTCCCCGGTATCCCGGATGACATCCATACGGTATTCATTGCGATCGCAGCTTTACGTGACCTTGAGATACACCAAATGGATGTCAAGACAGCCTTCCTAAACGATGATTTGGAAGAAGAAATTTATATGGACCAACCCGAGGGGTATGTGGTTCAAGGGCAAGAGAAGAAAGTCTGTCGGCTTGTCAAATTTCTGTACGGGCTGAAACAAGCCCCGAAGCAATGGCACGAAAAATTTGATATTACTCTACTATCGAAGGGTTTCGCCATTAATGAGTGTGATAAATGTGTCTACACGAAAGGTAACTCTGACTCATTTGTTATGATATGCTTTTATGTAGACGACATATTGATAACAGGAAGCAGTCCTAGGTTAATCCTAGAGACTAATAACATGTTGAAACAATGCTTCGACATGAAGGATATGGGTATCGCAGATGTCATCTTAGGGATTAAAATCTCTAAGACGTCTGACGGACTGGTCTTATCTCAGTCTCACTACATCGAGGATGTTTTGAGAAAGATCGAGATGTTAGACGATTCACCGATAAAGTCACCAATGGATACAAATCAAAAGCTTGATAAAAATCTTGGTGCACCTGTATACTATGAGCGATATGCACAAGCGATCGGTAGTTTGATGTATATAACAAACTGCACCCGACCTGATATTGCTTATGCAGTCTATAAGTTGGCTAGGTTCACCCGTAATCCGAGTGATAATCACTGGAAGGCATTGAATCGGGTATTACAATACCTGAAATACACGTTAACTTTCGGGTTACACTATTCGAGATATCCAAATTTGTACTAGAGGGTACGATGTAATGCAAACTGGATATCTGATATAGAGAACACCAAGTCCTCCAGTGGGTATGTATTTACAATTAGTGGTGGGGCAGTGTCTTGGAAATCCTCTAAGCAAACTTGTATCTCCCGATCCACAATGGAATTGGAGTTTATCGCTTTAGACAAAGCAGGAGAAGAAGCTGAGTGGCTTCATGACTTCTTAGAGGATGTTCCGTGTTGGAACAAACCCGTACCTTCGGTAATGATTCACTACGACAGTCAGTCAGCTCTAGGAAGGGCACATAATGCTATGTACAACGGCAAGTCTCGTCATATTCGACAGAGATATACGACCGTTAGGCAACTGATCACCACGGGTATAATATCCATTGATTACATTAAGTCAAAGGATAATATAGAAAACCCATTGACAAAGGGCTTACCCAAGGATCAGATGGCTTGCCTATCTAGGGGAATGGGCTTAAAACCCAAAATATAAGGACCAATACAGTGGTAACCCAACCTTACTAACTGGAGATCCCAATAATTTGGTTCAATGGAAAACTAAGCTGTAAAGGTTCAGTTGATCGCTTCAGTGGAAGCATGAGCACTTCAGATAGTGATTTCTGTAAAGAAACACCAAATCCAAAGCCGTTCCCGCGATAGACGTTAAGTGCTATCTGCAGTATGGGTAAATGTTAAATTTTTAAAACCTTTAATGATCCTCAACAGTTGAGGTTAGGTTTTGAGAAACTTTTAATGGTTCCTAACACTTATGAAGTGGGGTATAGCAGGATATCTTGTAGGAGACCACCTATTTAAGTGCGAGGATGGGCCGCCTCAAATGAACGCACTTAAGAATCCAAGAAGTTGTCCATGGACAAAACGGACAAAACATTACGAAGAAGAGAGTAAGGGAATTTATTGTGTTGGTACTATTGACTTGTCTTACACTAAACACTGACGGTTCAAGACATCACGTTCACCGCGCAGTAAGTAAGTCTGATGGTATTTAACTATGGAAGGTTCAAAGCTGAAGCTACCTCTCCTTATGCAACATCGATCCGCTGAAATATTGCTGGAAATGGAAAAGGCACCATGTGAGTGCGCCAAAATCTCTTTCAAGAGGGGATTGTTGGAAATTTTCGTTTGGCGGGAGTTGCGTCCGACCAACTTTAACGGCTTAAACACTAGTGTTACGCATGTTGGAGAATCCGATTCTTCACACGTGCATGATCTACTAAGTACGTAGATAACCGTAGGGCCAAGAATCGTCAAATTTCATTGAGAAATGAAAGAGATATTGGTCCACGAAGTGAGGTGTTTGAAGCATGGAAAAATGTGGTATGGGATCAATTCTCCCTCATCGGTGGAGGAAGAAAAAATTGTTTTGTTTATAAGACTCAAAATTGGTTTGGGGTTTGGGATCCCAAGGGGGTATCCCATGTGTTTAAAGGAGGAGGACCTAGATGTGCTTCGGTTCGAGGAAAGCCCACACGCGCGCCGCCGCCGCTCGCTCGGCGGGTTCCGGGTTCACGGGTTCACGGGCTGTGGGCTGTGCTTCTTTTGATATTATCTTTTTGGACCAGAGAACTTTGCCAGATGTACAATTTGATCCCTAAAGTTTCAGATGTACAGTTTGGACCATAATTCTTTCATATGTACAGTTTGGTCCATGAAGTTTCAAGATGTACAGTTTGGTCCCTGAAGTTTCAAGAAAGTCAGAATTGGGCAGAGAGATCAGAAACGTCAACAACACTCAATTCAACCATTTATTTTGGCTGAATTACTCCTCCTAAATGGTCAATCCGTTGCACTTCTTCACCATTTATTTTGGAGGAATTACTACCTCCATAATTGCAATTACTTGGCCAGTAATGGCACTTATGGAGGCAGTTCATGAGCCTCTCCTTCTACTATATAAAGACCCCCTTGTCACCATTGTTGAGGTACACGAAAATAGATAAATAAAAACAGATTTCAGTTCTTCCTACAACTTCCAAGCATCATTTCATTACTCAAAATTCTTCACGGTAGCACTTGAGTTTCCTTTGCTCAATTGTTCAATTGCTGTTTTATCTTGGGAGACAATTATCCAGGACGTATAAATGATACATACGGGGCAATATTGTCTTAAAGACAGAGTGCAACACTCGACTCAGCATACACAAAACAGTTCCAGTTTTCTTGTTCAACATAATTGTAATTTTTTGTTGTTGAATTGTAATTTTAGTTTTTTCTATTACTTAGCAGTTACTTGTAATTTTCGTTTTCTGCACCTTTGTAACCAACACATATAACTTAAAATCGGATAATTAAATACTGATATCTTGCTTGATAACTTGATTTGATCATTCCTACCACTTTTATAATAAGAGAACAAAAAACTTATTTATTTAAAGTTCACTTACATGGAAGGGTGTCGACTTTGCTTTCGATCGTATCAGTGCTTCTTATATTCCTCAGATTTAGTGGGGAAAGCAATAATTATAGTGTTCAATTACTGCTGATGGTAACACTATAATGTTTATAACCTAATTTCGCAAGGCAATGTTTCATAGAAACTATGTATATTCCGGTGAAGTTACGTAGAAATTATGTCTTGTTCGGCATAATTCTGTATAAATTAAGTTATTCGGAACTTATACTGAGACAAGACATAGTTTCTATGTAATTTTGCTGGACAAGACTTAGTTTTTATGAAACATTGCCTTGCGAATTGGTTACTACACAACTTATGACGTATAACTTAATTTCTTCAGAACTATGCCGGACAACGCATAGTTTTTATTTAGCTTTTCCCGAATAGGCATAATTTCTATAAGACTTTTCCTTGCGATTTTTTTTACTCTATTGGAAATTGAACCCAGAATCTCTGATTTCATAGATAGCGAATAACGATACTTTGACTAATAAATTTTCATTAAATGAGAAGCAAGAACAAAAGTTAAATAGCAGCGATTTGTGAGACAAAAATTAAAAAATCAGTCCATATAAAAGCCAATCCGCGCAAAAAATTGTTCAGATTTTCAGTCTTTTAAAATTTGTGGTGACGTAATAAGAAAAAAAATTACTAACTTTAATCACACGAAGATGTTATCACTTTTTATCTCATCATTAAGCGTCTCATTTTATTTACTTTTACTTATGGGAATAATAAAGGCTTAATAGATCGATAACCCTTAAATTTTTCTATTTCATTTAGACACTTGAATTATAATTTGTTTTAATTGATCATCTGAACATATGATAAAGTGTTCCTGTTAGATATTTTCGGTTCAAATTGGAATAAGCTATAATTCAAGTGTCTAAATAAAATTTGCTAAAAAAAATTGAGAGATTATCGATGATTTAAACCAATAAAAATGAAAATTAGGCGAAAAAGAATACAAATGCTTCTTATTTTTTTTTGAAATAAATTCAATTAGTCATGGAACCGGTAAGAGTATTTTTCTTTTATACTTATTCCCATATTCTTCTCCACTTTCCAACTAATTAATAAAAAATGTTATGACAAGGTAGTAATAATATTAGGAACCGACCATTTCATGTACCAACTCAAAAGTTAGTGCTCACATGTGCTGTACTACTTTCAGTACAACCTGGAAATGTTTGATTTTTTCTGTAAGCTACAGCTTGTAAGTTTTAGATCTTGATTTGACAATTAGGTGTTTAGGTGCACTTAATCAAAATATCTCTATACTACAATATTAAAACTAAATAAGCACAATTAAATATTCAATCCGGATCCAGTAGAATAATTACCGAAAAAGATAACATGTATTCGATAGAATAGTTAAACTGCGTGCAAAATGAACTGAAACACTATAGTTAGGATCAAATTTACCATTCGTTTGAAAAATATTAATTTTTTATTGTGTGACACGTGATATCATTGGATGCTAAACTTCGTCTAAAATAAATTTGTTCCATTTCACATAATTCAGGGGCAAATTTGCCCCCAATAATTAACCAAGGGCAAATCTGTTCCATTTCGCATAATTCAAAGGGCAAGTTTGATCCTTTACCCTTTAAGAAAACTATCTTGATTTAGTTTGGCTTGAGTTGATCTGATTTAACCAAAATTTCTTATTACTAGTATTTGTTAGCAAAATGTCGTATCGGAAGTAAATAATTATTACAAGTGTTCGAAAAGATAAACAAACAATTAAGTTTATAATTGCCGCAAGCTTCTTGAGTCTTGAATCTTGATAACCTGAAATCAAGAAACATCAAATCTGGATTGTTACAACTGAGGCTGAGTTGAGAGATGACTCTCTGTCTTTAAGACAAGATTGCCCCGTATATATTCTTTTACGTTAGCGGACAATAGTCTCCCAAGATAAAACAACAACTAATCAACACTACAAAGTAAATAGATTGATTCTGACGAAGAAAACAAACATGAAACGACTACTGAAGGAAGAGTGGAAATTTAGAGGGGAAAAAGAACTTTTGTTTCTGGACTGCTCTTGTTCTCAAGACTTGTGTTCCTCAAATTAGAGTAAGGTTTTCATTTTATAGTGTTTAGGATGAAGAGAGGTGTTAAGAGGCTAATTAAGAGGTACAATCAAGGTCAGGAACGTTTTGAACATTTTGTAATTAGTACAAAACGTTATAGATGGTTAATGTCATCCAAAATGTTGACTTCTCGGTTGCTGGCAGCATTCTGGAACTTAAGCGCCGCGGCTCTTCCCAATGTTTGGGGTCCAAAAAAGATAACATCAGCCCAACAGCCCGACCCGAGCGGGTGGTGGTGACGCGCGTGTGGGCCTAGCCTTGAACCCAAACACACCTAAGTCCTCCGTCCTTCAAACACATGGGTTACTCCTGGGTCTCAAAACCTTATCCATTTTTAGGCTTATAAAATGAACAATTCTTCATTTTCCCACCGATGTGGGAGATTTGTCCCACACCATATTTTCATGCCTAAACACCTTACTTATGGACCAACATTTCTTTCATTTCTTAACGAAATTTGACGATCCTTGGCCCTACGGTCATCTACTCACTTAGTAGATTATGCACGTGTGAAGAACCAAAGTCTCCAACATGCGGAACTCGGGTGGTTAAATCATTAAATATGGATGGACCCATCAAAAACAAATTTCCAACCGTATCAACCTTATAATTTATTGTAAGATAGAATAATTTCCCTTTGAGATTCCTTTCATTATTCACAATATATATAGTTGTACAAAGGTTGATTCATAAAACAATACGAATTCTAACCTTCCTTAAATGGTTGATTCCTAATACAATAAGAATCCTAAGTTACCTTAAATATACATCTATCATAATTACAAAATATACGGTGAATATTCAGAGAATATTCGCTAATACTCCCCCTCATACGGAGCGGGAGGAGGCCGAACGCTGAGGCTGGATCGGAAGTCGGTGAATAGCTGTTGCGGTAGTCCCTTTGTGAAAATGTCTGCATACTGATAAGAGGAAGGCACATGTAATATTTTTACCTGACCACGGGCAACCTTCTCTCGCACAAAATGGATATCCATCTCAATATGCTTAGTCCGCTGATGTTGGACCGGATTATGAGACATATAGATGGCATATATGTTGTCACAATAGACTATAGACGCCTTTCGTAGTGGACACTGGAGCTCCAAAAGAAGGTTTCGATGACAACATATCTCAACAACGACATTAGTAACTCCGCGATATTCTGCTTCAGCACTCGAACGGGATAGCGTGGCCTGCCGCTTGGCGGACCATGAGATAAGATTATCCCCAAAAAATACACAGTACCCTGAGGTGGAGCAACGTGTGTCGGGCCATCCTGCCCAATTTGCATCCGTGTAGGTGAGTAACTTGGTTGGGGCAGAAGGGTATAGATGTAATCCAAAGTCTAGTGTGCCCTTAACGTATCTGATAATATATTTGAGGGCGGCAAAATGGGACTCTTGGGGGTCGTGCATAAACAGACACACATGCTGAACGGCATATGCAAGATCATGCCTAGTGAATGTAAGATACTGAAGAGCACCTGCAAGACTCCGATATAGAGTGGGATCAGAAACTGGCGCACCGTCATTGGCACTAAGCTTGGATTTTGAGTCCACCGGAGTTGGCATAATTTTATAATTTGCCATCTTGGCCCTGTACACTATCTATTCTGCATACTTACGCTGACACAGGAACATAGTGGCTGCAGATCTGGTCACTGATATACCCAAAAAATAACTCAGCTTGCCCAAGTCAGTCATAGCAAATTCAATTTTGAGTAGAGCAATGATGTCATTCTTCAAACCGTCACATGAGGCAGTAAGAACAATGTCATCGACATATAATAGCAAATATGCAGTGCTGCTACCTCGGTGAAAAGTGAAGAGAGAGTTATCACACCTGCTACATATAAAACCAATCTGCAAAAGATACCTGGCAAAACGATCATACCAAGCACGGGGTGCCTGTTTCAACCCATACAATGACTTCCGGAGACGACATACAAACTACGGAACTGCCGGATGAACAAATCCAGGAGGCTGATGCATGTACACAGTTTCTTTCAAATCCCCATGAAGAAAAGCATTCTTGACATCAAGCTGATGAATCGGCCAATGCATGCCCATAGCAATACTGAGAACAGTCTGAATAGTGGCCGATTTAACAACCGGACTGAATGTCTCACCATAATCAATACCCTCCTGCTGATTAGTGACATTGGCAACTAGTCTTGCCTTATACCTCTCTAAGTCACCACTGTCTCTGAACTTGTGACGAAATAGCCACATACACCGGATAACATTTACACCGTCTGGTCTAGGTACCAAATCCCAAGTGTTCTACTTTGTAAAAGCCTTAAATTCCTCGCACATGGCGGCATTCCAATTAGGGTCCAGTTTTACTAGTTTTTGATTTTTTGGAATGGGTGATAAGGTTTGTGTGGAGAGATTGAAGTGAACCTTGGATTTGAGGATCCCGTGTTGTGCACGAGTCTCCATGCGATGAGGGGACAGTAGTGGGAGGTCGGGGCTGGGAGGTTGCAGGTCCACTGGTTCTGGACCAGTGGGCAGCAGTGTTGCGGGACTGGTTTCTGGACTGGGGACTGGTAGGCTGCTGGGGGTGCAGGAGACATGGCTGGATGCAGCAGGGGTGTTGTTGGGGTGTTAGACCGAGAGCAGGGATCTGTTGGGGTAGTGCCGGACAGTGTTAGGACTGTCGGAACAGTGGGCTACTGTTGGTATAGAGTTTGGATGGCCGAGGACAGACTTGATTCATCGAGAAAGATGTAATCGGTGGTCTGAATTTTTTTGAGATTTGAAAAAGGAAAGGTTGTCTCGTCAAAGATGACGTGACGGGAGATGATGATTTTGCGAGTGGCAATGTCATAGCATAGGTAGCCCCGATGATTAGGAGATAGACCAACGAAGACACATGGCAGAGTGCGAGGGGCAAGTTTGTGAGGTGCAGTGGAGGCTATGTTGGGGTAGCATAAGCATCCAAAAATACGTAGGTGATCATATGATGGTAGCCTACGGTATAAGATTTAGGTAGGGGTCTTGTTTTGGAGAGTGCTAGTTGGAAAAGTATTAAGAAGGGATTCTACCATTTTAACATCATAGACCCAAAAATGCAGTGGTAGGCAGGCATGAAATAGAAGGGTGCGAACCATGTTATTGATGGTACGTATAATTCGTTCAGCCTTTCCGTTTTGGGAGGAAGTATATGGACAAGAAAAATGGAAAACCATGCCTTGTTTAGAACAGAAATTGTGAAATGCCGAGTTGTTAAATTCACGTCCATTATCACATTGGAATGATTTGATAGAGTTTTCAAATTGTGTTTTAATGGATTTCTGAAACTCAAGGAATTTGGCAAAAACATCAGATTTGAATTTCAGTGGGTAAATCCAGACAAAATGTAAAAAATCATCTAAGAATACTAGATAGAATTTGTGACCCAAAGAGCTAACAATCGGAGAAGTCCACAAATCAGCATGAACAATATCAAAAGGAGAAAAAGTAACATTGTTTGATGACATAAATGGAAGACGAGTATGCTTGCCTAGTGGCAAGAAAAAATAGTGTTGGGCAATTTTCCCATTATTACATTGAATACGCTTAGAAGTCCTAAGAAAAGTAAAAATTGGGTCTTCGGGGTGTCCGAGTCTGTTGTGCAAAGTTGAAGGAGAGATCGCCGCAAGGGATAGAGGTACTTGCGGTCTGACAGCGGAAGATTGAGTAAATGGGTAGAGGTCTTCCACATCATTGCAGCGTGTAAGAATTTTCCCGTATTGAGTTCCTTCATGGAAAATTAAAAGGGTCAATTTCGACAGACACATAATTATTGCTAGTGAATTTTCTAACAGAGATTAAGTTTTTAATGATGTTAGGGGTGTATAGGACGTGTTTTAGGGAGAAAGGCAAGTGTGGATGTTTGGTGTGTGTGTTATCATAACCTTCAATTGGAATGCGATGACCATTGCCGACAGTAATAAATTGAGGACACTTTAACCGAAATAGTTGAGATAAGTTACCTGACTACCGGTTGAGGTGAGATGTGGCTCCGGTGTCCATGTACCAATTTTCGTCGGGCAGTTGAAGGTTCACGGTGCAGAATGCCTGGCCCAAGTCGGTGGGAGCCGGTTGGGGGGTGTCTTCTTCTTTGGACCGAGACCAGGGGGCTCGCTTGCTGCTGGCGGGCCTGGCTGCCGGTGGGCGGAGTAGGGCCCAAAAGGCTAGTCGACCATGCAGGCTGCTGGAACTAGGCCCCCGCAGTCGAGTATGGGCATGCAGGCGAGGCCCAGTTCTGCTGGTTGGGCCAGACCTGCTGCTGTCCAGGCCATGGGAAGTATACCGTGTTTGGGCCTCTGATTTTTGTGGCCCTTATCGCGGCCCTTGCCTTTGTTATTATTGCCGCGGCCTCTGCCGCCACGCCCTCCGCCGCGGGACTGCTGGTGGTGGTGGTCTTACGGTGGTGGCGGGTTGGTGTTGGCCGCCGGTGTTGCCATTCCGTCAACGGCTAACGCCTTTTGATTATGTTCCTCTTGTTTAGCACAATGGGTTTCTTATAAACAATAGTTGTGACTGTACCTTGGTGAAACTTAGTAGTGGGTCGGCCTGTTGAATCATCGTTGCAAGTGTATCGTATTCACCTTTCGGTAAACCAGCAACCAATTGAAGTACCATCTTGGTTTCAGAAACAGAATTCCCGACGTTGGATAGTTGATCGGCTATGAGTTTCAGTTGTTTGCAAAATTCGGACTTGTTGTTAAAATTCTCGAGACGCGTATTGTTGAATTGCTCCTCCAAATACACGGCCCGAGTATTTTTATTGTCCTAAAAGATTTCTTCCAACCGCACCCAAAGGTCACGTGCCGTAGCACCTGTTTTCATGATGGTACACAACAAGTCTTTTGAAATGATGCCGTATATCCACTGTTTGACGATGGCGTCAAGGCGACGCCATGTCGATTCGGCAATGTCGGTGGGACGAGGAACATAGTCATCAATATGGTCGAGCACGTTGTACGCACATGCATGAATATAAAACAGTTCAGTCTACATGGAATATTGACAGTCTTCTTGATCAAGAATTATAGGGATAAAATTCTTGATGTTGGTAACGGCGAAAGCCGGGTGAAAAGAAGACGATGATCGTTGAGAGGGGTTATCAAAAGTGCCAGTGGAGGAACCGAAATTTGTGGGGGAAGACATGGTGGCTGTCGGGTTGCCGTCGACCGAAGGGAAAATTCGATAGATGGGGGGTGGGTCGGCGGCTAATTTTGAGAGAGAGGAGAGTAGGGTTTAGGCTCATGATACCATGTAAGATATAATAATTTTCTTTTGAGATTCCTTTCATTATTCACAATATATATAGTTGTACAAATGTTGATTCTAATACAGTACGAATCCTAACTTACCTTAAATGGTTGATTCCTAATACAATAAGAATCCTAAGTTACCTTAAATATACATCTATCATAATTACAAAATATACGGTGAATATTCGCTAATATTTATGTTTAGGTGAACAATGTGCCACTTCTTAAATAGGCTAAAATTTAAATTTATTGAAATCGATTTAATAATTTTGGAGGTGGATATAGCCTCTTTTGGCAACAACAACATCAACATCAGTGTAACCAAAAATAATTCTTTTCACAATTCTAACATTTTAGTGATCCATGCATCTAATACATGAAAACAAAAACCCGAAATAAAAATATAAAAAATAAACCAATCTTTTTTTATTAGTTTACATGTTGTACACTACTTTGGAATTTTAATCAAACCTTAAACAAAACGACGTTGTCATCATCTTCAATACTAGCACGGAACAAATTCTTCTTTCCGGCGAGATCCGTCGCCGGCGCCGCAGAAGATCCCCGGCGAATAATGACCGGAGGAATCGCCGGCGGCCAATGAAAGACAGCTTTCGCTCCACGATCGTCGAATCGGATACGATACATTGATACAACGAGAAGAATGCGAGCAATTTCCACGCGATCGATGAAGTTCACAGCCACAATTCCGGTGGTACGGCCTTCGTTCGATTCCCATATCCCCGGAGATACATCCGTCGAATACTCCCCGGAAAATTCCGTCTCCGGCAGCTCCGGTGGCCATTTTAAAAATAATTTTTTACACTTTAATGTAAATATTGACACCCTCCGTGAAGAGAGAGAGCAAGGGTGAAAAAATGGCTAAAGGTGTAAGTAGTGTTGAATGGAAGATATATAAGTGAAAAATGGAAAAAGATAAAAAAGGGGAAATGATGCGGTAAGGGGGTTGGTTGGTCAAAATTATCAGAAATCAAGTTACACATTCCAAGTTTATTGTCTTCTTTTCACTCATCCAAGTTTATTGTAAAGCTGGCCAGTGGGCCGGGACAGCCCGACCCGACCCGAGCCCGTCCCGGTCCCGCCCCGACCCCGCCAAAAAAAAAAAAAAAAATTACGGGGGCGGGACTCGAACTCGGGACGGGACGAGGTCTGGTCCCGCGAGACCCGAGCCCGCCCCGACCCCGACCCCGGACCCCGCCCTTTGCAAAAATGGCCGTTGCACCAACGGCCATTTTAGATTATGGCCGTTGGCCAACGGCCATTTTAGCCCCCCCTCCCCCAATCCCCTACCCCTTAATATTTATTTTTAACCCATAAGTTATTATATTTACACTTTAACCCAATTTTTCAACTATAAATAACTCATTTTCTCTTCATCTTTCTCACAAATCTTCCTACAATCTCTCTAATTTCTCAATATCTCTCTCTACAATTCTACATTGTTTGCTAAATATTCAATTTTATTTATTCATTTGGGAATTGGTAGTGAAGTTGGCAACTAGCTTGAGGATCTTCCATCGAGCAAAGTTTCAATTTTCAACCTCTCGATTACACGTCGACGTTACATCGGCGTTTGGTACATTCGTTCCTTCATTAAATTATTATTGTCTGTTTATTTAGTTTAGATCACTTAATTTTATTGTCTTTAATTATTTATTTATTATCATAATTAAAATGGAAGGATTAAAAGGTATGTTTAAGGGTAAAGGTAAGGGTGCTTCTTCTAGTAGGGGCAACCGGGCAAGGGTACTTCTTCTAGTCATCTTATTCCTACACAGGGATGATTTTGTTGATACTCAACATTTTCCTACAATACCATTAGATTTAGACCAGGAGCTATTTTCGGAACTCAAGAAGACTTTAATTTAGACGATGATCTAGATGATATACCCACTAATGTTGATGACAACACGCCCACTAGTGCACCTTCAACCGAAATACCTCCTATTCCCCCTAGTATGAGACGAGGTCCAGCAAAACGACCATTAAAATCATATGCATGGACATTTTTTGATAGGGACGTAGAGAATCAAGTAGCCATATGTAAAATTTGTAAAAATGTTTTAAAATTTAAAACTGGAAAAGGTCACGGTGGGACGGGGGGTTTAATTAGACACGTAGTAAGTGCTCATCCGGCTAGGTATGCCCAATACCAGGCTTCAAAACCGGGTGCGCAAACGCCCGCTTCATCGGGACAAGGTTCACATACTAATATTGTCCCGGACCAAGTACAAGGTCAAATTAACCCTATGACGGGGGGAATTGTAGGCCCTAAATACAATAAACATAGAGATAGGGAAGCAATATCAAAATTAGTTGCTGTGGAGGGTTTGCCTTTTTCATTTCCTTCATCTCCCGGTTTTATTCATTACATTAGAGATATATATAATCCTGCTTTTAACGGTTTTCCTAGATCAACTGTTAAGAGAGATGTATTTAAATTCGCGCATGAATATCAACAATATTTACGTTTTTCATTATATCATTTTAATGGCAAAGTATCCATCACGTCTGATATAGGTCTTAGTACTAACGGCCATGATTATTTAACTGTAACTTGTCATTGGATAGATTATAAATGGTCTATGCAAAAACGTATTTTAGCGTATAGATATATAGATGATAGGCACACTGGTACTTTTATTGCGAAAATATTTATCAAGTGTGCGATTATTACGGAATTACCGATAAAATTATGACTATTACATTAGATAACGCTTCTATTAACAATTACGCAATTACAATTTTAAAAAATAGTTTAACTCCGTCTTTTCCAGACCATTTTCATATAAAATGCGCGTGCCATATATATAACTTAATTGTAAAGGATGGTCTATCACTTTTTGAAGACATTCTTAGTAAAATACAATTTGCTATAAACTTTATTTTTAAAAGTAATAAAGTACAACGTAGAAAAGAATATAAAAAAACTTGTCACGATTGTGGACTACCTTATAGAAAAATTCCACAAGAAGTATCCACTAGGTGGAATTCTTTATACGAGCAACTACTTGTTGCTTATGACTATAGAATACCTATAACTTTATTTTTTAACTCTCATAATAAAAATCCAGCTGATATGATTTTAGATAGTGATTGGGTAAAAATTTCCGAACTTATTGTATTTTTAGAAAAAAAATTTCAAGCAACAAAAGAATTTTCCGGTATATATTAACCTACTATTTCAACTATGTTATTTTATATAACTCTAATATTTTTATTACTTAGTGAATATATGGAAAAACCAGCTTATAAGGCAGCTATTAAAAAAATGTTTGTCAAAATAAAAAAATATTTTATTCCTATTCCCTCTATTTATATTATTGGTTCTGTATTAAATTCTACTATTAAAATAGACGGTACTAAATCACTAATTGAAACTATTTACGATTGTATAGAAGTACTACCACCTCCAAGTCCCAAAAATCTAAATCACCCACCACCTATTGAACAAACTAAAGAAGAAGTATTGTCTAGCGTAGAACACCAATGCAAAAATATATATAGATTTTATCAACAAGAAAATGCTAGTAACTTACCAACTTCCATACCATCTTCTTCATCTTCAATACAACCTCACAAAAGACATGCTGTTTCTGCGGCTAGTATTGAAAGCCTCAGAAATAGAATGTGCGGTCGTACCTCTACTACTAACCAAATTAGCGAGTTGGATATTTTTGTTTTGCAGGGTTCTGTACCGTATCAAGAAGTTATCAATGAAGATGGACATGAAGACTTGCTTTGAAATACGGAGGGGAATGAGAAGACCTTTCCGACACTTTCAATGATGGCTCGAGATGTTTTGAACATTCAAGCGTCGTCAATCAAAGCGCGTCTGAAAGCGCTTTTTCTCGAGCGATATCAAATAGGAGACCACGAGACACTCATTAGCCGGAGACAGCTTGGAAATTGCAGTATTATTCAGAGATTGGATACGAGCGGAGCGGAGAAGGTGCGGTCAACCGGAGATCAACGAAGAAGATGATGAAAACTACAACGAAATCTTAACCGAAGGTAGTGGAAGCGACGTGGATCAATTTGACCAACAAATACCAATTCCAACCGAAGAACCACATGAAATCATCAAGCAATTAGAACAGGTTTTTTTGAGAATGTAATTTTTTTAATTGTAATTTTATTATGTAATTTGTAACTTTTGGACAACACCACAAAGTTGCAATTTAGATTTTAGACAATTGTATTTGTATTACAAAAAAATCATATGTCTATTAAATAATATAAGAGGCACAAAAACGACCTTTCTGGATATTTTTATTACACTATCTTGTTTTGTTTATTGAGTTTTTTTTATACATATGTTATTTTAAAAAAAAAAAAAAAAAAGAAAACCCGCCGTATCCCGACCCGAGCCCGACCCCGCCCGAGCCCGCCCCGACCCGAGCCGACGGATCGGGATCGGGGACGGGACTTGCTCCGGTCCCGCCGGACCCGACCCCGCCGAGCCCGCCGGACCCGACCCCGCCCCTTCTCCCGTCCCGCCCCGACCCCGACACCGCCGGACCCGGCCCGCCAGACCCGAGCCCGGCCCACTGGCCACTCCTAGTTTATTGTCTTCTTTTCACTCATCCAATGCCCCATCCCCATCCTTTACCACCTAAACCCCGCTACCCCCACTTCCCCCGCATTTCACTCCATAGTATTTTGTTAAATCATATATAAATTTCTGATATAATTTTTTTTCTCTTTTTTATCAAACACTAAAAAATAAGTAAGAAATTTACTTATTTTTCAAGAAACTATTTTCTTGCTTCATACCAAACACACCCTTAGTTAAATAGTTTTGGTCTAATATAATTTATTGTTAAGAAAAAGTTCTGTTTTCGGTCTTGATTCCTAATGAAGCTTCAAGATGAAAGTAATTTTATTACCCTATGAATGAATATAAAGTTGACAGCTAAGGAAATTAATCATTATTCAACCAAGTGTTCGTTTTCTTACTATTGCATTGCATGAGTGTTACCTCACGTTTAAAACTTCTCTGACACGTGTTTTAGTCATTGTGTAGCGGTCTGCTTTTTTACTCTGCTGGCATGATTTGTACTTTTGATTGGTGTCAATTATTCTCAACCTTAATTACTGGACTATGAACGGAGCAGTTGGCTCAATTCCTTAACCTTAGTCAAATTTGTTATGTACTATCCAAAATTAAAGAACTTTAGCTTAGTTAAATTTGGTCCAATATAATTCGTTGTTAAAAAAAAAAGTTTTGTTTCGTCCTTGACTTCTAATGAAGCTTCAAGATGAGAGTGATTTTATAACGTAATGAATGAATAAGAAATTGACAATCAAGGGACTTAACGATTCTTATTAGAACAAGTACTCAGCATGAGTGTTAATTAGCTCAAACGTGAGAGTAATTTTATAACGTAACGAATGAATAAAAGAATAATTGTCAGGGGAATTAACGATTCTTACTGTACCAAGTAATCACCTACTTACTATTGCATGAGTGTCAGCTCAATTTCAAAACTCCTCTGACATGTGTCTTAGTTGTTGCTTTTAGAGGTGGATGTTGCCTTTTGTTATCGAGTTTATCCTAGCCTAGTACTTTCAATGTAAAGCATAAATTTTTGTTTATAATTTTTTCATAATGTTGATAATACAATAGTTCAATGCTAAAAATCTCAAAGGTTAAACTCATAGAATTTAAATTTAAGATAATTTGCCTCGGGTGGCGTTGTGGTCCGTTTTCCGGCTTTGCTTGTGCGATTTGTGCTTCTAATTGATGTCATTAATCCCCAACAGGTGAGGTAGCTCTTTTCTCTAATCTGGGGGCAAGAACCGTCTTTTTATAGCCCCGGTTGGAAATCATAATCAAAAGTTGAGTAAATTTGAAGGGATTTTTTTTTCTTGAAAAATTTGAACAAATGTTTATACTTCAGTCAAACTGAAATTTCATTATTGAAAATGAAAATACGAAATGCTAACGCAAAATGTATTAATAGAATAATAGTGCAATCAAAAGAAAAAAAGGAGCAATTTTTAATAGTATTGCTTTTAGACCTTTTCTAAATAGCATAGAATAAGGTGCGGCATAAGCGGCACTATTGAAAAGTCGAACGTAAGGAATGAAATCGATCTTGCTCAATACATGTTAGATAGTTAGAATTAGTACTTTCTTCAATCATTCATTACTTCAGCTTCCATTCAGGCTACATTGGATTTTTTGTCCAAATTATGAATTATTTGCATATGTTAACTATAATGAGTTAGTTAATAAGCGCACGCAGTCTAAACCGTTTTAAAACAACATTAAATAAAACTAAAAGATGAAGGAACTCAATTGGTGAGTTTTCATTGATGATTTTTTTACAATATATATACTAATATACATGTGTTATATTAAGTTATAAATCAAAGAAAGATAATACCTAGTATCTATTCTAATCTACAAGATAATACATGATATGATTCTGATTGTCTAAGATATGATTATGATTGTAATTGATGCATAGAATCGGAATCATATATTCTGAGGTACACAGAATATATGATTCTATCACACCCCCGCAGTCAAAACGGAAGGTTCTCATACGTTAAGACTGTCCCTGAAATCTTGAAACAGCACTAACGGAAGACCTTTTGTGAAGATATCCGCTATTTGATGGCGCGAAGGGACATGTAGAACACGGACTTGTCCTCGAGCAATCTTTTCAAGAACAAAATGAATGTCTATTTCGATGTTCTTAGTGCGTTGATGTTGAACTGGATTTCCCGAGAGGTATATGGCACTAACACTATCACATTAGACTAATGTAGCTTTATGGATGTCCAAGAGAAGGTTGCGCAACCAGCATGATTCAGAGACCACATTGGCGACGCCGCGGTATTCAGCTTCGGCGCTCGAGCAAGACAGTGTGGGTTGACGTTTAGACGACCAAGAGTGCAGATTATCACCAAGAAATTCATAGTAACCAGAAGTGGACCTTCTGGTATTTGGGCATCCACCGCAATCTGCATATGTGTATGAAATCAAGGATATAGTTGAAAAAGGATAAATATGCGGTCCGTGATGAAGTGTACCTTGAATGTAGCGGAGAATTCGCCTGAGAGCATGCATATGATCAACCATCGGATTGTACATAAACATGCAGATCTGTTGTACCGCATAGGAGATGTCAGACCTCGTAAATGTGAGAAGAGCCCCTGCAAGGCTGCGGTAGTGAGAAGGGTCTTCATAAGGAGTGCTTGATGTAGCGCTAAGCTTTGGTATGGTGTCAACCGGAGTGGGACAAGATTTGCAAGATGACATGCCAACACGATCAATAATTTCTTCTGCATACTTTTTCTGGGATAGAAATAAACCACCTACATGACGAGTGACTGCAATACCCAAGAAGTAGCTCAATAAACCAAATCTTTCATGGCAAATTCAGAGTTGAGAAGTGTCAGGATAGATTTGCGTAGATAATTAGAAGAGGCTGTAAGGATGATGTCATCTACATATAGAAGAATGTAAGCCATATCATTGTCCTTCCGGTAGACGAATAGTGAGTTGTCAGACTTGCTATGAGTGAATTTGATAGAAAAGATATAATCAACAAACCATTTGTACCATGCTTTGGGAGCTTGCTTGAGCCCATATAATGATTTCTTCAGAAGGCACACGTGATTTGGACATTCTGGGTCCCTGAAACCCAATGACTGATGCATATATAATGTTTCTTTCAGTTCACCATGTAAAAATACATTCTTAACGTCCAACTGATGTATGAGCCATGATTTTGAGATAGCAAGGCTGAGTAATATGCGTATGGTTGTTGGTTTGACAACCGGGCTGAAAGTTTCTACGCAATCCACGCCAAGCTGTTGACCTGCACCATCACCTACAAGTCGGGCTTTATGCCGCTCAAAAGAACCGTCAGAGTTGTCCTTATGTCTAAAAATCCACATAGATCGAACGACATTAACACCAGGTGGACGGGGCACTAAATCCCCATCTTATTTTAATAAGAGCATTATATTCGTCATTCATGGTCATTTTTCAATTCAGGTCTTTGAGTGCAGACGCATGGTTACGGGGTAATGGTGATTTTATGGTGTTAGTGAGGAAGCCATGATGATATTTTTTATTTGGTTTAAAAATATCATGTTGACTTCTCGTAACAGGTTTGTGATCTGAACTCGAAGTTGGCTATAAAATAGGTGGAAGAGAATGATGCTGGTTTGGGCTTGAGTTTTCGACAATAGGTGGAGAGACGGTCTAGACCGCAGCCTATGGTGGACAAGGTAGGCTGGGCGCATTTTGGTCTGGTGAAGAGGGACTAACCATAGTTTGGGTTGGTGCATTCTGGTTAGATGTGGGTGGATTTTGAATCTGGTGAATCACGTAAGTTGAAAGACCGTCATCGAGAAAATCATAGGATGAGGTACTGTGTATATGCAACTTTGAGAAAGGGAATTGAGTTTCATCAAATGAGACATGGCGACTAATGATAATTTTATTTGAGGATAAATCATAACATTTGTAACCACGATGATTTGATGGATAGTCTAAGAAGACACATGGAGTGGAGCGATGGTGGAGCTTATTTATCATAGTGGATGGGAGAAGGGGATAACATAAGCAACCAAATACTCGAAGATGGGAATATGATGGGTCTTTTGGTATAAGATGTTTAGAGGAGATTGATAGGCGAGATTTTTACTTGGTAAAATGTTAAGGAGATATGTTGTCATTTGTAATGCATGATGCCAAAATGAATGAGGGATTGAGGCATGGGCCATTAAGGTTCGAATAATATTATTAATGGACCAGATTTTTCTTTCAGCTTTTCCATTTTGAGAAGAAGTGTGTGGACATGAAAAGCGAAAAGAAATTCCATTTGATTGACAGAGATTCAAAAAAGGACCATTAGCATATTCTCTACCATTATCACATTGAATATTTTTCAACTACCGTTCAAATTGAGTTTTAATGTAGGCTCGAAGATTTATGAAGGTTGAGTATACTTGTGATTTTTTTGAGATAGGAAAAGTCCATAGGAAATTCGAAAAATCATCTAAGTATAGCACATAATATTTGTGACCCACAGAGCTCAAAACAGGAGAAGTCTATAAATCGCTATGCAATATATCAAAAGGCATAGAGGTAGAGTTATAAGAATCACCAAATGGCAACTTAACATGTTTACCAAGAGGACATGAATGACAAAAACTAGAGTTTCTTGTTTTACATTTAATAAATTTATTTCGCCTAAGAGAGTCTAAAACAAATATTCCCAGGTGACCTAAACGGTCATGCCAAATAGAAGGCGATAGAGCTGCAAAAGTGGATGGAGAGACTGTGGTGGTGGTGGTGATGGGGTATAGTTCGCCCTGACTATTACACCTCATTACTGTCATCCCCGTCTGAAAATCATTCACAGTAAATCCAAAAGGTAAAATGAGATAGAAACCCAATTATCAGTAGTAAATTTGCGAACTGAAACTAGGTTCTTGATTAATTGAGGAGCATGAAGGACATTTTTCAATACCAACGGAGGGTGAGGGGGTTTTAATTTTGCACTACCAAAACCACGAATCGGAATAGAGTGGCCATTTATAACAATTATAACATTATTTTTGCTCGAATTAGAATAAGACGAGAGATAACCTTGCTCGGAAGTCATGTGGGATGTTGCCCTGGTGTCCATATACCAAGAATTTGTTCAATAGGTGGTGGGTGATTTAGATTTTTTGGACTTGGAGGTGGTAGTACTTCTATACAATCGTAAATAGTTTCAATTAGTGATTTAGTACCGTCTATTTTAATAGTAGGATTTAATACAGGACCAATAATATAAATAGAGGGAATAGGAATAAAATATTTTTTTATTTTGACAAACATTTTTTAATAGCTGCCTTATAAGCTGGTTTTTCCATATATTCACTAAGTAATAAAAATATTAGAGTTATATAAAACAACATAGTTGAAATAGTAGGTTAATATATACCGGAAAATTCTTTTGTTGCTTGAAATTTTTTTTCTAAAAATACAATAAGTTCGGAAATTTTTACCCAATCACTATCTAAAATCATATCAGCTGGATTTTTATTATGAGAGTTAAAAAATAAAGTTATAGGTATTCTATAGTCATAAGCAACAAGTAGTTGCTCGTATAAAGAATTCCACCTAGTGGATACTTCTTGTGGAATTTTTCTATAAGGTAGTCCACAATCGTGACAAGTTTTTTTATATTCTTTTCTACGTTGTACTTTATTACTTTTAAAAATAAAGTTTATAGCAAATTTTATTTTACTAAGAATGTCTTCAAAGAGTGATAGACCATCCTTTACAATTAAGTTATAAATATGGCACGCGCATTTTATATGAAAATGATCTGAAAAAGATGGAGTTAAACTATTTTTTAAAATTGTAATTGCGTAATTGTTAGAAGAAGCGTTATCTAATGTAATAGTCATAATTTTATCGGTTATTTCGTAATAATGGCACACTTGATAAATATTATCTGCAATAAAAGTACCAGTGTGCCTATCATCTATATATCTATACGCTAAAATATGTTTTTGCATAGACAATTTATAATCTATCCAATGACAAGTTACAGTTAAATAATCATGGCCGTTAGTACTACGACCTATATCAGACGTGATACATACTTTGCCATTAAAATGATATAATGAAAAACGTAAATATTGTTGATATTCATGCGCGAATTTAAATACATCTCTCTTAACAGTTGATCTAGGAAAATCGTTAAAAGCAGGATTATATATATCTCTAATGTAATGAATAAAACCGGGAGATGAAGGAAATTAAAAGGGCAAACCCTCCACATCAACTAATTTTGATATTGCTTCCCTATCTCTATGTTTATTGTATTTAGAGCCTACAATTCCCCCCGTCATAGGGTTAATTTGACCTTGTACTTGGTCCGGGACAGTATCAGAATGTGAACCTTGTCCCGATGGAGCAGACGTTTGCACACCCAGTTTTGAAGCCTCGTATTGGGCATACCTAGCTGGATGAGCACTTACTACGTGTCTAATTAAACCCCCCATTCCATCGTGACCTTTTCCGTTTTAAATTTTAAAACATTTTTACAAATTTTACATATAGCTACTTGATTCTCTACGTCCCTATCAAAAAATGTCCATGCATCTGATTTTAATGGTCATTTTGCTGGACCTCGTCTCATACTAGGGGGAATAAGAGGTATTTCAGTTGAAGGTGCACTAGTGGGTGTGTTGTCATCAACATTAGTGGGTGTATCGTCTAAATTAAAGTCTTCTTGAGTTCCAGAAAACAACTCCTCGTCTAAATCTAATGGTATTGTAGGAAAATGTTGAGTATCAACAAAATCATCATGTGTAGGAATAAGATGACTAAAAGAAGTACCCTTGCCCCGGTTGCCACTACTAGAAGAAGCACCCTTACCCTTACCCTTAAACATACCTTTTAATCCTTCCAATTTAATTATGATAATAAATAATTAAAGACAATAAAATTAAGTGCGCTAAATAAAATAAATAGACAATAATAATTTAATGAAGGAACGAATGTACCAAACGCCGACGTGTAATCGAGAGGTTGAAAATTGAAACTTTGCTCGATGGAAGATCCTCAAGCTAGTTGCCAACTTCACTCCCAATTCCCAAATGAATAAATAAAATTGAATATTTAGCAAACAATGTAGACTTGTAGAGAGATATATTGAGAGATTAGAGAGATTGTAGGAAGATTTGTGAGAAAGATGAAGAGAAAATGAGTTATTTATAGTTGAAAAATTGAGTTAAAGTGTAAATATAATAACTTATGGGTTAAAAATAAATATTAAGGGGTAGGGGGGGTTGGGGGAGGGGGGAGGCCTAAAATGGCCGTTGGCCAATGGTCAAAATCTAAAATGGCCGTTGGTGCATCGGCCATATTTGCAAAGGGGGACAAAGGGCGGGGTCGGGGTCGGGCTCGAGACGGGGTCGGGGCGGGTCGGGTCGGGTCGGGCGGGCCTGGGGCGGGCTCGGGTATGGCGGGACGAGACATTTTCCCGTCCCGAGTTCGAGTCCTGACACCGTTCTTTTTTTTTTTTTAAGCGGGGTCGGGGCGGGACCGGGGTGGGCTCGGGACGGGCTCGGGTCGGGGTTGGGCCGTCCCGGCCCACTGGCCACCCTTAGTTTAAAGGAGGGGGGACCTAGATGTACTTCGGTTCGAGGATAAGCCACACGCGCGCCACCGCCGCCCGTCCGGTCACGGGTCACCGGCTATGGGCTTCTGATATTATCATTTTGGACCCAAATTGTTTTATATTTACAGTTTGGTCCCTGAAGTTTCTGGTAAAGTTAAATTGGGCTAGAGAACTTGTGCTTTTGCTGGCTTGTTGGTTTCTGGAACGTTAAACAGCCTTAATATGCACTCAATTCAGTCATTTATTTTGGCTGAATAACTCTTCCTAAAGGCTAATCCGTTGCACATCAATTTATCATTTATTTTGGTGAATTACTACCTCCATAATTGCTATTACTTGGCCAGTAATAGCAATTATGTGGGCAGTAGGTAAGTCATCTCCTTTAGCTATATAATGGAGCCTTTGCCAATTGTTGAGGACACACAGAACACACAAACAAAATCAGTTTCTTCCTACTACTTTCCAGCATCATTTCATTACTCAAAATTCTTCAAGGTAACACTTGAGTTTCCTTTGCTCATTTGTTCAGTTGCTGTTTTATCTTGGGATATTGTTATCTAGAACGTAGAAAGGATATATACGGGGCAAACTTGTCTTAAAGACATAGTGCCATCACTCGACTCAGCATATCAGTTTCTTGTTCCAGTTTACTGAAATTTCAGATTCTTGTAATTTCATTTTGTTGTAATACTTAGCAGATACTTATTTCCGTTTCCTGCACCATTGTAACCAACAGTTGTAGTTGTATGAATACTGTATTTGTATACAATGTTGTTGTACTTATATTAAATTTCTAGAAATCAACATAAACTAAATACAAAATTTATATGGTTATATACATATTCCATACCGATTTTATACAGATTTCATACATGAATCGTGAGCGAGATTCGATGCGTGGTTTTTTCCAGATACCTAACATGAACTTTATATAAAATTTATACAGTTATATACATGTTTCATACTGATTTTATACAGTTTTTGTACACAAAATTCTGAGCCTTGAGCGAGATATACATATTTCATACATATTCTATATAGTTTTCATACAAAGGAATTGTGAGCAAAATTTTAATTGGCGGGTTGGGCTGAATTTTGGTGGGTCAAAATGGGATGAATTAATAAATGGATGAGTTATTGACTACCTAAAAGTTAGTTGGGCTGAAATGGTTTGGGCTGTAATGGGCTAAAAAGCGGGTCATAACCCAACCTTCCAAATTCTTATTAGGTTTTAATTTTTTTATTTGTTCTTTTATAATTTTTTAGTACCTACTAAAATTATTTCCCCCTTTATTATGAATATATTTAATATATCAAATATAAAAATATATTTTTAAAAATATTTAGACAAGATTTTCATGAGCCAATTTAGACTACATATCAACCTAATTTTTTATGGGCATGGTTTGGGCAGAAACAGACTGAGCTAATAAATAAGTGGGCCAATGACCAGCTCAAACTTAAAAGGATTAAGCCGGTTATATTTCCATGAGCTACTTTTATCATCTCTATCTTCAATTATTTCGATTACAATGGGATCATTACTTTTGTTTAATTTGCAATTTTGTTCCATTTGACATCGGGATAGAGACAATGCCTAGTGCTGCATTTTGTTTCATGTGTACAGTGACACATTTCTATGAGGTTTAACAAAAAGCAAAAACAAATGTAAGAAAAAGTGATACTGCCTAATGTCATGTATTACCTTTCTATATTTGAAATGAACCACTTTATGTTGTATATTTTAATGGACATGAATTGTGTGGGGATGGTATAGTAATATTGTTGGGATACAATTGTTATAGGGAACGGGAAGTAAGTAACTATTACAATAGTAGAAAGAATAAATAAACTATTACAATAACACTGGAAATCAAAAACTTTAATAAACTGCTTGTGTGATTTGCTGAGTCGAGTGATGACACTCTGTTTTTAAGACAAGATTGTCCAGTATATCTCCTTTTACGGTGTTGAGCAATAGTCTCCCAAGATACAATAACAACTTTAACAAGTGAGCAAAGGAAACTCAAGTGTTACTCTTGAAGAACTTTGAGTATAGTAACTTTGCTAGAGAGGAAGAATATGAGCTCTGAAAATTCTGGAGTATGTTGAGTAGTGAGTTCAATTGAGTCAAAGGCCTCAATTTATAGTGTAAATAGAAGACCCCTCAACTAGCCAACTAATGGCCTTCAATAGCCATGTAATTTCACTTGATTGAGGGGTTACATTCAGCCAAATAATGGTTGAATTCATGTGTCAAGTAATGGAGAATCAATGCTCCAAAATTAGCCCAAACGTCAGATTTTTCCAACTTCCCGTCGCAGCATTCTGCCTCCGAAGCGCCGCGGCTCCAGTGACTGACCAACCAATTTGCACCGCGGCGCTGACTGGGAGGCGCCGCAGCTCCGACGGTGAGGCGCCGCGGCTCTTCACGGCTCCGCGGCAATTTCCGACTCGTTTCATTTTACACTTTGTACACTTCTTCCTTCGTTTACTAACGTGGAATATTTTGTCATTTAGCCAATAACCGTCCATAATTCTATGTCTCAAACGTATTACATACATATCAATATCTCTTTCACTATTGAAATTTGCGATACTTGGCACTACGTGTGCACGTGTGTGGAAACGACGTTTCCGACGTGCGAGCCCAATTGTTCGAGTCATAAATTAATGGGATATACTTATTTTCACATTTAGTAATTTTTCAACAAATATGCCTTAAGAGGATTAACTAAAAATTTATTGGATTGGCTAAGTTGTCCACATGGGTTGCTTTAGAGAATGTTTTGGAGGTACATATGTGTGTGTGTTTTTTGTGGTCAATGAGGTACATGCGTGTCTTTTTTATAATCGTGGTGTCCGAGCTAAATTTTTGGGCATATTTTGACTAATTACACGGGGACACTTGCTAGCTCTCAACAACATGTTTGAGCCAACTTGCGCGCACACAAGTACTGGGTAACTTTGTCCATTAAGATTTGGACATCTGGAAAAAAATCGCCTAGTATTTTGGTCTCCGCTGAAAATTGAATCTGGGACCTCATAATTCTCAACTCACTTCTCATTGATCACTAGGCCACACCCTTGAGTGTAGATAAATGTGTATATTATCATCTGGCTTATTTAGAGGCTCACTCGCTGATTAAACTTTGTGGAGTGAGTGCACTTGGGGTTTTCTAGTGACTAGTAGACACAAAAGTTCACTGCAAATGCTAATACTTTAATGTGAAACTAAAATCCTAGTGAGTCTTTTAAGTTACAATATGCAGAAATAAAAATTTATATGTAATAGGTTTTTATATCAGAAGAGAGCATTCGAGCAACAATATAATTGTTTCTGTGTGATATATAGGTCACGTTTTCGATTTGCATTAGGGTAGATTGTTTATATTACACCTCTTGGGGTTGCGGCCCTTCCCAGACCTTACTAACGCGAGATGTTTTGTGCATGAGACTGACTTTTTCTAATCAGCTTTTATACTAAGCCATTACATATAAGCAGAAGTAAATTTTTGTGTAATCAATATTTATATTAAATCAATAGATGCATGTTATGTGTTTGTATATAAACTTTTAACACTTATCAATAGTTAATTAACATGCATTTTTATCTTATTAAATTACTTAATTATAATAAGTTTACATGATTTAGAATAAATACCGGATGCGGATAAGTTTTACCAAGTAAATCAGCGGCAATTGAAGAGTAAGAACAAGTCGTGAAAAGCATGCCCAAGAAGTAAGGATTCAACTTCTAGAAATTAAAATTATATCACGTAAAAACAGAGAAGGGGACTATGTTACAAATTATGTACATTTTAATTACAAATTTGAGAACTACATTAGTTAGATTAAGCTAAGATTGGACTCTTAATAGAGTTAGATCATGTTCTTCCTCAAATCTCAATACATTTACATGGAGATCAACTTATAAGTGAAAACTATAATATTATTCATCCTAAAAGAAATTATGGGAGATCTCTTAGGCATTAATTTCTCAATGGCCATTCAATTTACCTTTTTTTTGTTCTAGTAAAGTCACTAAATTGATTTGTCATTTAAAAATAACTGTTCTTTTTACACTTCCGTCAAAAAATCAGATGTCCTTATTTTCTTAACTTATTTTTTTATGCTTTCATTTCTAGTGAAATACCTTATTAGGCTCCACAGATACCAACTTATGTATATGTATACAAAAACTGAACAATGACAAACTCTTATTAGAACAACATGATGATATTTCTTAAAGGAGATTCATTTCTTGTTGTCAAACTATGATATGCGATAAAAAAAAATGAATGATCTAATTCTCTTTTTTCCATAATTAAAGAATCATCTTGGAGATTGTGTAATGTTTATTTTAAATTTCTTCTTTTACACAATAATGATATTTTTGTTTCTCTCTTCATCTTTAGATTTCTATCTAATGATTCCGGACGTAATTATAGATATAAAAACTAAGCACATAAAATAAAACGGGTGGAGTAATTTATCATCTATAGTACATAGAAATGCTAAGGCGACTATGTCATGTCACCTCTAAAATTCCAGGTATGATCATCGAACCTACAATATATTTTACTAAAAGTCATAAAACTCGATAAATTACTATTCTTAATCAGATAAATTATTTGGGACCTAAATCATTGTAACTTGAAGATATATGAGTCGTGAACTTTAGAAACACGTCTAAAATCAAAAGTTCTCAAGAAACATAAAGAAAATGAGGGTTTGTTTGTCCCGTTTCCCTTTCATTCATTTGAAAAATAATGATGGTTAGGTCTATTAGGTATGACAACAATATAGGAAATTTCCAAAACAAATTGGAGAGGTTGTTAGTAAATAGTAAGGCTGTCCAGTCGGCCGATCCCGACCCGGCCCGTCCCGCTACCCGTTCCGTTCCGTTCCGTTCCCCGATCCCACAAAGTAAAAAAAAAAATTGTCGGGGTCGGGGCTCGAACTCGGGACGGAGCCTGGGATCGTCCCGCCTGTCCCGATCCCGACCCGAGCCGCCCCATCCCGGCCCCGTACCGTCCCGATACCGACCCGTCCCCCTCCCCCTTCGCAAAAAATAACCGTTGCAATAACGACCAAATTTTGATTTTGGCCGTTGTGCAAGGCTATAACGGCCATTTTTGGCCTCCCACCCCATAACCCCCCCTACCCCCTTAATATTTATTTTTAACCCCTAAGTTAATATATTTACACTTTAACCCTATTTTCCAACTATGAATAACTCATTTTTCTCACAAATCTTCCTACCATCTCTGTAATCTCTCAATTTATCTCTCTACAATTCTACAAATCTTCCTACTATTAAATATTATATCAAAGTTAAAAAATTGGGAGTGAAATTGACAACTAGCTTGCAGATCATCCATCGAGCAAAGTTTTAATTTTCAACATCGATTACACGCTGACGTTTGGTACCTTCGTTCCTTCTTTAAATTATTATTGTTACTTAATTTTAATTATCGCACTTAATTTTATTTATTTTTGTATAATTAAAATGGATGAATTTAAACGTATGATTACGGGTAAGGGTAATGGTGCTTCTTCTAGTAGGGGTAATACGGGTAAGGGTACTTCTTCTAGTAATCTTATTCCTAGTCCCGATGATTTGATTGATTTCAGTCATATTGATTAAACTACTTTTTTTAATTATATACCAGTAGATGATGAAGTAGATGAATCATGCTTTAATTTAGACGATAATATAGATGACACACCCACTAGTGCACCTCAACCTCAGGTTCAGACTGAGTCTCAGCCTGAAACTGCAACCGGAATGCCTCCTATTCCCCCTAGTATGAATCGAGGCCCCACAAAATGAAAATTAAAATCAACTGCATGACATTTTTTTGATAGGGACGAAGAGAATCAACTAGCTAGATGTAAAATTTGTAAAAATGTTTATAGATTTAAAACTGGAAAAGGTCAAGGTGGAACGGGGGGGTTATTGAGACATGTACAAGGCGAGCACACAGCTAGGTGGAATCAATATCAGGCTAAAACAACGGGTGTTCCAATGCCATCTGAGTTGGGACAAGGTTTTCATAGTGTCTCCGACCTAGTATATGGTCAAATTAACCCGACGACTGGGGAATTTTTGGTCCTAAATATGATAAAAATAAAGATAGGGAAAATATGGCAAAATTAATAGCGGTGGAGGGTTTGCCTTTTCATTTCCTTCCTCTCCTGATTTTATTCATTACATTCGACAAACATGTAATCCTGCTTTTAATGGTTTTCCTAGACCAACTGTTAGAAGGGAAGTTTTTTAATTTGCAAGTGAATATCAACAGTATTTACGTTATGCACTGTATCATTTTAATGGCAAAGTGGTTATCACTTCTGACATAGGCCGTAGTACTAACGGTAATGATTATTTAACGGTAACATGTCATTGGATAGATCAAAATTGGTTTATGCAAAAACGTATTTTAGCATATAGATATATAGATGATAGGCATATTGGATGTTTTATTGCAAATAATATTAATGAAATTTGTGATTACTATGGAATAACATATAAAATTATGACTATTACATTAGATAATGCTTCTTCTAATGATTATGCTATAAGACTTTTAAAACTTATATTAACTCCATATTTTCCTGATCATTTTCATATAAGATGTACGTGCCATATTTATAACTTAGTTGTAAAGGATGACCTAAAACTTTTTGAAAGCATTCTTCATAAAATACAATTTTCTATAAACTTTATTTTTAAAGGTAAAAAAATACAAAGACGCAAAGAGTATAAAAAAATATGTCATGATTGTGGATTATCATATAGAAAAATTTCAGAAGAAGTTTCGACTATATGGAATTCTCTGTATGAGCAACTACTTGTTACTTACGATTATAGACAACCTATTACTTTATTATTTAACGCCCATAATACAATTTCAAGGGATATGCTTGTAGATAATGATTGGGATAAAATTTTAGAACTTAATGGATTTTTAGATAAATTTTATTAAGCTACTAAAGAATTTTCCGGTATTTATTATCCTACTATTACAAATATGTTATTTTATATAGCTCTAATATTTTTGTTACTTAATGAATATATGCAAAAATCAACTTATAAGTCACTATTGAAAAAATGTTTAAAAAATTAAAAAAAAATACTTTTTTCCTATCTCCACTATTTATATTGTTGGTGTTGTATTAAATCCAACTATTAAAGTAGACGGTTGTAAAACACTTGTAGAAACGATTTATGATTGTGTAGAAGTACTTCCAACAAACCTAACTAAAGAAGCAGTTATGTCTAGCATACACACCGAATGCAAAATAATATATACGTATTACCAATAATAAAGTGCAAATAATCAACCGACTTCTGTACCATCTTCTACTACTTTGCTGAAACTTTATAAAAAAACATGTGGTTTTTGTTGCTAGTATTCAAGGCCTTAGAAATAAAATGTGTAGTGGTTCAACTTCTTCACAAGTTAGCGAATTTGATGTTTATGTTTTGCAGGGTGATGTACCGTACGAATTAATTGTCAATAATGAAGGACAAGTAGACTTGAAATACTGGAGGGAGAATGAGAAGACATTTCCGACGCTATCAAAGATGGCCCGAGATGTGTTGAACATTCAAGCGTCATCAACAGCGTCTGAAAGCGCTTTTTCTGCGGGAAGATTTCAAATAGAGGAGCACAGACATTCATTGACGGGAGACACATTGGAAATTGCAGTTCTATTCAGATATTGGATTCGTGCGGAGCGTAGGAGGTGCGGCCAACCGGAGACCAACCAAGAAGAAGACTACAACTACAACGAAATCTTGTCCGAGGGAGCAGGAAGCGATGTTGAAGAATTTGACAAACAAATTCCAATTCCAACATAAGAACCTTAAGACATTGTGAGGAAATTCGAAAGAGTATGGTTGAATATGTAATTTTTTTAATTGCAATTTTAGTATTTTACTATGTCATTTACAACTTTTGAACAATACCACAAAGTTGTAATTTTGAAATTGTATTACTATTTCATATTTTTATTAAATAATATAAGAGGCACAAAAACAGTCTTGAGATGTTTTTATTACACTATCTTGTTTAATTATTGAAGTGTTTGTATATATTATTTTTTTAAATTAAGTGGCAAAAAAAAAATCGATCTGACCCGATCCTGTCCCGCCCCGCCCCGCCCCAACCCGACCCCGTTCCGGCGGAATGTGGGACGGGACGGCACCTCTTCCCGTCCCGCCTATCCCGGCCCGCCAGAACTCGAGTCCCGACACTCCCCCATCCCACCGGGACCCGCCCCGACCCGTTGGACAGCCTTAGTAAATAGTAGTACTAAATCTGTTTGGATCTTTTCTCTTAATAGCAAGTTTCTTCAATCTTTTGCCCCGCAGAAGATGTTTCAGTGGGCAAGTTCTATACGTTTTTCCTTTCACAACCTTGAATATTAGGTGCACCTATATATGTACCTTTGTTGTCCTCTTCTCTGGTTGGTGATACTCAAATGTACAGACATCACCTTGTTTGTAGCTATTTTCGTTTTTATTATATCATACTTTTTAGAGAAATGGTTAAATTTGTCATTGAATTATACGAAATGGATTATATTTGCCTTCCGTAGTTGGTCAGATATACCTTGTCATTACAAAAATGGGATATATTTGCTTTTAATGACTAACTTCAAAAGTGTAGTCTTTAGAGGTAGTGTTTAACACCCGATGATGGCACATGTCTAACACATAAGCCTGTTTTACTAGAGAAAACGTCAAAATTGCCCTTAGTCATATGTGAAATAATTCATGTTTACCTCTGAACTTTGAAGAATTTGGTCATTGTTCCATTGGCGGAACTATCATCTTCTTGATCAACATCAGAACCTCTTCTATTCCCCAAGATTAATGTTTTCCGCCCTAAAGCCTCAAATAATACAAATAGAAAAATAATAATTAATTGAACCATCAAGTGAGTTCCGACATCTCTGTCAGAACTCCATCTCTAATTAATTGTTTTAATATCACTAATAGAAATATCAGAGCTCCAATCAACTTCTTTATATATATATATATATATATATAGTGATCATGATCAAGTTAGGGTTATAATGGTTGAAGGTCGGTGGATTTTTGGCGGGTGGATTTTTGGCGGATGTAAAATGATAATTGAAAAAAGTGGTAAAGATGAGGATAGGAGAGAGATTGTGAGTGGAGTGATTTTTGTATGGAACTATTTGTACTCTTTCTACGAGTGTTGTGGGGTGAAGTGGTACCTGGTGGAGTAACGCTGATCTTCAAGTGTTATTTTTTAGAGTAGTGAGAATCAACTATTATGATGGTGATTGATTTAGAGGGATAAGCTAAGGGATGGTGGCTGAGAAATATAGTGGTCAAATATGGTCCATTTTAAAAGTGTGGGGCAAATTTGGAGCATTTTGCATAATTCAAGAACAAATTTAACTATTCTACCTAAAAAAAAAAGGTTCATGCTTTGAACACGTGATATCACCAGATGCTAAACTCTGTCACCCGATCCTCACAAAAAAAAAAAAAACTTCTATTGAAAAGCAAATCTATCCCATTTCTGTAAAGAACTATTGATTTCACCCAAATTATGTTGAAATTTGCCTTTGACGGGAGTTGCGACCGACCAACTTTAACGGCTTAAACACTAGTGTTACGTATGTTGGAGAATCCGGTTCTTCACACATGCATGATCTACTAAGTACGTAGATAACCGTAGGGCCAAGAATCGTCAAATTTCATTGAGAAATGAAAGAGATATTGGTTCACGAAGTAAGGTGTTTGAAGCATGGAAAAGTGTGGTGTGTGATCAATTCTCCCTCATCGGTAGAGGAAGAAAGAATTGTTGTGTATATAAGACTCGAAATTGGTTTGGGGTTTGGGACCCCAAGAGGTATCCCATGTGTTTAAAGGAGGGAAGACCTAGATGTGCTTCGGTTCGAGGAAAGACCACACGCGCGCCGCCGCCGCCCGCCCGTCCGGTCCGGTTCCGGTTCCGGTTCGGATTCGGGTTCACGGGTCGTGGGCGTGGGCTGTGGGCCTTCGATATTATCTTTTTGGGCCGAAAACTTAGCCCGAAATACACGTTAAATTATGGGTTACACTATTCGAGAGATCCAGATGTACTAGAGGGGTACAGTGATGCAAACCGGATATCGATATAGAGAACACCAAGTCCACCAAATGGGTATATATTTACTATTGGTGGCGGGGGTGTGTCTTGGAAATCCTCTAAGCAAACTTGCATCGCCCGATCCACGATGGAATCGGAGTTTATCGCTTTAGACAAAGCAGGAGAAGAAGCTGAGTGGCTTCATGACTTCTTAGAGGATGTTCCGTGTTGGAACAAACCGGTACCTTCGGTAATGATCCACTGCGACAGTCAGTCGGCTCTAGGAAGGGCACGGAATGCTATGTACAACGGCAAGTCTCGTCATATTCGACGGAGGCATAAGACCGTTAGGCAACTGATCACCACGGGTATAATATCCATTGATTACATTAAGTCAAAGGATAATATAGCAGACTCATTGACAAAGGGCTTACCCAAATATCGATGGCTTGCTGTCTAGGGGAATGGGCTTAAAACCCAAAATATAAGGACCGATACAGCGGTAACCCAACCTTACTGACTGGAGATCCCAGTAATTTGGTTCAATGGGAAAACTAAGTTGTAAAGGTTCAGTTGATCGCTTTAGTGGAAGCATGAGCACTTCGGATAGGGATTTCTGAAAAGAAACACCAAATCCAAAGTCATTCCCGCGATAGACTTTAAAAGTGCTATCTGCAGTGTGGGTAAAGGTTAAGTTTTCAAAACCCGTAATGATCCTCAACAGTTGAGGTTAGGTCTTTGGAAAACTTTTAATGGTTCCTAACACTTGTGAAGTGGGGTATAGCAGGATACCTTGTAGGAGACCACCTATTTAAGTGCGAGGACGGGCCGCCTCAAAATGAACGCACTTAAGAATCCAAGACGTTGTCCATGGCCAAAACGGACAAAATATTACGAAGAAGAGAGTAAGGGAATTTGTTGTGTTGGTACCATTGACTTGGCTTACACTAAACACTGACGGTTCAAGACATCACGTTCACCGCGCAGGTAAGTAAGTCCGATGGTATTCAACTATGGAAGGTTCAAAGCTGAAGCTACCTCTCCTTATGCAACATCGGTCCGCTGAAATATTGCTGGAAATGAAAAGACACCATGAGAGTGCGCCAAAATCTCTTTCAAGAGGGGATTGTTGGAAATTTGCCTTTGGCGGGAGTTGCGACCGACCAACTTTAATGGCTTAAACACTAGTGTTACGTATGTTGGAGAATTCGGTTCTTCACACATGCATGATCTACTAAGTACGTAGATAACCGTAGGGCCAAGAATCGTCAAATTTCATTGAGAAATGAAAGAGATATTGGTTCACGAAGTAAGGTGTTTGAAGCATGGAAAAGTGTGGTGTGTGATCAATTCTCCCTCATCGGTAGAGGAAGAAAGAATTGTTGTGTATATAAGACTCGAAATTGGTTTGGGGTTTGGGACCCCAAGGGGTATCCCATGTGTTTAAAGGAGGGAGGACCTAGATGTGCTTCGGTTCGAGGAAAGACCACACGCGCGCCGCCGCCCGCCCGTCCGGTCCGGTTCCGAGTTCTCGGGTTCACGGGTCACGGGTCGCGGGTCGCGGGTCGCGGGTCGTGGGCTGTGGGCCTTCTGATATTATCTTTTTGGGCCGTCGAAACGCTTTGATCCCGTGTTTCGGATGTGCGGTTTGGATCCCGAATTTTCGGATGTGCGCTTTGGTCCCCGAAGTTTCAAGAAGTCAGAATTTGGACGGTCAAAGCAGAAACGCCACAACACTCAATTCAGCCATTTATTTTGGCTGAATTACTCCTCCTATAATGGCCAATCCGTTGGTGTTCTTCACCATTTATTTTGGTGACATTACTACCTCCATAATGGCCATTACTTGGCCAGTAATGGCACTTATGGAGGCAGTTTTGCTGCTCCTCCCTCACCTATATAAACACCCCTTACACCATTGATGAGGCACACTTGATGTACACGAAAATACACAAAGCAGAAAATAGTTTTCTTCCTACAACTTCCAAGCATCATTTCGTTACTCAATATTCTTCAAGGTAGCTCTTGAGTTTCCTTTGCTCAATTGTTCCATTGTTGTTTTATCTTGGGAGACGAATTTTCCAGGACGTATAAATGATACATACAGGGCAATATTGTCTTAAGGACAGAGTGCCACACTCGACTCAGCAAAAACAGTTTCCAGTTTTTCTTCTTCAACAAAATTGTAATTTCAATTTTGTCGTTCTATTGTAATTTTCAGTTTTCTAGTTGAATTGTAATTTCAATTCTTACATAACCAGTTACTTGTAATTTCCGTTCCTGCAATCCTTTATATTCCAACAAATTATTTACGAAAAGCAAAGCTAAACTATTTTCATAGTTCAAAGCAAATCTGAATATTTTCCCTACTTTTTAAGTGTTCTGCGAACTGCTTATGAAAGTAAGCTCCTATCAAATGGTTGTGCATTACTCTCAAGTTAGATATATCTCCACAAGGACCAACCATATCTATTTCACATGCAATTTAGAAAAAAACGTGGTTATTCGAAAATGATTATCTCGTTTATACAATCGTTGAATAACTACACCATAATCCATATTCACAAAGAAAGAAAGATTTATATCGAAACACTACAGCTTATTCATAAAATAAATTAAACAAATCAAAACGAATGTCGACTTTCAATTATAAGTCAATTAAATAAACCATAGAAAAGAAGGTGATGAATAGAGCTTACATGGACCCATTGATTTTTTGTTGTTGTTAGCACTTTCATGAATCAAATGGAAAACTTATTGCATAACTTAAATCTTTTAAATATTCAACTACTGAAAAAATGTTCTGAAATACATTTCTTTTATACTAAAACGACGGTTCATTTTACGTACATTTTTAGTTATCCCCTTTCATCTAAATACAATAAAACTACAATTCCTGTAAAGAAAATCTTACCAACCGAATGGACACCAAAATTGAAACAAAAGGATATACACCTACGGTCCTTCTTATTTGGGATGACAATATTATTTGTTTTCTATTTTTAGTTTTTACTATATATTTGGCTAGAAAGTTAAGTTCTAATAAAAAAGAAAGTGACTTTTTATGTAAAAATGCATTGGAGGGATGCAAATATATTTAGTACATTCAGCAAGAAAATCCTAGTTTTCTCATTTATTTGGTGTTGGTAGCTATAAATGTGTCCCGAAAATGAGGCGCACTGTGTTGTTAAAAGGACAAGCACATTGTAAATAGATAATAGGGAGGAGTATAAGACAAGGATTATCGATGTAGAATATAGTTTTCTACTATAGCCTATAGGTCTTACCTATTAAAGTACTTCTAGGGTATAAGAGGGTTACAGGAATATCCATGCCCTTTTTATTCATTATATTATGATCAACGTTATTGAGAAAATTAAAATGAGTGTTCAATAACCTAGTGAAATGCTAACATAAGTAAGCGAATATTACAAGGATTGGGATCAAAATCAAAGACTCAAAGTTAGACTTTTGTCATTAGTATTCATGAAAAATATTTTATTAAAAGTAAGTCATTTTTTAAATATTTGTTCTCCGATATTTAGCTAGCGAGTGAAAGTTGCTTTATGAAAAGATTATTATTATTATTATTATTATTATTATTATTATTGTTGTTGTTGTTGTTGTTGTTGTTGTTGTTGTTGTTGTTATAATGTGTTATGAAATCACGTGTTGTTTTGATGATACTTTTTACTATTAATGGTTTATTATAATATTTGAATGTCGATTGGAATAGTAATAAAAAGTTAAGAGTTCCGATAGTTATGAAGTAAATTGACTTCCGCTTGTAAGTGGGAAAAGTCACGGACTGTTTTTTTGTTTTCATTTTGATGAATTTTTTTCTAATAATCAAACATTACAAAATGAGTCACAAATATTTGTTGAAAAATATTACGTTATACAAAACACATAAGGTCACCACTGAATATTAATTTGAGAGGTGGTCCATTTTTGCACTTTTTTGGCCAAACTATGAAGAGAAATCTAACAAAATAGTAGTCCTCTTAATTTTTGACATGATGTTTTTGATAGAATCATATATTCTGTGTATCACAGAATATATGATTCCGATTCTATGCATCAATTACAATTAGAATCATATCATAGGCAATTAGAATCATATTATTTATTATCTTGTAGATTAGAATAGATACTAAGTATTATCTTCCTTTGATTTATAGCCTAATATAACACATGTATATCAGCATATATATATATATATATATATCATCAATGAAAACTCACCAATTGAGTTCCTTCATCTTTCATGGTATCAGACTAAGATCCCTCTTCGCTGCAACTCATATTGGTCTCAACCAAACTCTCGTCTCCCCTGTTTTCTGAACTGCCTCTGTTTATCAGAAATAATTTTTCCACTGTTCGTCCAACACACCCATGTTTCACGACCTTCTCTGTTCTTCTTCTTCCCAAAACCTTACACATAGCCATGTCGGAAAACCAAAAATTTCATCCAGCATTAGCTATAACTAATGTTAGACAAATCATTCCAATTACATTGGATAATGATTCTAGTCAATATCATTCTTGGGAAGCACTTTTCAAAGTCCACGCAAAAGTGCACAACGTTCTTGCCCACATCACCCTTCCTACGGATGCAACAGCCAAGGCAACGGTTGATGCTGCAAAAGCTGTCAACCTTGAACTTTGGCATCGCCTCGACGTCGTTGTATTACAATGGATGTATGCCACAGTATCAAAAGACATCCTCCAATCAATTCTTATGAACGAAGATACTGCCGAAGATTCCTAGAAACGAATTGTGGCAATCTTTCAAGATAATAAACATTCCAGGGCTGTTCATCTTGAAAATCAGTTCAGCAATACCAATTTGGAAGATTTTCCAAACACAACAACCTATTGTAATCACCTCAAACTCCTCGCTGACCAATTAGCTAACGTCAATGCCCCGATTTCCAACACCCGCTTGGTATTGAAATTAATTGCCGGTATAACTGAAGCATACGCCGGATTTGTCACACACATTCAGCAGCACGATCCTCTGCCTAATTTTGAAACAACAAAATCAAAATTAGGGCTCGAGGAATCGACAATGCTTCAACGAAGTGTGCGCGAATCTGGTTCATCTTCACCGGCATCGGATCTCGTTGCGAACTCTCAAAATTCCGATGAAGATTTACCCAATTCTACTTCTGGTAATCCCAATCGAAACATTAATAATCGCAACAATCGTAACAGGAAGAATAACAAGAACACTGACGGCAATGGTCGAAATTCAGGTAAAGCTGATCGGGGTGGTGGCTCAAATGGTCGCGGTGGGGGCTCAGGTGGTGGAGGTGGCGGGCAAGGCTCCAGCAGTGGTAATGGATGAGGACAACAGCAAGATTGGGCATCGGGTTTTCTGTGGCAACAATGGGCTCAATGGACCATGCCCCCTTGCCGCTATCCATCTTATGGATACCCGAATTGGGCTAGGCTCAATTTTTCTCCAAGGCCCTAGCAGAATAGTAACGGGATTTTAGGCCCAAGATGAGGACATCAGCAAGCTTTAAATGTTAATGATCCAAGCCCAACAAATATCGAATCAACCCTACATACTCTTAGTCTTGCTCAACTAGACCCATACTAAAGAAGAAGTGTTGTCTAGCATAGAACACCAATGCAAAAAAATATATAGATTTTATCAACAAGAAAATGCTAGTAACTTACCGGCTTCCATACCATCTTCTTCATCTTCAACACAACCTCACAAAAGACATGCTTTTTTCGCGGCTAGTATTGAAAGCCTCAGAAATAGAATGTGCGGCCGTACCTCTACTAACCAAATTAGCGAGTTCGATATTTTTTTTTTGCAGGGTTCTGTATCGTATCAAGAAGTTATCAATGAAGATGTACATGAAGACTTGCTGAAATACTGGAGGGGGAATGAGAAGACCTTTCCGACACTTTCATTGATGGCCCGAGATGTTTTGAACATTCAAGCGTCATCAACTGCGTCTGAAAGCGCTTTTTCTGCCGGCAGATATCAAATAGGAGACCACAGACACTCATTAGCCGGAGACAAATTTGGAAATTGCGGTATTATTCGTAGATTGGATACGAGCGGAGCGGAGAAGGTGCGGTCAACCGGAGATCAACGAAGAAGAAGATGAAAACTACAATGAAATCTTAACCGAAGGTAGTGGAAGCGACGTGGATCAATTTGACCAACAAATACCAATTCCAACCGAAGAACCACAGGAAATCATCAAGCAATTAGAACAAATTTTTTTGAGAATGTAATTTTTTTAATTGCAATTTTATTATGTAATTTGCAACTTTTGGACAACACCACAAAGTTGCAATTTAGATTTTAGACAATTGTATTTATATTACAAAAAAATCATGTCTATTAAATAATATAAGAGGCACAAAAACAGCATTGGGATATTTTTATTACACTATCTTATCTTGTTTATTGAGTTTTTTTTATACATATGTTATTATTATTATTTTTTTTTAAAAAGGAAAACCCGCCGGACCCCGCCCCGCCCCGACCCGATACCGACTGGATCGGGATCGAGACAGGCCTGGAGCAGGTCCCGCCAGACCCGACCCCGCCAGACCCCGCTAGACCCGACCCCGCCAGACCCGAGCCCGGCCCACTGGCCACCCTTACTTTAAACACATGGGATATCCCTTGGGGTCCCAAACCCCAAGCCAACTTTGAGACTTATAAACTAAACAAATCTTTCTTCCCCCCACCGATGAGGGAGGATTGGTCTTTATCACCTTTTTCCATGCTTCAAACACCTCACTTCGTAGACCAATATCTCTTTCATTTCTCAACGAAATTTGACGATCCTTGGCCCTACGGTTATCTACTTACTTAGTAGATTATGCACGTGTGAAGAAACGAAGTTTCCAACATGCGGAACACTAGTGTTTAAGCCATTAAAGATGGTTGGACGCAACTCCCGCCAAAGGCAAATTTCCAACAACAACAACATACAAAATTTAAAATATAATGTTGATACAACTCATTATACAATTATCATACAACTTTGATATACTTTTGATACAATTTGACTGTAACTTCGCACTTCAACGAATTAGGACTGAAATTCTATCCAAAACTAGCTCAAATCTTATCCAAATAGCCCCAAATATTCAACTCCCCTTGACGTTCCAATTCTTTTGAGATATCACCCACTCGAAACGAAGTTCATTTGTGACAAAAAGATTACTTTTGTTCTAGTATTATCCTCATCAATAGAAAACAATTCCCAATCGAGCTCCAATCCGCGAGGTAATTAATTCTAACCCATATAAAAAGCAAAGAGGAAAAGTTCAATTCTTTTCTCGAATAATTCAACATGTGGAGTCTACTCCTTTCATATTGCAGCTCCATCAACGACAAAAACAAATCTGAGTTGATTTGCTAACAATAACGGTATAAATGGACAAAAGTATAACCGAGGATAAATTTAAAAAATTTCAAATAGTACGTGAACAAATTATGAAAATAACCTCTTGCAAAAAAGCAGGATAAAACCACGTACAATAAAAATGTGTGGTCCGACCCTTTATCGGTCTCCGCGCATAGCAGGAGCTTAGTGCACTGGATTTTTTTTTTTTTTTTTTACATGAATAAATTTGAACATTTTTTCTTTTTATCTTTTATTGAGTAATTTGAACTATCATTCTACAACATGGACAATGTGCATTCGATTCTAGCCATGGCACCAAACACTTGGAATGGAACTTATGGGCACAAGGCAAGTGCACTAGGTTACCTTCAACACCAAATGGTTCCAAGCAAATGACACAATTACGTTGTTTAGCTTTCAGTCTCAGTTTTGCCCAATTTAACTTTTTTGATCCACTTTTCAACAAATTGCACACTTGCTTTGGCCTTCTTTGTCTATTAATGTTAAACCTGAAAAAAGTTCGATCACAATGAATAAGTTGAGGGGAAAAAAAAAATTAACGATCACAACATTGCTATATAGAATGTCCTATCTCTCTTTATCGCTTTAAAAGGAGCTAGAAAGCTTCTCTTAAAGCAAAAAAATATGAGTTATAATTAATAGTTTCAGCTATTCGATTTGAATGAGTGTATCCGTTCTTTTCTTACTACATAGTGTATCAGTTCTTTTCTTACTATGTACGATATGCCCAAAAGAAAAAGTGCAATAGATCAAAGAGTAATGACACTGTTAGACAAAATCAATATTATGTAATCGAGCGGAGGTGATCACAGAGAGGCACCATAAGAGGTATTATTTACGGGTTGACAGTCCTGGCAGGGTCATCTTGACCCAGAACAGATCCAAAACACCCTAACGCCACCATGGCTCAGCGGGTTACAACAAGATCATCAGCCTGAGTTTCAGATATTCCGCCTGGGTTGTCCTCTGCCCAACCTTAGTACCTTCTCACATGTATCATTAGTTATATTATAGCATTAGTACTATGATTTCAAGTAGTCTAGTGCAACATAGGTTTAACACAAGGGATTTAGCCGATCATGGATAATCCAAAATATATGATAAAAATAAAATTAAAATACAAAAATATAAATTACCTAAGATAAAGAGATTGTGCTCAGTACATGAGGATGTAAAGCAAAACTTATGCCTTTATTGTAGAGAGTTTTTACAAAAAGTTGAGAGATTAGTTGGTGAAAGTCTGCCTTCTACCTTCAACCTCTGGATCCTTTTATAATGGATCCTTACGAATAAAGTCGCCTACTATGTGGCCGACAATCCCAAAAGTAAACAGTGGCCTAATAAGTGGCCGACAAACCTAAAAGATAAAAAGTAATAAAGTAAAAATGGCCAAAACGTATGGGCCCTACTAAAGTACAATAATTCATCTACTTTATTAAAGTAGATTCCATCTGTTCGGTGGCTTTTATGATGGGTCCACCGACTGCTTTCCTGTGTATTACACCTTTTATTTCCCTTTGTCTTTTCCTGTGAGGATGCCTCCATTTTATCTTGAAACTTCGAAACATACTCGTGGATGTCAAAGTCTGCATCATAGAGGTCTTGGGAGTCATGAATATCTTCCTCTTCTGTATGAATGGATGCCATAGAAGTATCTGAGGAGAATTCCTCATCCAGATTTTTCATTAAATCCTTTTTTACTTCTACCATATAAGATGCTATAATTTCTACTTTTGATATTACCCCCTTTTTAAGCTGGAGTTTTCTGGCAATGTGTTGAAATGGGCTATTAATCTCTGACTGAGGTTGATCTTCTTTTAATTTGGTATAACCTTCAATTGTCGAGGTTATCTGATCTATGAGTTCTTGTCCATTCAAAACACCTTTATTGGTCTTTTGTAATAACTTTTTCCAGAACCTTATATAATAGGATCGTTGTAGACAAGGAATTTGTTCTGGGGTATAACCTACTTCTACTGACCATCTCATGATCCATGAAATGGAAAATTCGATGAAGAAATGCATATTAGCAATGCCATTTATAATTGTATTATGATCTTCTAATTTTATGATTTTAGGAGAAACATCAATCCATTCGGTATATAAACCTTTGAATGTTTGTGGCAAGATATTAACAGATGGACCATATTTTATCCACTAATGACAAAACCAATTAGGTATGTCCTGTTTATAAACATGGGAACATATTTTTATAAACCACGAATGCTTTTTGTTTGGGTTTTCATATAAAAAGGTTTTATAAAAACTATCTATATAATCCCAATAATTAAACTTTACATGAATTCTTTGTTCGAATGGAAATATTCCCGTTCTTTTAAAGTGCTAAATCCCCAGTCTTCTAGAGTAAAGATCTTTTTTATAATGATTTTAGAAAAGTTATAAACTTTCTTAGTATGCATCGGGAAATAGTGCTGAATTTCAGCTGATCCCGTGGTTGTGAGTATGGTCTCATAATGCATTCTTGATTTATAAGTCAAGATGAGATATGATCCAGTTTCCAAATACCTTTCAATGAGCTTACATGGCTCCTCTTTCCATTGCAGATCTTTATAATTGAGAAGGAGTATGACATCTTTCTTCTCATGTTTTTCATAACCCTCATTATCATCCTGCCCTTCATGAGCAATTTCTGCATATGATGGTTGTGATGATGGTTGTGGATTGTCATTGTTTTCTTTGGATTTGATGAAATCCATGAACTGTTGGTGTAATAGACTTTCTTTATCAATGGCTGAAGTCCCTGTTTGTGCTATAAGCTTCTTGTTTCCCTGTTGGACAATAGTATTACCTCGTCCAGTTCCTCTACCTCTTCCGCTGCGTCCTCTATAATTGGAGTCGCCGCCTTGCCAATTAGGCCTCGTCATCCTGTATGACAAAATTATTAATTTATGAACTTAAATATTCTCTGGTCAAGAAATCAGGCAGACTATTATCTGTCCCTTTTTTTATAATGGATCTCAAAATCAAATGGTGCCAATAAAGCTTGCCATCTTGGAAACATCTGTTTAGAAACATCATGTTTGCAGTCTTTATTAAACATAAATTTCGCAGACTGACAATCAGTATTTATAATAAACTTTTGATTGTATAAGTCCCCTTGAAATTTTAAAACACTTTTTAGAATTGCTAGAATTTCTTTTGCAACTGTAGAATATTTTTTTCTGGCTAGGATTCCATTTGCCGGAGTAAAATTGTATTAGGTACTCCTGTTTATCAACTGGAGAGTGCTGCTTCAGTATACCCCCATAACTGATTTCTGAGGCATCTGTTTCTATAATTTTTGGCCAAGTAAGATTGGCTAGAGTGAGACAAGGAAGGTTATGAACCTTAACCTTAATTCTCTTGACAACTTGGGTATGATTATATGTCCAAGGTATAGGAACTTTTTTCAGCCTTTCATATAAGATGGTTGTATCTTTTGTCAAATCCTTTATAAAAGGACTGATATAATTCAGGCTGCCCAAAAATCTCCGAAGTTGGGTCTTGTCGGTTATAATATTCGGAAATTTTGAAGCGAATTCAATACTTCTATTAATAGGAATGATTATTCCTTTTTCGATGTTATGACCCAAAAATCTTACAGTAGTTTGAAAAAGGGCCATTTTAGGTTTTGATATAACTAAAGCATTCTATATAATATATTTTTTAAATAAATAAAGATACTTGAAATGAGTTTCAATATTATTAGAAAATACTAAAATATCATATATATATATATATAAACGATGATGAAATTGCTATAAGGCATAAAAATATCGTTCATAATATTTTGAAATTCAGAAGGGGCATTTTTTAATCCGAATGGCATCACATTCCATTTGTATTGTCCCATAGGAACATTAAAATTTGTATCTATCTGCTTCCTTAATCTGGATCTGCCAGTATCCGAATTTTAAATCGAATTTACAAATTATAATAACGCTATTAAGCCTATCAAGTAATTTTTTTTTGTTGGGGATAGGATACCTAATCCACTTCAGAGCTTTATTAAGCGGTTTATAATTAATAACAAGTCGGGGAACTCCCCTTTCCTTCTCAGCATGTTTATTGACATAAAATGCCGTACAAGACCATGGGGATTTTGAGGGTTTTATCAAACCTTTCTGTAATAAAGAAGCAATCTCTTTTTGCATAATTCCAGATATTCGGAATTCATCTGGCATGGCCTAGATTTTGTGGGGATGTCACCCTCTTTGAAATCATCCTCATAGGGAAGGGAGACAATATGCTTTTTCCTATCCCAAAAAGCATTGGGAAGGTCACTGCAAACCTGTATTGAAAACTGGTTTTGTATAAAATCATTTTTTTGCCGTAGCTTGGGGTTTCCCAACAGTTCTTCAATATTAGAAATATAAATTTCTTGTTTTAAAAAACTAATTTGTTGGTGTTTATGAACCAAATGATGTTTGAGCTCATTTAACATCTTAGAAAAAGGTTCAGCCAATAATGGGTTTTCGTCAAAGGTTCCTATAATACTTTTTTTTTAATCAATTTTAGTAATTGGGAAAAGCTTTTGAATAAAAGGTGTGCCTAAAATGATTTGGCTGGAAGTATCTTTTACCAAAATAAAACTTTCTGCTATACAAGTTTTATTATTGCAAATATAAGCTTTTGGTAATTTAAAAGTAATTTGTAATTTCTGCCCATTAGCAGATCGAACACTATGAGTGGTTTTATGAAAATAGTAGAAGGAATGAGACCTTCATGTATATAATTTACATATGCCCCGCTATCAACAAGAACAATGAAATATTTTTTGAAATTATAATCAATCAAAAGACTAATCTTTATATAAAACTTTTGAGAAGTGATTAATTCCAGGGTTTGTAAAAAGTTTCCTGCTTCATCAGTGGCACTCGTTATCAGATGATTATCTAAGTCGGAGATATCATCCACTGTTGTTGAATCTATGATCTTCTCTTTTCCTTTACCTTCAATATTGGTAATTCGGACATCGAGTATATCATTACTCTTTTTTAATGCCAATATCTCTTGCTTGAGATTATTAATCTCTTTTTCTAAATCTCTGGGAATACTAGTAATACCTTGTTTCTCCCTCATTTGTTTCTTTAATTCAGACATAGTATAAGCACTTGATCGTTCCAGGGTCTTCCTTCCTTGTGAAGGTTCCGGAGTATCCTGGAGCTGTTCTATAATATGTGATCTCATATTTGGATCTTTGATTAATTTTAACAATTCCACAAGGTTATCACCTTTGAGAACATTAATGTTCATGTCTTGAAATTGAGCAAAAATATTATAGAACTCGTCGTCCTCTTTATTCTGTTTGCTGGAACAAGACTGTCCTATTTGACATGGTAGGCATTCTTCTTCTGAAGGAATATAATCTTCTTTATTAAGAACCTGAATTTCCTCATCTGAGGAGGAATCCTTTGCTTCGTCAGTTTAGAAACCCGAGTCCTCTGGTTTCGAGTTGAGCAATAGCTTTGATAATGATTCCTTAAGATCATCTCCAATGTTAAGGGCTTTCATTTTCCCCTTAACTCTTCAATCCTTATAATAGTGGTCTGTCCTGCCACATTTCCAACATGCCTTGGGGTTCTTGGAATTTATAAAAAAATTGCTAGTTTTAAACTCTTTCTTTCTTTTCACCTTTTTATCCAGGCGTTTTGTTTTCCATTTTTGAAAGCTTTCCTGGTTCTTAGCTTTTCGTCTATGAGACACCTTGGCTTTGGGTATATTAATACCAAATTGGCCACAGAACTCTCCCAATTGTTGTCTTTCATTGAGGTTCTGACTTTTTATCTGCTGGTTCAGCTTGATCTCATTACATAACGCTAACCCTTCTTGTATGCATGTGCCTATTAGACTACCATAGGTATAAATATCATAATTGATTGTAATTCCCCCTTTTCTAAGAGATTTTCTAACACTTTCCGCAAAAAAGACTGGTAATCCATCTATAAATTTAGACTTCCAGTGAGAACTATTACATTCTGTTAGATCCATGACCATGCTAAGGAAAACATCCTTATACCATCTAAATGAGGTGAGGGTTTTGCATCTTAAGTTCTGGAGTAAGGTTCTGATATTTTCACAATCATCTGACCATCTTCCAGTAAAGTGCTCTATAATATTAATTCCTAAGGTATAAACATCATTCTGTGCCGGGTCAACCCCTGCTTCGGTTTTTACAGCCCCAATAATACTATTACGATGTTCTGGGGTTAAATAATGATCCCACCAACCTTTCAACTGGCCAATGAATCCTGATATGATCATTTCTGCAACAGTTTTGTCTGTGTTACTGTTAGCTTTGCAGATCGTGCTATACATGAGCATTCTATGAACTGCTGTATAAATTTGTCTTTCTGTATAACCATCTATGTTCCATTCATAGATATTTTTTCCACTATAGCTATTGTTATCAACAATTTCTTGTTCCTCAAACAAAATATCTTGAGGAGTGGGCCTAGGATAGTAGTACATCCTTTGTACTGGTTTCCTAGCATATTTTTCTAGGTTATTAATTTTGTCAGACATCTTCTGTTTATAATCATCTCCATAAAGGTCCAACTCATTATCTTTTGTTAAAGGGCTGATTCACAAACCTTTAAACTTGTCATCTAGTAACTGTTCAAGTTCTGAGTATGCTCTTAACTTGAAATCTTTAATCTCAGGTGGAGGCTGCACACTAGGAGTAGCTGTCGAAGTATGAAGATTAAGAGAAGAAGAAGGGACTGACCTCATGATTTCTGAAGTCAACTTTTCTATTTTATTATGTAACAGAATAATTTGTTCACCCAAAACATTTATATAAACATTGGTGTAATTATTTTTTTAAGCATGCTATTAATCTGCGAAGTAGTAACTAAAACAGTATTATTTTCAATAAGATTTGAAAAGGCAGCAAAATCGAGAACTTTATTATCTTTTTCAATCTGAAAAGGCTGTTGAGAAGGGAAAACAATATGAGCAACACCTCCGTTAGAGAGTTTGTACTCTCTTTCTAGAACAGAGATATAATCTCCCACATATTTGACCATAAACCAAGGAACAAAAGATATGATTTTGTTAGCTTGAGAAATATCTTTATAAAATTCCTCTTGCAGCGCTACACGCTCACTGCTATCAAAAACATAAAAAAACTATTTTTAAAAGGTTCCCATCTGAGTTTATAAAAGTCTTTACTGATCTTTTCTCGTGCGGGTGATCCCAGACTAAAATCAATTTTTGACTTTGATCCATTAAATACTTGGATAATCCATATCTGACTCAGTTATTTCTGGGTCTTCATTAACACCTCTAGCAATATTATCAGTACCAATTATAATTCTATTGACTCTATTATTATCAGTTTTATCAGTACCATGAGGATGTATAAAATCCGGAATACGAGATGTAAAAGCTCGTGACGGAGACTTAACAATATAATCAACTGGAGAAATATAAGAATGATTTGAAGCATCCGATCTATTAGATCTAGAACCCAAATCATTTGTCAAGTAAGCAGGTTTAGAAAATTTTAACTTGACAGTCCCATCAGGGTCTTGTTCAATATGGGTAATATCAGTATTACAATTACTCATGGGAGGTGCAACTCCCTCTATGACCCATTCTGTTGGAAAATCAATTTCATCCCATTTAATTGGTCTCCTAGTGGTAATTTTTGATTTACCAAAATTTGTCTCTATTAAAATAGTCTCATTTTTAAAATCCATGATTTTGCACATCGGATTCATAGTGTATAAAGGCTTAAAATAGATTCTATAACAAATACATATCACTTCAGTTCCAGGCATATAATCATAACCATGTGACTTAATGCTCAAAATTATAGCATTCAAAGAGTTTTCATCTTGCAAAGATACCTGCAAGTTAGGATAAGCATTAAAATAAACAAGATCATATGCCAAACTGGTATGTACGGTCTCTATTAGGGATTTTTTCTAGTTCTGATTTCTGCCATCCCTTAAAGCTGCTATAAAGCTTTCTGGTAAGCCTCTTAAAGTAAGTGGCTTAAAGGCAACCTGTACTAACCCAATATGCATAAAACGATGGGTTTCCCTATAAGGGGCAATATCACTGTCATTTAATAATTTTAAAAGTAGCATGATCGTTATCTACAGTGATAGTTTCCTCAGTAGTTTTGACTACTTGTTTAAATCCTAATTTTTCAAAAGTACCCATCTGGTATATTAACCTGGGTTGGATTTTTGGAATAGTCCACTTATTAAGAAGATCTAAATGTTGAGGTATATCATATTCCTCTTTTTTTTTACTGTTTTTAACAGTATTCTTGTTCTTGATGATATTCATCAATTTTAGAGAAAGTGTTAAACTTTGTTACCTATTCGCCAACTACTCTCTCAACTCTTTGTAAAAACTCTCTACAATAAAAGCATAAGTTTTGCTTTACATCCTCCTGTACTGAGCACAATCTCTTCATCTTATGTAATTTAAATTTTTATATTTTAATTTATTTTTATTATATATATTTTAGATTAGCCCATGATCGGCTAAATCCCTTGTGTTGGACCTATGTTGCACTAGACTACTTGGAATCATGGTACTAATGCTATAATATAGCTAATGATTCATGTGAGAAGGTACTAAGGTTGGGCAGAGGACAGCCCAGACGGAATGTCTTAAACTCAGGCTGATGATCCTGTTGTAACCCGCTGAGCCATGGTGGCGTTAGAGTGTTTTGGATCTGTTCTGAGTCAAGACGGCCCTGCCATGACTGTCAACCCGTAAATAATACCTCTTAAGGTGCCTCTCTATGATCACCTCCGCTCGATTTGGATTGTATAGATGAATGAAAGGGTATGGGATTATTTTACTTTGTGGAATCAAGAGCCTCAAAATAACCCCCCCCCAAAATATTTTCTCTTAGTCGAACACACATTCTTTTCTTGGCTTTCAGAATCATCATATTCTGTTATTAAGCCCCATTTCTTGCAAATTTGACCTTGAACGTGTGGTACTCGGTATTCTATTTTGTCACTGTTTTGGTCTATCTCTCTCCCAAACCACCACTCATTTTCGATTTTCTTCTACTTTTTAAAAAGAAACAATGTCCGACCACCAAAAATTCCATCCCACCCTTGCCATAAACCACGTCAAGAACTTTATTCCAACTATTCTTGAGATGGAAAAAGGGCAATATTCTTCTTGGACAGAATTATTCAAAATCTATTGCTGAGAATACGAAGTTATAGACCATATTATTCCTCCCAAGTCTTCATCGGAGACCACCGTTGTTGACAAAAATCTATGGTCTCCCTTGGATGCTACAGTCCCTCAATGGATTTATGGCACCATCTCTAATGACCTTTTGCACACCATTTTGGAACCGGACTTTACGACTCAACAAGCTTGGAAACGTTTGCAAAACATATTTCAAGATAATAAAATTTCTCAGGTAGTTTATCTTGAAAACCAATTCACTAATGTAAAATTGGATGACTTTGCAAATGTATCCACATATTGTCAAGAATTGAAAATGCTTGCCGATCAACTATCCAACGTTGGTGCACCGGTGTCGAATCAAAGGTTAGTGCTCCAATTAATTACGGGTTTGAATGAACAATATGATGGTGTCGTAACGTTCATTCAACAAAGTAACTCGTTACCACCTTTTTATGAAGCTCGTTCAAGGTTGATTCTTGAAGAAACCCAAAAGTTGAAACAAGTGGCGACGGCGGCAAACAGGCACTGCCCTTCTTTCCACAAACGCGATGACAAATGATTTTGGCACCCAAAATTCTGGTTCGGGAGGGGCTCCAAATCGTCACAATGACGGACCAAAAAGGGGAGGGGCCGGAGTGCAGAAATTATTCCGATGGATGTTGCGAAATTTCTAGATGCTACGCAAGTGTACGTATTGCAATTTGTAATAATTTTGGTAAAACCGAGTATCGTCCACAGAGACTGATTTATCAATTACCAATTAACTAATCTTTAGTTTCTATTTGGCAAACAAATATAAGTGGTGATTTCTAAACTAAAGAAATAACAAACTAAAATAGATTGCGGGAATAAAATAGCAATGGAAACACACGAAGTTTAATTCAGTAATGAAGGCAATTAGGGTTTCCAATCTCATCAACAATCCACTCTATCATTCGTTAATGCAAGACTAGTGATTATTTTTCTTATTAAGATAGAAGATTAACTGAGATATTCTATATCCCGGTTAGGACATATAAAAACTCAATATGAGTGAGAATTTTCTATAGTTCTATAATAAATTCAATCACATATAAGGATTAAGATCAATAACCTAAAAAGCTACACAAGCAATGGTGATACTCTCGTTCAAGATTAAACATACGTCTAATCAACTATAGCATATTCAAACCTCACTTTTTCAGATCTTGATTTAAAATCATATAGGTAATGAAAACTAATGGCCAATTAATTATCATTCAATAAACGCAAGTTGAAGAGATCTTAATAGATGAAGAAGAAACACTAGCAATGCATTAAATCATAACAAAGTTTCAAGTGATTCAACGGGAAACCCTAATAAAAGTAATTAGCTCATAGACATGCTAAGAAGACTAATTAACTTAATATCCAATATAAACTGAATTAAAATAAAGAAAAGGAAAAGAACTTGGACAATTGATGTCTCTAATTGCTTCTTGCTCTCTTGTTCCTTGCCTCCCATGTGAGATCCCTTTTTCAAAATTCACCTCCCCCAGCATATATCATAAAAAACCCAAAATGTACCTTTTTGCCCTTGTTAAATTTAGGTTTTTTTTGCTGCCTGGACGTCGGCGGCGTCACGGCTCAACTATTAGAGCGGCGCGACGCTAATTCGCGTCTGAACTTTCTGCCAGTGCAGCATCGCGACTCTTATGTTGGGTGCCGCTGCTCTAAATCCGATCAACTTCTTCCAGCCTTTTGCCAGTCATGCGCCTCGGCCCTTGCTTCCTCGGTCGCGACCCTTTAGCATCGCGGCTCCATGCTTGTTGTGCCACGACTCTTCATCTTTCAATTTTTCAACACTTCTCTGAACCGCTTCTTTTGCCTAGGTAGCCATTTTTATCCTCAGTAGCTGCCTATTTTCTTTTAATCTCCACCTCATCCATCATGAACCGCTTAAACTGAAAACAAAGCAAAAACATGCATAATACTGCACAAAACAACTAAAAGACTACAAAAGACTTCCTAAACCATACTCTAAAATAGTACTAGAGATAGACTCAACAAATACCCCCAAACTTAAACTTTACTCGTCCTCGAGTAAAGAACTCTAGACACCCTAAAAAGAAAAACACACAAACTCTAAAAAATGAATCAAGTCAACCACAATAGATTATGCCTCGAATATCATGAACAACATGCAATATAATCTTCCGGAAAATTCTAGCCACTATTAATGCATATGACCACTCAACCATGATTATTGAATAAACAAGTACTCAACTCAGTTTATACAAAATGAATTCTCACCAACGGTCCATCAAGTCCATAATCTGATAGGCTTGCTAACTTGCTACTCTCTACTAATTTAGACAACACATGCTCAAGAATCAATAGGACTTTTATAGGTTATGATGACAGGCTTAGGCACGGGTAGATGAAATGTCATTTAGGCTCAAAGTTACCATAAGCATATAAACCAATCAACCCAACTCGATATCCACGTTACAAACCAAAAGCAATCCCCAATTTTTCTTTACCCAAATTTTCTTTTCTGTTCGAACTACACCCCCAAACTTGTTTTTCAATGTATGTACAAGAGGAGTGCAGTATATTCCCTTCTTTTTTTTTACAATTTTTCTCAATCATTTGCTCTTCTATTGATAGCACCCAATTTAAAATACCAATTACAAAGTGTCAATCTCCCAATCATATACTTATACGCTTATCGTAAAATCCAAGGGAAGGAAAAATAGTAAAGGGTTTCAAGTATGCTCAGACTAGGCGTCAATCAACAAAGGATTACTTAAGGCTAAAAAAGGTAAAGGGTTTCAAGTCTCCCTAAGCATGCATCATCTAGGATTTCATCTCGAGTAGCAAGCAAACAAGTTCTAGAACTTTCCACCATCTTTCTTCAAACCAAAATTCAATCATGCATAAACCAATGTTTGAGTACAAGAAATTCAACAATCATGATCAAGTTTTCATACTTATTAATAATTAAAAACAACTCAAGACCTATCCAACTTAATCACACAGATTTATGCATTTCATGGCTATCAATTTCATCTAACTCTATCACATGTGTTCACTCAATCTCATGGGCTATTATTATTAACTTGATACATTGACACAAGACACTAAAACAAAGACACTAACAGTAAACAACAACTGAACATAAACAATTAAAGACTACTAACACAAAGCAGTAAGACTCCCCCCCAAACTTAATTAACACATTATCCCCAATGTGAAAAAGGAAAGTCAGGGAACGAAGACTTACATAAACAATAACAGCGATCTCAGTATGATGGTAGCGGCGTTGGTGGCTAATAGGGCTGGTACTGTGGAGGATAGCCAAAGTAGGGCTCATTCCAGAGAGCACCGCGGCTCTTTTAAACCAAATTTTTTTACGAACACTGCCTCCCAGGAGCCGCGGCGCTTTGAACCCAATTTGTTTCCAACTTTCTGCCTCCCATGCACCGCGGCTCAAATTCTGGGCGCCGCGACTCTAATTCATATCAGGGCGTTCTATTTTTTGCTTATGATTTCAACATCTCGCGACACTTTTTACCCCCAGAGTTGGCTCACAATTCACCTAACATAAAAAAACACAGACCAAGAAACAATAAGACAATGAGATTGTTCAAAATAAGACAAAATAAAACAAAATAACACAATTAAGATGTTGGGTTGCCTCCCAATAGCGTTGTCGTTAACGTCATTTAACCGGACACAAATTTCCTCTTCATATTGATTTCAAGAGGATAACAGACGTTGTCTGCTCACTAGGACCACCCAAGTATGTCTTCAATCTTTGTCCGTTCACTTTGAATGGTGAACAATCCTTTCTTCGCACTTTGACTGAACCATATGGAAAAACTCTCTCGATAGTAAATGGAACCGACCATCTGGACTTCAACTTTCTTGGAAACAACCTCAACCTTGAATTGAATAGAAGTACTTGTTTTCTGGGTTGAAACTCTTTTCGGATCAAGTTCTTGTCATGTCATGCTTTTGTGCGTTCCTTAAAAATCTTGGCATTCTCATAGGCTTCATTTCGAAACTCGTCAAGCTCATTCAATTGTAGTAGCCTATTTTGTCCAGCGGCACCCTCATCCATATTCAACTTTCTCATGGCCCAGTACTCTCAATGCTCCAACTCAACTGGTAGGTGACATGATTTTCCAAAAACCAACCTATAGGGAGACATTCGAATAGGAGTTCTAAATGTCATCCTATAGGCCCAAAGGGCATCATCCAGCTTCGTAGACTAATTCTTTCTAGAGCTATCCACCGTCTTTTCAAGTATACTCCTCACCTCTTTGTTTGAAATTTCAGCTTGACCATTTGTCTGAGGGTGATATGGCAAGGCAATGCGGTGGTGGACTCCATAGGGAGCAAGGAGGGCATCAAGATGCTTGTTACAAAAATGACTCACTTAGTCGCTAATGAGAGCTCTGGGAGTACCAAACCTTGTGAATATGTGCTTGTGCAGGAAGTTCAAGACTGTCTTACCATCATTCTCCTTATATGCTACGGCTTCGACCCATTTAGACACATAATCCACCACCGATAAAGTCAATGCCCCAGACATCAAAGAGTTCAACTTCTAGGATCCCATTCAGCGGCATTTCATTCCTCTTGAGATGTTCCCAGTGCGTTGACAACGATCACATGCTTTCACAAAAGTATTAGCATCTTTGAACAGTCCTGGCCAATAGAACCCGCTTTGCAACACTTTAGCAGTTGTCCTTGAAGCCCCAAAATGCCCACCACATTGTAAAGTGTGACAATGAGTGAGAATTTGGTGCATTTCTTCATCTGGCACACAGCGTCTAATGACTTGATCAGCATAATGCCTATAAAGAATAGGCTCATCCTAGTAGTAGTACTACACCTCAGAGTAGAACTTCTTCAATTGTTGTCTTGTCATCTCAGGAGGTATAATTTGTGCTGCAAGAAAATTAACAAAGTCAGCATACCAAGGCACAATTGAACTGACACTTACCTCAAAAAGTTGCTCATATGGGAAATGGTCATTAATTTGCACATCTTTGGCATTCTGGCTCTCTTTCACCTCAAGTCTTGACAAGTGGTCTGCAACTAAATTTTCTGTTCCCTTCTTATCACGAATCTCCATGTCAAATTCTTACAACAACAGCACCCATCGAATGAGATGGGGTTTTGCATCATTCTTTGTCATCAAGTACTTGATAGCAGCATGATCAGTGTACACAATTACTTTTTTCCTAATAAGATATGGCTTGAATTTATCAAATGCATATACTATGGCTAGCAACTCTTTCTATGTTGTGGCATAATTCAATTGTGCATCATTGAGAGTTCTACTAGCATAGTAAATGGATCAAAATACCTTGTCAATTCACTGCCTAAGAACTGCTCCCACTGCATAATCACTAGCATCACATATCAGTTCAAATGGAAGCTCTCAATCTGGTGCAGTAACAATTGGTGCTGAAATTAACTTCTCCTTAAGTTCCTTAAAAGCATTTAGGCACGCTTCATTAAAATCAAACGCAACACCATTCATCAACATGGTCGAAAGAGGCTTTGAAATTTTTGAGAAGTCTTTGATGAATCTCCGGTAGAAACCAACATGCCTAAGAAAACTTCTAACCTCTTTCACTGACACTGAAGGTGGTAGATTTTCAATAGCAAAAATCTTAGCCCGGTCTACCTCAATGCCTTGGCTAGAAATTTTGTGGTTAGGAACAATACCTTCATTCACCATAAAGTGGCACTTTTCCCAGTTCAGAACAAGATTTGACTCTTCATAACACTGCTTCTAAGTGCCTCAAACACTCATCAAAGGATGACCCAAAAACTGAAAATTCATCCATGAAAATCTCGATAGTTCTCTCCACCATGTCAGAAAAATGGCCATCATATATCGTTGGAAGGTAGCAGGGGCATTGCAAATCCCAAATGGCATTCTTCTAAAAGCAAACGTACCATAGGGACAAGTAAATGTGGTCTTCTCTTAATCTTCTGGTGAAATTTCAATCTGATGATACCCATAATAACCATCCAAGAAACAATAGTAGTTATGGCCTTCCAGTCTATCAAGCATCTGGTCTAGAAAATGTAAGAGAAAATGGTCTTTCCTGGTTGCCTTGTTCAACTTGCTGTAGTCAATGCAAATCCTCCACCCTATCACTGGTCTTGATGGAATAAGCTCATTATTTTCATTCTTCTCCACAGTCATACCACCCTTCTTAGGCACTACTTGCAATGGACTCACCCATGCACTATTAGAAATAGGGTAAATCACCCCAACATCAAGCCATTTCATGATCTCTTTTCTCACCACCTCATTCATAGTTCGATTCAACCTCCTTTGCGCCTCAATTGAAGGCCTGTCTCATCTTCCAAATGGATCTTATACATCACTGTAGAAGGACTTATCCCTCTAATATCTGCCAATGTCCACCCAATAGCAAGCTTGTGAGCCCTTAAGACTCTCAACAATTTTTCAACTTCGACTTTAGATAGATAACAAGACACAATCACTGGTAAAGTTTCATTCTCACCTAGATACATGTAGTGCAGATGATCTGGTAAGGTCTTCAATTCTAACACTTGAGATTTTTCTATGGAAGGTAATGGTTTCTCTGGCATTTTTTTCAACTTTTCATATTTCTTCCTATAGAAGGGCTCATAGGAGTTCACCCACTTGGCATATTCCACAAGCTCAGTATCTTCACTATCATCTTTCTCGCATTGTGTTAATGCTACTTCAACAACATCAATAGTCTTGAAGCTTTTCTCAGAAACAACTTTTTCAATCACATCAATGGAAAAGCAGTTGTCACTTGCTCTTGAATAAGTTGTTGCCCTGAATACATTGAAAATCACTTCTTCTCCCTGGACTCTGAGTTTTAATTCGTCATTCTGAACATCTATAAGTGCTTGCCCTGTAGCTAAGAATGGTCTCCCCAGGATGTCAAGTTTTAATTCGTCATTCTGAACATCTAAAGTGCTTGCCCTGTAGCTAAGAATGGTCTCCCCAGGATGATTGACATATTTTCATCTTATTTCAAATCCAGATTAATGAAGTCAGCATGAAAGATGAACTTATCCATTTTTACTAGCACATCTTCAATGATACCTCGTGGATGCTTGATCGAACGATCTGCTAACTGCAAAGTAATAGTTGTAGGCCTTGCTTCCCCCACACCAAGTTTGCAAAATACAGAAAAGGGCATCAGGTTGATACTTGCCCCTAAATCACACAGAGCATGTTAACACTCAAAATTATCTATAGTGCATGGAATGGTGAAGCTTCCTGGATCTCTCAACTTCTGGAGAAGCTTCCTTTGTAGAATAGCATTGCACTCCTCAGTTAATGCCACAATTTCATAATCTTATAGCTTTCTCTTTTTAAAGAGAATCTCCTTCATAAATTTGACATAACTGGGCATCTGCTCTAGGGCTTCAGCAAAAAGAATATTTATGTGCAGCTTCTTGAATACTTAAAAAATCTTGGAAAATTGTTTATCCAGAGAATTTTTTCTAAGCCTCTGAGGGTACGGAATTCTGATTTGAGGCTCATTACTCACTGCTAGTGCCTTTTCTACCGTGGGGTGGTCTTCAGTAACCCACTCCTTTTCTGCATTAGATGTCTCACCAAATTTGTTCATCTCCTCCACATATGGTAGAGGTGCAGCTGGTTTAACTTGCTTACCGCTTTTCAAATTTATAGCCTGACATTGCTCCTTTGGATTTACAACAGTATTGCTAGGGAGATTCCCCTACGATCTGTTGTTTAACATATTTGCTAGCTGGCCCACTTATGTCTCCAAGTTTCGGATAGATGATCTCGTTTCAGTAATGAACTGAGTTTTGGAATTGGTGAGGGTCAACAAGGCTGCTTGCAATTCATTGGGGTCAGCTTGTTGAACTTGTGGTCTGGGCTGCTGAGACGACGAAGCTTGACTCATGGGTTGTTGTTGATTGCTCTATTGATACTGCTCTCCGAACTGTGGTTGCTAGTTCTGGCTATTTCTCCATGAAAAATTAGGGTAATTCCTCCACCCAGGATTGTAAGTGTTGGAGAATGGGTTGTTGTAGGGCCTTTAAATGTTTCCAACTGCCTGAAATTATGCTTGATCCATAGGTACATTGTTGGGATCTACTGTTGTGCAATGATCAAAACTATGTGGTCCCCCACAAATTTCACATCCCACCTGCGTCTGAACAACATTGGCTGCCATAGTATTTTGCTGTAATTGTTTTGTCAAAGAAGCAACTTGAGCAGTTAACGTAGTGATGACATCCAACTCATAAACTCCAGCCACCTTTCTGTTGTTGGTAGCTCTCTCATCGGAGCACTGATGGTTATTTGTTGCAATATCTTCGAACAGCTCATACGTCTCATTAGCACTCTTGCTCATGAATGACCCTTCAGCAGCAACATCAATTATGGTACTAGTAGTACCACACAAACCATTGTAAAAATTATGGACTAACATCCACCGCTCAAGTCCATGATGAGGACACTTCATTTGCAACTCTTTAAATCTTTCCCAAGCATCATATAGAGATTCTCCTTCCAGCTGATAGAAGTTGTTTAGTTCTCCCCTTAGCTTAGCAGCCTTTGATAGAGGGAAGAATTTTGCAAGAAATATTTGAGCCAGATCTTTCCACGCAGTGATAGAGTTAGCTTGCAGATCTTTCCACGCTCGGTCCCTTAGTGCGAATGGAAAGAGCCTCAACCCAATGGCATCATCAGTAACACCATTGTACTTAAATGTAGCAAATAACTCCATGAAGTTCGCCAAATGCATATGTGGATCTTCAGAGGGCAACCCACCAAACTGACTTGTGCTCTGGACCATCTGCAGGATTACTAGCTTAATCTCAAAATTATTTGCATCCACAGCTGGTGGCTTTATGCATGTCTGCACTCCTGTAACAGTTGACAATATGTAGTCATGTAAGCTCCTCGCAGCAGGATTCTGGGCTGGTATTCCTCGGTTCAAATCATCATTATTATGTTGGTTTGCCATAACAGTTGAATCAACAATTCTTTTGTTCTTTCAATACTGCATACACGCTTTCTCAATCTCTAGATTCATAGGAACAAGGTTGTCTGCTCCTCTTCTGCTTCGCACATAACAAAGCTACCTAAAACTGATAAAAACAATGCATGCAGATTAAGTTAAAAATGTGTTCTAGGAACAACCAAATGAAGTCAAAAGCTTGTGAAATTTCTAGATGCTACGCAAGTGTATGTATCGCAATTTGTAATAATTTTGGTAAAACCGAGTATCGTCCACAGAGACTGATTTATCAATTACCAATTAACTAATCTTTAGCTTCTATTTGGCAAACGAATATAAGTGGTGATTTCTAAACTAAAGAATTAACAAACTAAAATAGATTGCGGGAATGAAATAGTAGTGGAAACACACGAAGTTTAATTCGGTAATGAAGGCAATTAGGGTTTCCAATCTCATCAACAATCCACTCTATCATTCATTAATGCAAGACTATCGATTTTTCTTCTTATTAAGATAGCAGGTTAACTAAGATGTTCTATATCCCGGTTAGGACATATAAAAACTCAACCTAAGTGAGAATTTTCTATAGTTCTATGATAAATTCAATCACATAGGAGGATTAAGATCTATAACCTAAAAAGCTACACAGACAATCGTGATACTCCCGTTCAAGATTAAACCTACGTCTAAACAACTATAGCATATTCAAACCTCACTTTTCAGATCTTGATTTAAAATCATATAGGTAATGAAAACTAATGGCCAATTAATTATCATTCAATAAACGCAAGTTGAAGAGATCTTAATAGATGAAGAAGAAACACTAGCAATGCATTAAATCATAACAGGGTTTCAAGTGATTCAACAGAAAACCCTAATAAAAGTAATTAGCTCATAGACATGCTAAGTAGACTAATTAACTTAATATCCAACATAAACTTAATTATAGTAATGAAAAGGAAAGAACTTGGACAATTGATGTCTCTAATTACTTTTTGCTCTCTTGTTCCTTGCCTCTCATGTGAGATCCCTTTTTCAAAATTCGTCTCCCCCAGCATATTTCATAAAAAAAAACAGAATGGACCTTTTTTCCCTTGTTAAATTTAGGTTTTTTTCGCTGCCTGGACGTCGATGGCGCCGCGGCACAGCTATTAGAGCGTCGCGGTGCTAATTCACGTCTGAACTTTCTGCCAGTGGGGCGTCGCGGCTCTTTTGTTGGGCGCGCGGCTCTTATGTTGGGGGTCGCGGCTCTTATTTTGGGTGTCGCGACTCTCAATCTGATCAACTTCTTCTAGCCTTCTGCCAGTCAGGCGCCTTGGCCCTTGCTTCCTCGGTCATGGCCCTTGTTGCGCCACGACTCCATGCTTGTTGCGCCGCGGCTCTTTATCTTTTGATTTTTCAACACTTCTCTGAACCACTTCTTCTGCCTAGGTAGACATTTTTATCCTCAATAGCTACCTATTTTCTTTTAATCTCCGCCTCATCTATCATGAATCGCTTAAACTGAAAACAAAGCAAAAACACGCATAATACTGCACAAAACAACTAAAAGACTACAAAAGACTTCCTAAAACATACTCTAAAATAGTACTAGAAATAGACTCAACAGTGGAGGGGCTGGTTGAGGGAAGCAGCAGTAGAACCGACCCCACTAGCAGCCGCAACAGTATGGTGGCAGCGGGCATTGGGGCCAGTTCCCGCCCTGGGCCTGGAACCCGCAACAGTGGGGCCCACTCTGCCCCATATCTGATGGCCCAATGGGCCAGACCCACTTCCCAATTCTCGGTTCTCATCCGCTATAAGCTTTTGCAGCCCATGGACCATCCTCCGCAAGTTATGCTCTCACGGATATTGAACAAGCCATGAACATTATGAATTTAAGTGTTTCTGATGATTCGTGGTACATGGACACGGGGGCGACATCACATGTGACGGCATCTCAATGTACTCTCTCGTCTTATTTTAATATCAGCAGTAATTAAAATATTATTGTTGGCAGTGGACAGAAAATTCCAATTTGTGGTATTGGTCAATTACATCTCAAACCCCTTCACCCACCCTTACATTTGAAGAATTTTCTACATGTACCCAATCTGATTAAAAACTTGATATATGTACGTCGGTTTAATATTGACAATAACATTTCTATTAATTTTGATTTGTTTGGGTTTTCTGTGAAGAATTTTCAGACGGGGATGCCACTAATAAGATGTAATAGCACTGGGGAGTTGTATCCCATCACTTCCACTGCCAACAACCAAGTCACCAATCCATCTACCTTTGCAACTATTTCTCCTAGTTTATGGAATAACAGGTTGGGACACACGGGAGCACCGATGTTCAATTTTCTTAGAAATAATAAATTTATTGATTGTAATAAACTTGTGGACTCTCATGTTTGCTAGGATTACATTTTTGGGAAGCATGTTAAGCTTCATTTTTCCTTATCTACTTCAAATACTTTTATGTCATTTGATCTCATGCATAGTGATTTATGGACATCACCGATTTTAAGTTCGGCAGTCATAAGTATTATATGCTCATTTTGGATGATTGTTCGATTTTTTGTGGACATATCCAATAGGAAAGAAATTGCAAGTCTTCGCCATTTTTAAACAATTTAGTATTTTCATCAAAAATCAATTTGAGAAATCCATTAAATGTTTCCAATGGGAGGGAATTCATAAATGACCAATTTAAGGAATTTTGTCACCAAAATGGAATGTCCTTGCGTCTTTCATGTCCACATACTTCTCCTCAAAATGGGAAAGCCGAAAGAAAAATCCGAACAATCAACAATCTAATTTGCACACTTCTTTTGCATTCATCCACACCACCATCTTTTTGGCATCATGCTCTTCAAATGGCCACATATCTTTTAAACATTCTTCCTAGCAAGCTACTCTCAAACCTATCACCTACACAAATGTTGTACCATTGTATTCCTTCCTCTACACATTTGAGGGTTTTCGGGTGTTTATGTTCTCCTTTATTTCCATCCACAACCATCAACAAACTTCAAGCCCATTTCACTCCTTGTGTTGCTTTGGGATACCCACAAAATCATAGGGGATATAAGTGTTATGATATGTCTACTAGGAAAATTATCATCTCTTGTCACGTGGTTTTTTATGAGTACACATTCCCGTTTGCTAAATCACATGTGGCGTCCCCGCCTGCATATGAATTTTTGGATGTGGAAATACATCCAATTTTAAATCATCATCTACATGCCCAATCCAATACCGGACTAACCCAAAATGAACCACCAAATATAGTGGCCCAACAACAAACTTAGACTGGACCAGTCCGAGTCAGAGAGCCCACTGCCTCCTCATCTTCAACCTCGGCCCATTCCAATTCTCATGAATGGCCGACCCAACTGAGGGAGCCCACTACTCCCTCACCCAATTCCCAAAACATGTCAATAAGCCCAGCTCCACAAACCCATAATCGGCACAATCCATAACCCGATAGCCCACTGCCCCATCCAACGGTCTCGATCCCACCTCGGACTGTTGAAACCCATTCCATGCACGGGATTTTTCGGCCCAAACATCATTTTAACCTAACATCTTCAGTTAACCCACACCACTTCCCAAAAATCCCAAAGCAGCCTTATAAGACCCGAATTGGAAAACTATCATGTTAGACGAAATTGATGCTCTTATTAAAAATAAGACTTGAGAGTTAGTTCCCCGTCCATCTAATGTGAACATAATACGTTCTATGTGGGTTTTCCATCATAAAAAGATTATGATGGCTCTTTTGCGAGACACAAAGTTCATCTTGTTGGTGATGGTAGGTATCAGCAGGTTGTCATGGATTGCGGTGAAACATTCAGTCCGATAGTTAAACCAACGACTATTAGGACTATTCTTAGTCTGGCTTTGTCCAAATCATGGTCCATCCATCAGTTGAATGTCAATAATGTCTTTTTACATGGTCACCTACAAGAAACAATTTACATGCACCAGTCTTTGGGCTTCTGAGATCCAACTCATACAGATTATGTTTACTTGTTAAAAATATCATTATATGGTTTGAAACAGGCTCCCCGGGCATGGTACAACCGGTTTGCAGGGTTCGTATCCACACTAGGATTCTCACACGGTAAGTTCGATCAGTCTTTGTTCATTTACAAGAAGGGAAATGACATGGCATATATTCTTCTCTATGTGGATGACATCATTCTCAGAGCATCATCTGAGTCACTTCGCTAGTCTATTATGTCTTTTCTTGCGTCAGAATTTGCTATGAAGGATTTGGGCCCTTTAAACTATTTTTTGGAAATCGCTGTAACTCAATATGTTGGTGGTCTATTTCTCTGTCAAAAGAAATACGCCAAAGAAATCATTGACAAAGCCGGTATGCCCTCGTGCAAACCGTCACATACGCCGGTTGATACAAAGGCAAAATTGAATAACTCTACGGGTACTCAATACAGTGACCCAATACATTACCGCAACTTAGCAGGGGCATAACAGTACCTAACTTTCACGAGAGCTAATATCTCTTATGCGGATTTACATATGCATGATCCAGAGGAAGAATATATGGGGGCTCTTAAACGAATTATGCGGTATGTTAAGGGTACTCTTGATTTTGGAAAGCATTTGTATAAGTCCACCGTTTCTGGCCTCACATCTTATACAGATGTCGATTGGGGTGGCTGGCCGGATACACGGCGTTCCACCTATGATTATCATGTGTTTCTAGGAGACAATATCATTTTTTGGTCGTCAAAACGTCAACCGACACTATCCCGATCAAGTGCTGAGGCAGAATATTAGGGGTACCTAATATGGTCGCAGAATCATGTTGGCTCTGTAATCTTCTTTTGAAACTTCATTGTCCGATCGACAAAGCAACCGTGGTTTATTGTGATAATGTGAGTGCAATATATCTATCTGGTAACCATGTCCATCATCAACGCACAAAACACATAGAGATGATTATATTATTTGTTCATGAAAAGGTTGCTCTTGGACAAGTCTGTATTCTCCATGTATCGCCCCGTTATCAGATTGCAAATATTTTCACGAAGGGTCTTCCGCGCATACTTTTTGATGATTTCAGGGACAGTCTCAGCATACGAAAATCTCCCGCTAAGACTGCGGGGGACAGTTAGACAAAATCAATATTAATCATTAGGATAATTCAATTACATCATAATCATATCATTAGAATAATATCATATCATAATCATATCATTAGGATACTATCATATCATATCATTAGGATGTAAATATCATATCATAATCATATATTCTTAGGATATCATATTAATCATGTAATATATTCTTTGGATCATAGAGATGTATATATATGATTGTATGGATGAATTAAAGGGTATGAGATTATTTTCCTTCAGACACAATTATACATGTACGATACCATGGGTTGATCAGTTACAACTGATAAAAGATGGTCAGTTGAATACCTTTTACAAGAAAATATTCCTTCCAATCTATGGTATTTAACTGGACACGAAATTTAGGATAGAATAGACATTTAAAATTTGTGGAATAAAACACGTCATAGATATTAGTGTGACTATATATCATCTCACTAAGGATAAAATAGAAAGATTAAATTAAGTTAAATTATTTTTAAATTAAAAATATGACTTCTTTTTGGGATAGGAAAAAAAGAATGTATGACACATAATTAAGATAGAAAAAGTACTTATACTATTTATATAGGTCAAATATTCTTTACTTTTGAATTTCTGACTTTACCGCTACACAAATATTATGGGGAATTGAAAATTAAGTAGTACCTCTTTTCTTCTAATTCCCTTTGTGCAATCAACTTCTTGTCCAATCTTTGCTTGGCTTCACTGGCAATTTCACGTAGTTCCTCATCATCTGCCTGGTCTGGTGCACTTCTTTGCTGTAATCTTTTTTAAAAAAAATAGTGATGAACACACCCTTTAGTAAGTAGTGTTATGTGACACCATTTTGTTAAAAGAAAATTCTTTATAGGTGTGTCTGGTATGAAGGTTTTTTCAATTCTTTCGTTATTGGTTGGTCAAAATGTTTTGAAAAATATTTTCTTTTAAAAAATAATTTCTTTAAAATCAGGAAAATGACTTTCCTACCGGAAATAGAAAAATTAAGCAAGTTTCATAAATAATATTCCAAGCTTAATGTCTTTTCCCAAACCCCCCCGCACCCCAACCCTCATAGTGTTTTTCTTAAGTCACATTTAAATGATCTTGGGATAATATACTTTTGCTTAGTTTTACCAAACACCTAAAATAAGTAAGAATATAACTTCTTTTTCAAGAAAATATTTTTCAAAGAACATTTCCCTTCATACCAAACACACCCTATATACGTGCAATTTCTACTTATAAAAAACAATATGCATATCAGCGATAATGCGACAACACTTGAAAATAATCCAAAATTTACCTTACTCATTTTTTTTTTCATTTAAAGTGTCATACTTTCCTTTTTGTTTTATCTTAATTAAGGAGAATGACAAATTCTTATATTCAAAAATTGTTTAACTTTAAATTGTTCATGATATAATTTTAAAGTCGCAATAATGTCCATGACGTGTTCTACACCAGAAACTACAATATTTTTTTATTAAATTTCATGCTTAGTCAAATCACACAGGAGGAAGTAAAGCTTTAAAATTACGCATACCTAAATCCAAACTTACTTAAAGCCAAATTGTGACCATCGTGTTGGAAAAAAAATAGTTTTTGGGCCTAGTACACCCATAAAGGGTGCTAGCTAATTAGATGGTCCATTAGTTACTCCAATTCTAAATCCTAACCTGTCTATATAAACATCATTATGGATGTTGAATCAGAAGACGAGTGATAGAACCTTAGGAAACAGCTAGGACTAGGGTTAATTCTTTGAATCCGTTAGAGGGATCTTTAGGCTGTGGATAAAGGGGATTCATCTGTGTCGTGAGGATTTTTGATGACCGGTGACACAAGTAGTAATTATTGCAATTTCGCTTTCGTTACGAAAAACCTGCAAATCTTACTAGTCCTTTGGATTCAAATACTACAGATTGGATCGGACATAAGTTGTGAATGGGCAAATGAATCCAATATTATAACATACACAAGAACTGAGGAAGAAAATGTGCAAATGCAATTCGTTGATACTTTGAAGCAGAGGTACTTGATGTATCCAAGAATAATCCACTACTTAGATGAAGCCTTGTCCTCCTAGCAGATAGCAAAGCAGTAAACATGTTAGACATTTTCACACACACTCACACTAGGAGGATAGAGAGAGAGAAAAAGAAGATCTAAAGCCTATTTTCCCCACAACTGATCAGATTATCTTGCCTTGAAAAGTTGAAGGAAAAAGGACAATGTCAAAATGATAGAAATCACCTATGCCAAGTTTATTCTATAGCTGTCCAGTGGGCCGGGAAGTCCCGATCCCCCCCGGCCCGTCCCGATCCTGATCCCGCTGGGTAAATTACGGGATGGGAATTGTCGCTGTTCGGGTTCGAAATCAGGACGGGACTAGGGTTGGTCCCGCCTCCTCCCGCCCCGACCCGTCCCGTTTGCAGAATGTAACATTGCACAAACAACCATTTGCAATTATAACCGTTGGCAACGGCTAGAAACGACCATTTTGGCCCCCCACCATCACATCAACACCCTACCCCCTTAATGCTTATTTTTAATCCCTAAGTTAGTATATTTACACATTAACTCAATTTCTCAACTATAAATACCTCATTTTCCTCTTCATTTTTCTCATAAATCTTTCTACCATCTCTCTAATCTCTCTCTCTCTGCAAGTCTAAATTGAACACTAAATATTATATTTTATTTGGTAATTTCTATCAAAGTTCAAAAATTGGGAGTGAAGTTGGAAACTAGCTTGAGGATCATCAAGCAAAGTTTCAATTTTCAACCTCGATTACACGTCGACGTTACGTCGGCAAAATCCCCGGAACTACAGAAGGCATTGATACAACTATTCCAAACAAGAAGTTGCTCAAAGCTCAGGAGAGGAAAAAAACCTCTCAAAATTTTACAAAAATCTAGAAAGGAGAATTTTCAAAAACCCTTTCTCAAAAACAGTTTTCAAAAACTCAACTTGAGAAAGAAGAATCTTCAAAAACCCTTTCTCAAAAATAATTTTCAAAAAATTAACTTGTGGTACCACAAGTCCCCAAAAAACATGCTCCTGAATTTTTCATAAAACTTTTTTTCCAAAATATTGTGACTCCTGAAAATTGATTTTTTAATGAAGACCCTTTTCTAGCATTGCAAAATTATTTTGGACAAAGATGGTTTTACAAATCATGGGATATTTTAAAAACCTCATATTTTTACCAAACTATCCTTGAAATATCAGGATCAGCGACAATTAAAAATATTTTTTATAAAAATAACCCAAATCCCTTTTATTCTATTTGCAAAATGCTTAACGTAATTGCTCCAAGCGATTGGGGAATGATCTGTCTCAACTCCTAAATTTCCAAGATACCCATAAAAATAAACCATTTTTTGATATTCCATTTAATTACTGGGATTACCAACAAGTCTGGTTCAATTATTTTTTATTCAAAATATCAACCAACGCCACACTTGGCTTTTCCATTTTTGATACCTCATGTAATCCTTCACAATTTCCAACATGGTGGAACTCATGGTGGGAACAATTTGGATCTACCCTTGAAATACAAAAACCCCAAGTCACTAAATCTTTTAGCCTCTTTAAATCCCAATATAAACCTTCTGAGGAAGAAAAAAGATTTGTGTCACTGCACCTTTTTCACACCAAAATTCACTTACCATGGGTATTCACATGGTTTGTAGATTATTCAGAAAATAAAATTCCAATGATCCGAAGGAGGTTTAAAGTCAGATGGTGGGACAACTTTAAAATACCAGTAAGTCTCACACCACAAAAAGTACAGGAATGGTTAAATGCCCGAAAATCCATTCAGGTACAAGCACTTCTACAAACACCACATGCTTTTCCTTACAAGCTTTTTCTTACAAGTTTTTTCTTTCACATTTCTCTTTCTTACACTTCAGATTCTAGAGAGAAGTGAGAGCTCTAAAGAAAATCCCCTTTAGATTAGGTCAAAATACCCCTCAAAATACCCATATGATTCATATCATATGATCCAAAATACCTTAGAAATTTCCAAGGTATATCTCCTTGATAAAATACTTTGTAAATTTTAAAATTTTAAATGAATCTGATTATGGACGGTACTACCTCCTAATCTTTTAAATACTTCATGCTTTAAAATTCTTTAAATTCTTGCATTAAATACTTGGCTAGTTCTACCGCCTATTTGATTTAAATTCCTTCAGAACCTTTGATTTATAATTTCCTTGACTGGAACCTTAAATTGTAAGTTAATCTTTATTTACTTTCTGCATATTTCAATTATCTTTTAATTCTTCAATACCTTATTGGAAATTGTGATGGATTACATGAGGTATCAAAATGGAAAAATCAAGCGTGGCGTTGGTTGATATTTTGAATAAAAAAGAAATTGAACCAAACTTATTGGTAATCCCAGTAATTAAATGGAATATCAAAAAATGGTTCATTTTTATGGGTATCTAGGAAATTTAGGATTTGAGACAGATCGTTCCCCCAATCACTTGGAGCAATTACGTTAAGTATTTTGTAATTAGAATAAGAGGGATTTGTATTATTTTTATAATAATTATTTTTAATTGTCGCTGATCCTGATATTTCAAGGATAGCTTGGTATAATCTGTTTACCACAATTTTTTTGATTTTATTCCTAACCTTTTCTCCTAAAAGGGTAGGTAGTCCGGCAAGGAATTTCTCTTTCCAAAATGGCTGGTTGGAATCTTCCCTAAGCATAACTCTGGTTAGGAAAGTATTTTTGTACCATTGGAAATCACTGAGTTTTTTGCACTTGAGGTTAGAAAGTAACTCACCATTTTTATCTTTCAGATGCGAAGAATCTCCTATGAAATTTAAAGAGATTGTGAGTATCAAGGTCGATAGAACATCTTGTAGGGGTTCACCCTGATTATCGAGGATTGGAATTCCTTCTTCATCAGTTTTGATGGAATTGATGATGTCTTCCTTTTGTTGATCAGTGAGATAATTATCCCACCAACCTTTCAATTGACCAGAGAATCTTACGATGAGCAGTTCTGCAATGGTCTTGTCTTGTGTACCATTTTGGGTTTTGTAGGCATTTGCGGCCATGGTCATTTGTTGGAGAAAACTGAGGATATTGTATTCGGTCATCCCATATTTATTCCAATCATAAATGGAAGAGGCATTGAAACGGGATTGAGCTAGAGGTTTTATTATTCCTAGATCTGAAGCAGGAATTATTTGCAACTATTGTTATTGTACGTGTTGTATTGGTTTTTTCCAATCCATATGGTTAACAAAGGGTTTTTTATTTTGGATTTGTTCTAGAGAATCACTGTCGTCGGAATCATTCGTTAGAGTAGTGATTTTATTGGACGATTGTGGGGTATCTGGAACAACGTGTTCTGTATTAGAACTGTTGGATGCCCCAATTCGACTCAATTGATCTTGTATAGCCTAAATGAATTCAGACTTATTTTGATGTTTTTGACACCATCTTTGGACACCTGAAAGGGTTTAAAGATTGAGCTTTGGCTTTTCAATGTCATATCGTTAGTCGTTCCTGGGGAATCTATGGTGATTAAATGGTTGGTTTTATGTGTTTTTCCACTCTATCGAGTTGTTTTCCTAGGATATTCAAACTGATATTGGTGAAATTGTTTTGTGCGAGGATATTCTTTGTATTTATTTTTTCATCCTCTGCTGGATTCTTGAGAGGAATCGCGTCTATAGAGCAACCATGAATGTTTAGCTTATACCTTGTAAATGAGGGTGGTTGGACTGGTCTTTCCTAGAATCAGCTAGGGTTTCCCACTCCGATGTTTTGTTCCTAGTCATAACGGGATTTACCGTTTTAGAAAACGGATATTCTATGGAATTTTCGAAGGAAAAATAATCGAACCAGTCAAAGAATAGGATGTTTATCCTACGTTCATTAACAAAATAGTAGAATTTTTCATGTATTTGCATCCTAGTACTTGAAAAGGTTTTGAGGAACCAAATTCTTTTTTCTAGGTTGTATTTTTCATAAAAATCATTTTGTAGGAATTTTTTATCTTTGGAATTCTTTTTGTAAAACACCAATTTCGTTTACTATGTTCTCTGTTATCGAGGAAAAAGTCAGACTAGCAGGTTCTTGGTCCTCTATCTTTTCTTTAACAGTGGAATTTTCATAAATGGGTCTCGGTATTTTATTGGAGTAGTCTACGTTTCTTAGATTGGGTAAATCTGACGTAGAATGTCTAGATTTTGTTTTGTAAGGAGTATTTATGACTGAAGGAATCTGTGAGACTCTTCCTAAGTCTAGGGATTCTACGGAACTAGAATCATCGTATCTACTACTCGTAGATTTTCTATGGAACGATAGACTAACTCTACCATCCTGGTATTGGGTTATTTCTCTAAGACGGGTATTTGATTGGGAAGTCTCTATAGGTTCAGGATTAACTATACCTTCCAGGATCCATTCGTCTAGTAGAGTAATGTCCTTCTACCTAATAGGTCTTGGTATTACGGTGTTAGATTTGGAAAGATCTGTTTGTAAAAGAAGGGTTTCGCCTTTCTTACTATGGTATCTGACTTTTGTAGCAAAAACTGAAGTCATAGCTTTGTAATGGATTCTAAAAATTATTGCTACATGAATTGATCCTCAAGCTTTTGGTAATTGTGTGTCTTTATCTGTAAGACAAGGGATTTTTGGATATTTTTGTCATTTAAAGAAACTGAAAATTTGGGTAATAATCAAAAGATATTGGTCATGTGCAGAGACTAGACTCAACAAAACTCAATTGGAATCTTCAAAATTTGTGAATCTGACATCTCGCAAGATAGCAAGGATTGAGGTGTTTAATCCTTCCTTAGTGAGGGATTTTATCCCTACTTGGACTAATCCAATATGGATGTATTTGTAATTTCTTTCTCTGTGTTTCTTCAAGAAATTTTGAGAAAGTAATTGGATTGTTTCAAAAGGTTGAGATAATTGGATATCTCTTTCCTCTGTTTTGATAGTGAAATCGGTTTTGAAAAACTGGTATTAGGGGTGGGCAAAAAATCCGGAGAACCGAAAAAACCGAACCGAACCGGCTGTTCGGTTCAATTTTTATTCGGTTTTTTAAAAAAAACCAATTTTTTGAAAAATCGAACCGAATCAAGTTAGTGATTCGGTTCAATTTTTTAATTTTGGATACGAACCAAACCGAAAAAAATGAATTGAATATATAAATTTTTTTATTTTTTAATTTAGACTACTACTATCTCTTGAACCATAGTCATTGAAGTAAATCTATGAAGCTTTTATGGAAGTGGAAGTCGAATGCAGCATGAACTTGATTAACATATCACGGAAGCATTGACATAAAATGTAGGGAGAGAAAGTAGTTGTAAATTGGTGAAACTTTAAATGGTCATAACTTTGCGCTCGGATGTCCGTTTTACCCGATTTGTTTTTTGATTTTGCGTATTTTTTCGAGACGGGGCCGGTCAAACTGCCATAAGGCGGTTTGGCGCAGCTAATTTTTAGAAAAACATCTGTTTTTCCAATCAATTTGTATTTTTCCCCAAATCGGTTTCTAATTTTCTTTTTCTTTAGTCAAGATTTCACGATATACAATACATTTCAACGTCGAAATTCTGTGGTGATGTAGAGGTGAATGCCAATTTCAGTTTTCGAAATTCAATTTTTTTTTTTAAAAAAAAAAAAAAAAAATTCCTCGACCCGACCCGCCCACTAGAAAAAACCGATATAATTCGATACGTTCGGCGATATAAACCGAACATATCATTTTTTTTTTAAAAGTTGGATTCGGTTTTTAAAAAAAAAAAATTGATTTTTATTCGATTCATATTTTTCGGATACAAAACTGATACAGGCCCACCCCTAATTGGTATTTGGAATTGTTGTAAATCTGATCTCGATTTACTCTCGGTATTTCCCAATTATCAATAGATTTTTCAAAATCTTGTATCAAGATTTCTTCGGCGTTTATTATTTTCTTTGAATCCATGGAAGTATATATATATATGTGTGTGTGTTAACAGTGAAATTGTTTGTTTATTTATTTGGTAATTTAGGGAGGAAATTGAAGAGTGGAAATGGTAATTCAAGGAGTAGTAATGCAGCTGTTACTGTTAGAATATTATGTTAATAATATTATGATTTTGTATTAATGTAGTATCATATTATATATGGTAGGTATTAAAATGTTAATTAGGAATATTATGTAAATTAAGTAGAAGATTATTAGGAATTGATTAGGAAGATTAGGCATGATTGACTCTTCCTAATTGAAGTATATTGTGTATTTATTGAACCCTTGAAGGATGAATACAGTGAGAAAAATATTCTACTTACCTTAGAACTCTTACATGGTATCAAGAGCTTAAGGAAAGATCCAAAATTAGTTTACTTTCTTCCAAAATTTTGGTCATCTTCCTCCCTAGAAACCCTATTGGCCGAAAATTTCATCCTTTTTTTTTCCACTCCATTATTGATTATCCTTCATCACAACCAGTTATGTATGAATCCAAATCCTCTTTTCACCCTGCCCTTGCTGTATCAAACATCAAAACACATGTTTCCATCAAACTAGAAATGAAAACCGTTCATTATGCGACTTTGGCGAAATTATTCAAAATATGTTGTCGTGCTCACAAAGTTCTTCATCATATAATTCCTCCAAAAGATGGTAAATGGAAAGACATAACAAACGATGCAGACAAGGAATTGTGAGATACACTTGATGTCACAGTCCTTGGTTGGATTTATGCAACAATCTCCATAGACTTGTTGCATACGATAATGTAATCGGATTCCACAACCATGGCGGCGTGGGAACGTCTGCGAGATATTTTTCAAGATAACCAAAACTCTCGCGCTATTTCATTGGAACAGGAGTTCTCAACCATTGACATGGCGGATTTCCCTAATGTTTCTACATATTGTCAATGCATCAAAGTGTTGGCCGATCAATTACGAAACGTTGGTTCACCGGTTAGTCTTGCAATTGGTCACCGGTCTCACCGACGCGTATAGCGGCATGGGAACTCTAATTCGTCAAAGTAATCCTCTACCATAATTTTATCAAGCAAGGTCCATGCTTGTACTTGAAGAGTCGGGCTTGATGAAAAAGACCTCAACTACTTCAAATTCCGCCATGCTTGACACTCCTTCACATGATGGTAATATTTTTGAACCTTCTCAACAAAATAAGGGACAAAAAGGACGTCATAACAATAAAAATAAGGATGGAAATCGCGGAAATAACAAAGGTGAAGGCCACCGAAATTCTGGTGGCGGCGGTAATGGCGGCACTACCAACTCCGGTGGTGGACAGTGGCAGCGATCGACGGCGAGGGGCGAGGACGGTGGCGGCCGGCGTTAGGGGCGGCGGTGGCGGGCGACACCCACCGACCGACGGTGGCCTTGGGCTATACCACCCCGGCCCCGCCCCCACGAACAGGTTGGGCCAGGCAGCCCTAACGGCCCAATGCCCAGCAGCAAAACATTAGGTTGTTTCCAGGGAACTGGCAGCAGTGGCATCAGCAGCAGCAGGCCCATTTTGCGGGGTCTGTTGCCACATGCAGTAGCAGTAGGCCTCAGCCGACCCAGTGGCATGAGGCCCATTCAACAGGGGCCCACCCCACGAAAATTGAGTCCGCCATGCACACTCTTGGACTTAATCCACCGGATTCAAATTGGTATATGGACTCCGGAGCGACGTCACATATGACGTCCTCCTAAGGTAATCTCTCATCCTATTTTAATTTGAGCAATGATAATGGAATAATTGTCGGAAATGGTCATTCAATTCTAATAAAATGTTATGGTTCTAGCAAATTGTTACCGCCAAACCCACCCCTAATTTTAAAAAATGTCCTTCATGCTCCCAAATTAATCAAAAACTTGGTTTCTGTTAGAAAGTTTACAACTAATAATTGGGTATTTGTCCGATTTGACCCCTTTGGTTTTTCCGTACATGATTTTCAGACGGAGAAGCTTCTCATGAGATGTGATAGCAATCGGAGCTCTATCCAATAAATTCGTCAACCCAACAATCCAAGTTTTCTTTTGTTTTTGCTGCCTTGGCACCAACGTTTGGGACATCCGGGAGAGGCTGTTTTGGCTTCTCTTAAACAAAATAATTTTATTTCTTGTATCCAGACACGGACTCTAAATAAGTGTCATTCTTGCACACTTGGTAAACATGTTAAGTTGCCTTTTATTTCCTCTACTTTATGCACTCTTTTGCTATTTGATAATTTACATTGTGATATTTGAACATCACCTGTTTTGAGTTCTTCGGTCATAGATATTATTTGCTTATACTTGATGACTACTCTAATTATTTGTGGACATTCCCTTTATCGAAAAAATCACAAGTGTTTTCCACTTTTCTCACTTGTAGAGCATTCATCTGAACTCAATTTGAACGTAATATAAAAAATATTCAATGTGACAATGGGGGAGAGTTTGACAATAAACAGTTTTGGGATTTTTTTCAAAACAAATGGTCTTCAGTTTCGTTTGTCTTTTCCTCATACTTCATCACAAAATAGGAAGGCGGAACGTAAAATTAGAACCATTAACAATATTGTTAGAATATCTCTTTCTCATGCTTCACTTCCCCCTGTATTTTGGCATCATGCACTCTAAATGGCAACTTATCTGTTGAATGTCCTTCCTCATAAAAATCTATCATACCCAGCTTCCCTAAAAATGTTTTACCTACGAGAGCCCACATATCATCACTTACGAGTGTTTGGTTGCCTTTTCTACCCCCTCTTTCCATCCACCACAATCACAAAACTCCAAGCCCGGTCTACTCCATGTGTGTTCTTAGGATACCCTACTCATCATTGCAGTTACCAATGTTACAATATTTATTCCAAAAGAATCTTTATAAGTCGTCATATAATCTTTGATGAAACAATATTTCCTTTTGCTAAGTTACATGCCACCGGGACCCCTAACTTTGATTTTTTGGATAATTATAAGCTTCCGTATCTAACATATTTTTTCATAGCTCGGTACCTATTACTAGTGTTGAACACCATAATTCAGGCCCATTGGGCCAGTCTACCACAACGGGCCCAATTCCAGCTACATCAATGCAGCCCACTGGACCCTCAGTTTCTCACTCCTCGGTCAGTAGCGTCCAGTCCACTGGCCCAACAAACCGTCCGATCACCCGTAGTCAATATGGGATTGTCAAACCCAATGCCAAATATAGCATTCACACCAGATCTCGAAATCACCCTTGCCTCGTAATCCAGTATCTGCTCTAAAAGACCTAATTGGAAAATGGCCATGGATGATGAATATCATGCTATAATTACAAATAGGATATGGGATTTAGTACCTCGTCTATCTAATGTAAATATAATTCGATCTATGTGGATTTTCAGCCATAAAGAAAAATCTGATGGAACTTTTGAGCGGCATAAAGCCCGTCTTGTAGGTGATGGGAAGACACAGCAGGTTGGTGTAGATTGCAGGGAAACATTCAGTCCAGTGGTCAAACCTGTAACTATCAGAACAGTTCTCAGCCTGTCTCTCTCAAAAGGATGGTCACTTCATCAATTGGATGTCAAAAATGCCTTCCTCCATGGACACCTTAATGAGACTGTTTACATGCACCAACCATTGGGATACAAGGATCCTAAATATCCCAACCATGTGTGTTTGCTCAACAAATCATTATGTGACCTTAAACAGGCCCACAGGGCTTGGTATAAGCGGTTTGCAGATTTTGTGTCATGTATAGGTTTCTCGCACAGCCGTTCAGATAATTCTATGTTTATCTATCGTCAGGGTAATCATACTTCTATATGTGGATGATATTATTCTAACAGCATCTTCAGACTCTCTTCGCAAGAATATCATGTCACAACTTAGTTCTGAATTTGCTATGAAAGATCTTGGCCCACTCCACTACTTTCTAGGGATTGTTGTGACCCGACATACATGTGGATTATTCATCTCCCAGAAGAAGTATGCATCAGAAATCGTGGAACGAACTGGGATGTCTTTCTGCAAACCTTCGGCAACTCCGGTCGACACAAAGTCAAAATTGAGTGTCATCTATAGCAAACCTTTTGCTGATCCAACGTTATACCGCAGCGTGGCAGGAGCTTTACAGTATCTCACATTCACCAGGCCAGATATTACCTATGCAGTGCAACAAGTGTGTCTATTCATGCATAATCCAATAGAAGAACATATGCATACTCTGAAATGCATTGTGCGATATATTCAGGGCACTCTGGAGTATGGATTACATCTATACCCGTCCTCTATTTCCAAATTGTTACTTACACTGATGCAGATTGGGCAGGCTGTCCGGATACAAGACGATCCACCTTCGGGTATTGCGTCTTCCTTGGTGACAATTTAATCTCATGGTCATCAAAAAGGCAGGCCGCAGTATCACGCTCAAGTGCTGAAGCAGAATATCGTGTTGTGGCCAATGTTGTATCTGACTCATGTTAGATTCGAACTGTTACTTGAACTTCATTGTCGTATTCCGACTGCAACAATAGTATACTGTGATAATATTAGTGCAATCTACCTCTCAGGGAATCCCATCCACTATCAACGCACTAAACATATTGAGTTAGATATTCATTTTGTACGCGAGAAGGTGGCTCGCGGACAAGTTCGGGTCCTTCATGTCCCAACGCGACATCAAATCGCAGATATCTTCACAAAAGGACTTCCGCTGATATTATTTGAAGATTTTTTGGGAAAGTCTTAGCATTCACCGCCCTCCAGCTTTGACTGCGGGGGAGTGTTAGAATATTATGTTAATAATATTATGATTTTGTATTAATGTAGTATCATATTATATATGGTAGGTAGTAAAATGTTAATTAGGAATATTATGTAAATTAGGTAGAAGATTATTAGGAATTGATTAGGAAGATTAGGCATGATTGACTCTTACCCTAGAATTCTTACATGGTATCAAGAGCTTAAGGAAAGATCCAAAATTAGTTTACTTTCTTCCAAATTTTTGGTCATCTTCCTCCCTAGAAACCCTATTGGCCGAAAATTTCATCTTTTTTTTTCACTCCATTATTGATTATCCTTCATCACAACCAGTTATGTCTGAATCCAAATCTTCTTTTCACCCTGCCCTTGCTGTCTCAAACATCAAAACACATGTTTCCATCAAACTAGAAATGAAACCATTCATTATGAGACTTAGGCGAAATTATTCAAAATATGTTGTCGTGCTCACAAAGTTCTTCATCATATAATTCATGTTGACATTATGCGACTTGTGGGATTTCACTGGGTATGTTGTTGTTGTTGTAATCAAATATTTGGTTGATCCCTGTTGATATTGGTTAAAGCTGGGAAATTTGGTCGTGATAAGGAAAAAAGATTAGATATTTTGGATTTTCCGCTTATTTCCTCAGACGGGTTTGGATGCTATGAGTGTGTTTGTTTTGGAATGTTACAAATTATTGCCTGCTTAATTATCTGCCCAGAGTATGTATAAGGATTAGTATTTCCTTAAATTGATCGACTAGGGAGTTCCATTTTAGGCTATTTATCCATTTTAATGGTAATTTTTGTGACAAGATCGCAAAAATTTGCAGACTGCATTTCTACTCTTAACATTCGTTTATCATTGTTCAATTTCGTTATCAAGGGTGATAAAGGCCTATATGAGATCCTAACTACGTCATGACATGCTCCATTATATCTTTACTTAGCTATGTTAGGCTCCTTAACCACTGTTGTAGCTTTCCATATGTATTTCTTGCCCCCTTATCTGTTTCTAGCTAATGCCTATGATAGCAACTGCATGGTTCACACATCACATGTGGATTGGTGGATTTTTCATAGTTGGTGCTGCTGCACGTGCAGGCATTTTTTACCTAAAGACCAACAACAACAATAACAACATACCCAGTGTAGACCCTTTAACTATTATAATAGAACAAATCACACTTTCTTTTACCACCTAAACTTTTTTTTGATAAGGAAAGATATTATAAACCTTTACCACTAAACTATGCCTGCTACAATCTGACTATAAAACAAAAAATTGCAATACGGTCTTTGTGCTAAGGGCTAATTATTTATTCATATATAATATGTTACTTTCAAAAAATAAATAAAAAATTGCAATAATTTGCATCACTGATGAAATTATCTATGTTTCTTTTTCCAGATAGGTTCAGATGCCGTGCATAGTGGAGGACTAAAAGATAACAAGTTGGATTTGAAACATCCTATTATTTTGGTTGATACAAAGGGAACTCAAATTGTGTCTTTCGTAGATGAAGGCCCAAATAAGGAACCTCAAAATGAGGGATGCATTTATGATTGCACAACCCCTTTATCTCTAGATGTTGGACAAAATAAAGATTCTCATGAAGTTGACTATGCTGGAGACTATAGTGATGGTTTCTCATTGGATGAGAGTTCACACAGAGGATTGAGATTCTATGATGAAGCAGAAACAACACATGGAGGAGTTGGATTGTCATCCAAAAATGAGAAGGAACATCCTTCTTTTGAGTTTTCATGCTCAGATGAGGATATGGATGCTGATGGTGACTTCCTTGGTGGTGCCAGCATTGCAATGGACGAAAGCCTGCCAGCTGAGATGTCATCTTCTGTGGAAAATCAGGGATATTTGTTTATTGGGGGGATTAGGCTATATACTCATGACATATCAGATGAGGAAAGCAATGGTGATGATGACGATATTTCATCTGATGATGGAAGTTCTTGTTCATCAGAATCAGAAGAATCTGACGGGTCATCTGGAAGTGATGGCTCATCTGATAGTGATTCAGACGTTGATGAAGAGGTTGCTGCAGATTATTATGAAGGCACTGGCGGAATGTCTATGTTATTGATGTTAAACAGTTGGTTGGACAAGTTCCTAGTAGCTGTTCTGATGATAGCTTAGATGAAACCATAAAGAAGTTGGGTGGGATTGATCTTCAGGAAGCCTCTAGGGAGTATGGAATGAAGAAGCCTCAAAAAGAGAGAAAGTGCCGAGGAGGTCAGAAATCTACTCCTGCCAAACATGTCCGGGGATCTGATGTGGATGACCTTATGTTTGTAAAGGATCCGAGAACAGTTTCTGGGAAAAAGAAACATGCTGCTAAATTTCCTCAGTCATGGCCGTTTGAGTCTCAAAAGAGTAAACATTTTGGGAGGATTCCAGGTAAAGATATCTGCCCTGTCACCAACTTGCGACAATATGTTTTGTCTTTATGTAAATTTGCTTATGCTTAGCCATTAAATTTCAAGTACATATAACTTACTACTCTCTTGGATTGAAAGAGGACAAAGTTTCCCTAGAATTCTGTCTGTGTTTTTGCTGTCATTGTTTTCTCTGTTCACCTTTTTTTTGTGTGTATTGACCATGCCTTCAAATCCACTGTATATACTCCTAGCTTATGTTTTCAGGTGCTAAGAAGAAACATCGCAAGGAGATGATGGCTTTGAAGCGTCGAGAGAGAATGCTCAGCCGAGGTGTTGATCTTCAGAAGATAAATTCAGTAAGAGCTTGAACTTGTTTGCCTTGGTCGGGGTCTAATCTTTTGTTGCTTTGATCATTCAACTAAGGAAGCAGAAAGAATCTAAAGTTTTTGGTGCATTACCCGTTAAATTTGTTTAATAACTTTGTCAGTGAGAGACATAGTGGGTATGAAAAATTATCTATCTACTCCTTTAAAAATAAAAAAAATGGGCATTTAAGTTTTGAGCTCCCTTGTATGTTTAGGCTTACATATTTGCGAGGATGTTCTAAAGTCTGTACATTTACCCGTCTCTGTGTTGATCATGTTTGTATATTTAACCTGTAAGTTGGAACCAGGTCATAAGCAAATCCAGATGTACTGCAAATGGTTGTGTAACCAAAGTTTACTGCAAATCTTGTGGGTTGGGGATTGTAGGAGGTTCCTAATCGAATTAAGACAGTTTCGTATCTCTTTTATATTCAGGTAATAAATTTTTTTGAAATGAAAGAACTCACTAAATAGATAAAGGAATAAGGAATAGAAAACACTTTGTATCATCATTTGTCAATTGGTCTTTAAGCATCACCTATCTGCTGACATGAAGGCATTACTTTTTTGATTGATTGGTGTCTTGTTTTTTCCTCTTTGTATTTCTGGTTTTCTTAGTTTCGGTCGATTTAATAGTTCGGTGAGCAGATGATCATGGTGTAAAATATAGGTGGCCAGTGGGCCGGGCTCAGGTCTGGCGGGGTCGGGGTCGGGGCAAGACGGGAGAAGGGGTCGGGGTCGGGTCTGGCGGGGTCGGGTCGTCCCGGCCCACTGGCCACCCTTAGTGTAAAAATGTAAATTAAGTTGCTGTTGGATGTTACTCAAGTCATTTTCTTAGCCCTTTTCATATTATTTCCTTTTGTAGCTGAGTCACTGCTAGACTGCTAGTGCATCGATCTTTACCTTTAAGTTGGCTAATTTTGTAGGTGATTTAGACTTTTATAGCTGCTCTCCTTAGCTCCTAGAAACTTTCTTTTTCCTTACCTTGGGAGACCTATGACAGGGTTGGGAACCCCTTTGTTGCCTTGTTATTGAAATCATCATCTCTCGGGCAATATAGTCCATAGTAAAAACAGTGCATCAAAATCAAAGAAACCAAACTGATGTTGAATAGATCTGAGCAAATGCTATAATCTTCTTTTCCTTTCTCTTAAAATGTAGAAACTGCAACAGATGGTTTTGGATGGAGCTGATATGTTACCGTTCCAACCTATGCACTCACGTGATTGTTCTCAGGTATAGTGTACTGTCCTACCTATGTTCAGGAAAAAGTGTCTTTTACTTATCTACGTGTAATTCAGTAACTTTTCATGTTTATTTTCACCATATCTCGAAAACAATTTTCTTTAAGTGACAATGTGATACTGCTGCTATTTTACTCAAGTAGGTATTATTTCAGGTATAAAAAGGGTAGTCGAAATAATTTAGAAGAAAGAGTCATATAACAAAGAAAAACTTCTTATATGATATTCAAAATTCTTCTGTGTGCTGCTTCTTTGTATTGGAAATCCATAAGAATCTGCTGGAGAGTGATATTGCTAATTTGATCTTTCCTTTCCCTGACTCATAAAAATAGTAATAGTTGAACGCAAGTTCACCATTTGTAGTCACGAGTAACCAGCTTCTATGACAATTACTTGCAAAAGGAAGGAATTAATTGCCGTTCAGTCGAGTGTCTTTTATGAGCTCAATGTACCGTATGTCACATGTTTTGACACTCGGTGCTGAACATCCACAGGTTCAGAGATTAGCAGCAATTTACCGCTTGCGAAGTGGTTGTCAAGGTTCTGGCAAGAAGAGGTAGGATAAATTGTGCATATGATGGTGTTTCCCTTTTAGGCTTTCCAGAGTTTGATTTTCAATGATGATCAGGATTGGAACTTTCATTTAATGTGTAAAAAACATATAAAAGGTGTGTAATTATGGATGTTTTCCATGATGTCCCAAAACTTTCTTAGAGGGTGTTTGGATTGACTTATTTTAAGTTCTTTTTTTACTTTTTGTGGTGTTTGGGAAAACGATAAGAAGTGCTTTTAAGCACTTACTTTTAGTCCAAAAAAGTACAAAAATAAGCTAAAAGCCAAAAGTTGGGTATTCCCAACTTATGGTTTTTAGCTTATAAGCTAATTTTTAAAAAGCCAATCCAAACCCTCTTAATTAAGTAGAAAAGGATTGCAATATTCCAACATTTCTTTATTTTCTAGGCTTTAGAGATGTATGTTTCTATTGGCTTTTAGTTTTGAAAATTATGGTTATTTTGACAGCGAAATTATGGTGATTTTGACAGCTTATGCTATGGGTAGCAGGATATTACTCTTAAGATGTGAATATTAGTAATGGATAAGCTTTTTAGGAGAAGATGTGAAATCATAAAGAGATTTCTGTATCCATTATATGTGGCTTGTGCCCCTCCACTTGATTTGACGGCTTTGGACATGTATCTTAGATTTAATATGCTACGGGGAAGAAAACCGTACTTATTGAAGTAGTCCATTTTCCTCTTTTTCAGGTTTGTGACAGTTACCAAGACACAACACACGTCTATGCCTTCTGCCAATGATAAAATTCGTTTGGAAAAGGTTATGTTACTTAAACGCCTCCAGTCTGTCAGAAGAGTTTATAATATTTGGTCTGAACATATTGTAAAAGATGCATGTTTCTGTCTGACGATGAGATTTCCATTTTTTGAACATTCAGTTGATAGGAGATGATGACGACGATTCTGATTTCACAGTCACCGGTATACAAAGTCATAGGAAGGATGGAAATGCGGCCAAAAAATTTTCAAAGGGACTAGTGTTGGAACTTGTATGGAATTAAGAAGAAATAAAGTGATCAACGGATAGAAAATTCGAATCAAAGGTTGCAACTTTTCACAACAATTACAACATTTGATATGAATGGCTATAACTGTTCATATGCTACTCTATATAAAGAATGTTGATCACTTGGTTGGAAAAATACACAACAAGACATAACTAACTACAATCAATCATTTTATCACAATTAATTATTTGAGATTGTTGCTTCTATTTCTTCTTCTTCAAAACAAGTTTCTGAAGAACACATATAGTAAATTCGCCAGAGGTGAAGTTCTTGTGCTAGAACTCTCACTTAGATAGTTGTATTGTCACGACCCGACCCGACGGGCCGCGACTAACCGCCCTAATGACGTCATTATACTTACCTGTCACACATAATCCAACTAACCCTTAATGAGTCGGAAATCCGGCGGCACAACGCTGCAATAACAACATATGCCAGGGTAGGCAAGCCGACAAGGCCGCCTTTACCCCCGAATGCACTGTCTCCCGAGGAGTCACAACTAGCCAACACAACATAACAAGCAAGCCGACAAGGCTGCCACCAGATAGTAACGTATATACATGGGAACACCCCAGCACATAATACAATAACATGACTGACCCAAACAGAGTCATAACCCTTACATACGTACAACCCACCACTGTCTACAGACCTCTATAAGAAGAAGAACGACATATGACGGGACAGGGCCCCGTCGTGCCCCTAAATACAAACAGAACCTCTAAAGAGATTCGGTACCAACATGACAAAACTCTGGATCAAAGGAGTTTTCCAACCTGCTGAGTAGGAACCTAGGCCTGAGGTTCACCAAACTGAGAGCATGTACACACGGGCATGAAACGCAGCCCCCCGAGGAAAGGGGGTCGATGCGAAATAATGTGCGAGTATGTAAAACATGAAGCTGTAAAAGAGATCATAAGTAGCCAACAGAAACATGAGATCAGTATAAAAATCAGGATCCAAATCCATCTATGCCATAAACCATAAAAGTCAGCTGTGCCTTATAAACATGAGAGGCAAGTCAAGAAAAACATGTATGCCTGTCCATATACATATATATACACGTAACGTAACCCGGCCCACTAATGCGGGACTCGGTGAATCATATCATAACCCGGCCCATGCGGGACTCGGTAAATCATCTCTCATCTATGGATCCATCCTACGTAACCCGCCCTCTAGTGAGGGTCTCGGTGAACAATGCAAGGTGGTGCACGAATCGTAACCGGGCGGGACTCGGTGAGGTGAAGTAGTAACACTTAGCACGAGTAGATATCATGAGTGCCATGCAAGTAAAATCATCATTTGACTCTCAATAAAATCATTACAATACTGTCATAATAAACTCTTTGCTGAAAAATCATAGGCACTTCTCATAACAATCCTCTTTAGGAATTAAACTATATAAGAATTAAGTACGTCCGCCGTACTTTCATTAAAGCATGCCAAAAGAAAGAAGTAAGGGTTTCACATACCTCTTAGACGAATTAATCGACTCAATATTAGCGTACGCCTCGTTTTAGAACTTCAACCTTGTTGTCGAATTTATCTAAGTTCCGCGGGTCCTTGTAAGCCCCTATGAATGCTTATCTACATCATACGGATGATTTAAATCATAATCGACACAACATATTGAAAACAGATTCTTAGGGATATTCTAACGAACACCTTAACAGCGTAGGACCTATATTCCTTCTATATCGAAATCTATGTAGTGAAACATCCAACTCTCTTAATCCTCCTTCTTATACTACTACAATCTCCAAAACAGTACCACAATTTCACATGCAAACCCAGTAACTCCCAATCTCCAAAGCAGTCCTAACGATACCCAACCCAAATTCGCATTTTCGACAATCGTCTTTAGAACTAATAGCAAGAATCAAGTCTAGAACTTGTACAAACCTAGAGAATAAAGAAGATTACCTCTCTTAAACGCAGTGACGAGTGTCGTCGAACCCGTCATCCCAACAGCTTCCGAAAAAAAACTGAAACAGAATCCCCAAAATTGATTCGCCCCGGAATCCTTTCGCATTCAAGGTTCTTGTAAAGCTCCTGAGTTTCTAAGCTTGTTCTTAGCTTCGATTCTACTGGAATCAAAGCCTAGAACACCTGGAATTCTCCCTCGTTTTGGTTATATGGAAGCTCCCGAAAATCCCCAATTTTTGGTCGAAATTTCAGAAAACCATCAACTGAGCTTGCTCTTGTTGCTAGAAAAGAATTTGGTGAAGGAGTTTGGTAGAGATGAAGAGAACTCTGAAGGATCCATTGTTGTTCATTATAGAGAAGAGAGGAGTTGGAGAAATGAAAAGAGAAAGAAAAAAAAATGGAGAAGAGAAGGCCTCGGACGGTCGATTTGGTTTGGGGCTTGGTCCCCCCAAATCGTTTATTAAACTCCCTCTTACCAACTCCCACTATAATTTGTCCCCTTCCTAATTAATTAATCCCACAATTAATTAATTATACACACAATTAAATTTCCGGTCTCCAATTATTTAAATCCCGACGATTACTAAAATCCTCATATGTCAATATCATACTTCCCGTAATAAAATACCAGTCTATACTCTCTACGGGATACACAATTATTTAAACTCCATCGTCATACTTACTAAATCCCAAAATTATTTCGGGATCACGCCCTTTTATATACTAATCCTCTTATTAATATATACCAGTACAACGAAATTTTTCCGGGTCCGGGTCTACTTACCTACGCTACGAGTTCAACCGCTATCCGAAAATACGGGGTGTTACATCCTTCCCCCCTTAGAAACATTCGTCCTCGAATGTCGGTACGACAATCTAACCTTCGACACCATACAAAAAGAATACACCAATTGTTATTCCAAATCCTCAAAACAAGGGGTACGACATTCAGGGATTAATTCAAACTATCTTTTAAACTGTGAGAAGATACATATCCATCCATAACTACTTCTAAAGGATAGACTCAAGTTTCATATGCGAACCAAAATAAACACATGGTGACTACATTCCTTAAATTCAACAATAGGTAAAGAAGGTAGAAGATCCTAATATCTAATTTTAGAGTTCTATACGCAACCTAGTTATTTATAAAAGCTCACACCTCAATACAATTAGCCATGCAACTGTTTTTATACCATTGCGGTTGATTCTTTTATTGCACTATTTTTGGGCTAGAGTGCAGCAACACAACTGCTGATTTTTTTTTTTTTTTTCACTCTACCCCTGCCCAGAATTACAGCCTGCAGATGTCTCAAAATAAAGGCAGCAACATGTGTTTGTGCAGGGCACAATTCCACCAAAATACAGGCGGTGATTACGAGCGAATAACAAAAATAGCAATCAACTGGTAGCCAAAACAACGACTAAAAAACAGCGAGAAAATGAGCTCAAATAACGAGTCCAAAATAGCGACCAAGACAGCTAAATACAGCAGAAAATGAGCTCAAATAACAGTCCAAAATAGCAGCCAAGACAGCAGCTAAATACAGCAGAAAATGAGCTCAAATAACGAGTCCAAAATAGCGACCAAGACAAGCGACTAAATACGGCAGAAATCGCATCTAACGAAAGCGAAAAACAAGCAACCACAAAGGAGGTATAATGCAGCAAAATTTGGTTCAATGCATCCACTACTTACCCCATGGCACAAGAACCCAAAGACCCTCACTCGGCTATACCTCACACAACACAAGACAATGTCTTCCTATAGTGTAGTATCTGTCTTATCCTTGAGGAAAGGACAAGACTGACTCATCAAGATCATGTACTGCGAAAATATACTTGCAAAGACCTTGGATAAGAATGCGGCATTTTGTAATCAAAATAGAATGGCCCAAAAATTTTGCAATAAGTCATACCCAAAGTAAAGTGTTAATGGCTAAGGTATAGCAGTCCTCAAGGTCTAAAATTATCTCAAAATATGACAGTTCCGACCTTAAACACACAAAGATTTATCACCTCAACTGCTGCAGCAACTATAATTCGAATTCGGTATTTTAAGAGACACAAGCCTTAACAAGGAATGTAGATAACTAGGAGAGGACAACATGCTTGAAAACAGGACCTTTGAGGCCCGAAAAGGGCGACAACATATGTGCCAGCAACCGAGGCAATAATATGTGATTAAAGACCCACGAGACAATGATGGCAATGAACAAAACAAAGATATCTAATCAGCGGTAACAAGACTAGTCTAAACATGCTAGACATTTCATAAACAAGCTGGTCCTTAGGCAACATAAAAACAAGTAACTAAATGCAACCTACTGCGGTTAGGTGTGCGAAATGGGGCTTGACCATGTTGAGCCTCGATTCCAAGCATAACCGGTCGGCACCTTAATTAATACAGATTCATTTACCAAGTTCGAGTCTAGATTGGTGGTGCCACTCACCTATGGACATGGCTATGTAAAGCCTAACATCGGAGAGAAAAAAAAAAACAACTCGAAATGCCAATACTAAGTCAAACACCCCTTTATACCATAGTTAATAGGCATCAAATACTTGCCGGTTAATCTTGCTTCAATACCTGCACCTAACCTACAATCACACCATATCCAGGGCCACAACAAATACCTTAAGAGGCTGCATACCAACAGTTCATATAAGCGAAATTACGGGGTCCGAGGAATTTTCTGAATCACCCCTTTAAAGGCCATCATGCTTTGAAATTAGCCTAAGTTTATCATTTTAACTTGTTAGGAGCACATGTCAACTAGCATAGTGGTTCTAAGCTTTTATTCCTACTTATACATGCACTTAACTAGGTGGATTGGTTTACACATTGGCAATGATAACATGGATACATGAATGGGTGCAGAAATACTCTTTTCTAGGCATTCCTAACATAACTTCAACATTCAGACCACATAAAGTTCAAGTTACAAGAACATAGATACAACAAGTACATACCTAAGAAAACAAATTAGGAACTAAACTTCCCTTTGGACATACCACAACCTCTTGGGTCAGTGTTAAGCTCATAAATTCCAACAATAAACTAAAATAAGTCCTTTGGTTTAAAACAAAAATTCCAGTTTATATCACAGTATGCATCCATAGAAGTAACAAAGATATTAATAGCACGAACGGACATCATGTAGTCATAATTGAAGCTAAACATGTCATTGGAGACCACATGTAGGCTACATCATTCCAAATTACCGGATACCACATAGAAAAACCAAAAACAAGTGGCCGACATATTCTCTAAGCTTATACTCAACCAAGGTTACTATCGTACTTATATGAAAAATGTAATAGAAGCCACACCGATCTTTTTACTATAACCAATAAGTCATAGGTTACTCCTAACTTTAAGTTAGATTCATATCAAGTCAGAATTGTATCTAACAACACTAATCACTTCAAAATCAATCCAAACAAGGTTATTATCGCTTAACTTATGCATACAATAGTTTAAAAGTCATTTCATGATTCAACTAAAATTACACCGGACTATACAACAACCTTATCAATCAACATGCAAAATCCACATATTCCTTTTTGATTAATCCAAACATATAACCATTTATTTAGGCATGCTTAGTCATGTCTTCTAACATACCCCAAATCGGTAAAGCGGGCTCGGAATCTAGGTAATATTCATAATTCACAATCATCACATAGGCTACCCTTTATCAATTCCCGTCATAATTAACATCACATAACCTCAACCATATCAACACACTTAAGTCATTCTCTTCTAGTTTTAAATTATCATATCAAACGATATAAGACAAGTTTTGCTAAATAGGACAACTAATCTTGTTCTTAATTAGAGGCGCTTGTTTTAGGTAGATAATATGACCAAACGACTTACGAGATAGCCAAAGGGTTTCCAAAATAATATATCGGTCATCACATTAATTTAAATAACCCATACATGCTAAACCTATCTTCAATCCAACCTACCAATCCATGTCATGCTAACCTCATCACTACTCACTTAATAACTTAACCAAATCGGCGAGCAAGGGAATGCACATAGTTGAGGAACTACTCGGATATTCATTTTTCATTTTTCATTGGGACATGCCAAGGATGGATATGACCCTTTTCCCAAAAACATACACCAAATAGGCTCCTAAACTATCCTTCAGATCACGACGGCACTTAAACAAAACACACGTCCATTTCAAAGTCATTAGGTGGTCCTATCATAACTATAACAACATCCTTATGCTAAATCTTAGTTCCCTTATTATAGGCAGATAACTAAATAACCAAAAGCATTAAGCCCTTCAATCATTTACACGGGTCATACAAGGTCAAATGACTCATAAACCTAACAAGACAACCACTTAACACACAAATAATCGTCACACAATATTCTAACATTGTTTTCATCAACTGAACCTGCTAGACATTAATAGAGTAGTCACAAATAGCCACAGTATTCACATATATTACATAATGCTTGGCATAATATATTCAAGGTTTAATAGTTAACTAAATAAGTCAACCGTTTATTGCAGCAGCAAGTCATTCCTGGAATTATGTAAGTACTCGATTTTCCACTCCCTTAAGCAACTATTGACAACATGTTTAGCATACGAATCTATTCCCTATTTAAGAGATAAAACGCAGACTTGGGTTATTAGAACATTTTGCATTCTACATTATGATACGCAAAGACAATTACGGGGGAAATTTTTAATCAAACATAAAAGATATCTAGGCAAGTCTAATTAACTGTTTAGAGGTAGTTACACTAAGCAAAATTGGCAAGGATAGGTCCTAACACAAGTGATTTATACTCAACCCACATACTGTACAGGGACATTAACAGACCACCCTGTTTCGAAAGAAGTATGACCAAAACGGAATACATTTATACATAACATGGATAGCATAACTCATAAGAAAAGCTGGAACACATCAACTTAAACCGGGTAACATTACAACATGTAGAGGACCATCTACTCCTAAGCCCCATCCACAAGTAGGACAACCCGTTAACGACTATCAACTACCTACTGAACTAATTTCAAGAATTTATCCAGACAACCTGCTCCAGAGACAACAAACCGTATATGTACAACAGTAGCGACTCCGAGTTTTTGGCATATCTCATATTCCTTTTCATATAACATAACCATATCAAGGAGTCATCAAAACTAATAGACTTCACACATACCATGTACTATAACCCAGATCAAACATAAAATATTTTACTCAAGAAGGCCTTGTATATCTAAGGTCTCAACGATTATCTAACATGCTAAGAGTCTCAAATATTCCATGTCCCAACTTACATTATTTCTTCCTGTATACGAGTAACATAGTTTCTCATCACCTCGAATTTGTATTGCCCTTCTGGCGGCTGTCGCTTTCTTCGGAGGCATAGCTGCAACACATTAATACGTCAAAGAGGGAATAACCTAATAACATAGCTCTATCGCACGATCTTAGAGTAAGAAGAATAGAAACCAATCCTAAATATCCTGCAGCCTCCTGCGTATAAGTATGGTGCACAACATACCCATACACAAGACTCTACTAGACACGGTCTGTAGACATTCCGAGGACTAACTGCTCTGATACCACTTTTGTCATGACCCGACCCGACGGGCCGCGACTAACCGCCCTAATGACGTCATTATACTTACCTGTCACACATAATCCAACTAACCCTTAATGAGTCGGAAATCCGGCAGCACAACGCTGCAATAACAACATATGCCAGGGTAGGCAAGCCGACAAGGCTGCCTTTACCCCCGAATGCACCTGTCTCCTGAGGAGTCACAACTAGCCAACACAACATAACAAGCAAGCCGACAAGGCTGCCACCAGATAGTAACGTATATACATGGGAACACCCCAGCACATAATACAATAACATGACTGACCCAAACAGAGTCATAACCCTTACATACGTACAACCCACCACTGTCTACAGACCTCTATAAGAAGAAGAACGACATATGACGGGACGGGGCCGTCGTGCCCCTAAATACAAACAGAAGCTCTAAAGAGATTCGGTACCAACATGACAAAACTCTGGATCAAATGAGTTTTCCAACCTGCTGAGTAGGAACCTAGGCCTGAGGTTCACCAAACTGAGAGCATGTACCTGCGGGCATGAAACGCAGCCCCCCGAGGAAAGGGGGGGTCGGTGCGAAAAATAATGTACCGAGTATGTAAAACATGAAGTCGTAAAAGAGATCATAAGTAGCCAACAGAAACATGAGATCAGTATAAAAATCAGGATCCAAATCCATCTATGCCATAAACCATAAAAGTCAGCTGTGCCTTATAAACATGAGAGGCAAGTCAAGAAAAACATGTATGCCTGTCCATATACATATATATACCTGTAACGTAACCCGGCCCACTAATGCGGGACTCGGTGAATCATATCATAACCCGGCCCATGCTGGGACTCGGTAAATCATCTCTCATCTATGGATCCATCCTACGTAACCCGGCCCTCTAGTGAGGGTCTCGGTGAACAATGCAAGGTGGTGCACGAATCGTAACCCGGGCCGGGACTCGGTGAGGTGAAGTAGTAACACTTAGCACGAGTAGATATCATGAGTGCCATGCAAGTAAAATCATCATTTGACTCTCAATAAAATCATTACAATACTGTCATAATAAACTCTTTGCTGAAAAATCATAGGCACTTCTCATAACAATCCTCTTTAGGAATTAAACTATATAAGAATTAAGTACGTCCGCCGTACTTTCATTAAAGCATGCCAAAAGAAAGAAGTAAGGGTTTCACATACCTCTTAGACGAATTAATCGACTCAATATTAGCGTACGCCTCGTTTTAGAACTTCAACCTTGTTGTCGAATTTATCTAAGTTCCGCGGGTCCTTGTAAGCCCCTATGAATGCTTATCTACATCATACGGATGATTTAAATCATAATCGACACAACATATTGAAAACAGATTCTTAGGGATATTCTAACGAACACCTTAACAGCGTAGGACCTATATTCCTTCTATATCGAAATCTATGTAGTGAAACATCCAACTCTCTTAATCCTCCTTCTTATACTACTACAATCTCCAAAACAGTACCACAATTTCACATGCAAACCCAGTAACTCCCAATCTCCAAAGCAGTCCTAACGATACCCAACCCAAATTCGCATTTTCGACAATCGTCTTTAGAACTAATAGCAAGAATCAAGTCTAGAACTTGTACAAACCTAGAGAATAAAGAAGATTACCTCTCTTAAACGCAGTGACGAGTGTCGTCGAACCCGTCATCCCAACAAATAGAAAAAAAAGCTGAAACGAGAATCCCCAAAATTGATTCGCCCGGAATCCTTTCGCATTCAAGGTTCTTGTAAAGCTCCTGAGTTTCTAAGCTTGTTCTTAGCTTCGATTCTACTGGAATCAAAGCCTAGAACACCTGGAATTCTCCCTCGTTTTGGTTATATGGAAGCTCCCGAAAATCCCCAATTTTTGGTCGAAATTTCAGAAAACCATCAACTGAGCTTGCTCTTGTTGCTAGAAAAGAATTTGGTGAAGGAGTTTGGTAGAGATGAAGAGAACTCGAAGGATCCATTGTTGTTCATTATAGAGAAGAGAGGAGTTGGAGAAATGAAAAGAGAAAGAAAAAAAAAAATGGAGAAGAGAAGGCCTCGGACGGTCGATTTGGTTTGGGGCTTGGTCCCCCCAAATCGTTTATTAAACTCCCTCTTACCAACTCCCACTATAATTTGTCCCCTTCCTAATTAATTAATCCCACAATTAATTAATTATACACACAATTAAATTTCCGGTCTCCAATTATTTAAATCCCGACGATTACTAAAATCCTCATATGTCAATATCATACTTCCCGTAATAAAATACCGCCTATACTCTCTACGGGATACACAATTATTTAAACTCCATCGTCATACTTACTAAATCCCAAAATTATTTCGGGATCACGCCCTTTTATATACTAATCCTCTTATTAATATATACCAGTACAACGAAATTTTTCCGGGTCCGGGTCTACTTACCTACGCTACGAGTTCAACCGCTATCCGAAAATACGGGGTGTTACATCCTTCCCCCCTTAGAAACATTCGTCCTCGAATGTCGGTACGACAATCTAACCTTCGACACCATACAAAAAGAATACACCAATTGTTATTCCAAATCCTCAAAACAAGGGGTACGACATTCGGGATTAATTCAAACTATCTTTTAAACTCGTGAGAAGATACATATCCATCCATAACTACTTCTAAAGGATAGACTCAAGTTTCATATGCGAACCAAAATAAACACATGGTGACTACATTCCTTAAATTCAACAATAGGTAAAGAAGGTAGAAGATCCTAATATCTAATTTTAGAGTTCTATACGCAACCTAGTTATTTATAAAAGCTCACACCTCAATACAATTAGCCATGCAATTTGTTTTTATACCATTGCGGTTGATTCTTTTATTGCACTATTTTTGGGCTAGAGTGCAAAGAACACAACCGCTGATTTTTTATTTTTTTTTTTTTTTCACTCTACCCCCGCCTGCAATTACACTGACTGCAATGTCTCAAAATAAAGGCAAACATGTGTTTGTGCGGGGCACAATTCCACCAAAATACAAAGCGGTGATTACGGTAGCGAATAACAAAAAATAGCAAATAATCGGTAGCCAAAACAAAGCGGCTAAAAAACAAGAGAAAATGAGCTCAAATAACGGTCAAAATAGCGACCAAGACAAAGAAATTAAATACAGCGAGAAAATGAGCTCAAATAACGGTCCAAAATAGCAGCCAAGACAAGCTAAATACAGCAGAAAATGAGCTCAAATAACGAGTCCAAAATAGCGACCAAGACAAGACTAAATACAGGCGAGAATCGCATCTAACAAAGAAAAAACAAACAACCACAAAGGAGGTATAATGCAGCAAAATTTGGTTCAATGCATCCACTACTTACCCCATGGCACAAAGAACCCAAAGACCTCACTCAAATATACCTCACACAACACAAGACAATGTCTTCCTATAGTGTAGTATCTGTCTTATCCTTGAGGAAAGGACAAGAAATCATCAAGATCATGTATGCGAAAATATCTGCAAAGACACCTTGGATAAGAATGCGGCATTTTGTAATCAAAATAGAATGGCCCAAAAATTTTGCAATAAGTCATACCCAAAGTAAAGTGTTAATGGCTAAGGTATAGCAGTCCTCAAGGTCTAAAATTATCTCAAAATATGACAGTTCCGACCTTAAACACACAAAGATTTATCACCTCAATCTGCAAAGAACTATAATTCGAATTCGGTATTTTAAGAGACACAAGCCTTAACAAGGAATGTAGATAACTAGGAGAGGACAACATGCTTGAAAACAGGGACCTTTGAGATCGAAAAGGCGACAACATATGTGCCAACGAGGCAATAATATGTGATTAAAGACCCACGAGAGACAACGATGTGCAAAGAACAAAACAAATATCTAATCGGCGGTAATAAGACTAGTCTAAACATGCTAGACATTTCATAAACAAGCTGGTCCTTAGGCAACATAAAAACAAGTAACTAAATGCAACCTACTGCGTTAGGTGTGCGAGAAATGGGGCTTGACCATGTTGAGCCTCGATTCCAAGCATAACCGATCGGCACCTTAATTAATACGATTCATTTACCAAGTTCGTGTCTAGATTGGTGGTGCCACTCACCTATGGACATGGCTATGTAAAGCCTAACATCAGGAAAGAAAAAAAAAACAACTCGAAATGCCAATACTAAGTCAAACACCCCTTTATACCATAGTTAATAGGCATCAAATACTTGCCGGGTTAATCTTGCTCCAATACCTGCACCTAACCTACAATCACACCATATCCGGGGCCACAACAAATACCTTAAGAGGCTGCATACCAACAGTTCATATAAGCGAATTACGGGGTCCGGAGGAATTTTCTCGAATCACCCCTTTAAAGGCCATCATGCTTTGAAATTAGCCTAAGTTTATCATTTTAACTTGTTAGGAGCACATGTCAACTAGCATAGTGGTTCTAAGCTTTTATTCCTACTTATACATGCACTTAACTAGGTGGATTGGTTTACACATTGGCAATGATAACATGGATACATGAATGGGTGCAGAAATACTCTTTTCTAGGCATTCCTAACATAACTTCAACATTCAGACCACATAAAGTTCAAGTTACAAGAACATAGATACAACAAGTACATACCTAAGAAAACAAATTAGGAACTAAACTTCCCTTTGGACATACCACAACCTCTTGGGTCAGTGTTAAGCTCATAAATTCCAACAATAAACTAAAATAAGTCCTTTGGTTTAAAACAAAAATTCCGAGTTTATATCACAAGTATGCATCCATAGAAGTAACAAAGATATTAATAGCACAGACAGGACATCATGTAGTCATAATTGAAGCTAAACATGTCATTGGAGACCACATGTAGGCTACATCATTCCAAATTACCGGATACCACATAGAAAAACCAAAAACAAGAAGTTTCGACATATTCTCTAAGCTTATACTCAACCAAGGTTACTATCGTACTTATATGAAAAATGTAATAGAAGCCACACCGATCTTTTTACTATAACCAATAAGTCATAGGTTACTCCTAACTTTAAGTTAGATTCATATCAAGTCGAATTGTATCTAACAACACTAATCACTTCAAAATCAATCCAAACAAGGTTATTATCGCTTAACTTATGCATACAATAGTTTAAAAGTCATTTCATGATTCAACTAAAATTACACCGGACTATACAACAACCTTATCAATCAACATGCAAAATCCACATATTCCTTTTTGATTAATCCAAACATATAACCATTTATTTAGGCATGCTTAGTCATGTCTTCTAACATACCCCAAATCGGTAAAGCGAGCTCGGAATCTAGGTAATATTCATAATTCACAATCATCACATAGGCTACCCTTTATCAATTCCCGTCATAATTAACATCACATAACCTCAACCATATCAACACACTTAAGTCATTCTCTTCTAGTTTTAAATTATCATATCAAACGATATAAGACAAGTTTTGCTAAATAGGACAACTAATCTTGTTCTTAATTAGAGGCGCTTGTTTTAGGTAGATAATATGACCAAACGACTTACGCGAGATAGCCAAAGGGTTTCCAAAATAATATATCGGTCATCACATTAATTTAAATAACCCATACATGCTAAACCTATCTTCAATCCAACCTACCAATCCATGTCATGCTAACCTCATCACTACTCACTTAATAACTTAACCAAATCGGCAGAGCAAGGGAATGCACATAGTTGAGGAACTACTCAGATATTCATTTTTCATTTTTCATTGGGACATGCCAAGGATGGATATGACCCTTTTCCCAGCAAAACATACACCAAATAGGCTCCTAAACTATCCTTCAGATCACGACAGCACTTAAACAAAACACACGTCCATTTCAAAGTCATTAGGTGGTCCTATCATAACTATAACAACATCCTTATGCTAAATCTTAGTTCCCTTATTATAGGCAGATAACTAAATAACCAAAAGCATTAAGCCCTTCAATCATTTACACGGGTCATACAAGGTCAAATGACTCATAAACCTAACAAGACAACCACTTAACACACAAATAATCGTCACACAATATTCTAACATTGTTTTCATCAACTGAACCTGCTAGACATTAATAGAGTAGTCACAAATAGCCACAGTATTCACATATATTACATAATGCTTGGCATAATATATTCAAGGTTTAATAGTTAACTAAATAAGTCAACCGTTTATTGCAGCAGCAAGTCATTCCTGGAATTATGTAAGTACTCGATTTTCCACTCCCTTAAGCAACTATTGACAACATGTTTAGCATACGAATCTATTCCCTATTTAAGAGATAAAACGCAGACTTGGGTTATTAGAACATTTTGCATTCTACATTATGATACGCAAAGACAATTACGGGGGAAATTTTTAATCAAACATAAAAGATATCTAGGCAAGTCTAATTAATCATTTTAGAGGTAGTTACACTAAGCAAAATTGGCAAGGATAGGTCCTAACACAAGTGATTTATACTCAACCCACATACCGTACAGGGGACATTAACAGACCACCCCGTTTCGAAAGAAGTATGACCAAAACGGAATACATTTATACATAACATGGATAGCATAACTCATAAGAAAAGCTGGAACACATCAACTTAAACCGGGTAACATTACAACATGTAGAGGACCATCTACTCCTAAGCCCCATCCACAAGTAGGACAACCCGTTAACGACTATCAACTACCTACCGAACTAATTTCAAGAATTTATCCGGACAACTTTGCTCCGAGACAACAAACCGTATATGTACAACGATGGCGACTCCGAGTTTTTGGCATATCTCATATTCCTTTTCATATAACATAACCATATCAAGGAGTCATCAAAACTAATAGACTTCACACATACCATGTACTATAACCCAGATCAAACATAAAATATTTTACTCAAGAAGGCCTTGTATATCTAAGGTCTCAACGATTATCTAACATGCTAAGAGTCTCAAATATTCCATGTCCCAACTTACATTATTTCTTCCGTATACGAGTAACATAGTTTCTCATCACCTCGAATTTGTATTGCCCTTCCGGCGGTACGTCGCTTTCTTCGGAGGCATAGGCGCAACACATTAATACGTCAAAGAGGGAATAACCTAATAACATAGCTCTATCGCACGATCTTAGAGTAAGAAGAATAGAAACCAATCCTAAATATCCTGCAGCCTCCTGCGTATAAGTATGGTGCACAACATACCCATACACAAGACTCTACTAGACACGGTCCGTAGACATTCCGAGGACTAACTGCTCTGATACCACTTTTGTCATGACCCGACCCGACGGGCCGCGACTAACCGCCCTAATGACGTCATTATACTTACCTGTCACACATAATCCAACTAACCCTTAATGAGTCGGAAATCCGGCGGCACAACGCTGCAATAACAACATATGCCAGGGTAGGCAAGCCGACAAGGCGCCTTTACCCCCGAATGCACTGTCTCGAGGAGTCACAACTAGCCAACACAACATAACAAGCAAGCCGACAAGGCTCGCCACCGATAGTAACGTATATACATGGGAACACCCCAAAGACATAATACAATAACATGACCGACCCAAACAGTCATAACCCTTACATACGTACAACCCACCACTGCGTCTACAGGACCTCTATAAGAAGAAGAACGACATATGACGGGACAGGGCCCCGTCGTGCCCCTAAATACAAACAGAAGCTCTAAAGAGATTCGGTACCAACATGACAAAACTCTGGATCAAATGAGTTTTCCAACCTGCTGAGTAGGAACCTAGGCCCGAGGTTCACCAAACCGAGAGCATGTACTGCGGGCATGAAACGCCCCCCGAGGAAAGGGGGGTCGGTACGAAATAATGTACTGAGTATGTAAAACATGAAGCTGTAAAAGAGATCATAAGTAGCCAACAGAAACATGAGATCAGTATAAAAATCAGGATCCAAATCCATCTATGCCATAAACCATAAAAGTCACCGTGCCTTATAAACATGAGAGGCAAGTCAAGAAAAACATGTATGCCCGTCCATATACATATATATACACGTAACGTAACCCGGCCCACTAATGCGGGACTCGGTGAATCATATCATAACCCGGCCCATGCCGGGACTCGGTAAATCATCTCTCATCTATGGATCCATCCTACGTAACCCGCCCTCTAGTGAGGGTCTCGGTGAACAATGCAAGGTGGTGCACGAATCGTAACCGGGCCGGGACTCGGTGAGGTGAAGTAGTAACACTTAGCACGAGTAGATATCATGAGTGCCATGCAAGTAAAATCATCATTTGACTCTCAATAAAATCATTACAATACTTGTCATAATAAACTCTTTGCTTTGAAAAATCATAGGCACTTCTCATAACAATCCTCTTTAGGAATTAAACTATATAAGAATTAAGTACGTCCGCCGTACTTTCATTAAAGCATGCCAAAAGAAAGAAGTAAGGGTTTCACATACCTCTTAGACGAATTAATCGACTCAATATTAGCGTACGCCTCGTTTTAGAACTTCAACCTTGTTGTCGAATTTATCTAAGTTCCGCGGGTCCTTGTAAGCCCCTATGAATGCTTATCTACATCATACGGATGATTTAAATCATAATCGACACAACATATTGAAAACGATTCTTAGGGATATTCTAACGAACACCTTAACGCGTAGGACCTATATTCCTTCTATATCGAAATCTATGTAGTGAAACATCCAACTCTCTTAATCCTCCTTCTTATACTACTACAATCTCCAAAACAAGTACCACAATTTCACATGCAAACCCAAGGTAACTCCCAATCTCCAAAGCGAAATCTAACGATACCCAACCCAAATTCGCATTTTCGACAATCGTCTTTAGAACTAATAGCAAGAATCAAGTCTAGAACTTGTACAAACCTAGAGAATAAAGAAGATTACCTCTCTTAAACGCAGTGACGAGTGTCGTCGAACCCGTCATCCCAACAGCTTCCGAAAAAAAACTGAAACAGAATCCCCAAAATTGATTCGCCCCGGAATCCTTTCGCATTCAAGGTTCTTGTAAAGCTCCTGAGTTTCTAAGCTTGTTATTAGCTTCGATTCTACTGGAATCAAAGCCTAGAACACCTGGAATTCTCCCTCGTTTTGGTTATATGGAAGCTCCCGAAAATCCCCAATTTTTGGTCGAAATTTCAGAAAACCATCAACTGAGCTTGCTCTTGTTGCTAGAAAAGAATTTGGTGAAGGAGTTTGGTAGAGATGAAGAGAACTCTGAAGGATCCATTGTTGTTCATTATAGAGAAGAGAGGAGTTGGAGAAATGAAAAGAGAAAGAAAAAAAAATGGAGAAGAGAAGGCCTCGGACGGTCGATTTGGTTTGGGGCTTGGTCCCCCCAAATCGTTTATTAAACTCCCTCTTACCAACTCCCACTATAATTTGTCCCCTTCCTAATTAATTAATCCCACAATTAATTAATTATACACACAATTAAATTTCCGGTCTCCAATTATTTAAATCCCGACGATTACTAAAATCCTCATATGTCAATATCATACTTCCCGTAATAAAATACCAGTCTATACTCTCTACGGGATACACAATTATTTAAACTCCGTCGTCATACTTACTAAATCCCAAAATTATTTCGGGATCACGCCCTTTTATATACTAATCCTCTTATTAATATATACCAGTACAACAAAATTTTTCCGGGTCCGGGTCTACTTACCTACGCTACGAGTTCAACCGCTATTCGAAAATACGGGGTGTTACATGTATCCTCTAGACAGACGTCGGTAAAACTACAGCACAAGTGGGGGCCAATTTTTGTCTTAGGACACTGCATCAAGCAGGCCTCTATCGACACCAAGTTAGTATGTGTTTTCAATTTGTTGAATTCATTGTTGTTGATTTCAAGTTATATTGAGTTATTATTATAGTATTGTGCTTATTTCATTGATGATACTAGATTAACACTAACAAACTAAGACAAAAATTCTTCAAATCAAAAAAAAAATCAGAATTTTTTTCTGATTTGTTGAGGTTGCAAAATTTTTCAGAGAATTCAATTTCATGATTTGCAAAGATGGATCAATCTGGATCGTCAATGGTGAAAAACCATGTTGAGAAACCTGAGAAATTCAAAGTTCTGATTTCAAACGCTGGCAACAGAAGATGTTGTTCTAATTGACAACTCTTCACGTGGCAAACGTATTGATTGTTGAGGCTCCTATGGCTTTGCCAGAAAGAGAAGGGGAGAATACTCCGACTGATGCGAAGAAGGCTGAAAGGCTGAAAGACATTCAAACTTGGGAAAGTCAGGAGTTTCCTTGCAGAATCTATGTTCTCAATGCCTTGGATGATTCTCTCTACGACATTTACTCCACGTTCAGAACGGCACGGGAGTTGTGGCAATCATTGCAGAACAAGTACAAAATTGAGGTTTCTTGTTCCAAGAAGTTCGTCATCGGAAAGTTTCTGAACTTTAAGATTAGTGATGCCAAGGCAGTTGTCAAGAAAGTGGAGGAACTCCAAATCATTGTTCATGAGTTAGAGGTTGAAGGTATGGGCCTTAACCCGAATTTCCTTGTTGGTGCTATTATTGAGAAATTACCTCCCTCATGGAAGGATTTTAAGATTTATCTTAAGCATCTAACCGAGGAAATGAATTTTGAGCAATTGGTTCTGAAAATTCGAGTTGAACAGGATAACCGGAAGAATGAAAAGGCAGATATTGTTTCATTGGAGCCTAATGCTAACATGGTTGAAGGCAATGCTTCTAAGGCCAAGTTTTAGAAAGGCAAGGGCAAATTTAATGGTGCCAAGCCATCTTTTGCAGCCGGGAGGAATGCATTCGCCCCACAAAGGACCAATGCATTCAAGAAACCACAACCAGGACTCTGTTGGGTATGTGGCAAACCTAGACATAGAGCAAAAGATTATCGCCTTCGCAAGAATCAAGGTGGTGGTGGTGGAGGTTCAAGTAATGTCAACCAATCCAACCCGGCTGAAACTAAAAACCAATTCATTGGGGTTATGGCGGCTCAAGCAAATCTGGTTACAAATTCAACCGATTGGTGGATGGACACGGGTGCTACAATGCACGTATGTTCTGAAAAGGATATGTTTTCATCCTACCAGGCCATCAAGGAAGGAGAACTATTGTTCGTAGGGAATGCTGCTTCTGTGAAAGTGGAAGGGAAAGGGAAGGTGACTTTACAACTCACTTCCAGGAATGATCTTGTGCTCACTAATGTGTTGCACGTGCCAGTAATTTGTAAGAATTTAATTTCTGGGCCTGTTCTTAGTAACAAGGGCTTCATAATTGTATTTGAATCTGACAAATTTGTACTCACCAAGGGTGGGTTGTATGTAGGGAAGGGTTACCTCAGTGAGGGACTCTTCAAACTATCCGTTGTACCTACTAAGGCAATTGACATTATTAATGAAAATGCAGGCACTAGCACTGTTTCTATGTATATGGTCGATTTCCCTTCTTTATGGCATTCACAATTAGGCCATGTTAATTATCGCTCTTTACAAAGAATGGTGAGGTTAGGCATATTGCCAAATTGCTCTATGAACAAAATGACTAAGTGTGGAGTTTGCATAGAATCAAAATATGCAAGTCATCCTCATAAATCTGTAGTGAAATCAAATGAAGTGCTTGGTTTAATTCATAGTGATTTATGTGATTACCAAACAACCCCATCTCGTGGAGGAAAGAATTACTATATATCATTCATAGATGATTGAAGTAAATTTGTTATGTATACTTAATACATACCAAAGATAAGGCTTTGAACATGTTTAAAACATACAAAGCAGAAGTGGAAAACCAACTTGACAAAAGAATTAAGATTCTAAGGTCAGACAGAGGTGGTGAATATCAATCAAATGAGTTCAAAGAATTCTGTTCTACTCATGGTATAGTTCATCAAACCACTGCGCCATATACTCCAAAACAAAATGGAGTTATCGAACGTAAGAATAGAACATTAAAGAATATGATGAATTCAATGTTGATTAGTTCGGGTGCATCCCTTAGTCTATGGGGTGAGGCGTTAATTACTGCAAATATGATAATGAACAAAATTCCTCAAAAGAAAAATGACCAATCTCCCTATGAGTTATGGAGAGGAAGTTCGCCTACTTTCAAAAGGATGAAAGTGTGGGGTTGCCTAGCGAAAGTTCAAGTTCCCTTACCAAAGAGAACTAAACTTGGACCAAAAATGGTGGATTGCATATATATTGGTCATGGCAATAATAGTGCAGCATATAAGTTTTTGGTGTATCATTCCGATGTTGAAGGTATTCACAAAAACACACTTATGAAATCTATTGAAGCAGAATTTTTTGAGGATATTTTTCCTTACAAAGACAATGATAAAAGTGTTCCTAATCATAAGAAAAGGACACTGCCTAAAGATGAGTCAAACCAAAACACTAATCATGATGAAAATCTTACTTCATCTGTTCAAGGAAAAATTTCTGAACCAAGGAGGTGTAAACGTGGGAAAATTTCCAAAGATTTTGGACCGGACTTCATGACCTTTTTCGTTGAAGGAGAACCTCAAACATATAGGGTTGCTATGGAATCATTCGAAGCACCCTTTTGGAAAGAGGCTATTCAAAGTGAGGTAGAATCCATTGTGCAAAATAATACATGGATATTGGTTGATCTCCCTCCGGGACAAAAACCACTAGGCCATAAATAGACTTTCAAACGGAAATTAAGGCCTGATGGTACTATAGAAAAATACAAAGCTCGTATAGTAGCCAAAGGGTTTCGACAAAAAGACGGTGTAGATTTCTTTGATACCTACTCACCAGTAACGAGAATTACGTCTATAAGAACGTTAATTGCTATAGCAGCAATTCACAATTTGGAAATACACCAAATGGATGTGAAGACTGCATTCTTGTATGGTGAATTAGATGAAGAAATTTACATGGAACAACCCGAAGGGTTTGTTGTTAAAGGTCAAGAACGAAAGGTTTGTAAATTGATTAAGTCTTTATACGGACTTAAACAAGCTCTGAAGCAATGGCATGAAAAGTTTGATAATACGTTATTATCAAATAGTTTTCAAATAAATTCATGTGATAAATGTGTCTACATTAAACAATGTAAAAATGCATGTGTCCTTATATGCTTATATGTTGATGATATGCTAATTATGGGAACGGATAAAGATGTAATTAACCAAACTAAGAAGATGTTGCATGCCACTTTTGATATGAAAGATATGGGAATAGCGGATGTCATTCTTGGTATTAGAATTCAAAAGAATTCTGATGGTTACATATTAACACAATCCCATTATGTTGAAAAGGTCCTCAGAAAATTTGGACACTAAGATGATCGACCGATTGTTACACCATTTGATCCCGCTAGTCACCTTAAGAAGAATGAAGGTGAAAGTGTGTCTCAATTGGAGTATACACAAGTTTTTGGAAGCTTGATGTACATAATGAGTTGTACGAGACCAGATTTAGCATATACAGTGAGTCGACTAAGTCGATACTCACATAATCCTGGAAAGGATCATTGGTTTGCACTAAGACTAGCACTCTGATAACTACAGCATACAATGAACTCTGGATTGCATTATACAAAATATCCTCCTGTGTTAGAAGGATATTGTGATGCTAATTGGATGTCCAACCAGTCGGAAAGTAAGTCCACAAGTGGTTATGTATTTATACTTGGTGGAGCATCGGTATCTTGGAAATCATCAAAGCAAACGGTAAATACGCGATCAATTGTGGAAGCAGAGCTTGTAGCCTTAGACAAAGCTGCCGAAGAGGCAGAATGGCTCAAAAACTTCCTAGAAGGTATTCCGTTGTGGACAAAGCCTGTGACAGCCATTTGCATACATTGTGATAGTATGGTTGCCCTGACGAGGCAAAGAATCAAATATACAATGGCAAGTCGAGACATATAAGGCGACGTCATAATACAAAACGAAGCTTGCTGAAGAATGGAATTATTTCCATTGATTATGTGAGAAAAAAGACAATATAGCGGATCCTTTGACAAAATGCCTTAACAGAGAGCAAGACGTATTTACATAGAGGGGAATGGGCTTAAAGCCAACACAATGAGTCGTTAACTGGCGGAAACCTAACCTATCATAATTGGAGATCCCATGGTTTAGATTCAACAGGAAAACTAGTTGGGGAAGACTCAAGGAGCATAAAACACACATTTGCTCATTCCTATGGTGTACTAAGTGTGTTAATCCGTTGATGTTTTAAGGGGCTGAATCTTATTCTTAATAATACTAAAAGCCTTATGGTGGGATAGTACGGACTATTCTTATTTGGTATTACCTATATGAGATTGATATGGGGTCGCATCTGAGAGAACCGATATGGCTACGTTCTCTAGAAAATCTCACGAAGAAGGAGTTGTTCACGATCGAAATGAACACAACCGTAAGAATTGAAATATGTTGATATGATCTGTGTGATACTTGTTGTCTTGATTTACTACAAAACGTGAATAGTTCAAGACATTTCGTCCACTATTTCACAAAGTAGATCCGATAGGTATTCACTACGAACGGTTCAAGTCCACAAGACACCTTTTCCAATGCATGTCATATCGCGTTGTTCAGAAATAACGAAAAGATCCTTATTATCTTATTTTCTATCCAAATGTGGGGTATTGTTGATGTTTGAATAGAAAATATGGGGTATTGTTGGAACTTGTATGGAATTAAGAAGAAATAAAGTGATCAACGGACAGAAAATTTGAATCAAAGGTTGCAACTTTTCACAAAGGTTGCGACTTTTCAGAACAATTACTTTCTTTGGTATAAATGGTTGTAACTGTTCATATGCTACTCTATATAAAGAATGTTGATCACTTGGTTGGAAAAATACACAACAAGACAGAACTAACTACAATCAATCATTATATCACAATTAATGATTTGAGATTGTTGCTTCTATTTCTTCTTCTTCAAAACAAGTTTCTGAAGAACACATATGGTAAATTCGCCAGAGGTGAAGTTCTTGTGCTAGAACTCTCACTTAGATAGTTGTATCCTCTAGACAGACGTCTATAAAACTACAACACAAGTGGGGGCTAATTTTTGTCTTAGGACACTGCATCAAGCAGGCCTCTATCGACACCAAGTTAGTATGTGTTTTCAATTTGCTGAATTCATTATTGTTGATTTCAAGTTATATTGAATTATTATATAGTATTGTGCTTATTTCATTGATGATACTAGATTGACACTAACAACTAGGTGGACAATCTGGCCCAAGCAAATTGTTTAAAGTCCTGGTAAATCCACTTGGGAATAAAGACAGCAACAAGAAAAGAAGGGATCAGAAAACAGGCTCTTACGCCGCTCTTCCTATCTCCTTCGTTTCAAGTGGTATCATGCGTTCCGAGACAGTTGAGGAGAAATCAATAGAAACAACCGAGACAACCACCATCGTCCATGAAACGAAGGTTGTGACCAACTCAATCGAATACGATGCATTCGAGATGCACACTACGGGTTTTGGCTCGAAAATGATGGCAAAAATGGGTTATCAAGAAGGTAAAGGTTTAGGGAAAGATGGACAGGGCATATCAGAGCCCATAGAAGCACGCCAGAGGCCAAAAGCTCTTGGATTGGGGGCCGAAATCCCAGAAACAAGTAGTAGATCATCAGCCAAGAAGGATTTTCTACCCAAATCAGTTGTTATTCCGGGAGCGGAAATTGTCGGTAGAAGCGGGAAATCCATCAGGAAGGAATCATCTATTGGATTTGGAGGATTTGAGAGGCATACAAAGGGTTTTGGATCAAAGCTGATGGCAAAGATGGGCTTTGTTGAAGGCATGGGACTTGGGAGAAATTCACAAGGCATAACCAATCAAATCCCAAGGATTAGGTGCCAAAAGCTAAAAAAATCACATTAATCATCTTTCAACTGGGGAAAGAAATGTTTATATTTCCCATCTTGATGTAGATTATGTTATGCTATATTTTCTACTTTGATTGGACTTAATTTAGTTGAAACCTTGGTAAGTTGTCCTGAAGCCCTATTTCAGTGGCTGACTAATTATAAAGAAGCAGCCCGGTGCACTAAGTTCCCGCTATGCGCAGGGTCCGAGGAAGGATCGCACCAAAAGAGTCTATTGTACGTAGCTTTACCTTACATTTCTGCATTTCTGTAAGTGGCTGACTACTTATCTAAATAATAAATCATTGTAACTAGGAATCAAGTTTTTCATTTACGTGGTGCATCAAAGCGCGGAGATCGGTTTTATGGTTCATTCCAAATGTAGTTTGAGTTATGTAGAAATTATTTCTGGGGTCATTTTCTTGCAACTGGTCATAGGAGATTGTTTCTTAAATTGAAAAGGTGTACACTGTACAAGTGTACATGGCAATAAGTTCTAAAATCTAAATATTAAAAAAATAGAGTTCAAAATAATATTAAAACAAGATGTATGGTTAAGTTGTTAAGAAAAAAAATGTTCTTTTTCCTTTATTTCCTGTTTAAGCCTCCCCAAAATGTTTATGCTAAAAGTCAAATTATAACTAAATTTCCCGTGTAAAGAGAAGCGTATAAGTTGTTAGTATTAAAAATCCATTTATAGGGAATATTTGATAAATACTTGTGAGATTTAGATGATTCAAAGCACAAGAATATAGAGGAATAGACATTCAATTCAATGTATTCATAACACATAATTAAGTATGAATGATTAGAGAAAATTAGCGATCGAGTGAGGTATACTGAATTAGATAAATTAGGTATATCCCTCTCTCGAAAAGGAATATATAATCACGAAAATCACATGGTTTGAATGTGAAAATAAATCACATATAATAGACATTAAAAATAAGATAAAATTACAATTCTCGAAAAGCAAATCCATCATTCCAACTGAAAAGTCAAAAATTTTGTTAAAGATATTCAAGATTTAATATATATATATAATCGAACAACATAGACTCAAAAGTGACAAAAGTGACAGTTGAAAATTCTTTGCCAAAAAGTGATCATTAATATATATATATATATAAGTAATATTTGATGATTTTTTGGCAAAGAATTTTCAACCGATCACTTTTGAGTCTATGTTGTTCAACCACGGTCTTCTCTTCAATGTTGTTCAATTCCTTATAAACTTTGAAATATTAAGATATTTTATACTCACTAGTTTTTATTTTCTTCACGCATGTTAAACCTAAGACATGTCGGGTCCTCATTAATAAGCTAAGGCTAACACTTTGGTCATCATACTTGTGCTATTTCTTTCTGAGTACCAATAACATTCTCACTGAGAGAGTAACGATCAAACAATTAGATTTGTCGAAAACGGAGAAAAAAAATAAATAAAAATATTTAAAAAGTCTCATTAAATCTTAAAAATTATAATATAAAAAATTGAATTAGGGACAAAAAAAATAGAATAAAATATCAAAATTGAAGCTAAAAATCTTTATCAAACTTTAGAAATAGACCAAAAAATAATAAAAATCGTAAAAAAAACACCTCAAAATGTGTGACCGCTAAATCCTCTGTTTTCGATCAAATCTAATCAAGAGAATTATTAAATATTGACAGAGACCATAAGTGCTTAGACGAACTTAAATGAACAAAACTGCTCAAAAGTTATTTACACAATTACTTTGAACCTATCACCAGATATACGAGATCATGTTTATATTTTTTTTTCTAAAATTATAATACACATTGATTGTAAAACAGTCAAACCTCTCTATAGTAACCTCCTTTGTTCCTGAATTTCTTTTCTACTATAACGATTGATTATACACCTACAATGACATTTGATATTTAAATCTTATTTGACTTTTATAGGAAAAAAGATGTGTAAAATCACACTCTATATAAAGAAGGAAAATCATATATTTTTTGTTATAACTAGTATATTAGAGTATCAAAATATTTAGTCAAACTCTCTAACCTATTCTTGATCATCTAGATATTTCATTTCTATAAAAGTGGTTAATTATTATATTACCAAAAAAAAAAAGATAATTGTTATAGAGAGTTAATTCCAGAAAGATAATACTCTCTCCGTTCCATTTTGTACGAAGGTCTTTGACTTGACACAAAATTTAAAAAATGAAGAATTTTTTTTGAAACTTGTGATCTAACTCAATCCATCAAAATTTATGTGGCTATACATCATTTTAATAAGGATATAAAAGTAAATTTAAAGTAGAATTGTTACTAAATATAGAAAAATATTATTCTTTTTTGAACTCACTAAAAATGAAAGTGTGTCATATAAATTGGGATGGAGAAAATATTATTATATATAAAGATGATTATTATTTTTATAGACAAAAAATTATTATAGAGAAGTAAAATATTGTATAAAATTTGACTTTTATAGTAAGTTGCTATTATAGAGAGGTCTTATGGTATGTTTCAAATCCGGATCCACAGATTGGATCTGGATCTACATGTAATTTTTTTTTGCTTGAATAATATTCCCACATGTTAAAAATTTTATGACAAAATGAAACGCAATCTGATTTTAAAAAATGATTGAGTTCATTCAATCAACCTACACAAACATGACACCATTCTTCCAAAATAATGAACGAAGTTTTAGCATCACAAGAAAATAAAGACGATTGAATTCATTAGTGATGCTGAACAGATTGCAACTTTGAGCTAATTTTTGGAGACTTTAGTGATGCTCCACTTGTAGTTCTACTGATTGACTTCATTAAACAACATAAAACAATGTCACTCATATATCAAAAGTCCCAAAAAAAAAAATTGCTGATCAAACAAATGAGAGAAGGATACTTAAAGCTTACGGCTAGCAGATTCAAGAAAGGAAAATTTAAAGAAGAGTTGATAATTTTTTTTTATATAGAAATGAAAATATGAAAAACTGCAGAGAGCATATAAGTAGAAGAAATGAAACTTCAAAGACAAATTACATGGATGTATGACTTGTGCCTTATCCTCATTCAACCCTTTACCAATACATAAATTATGAAAAAAAAATTAAGAAAATACTTATAAAATTACATTCTTTGTTATAGATACATTTAATAAAAACGGATCCACGGATCGGATCTGGACCGGATACGAATCTCAAATACAAAATCTAGATCTGATCCGTCAGAAATGGATCCGGGTCCAATCCGAATCTGTCGGATCCAAATTTTGAAGATTCATATCCTATAAAACAGATCTGAATCAATCAAATCTGGACCGGGTACAAGATCCATTGTCATCTCTACTCTAAATGGGCCTTCATTTGGTTTGATGATTAGGACATAAGTCATTTTCTGCAAGTGGGCCCCACCTAGACCACCGACATTTGCATCCAGATCCCTCTGCTTCTTCCTCTTGTCTCTCCACAATCTCTCCATTTAGAGGTAAGTCAAATCTCTTCATATATTTTCTTTCTTGTAATTGTTCTTGTTTACTAATAAAAACTTGCATTGTCTGATCCCAAAACCATTAAATTTTTACTAATTCTTGATTTTTGTGTTAAAACCCTTTTGAGAAATTCCACTAATCTTGACATTTTACTTACAGTTCCTGATCTGGGTCATCCAGATCTGATCAAGAAACCACTAAAAATGAGATCTTTTGACAAATTCAAGATTTGGGTATTGTTAATCTGCTTGGTATCTCAATTGGGTCATGGGTTTTATCTGCCTGGTAGTTACCCTCACAAATATGGGGTTGGTGATTTCTTGAATGTTAAGGTTAATTCATTGACATCAATTGATACTGAGTTGCCTTATAGTTATTATAGTTTACCTTTTTGTCAACCCCAAGAGGGTGTAAAAGATAGTGCTGAGAATCTTGGTGAACTACTTATGGGTGATAGGATTGAGAATTCACCTTATAGGTTTAAGATGTATACTAATGAGACTGAGATTTTTATGTGTCAAACTAAACCTTTGTCTGGTGAGGAGTTTAAGCTTTTGAAGAAAAGGATTGATGAAATGTATCAAGTGAATTTGATTCTTGATAATTTGCCTGCTATTCGGTATACGAGGAAGGAAGGTTATTTCTTGCGATGGACGGGTTATCCGGTTGGGGTTAAGGTTCAAGATGCGTATTATGTGTTTAATCACTTGAAGTTTACGGTTCTTGTTCATAAGTATGAGGAGACCAATGTGGCTCGGGTTATGGGTACCGGGGACGGATCAGAGGTGATCTCGACCGTTGGAAAGGGTGAATCCGAGGCACCTGGTTACATGGTTGTTGGGTTTGAGGTTGTTCCTTGTAGTGTCCAGCATGCCCCTGGTTTGGGGAAGAACTTGAAAATGTACAATAAGTACCCGACTCCGATTAAGTGCGACCCTACGACCGTCGCCATGGCTATTAAAGAAAACGAGCCCGTGTCTTTTACTTATGAGGTGAACTTTGTGGAAAGTGACATCAAGTGGCCATCGAGATGGGATGCTTATTTGAAGATGGAAGGAGCAAAGGTTCACTGGTTCTCTATCCTCAACTCCCTTATGGTGGTCACTTTCTTGGCTGGAATCGTGCTTGTAATCTTCTTGAGAACTGTGAGGCGGGATCTGACGAGGTATGAGGAACTCGACAAAGAGGCTCAAGCTCAGATGAACGAGGAGTTATCCGGGTGGAAACTCGTAGTGAGTGATGTTTTCAGGGCTCCGAGTAATCCGTCACTAATGTGTGCGATGGTTGGAGACGGGGTTCAAATCCTAGGGATGGGTGTTGTGACGATCATGTTTGCTGCCCTCGGATTTATGTCCCCAGCTTCTCGTGGAATGTTGATTACGGGCATGCTATTCTTCTATATGATTCTTGGTGTTGCTTCTGGTTATGTCGCTGTTCGTCTCTGGAGGACGATCTATTGTGGGGACCACAAGGGTTGGGTTTCGGTCTCATGGAAAGCTGCTTGTTTCTTCCCTGGAATTGCTTTTCTCATTCTAACCACATTGAACTTCCTCTTATGGGGTAGTCACAGCACGGGGGCCATTCCGTTTTCACTGTTTGTCGTCCTCATTTTACTTTGGTTCTGCATTTCCGTTCCCCTAACCCTAGTCGGTGGTTATTTCGGGGCAAAGGCTCCTCACATTGAATACCCTGTCCGAACCAACCAAATCCCAAGAGAAATCCCGCCACAAAAGTATCCATCTTGGCTTTTAGTTTTGGGTGCGGGGACCCTTCCTTTCGGTACTCTATTCATCGAGCTCTTCTTCATCATGTCTAGTCTCTGGATGGGTCGTGTGTACTATGTTTTCGGTTTCCTCCTCATTGTCATGATCCTCCTTGTCGTCGTTTGTGCTGAGGTGTCTCTTGTTCTGACCTACATGCATCTTTGTGTGGAGGACTGGAAATGGTGGTGGAAATCTTTCTTTGCTTCTGGATCAGTTGCTATATACATTTTCCTATACTCTGTTAACTATCTAATCTTCGATCTCAAGAGCTTGAGCGGGCCTGTTTCCGCTACCCTTTACCTAGGATACTCCCTCTTCATGGTCCTGGCTATCATGCTCGCGACAGGTACGGTCGGGTTCCTTTCGTCTTTCTGGTTTGTACATTACTTGTTCTCTTCAGTGAAGCTGGATTGAGATCAGTCTATTGGCAGAAAGAAGGATGCAGATGTGTCCAAGTCATTCTTGTTTACTTTTATTTGTCATATTATTGTCATTTTGTAGGGTATCTGGAAGAGAAAAGCCAATAAACTTCTCAAGTTTTTGTTAAATTCTTTAATAGCGAAGTGTTGCATGATATGATAGTCACTATATAGCTTTATTGGTTGGGAGAATCATATTTGGATCATTGGATGTGCTTGTAGTGATGGATTTAGTTGGTAAATTTGATTTGTACATTATTTGCAATAGTTGAAAATGCCATCAATCACTATGATCTCTTTCCTAGAAAAGAAATTGCTTAAATTCTTTGTTTTAGCCCAATTTCCCACTCTTTCCCTAAATTAAAATACCACTTGGTATTTCTTGACAACCTGTGGGAAAAAATAATTGATTGGACGTCCAAGGCAATGTAGGACAATATAATATATTGTCTTGATTTTATGTGTCATATATACACCTTTCAAAAAAAGGATACTGAATAAATCAGACTAATAATATGACAATTGAATTCTTCAACGAAAATGGAACACTTAAAAGACTGCAGAGCGTAGTTCATAAGCCATCCAATTTGCATTCAAATTGAGGAAGACGACACTATGAAGCACACCATCATTATTCGTAACAAATTAACCATCCAGTCGTTGGTGTTTAGCTTGCAATAAAATTACAAAAATATTTCAAGTGGATTGGAACTTTTTTTTTACTATATTCTTTAAAATTTTAAACTATCCAATTTCACGAGGCAAGGTAAAATAAGAAAGGAGCACATAAAGTAAGGACATAAAAATTGTAAACTGATTAGCGAGCAATAATTTGAGACAGTTTGTCTTATCGACAACAATCAATGAGAACAGTGACAGAGTGAGGAATTTGAGTGGGGATTCAAAAAACGTCATGTTAAGAGTCCCACATCGGATATGGAATGAGAGCATGAACTCCTTATATGGACTTGGACAATTATCACCCTACAAGCTAGCTTTTAGGGTTGAGTTAGACCCAAGATCCATTCTTACATAGTATCAGAGCCATGTCCATTCCAATTCTTTGTTCACCGATATTGGGCCCCCAAATTATATTATCCACGTTTCAGTTAACAAGGTCTGGGCGTGCGAGGAGTGTTAAGAGTCTCGCATCGGATATGAAATGGAAACATGGACTCCTTATATGGACTTGGACAATCCTCACCCTACAAGCCAGCTTTTGACGTTGAGTTAGGCCCAAGATCGATTCTTACTTTACAATCGTCACCCTACAATCCTCGTGTTTCTCCCACTCCCTCACAATCAGTCCTATTTTCAATAATTCGGTCACCAAGAAACCATTTTTTGGTTGGTCATTTCCCATAGGCCAAGCAGCTATAGGCACCCCCATAATAATGCTCTCTATGCAAGAATTCCAGCCACGACGACTCATGAATCCACCCGTGGACGAATGAGCCAAGATTTCAGGTTGTGGGGCCCAACCTCCCACCACCCCCTTTAGTCTTTCCTCAAACCTTTCTGGCAACTCGGATCTTCTAGCTTCTCCAGTAAAGATATCTCCTTAATCAGCATCTCTCAACACCCATATGAACTTCTGTTCGCTTTGCTCTAATCCAATCGCAAGCTCCTTGATTTGTTCATGAGAGAACGAAGTACATAAAGAACTGATCCTGGAGGTTGTTTGTTTAGCCAATCCAAACAAGGGTCATTTTTCTTATTATATAAGATATGATTAGCAAGTTTAGCAGGGAGAATCGGTCCGATTGCCCATTGCTTCTTGTTTTGCACGCTCGCGAGTTGTGCCATCAAGTGAATAAATGTACTACCTTCAATTACTTGGCTTGTATTATAGATATCACCGGCGCTAGTCCCCATATACTGAACCTGAAAACTTCCTAGGCATATCATTTCATCGGTGTAACATCCTTCGAGGGAGGGTAGTCTTTGAAGTAGTTCTTGTTCAAGCGGGATGGGCAACCCCACTGCTCTACATATGTGACTACAACACATCTCGAAACTAGAAATGAGGACTCTGCATTATGAAAAGAAGAAACGTCCTGAACATTATAGGTCATTAAAGAAATATCTTGTAAGAAGGAAGCAATGGGCTCGAAGCTTACAAGCATTCCAGAGTGGCCGGAAATGCAAAGGTATTGGGAGGTCATGGAAGTGGATCTTGGCTATGTCCGAAGAATTTAAGGCGTTGGCTCGAGCCCTAGGCTGAAGGTTGTAAGTGGCTAAGCCAACATAGTAAACATAGAGTCCATAAGAGGACATTAGGCATGCAAATTGGAGAAAGGGGTCGAGATGGCCCTGAGCTTGAAATGGGACCATGACTACAACTACTTCATGATCTTGTTTCAAGTTCTTGGTCTGCAAGATTCTCATTGTTATCCATTGGGATCAAAATGGGGTGTGAGGATTCACTCTAGCTATTGTTTACTTCAAGATGTTGAAGTGAAAGTGATGTTAAGATTTATTTGACTGAATTTCACCAGCCTACATTAACTACCTACAGTATATCTGACCTACTTCATCATAATTCATACAACTAATTCAATACTCCATGCAGGTGCATGCAAATGTATCCTTCTGGCGACAAAGTCATCTGAACTCATAATTCTTATCACAGAATATATATATATATATATGTAAAACCTACAAGAATATAGAAAATTATTAGATTTAGACCCTAATTTTTTAACGGTACAATGAGTATAATACTAAAAAGTTCAAATATTAAACTCATTAAAATTTAAATTCTAAATGCACCTCTGACTCCCAATGCTAGCTCCCTAGTTAAACTTAAAACATGTAATTGAAATGTTGTTATCAAGCCTGAGCAGTGGCCCTAGAGTGCTGTCTATACTGTACGTAGAATGAGACAAAGTTAATACACATCATAGCATTGTAAATAGTTGATGCTTGTAGTATATGTTTGAATTACGTGTGCATACATGTAAATGAGAGGGAACTGGTAACTTTTTTCTATACCTTGAATAAGTGTGAAATCTTTTATTAAATATCTATAATATTTGATTGTCAATCCAATTATTAAATTCTATATTAATTTTAGGTCACTAGATTTCTGGTGGCTCATTTTTCTGGTTCATAAAGATATTTAAGGATAAGAGCAGATATCATCAAAGACTTTAGTGGGATGGATATGATCTTGTTATTCAGGTTTCGAATTTGAGCCTTGAATATGAGAAAATTTCTCATAAGGAATACTTCTCCTTTTATGAAGTTTACGCATCACGAAGATTAATTGAGATCCTAATAAGAATACTGAACACCGGGAGGACTGGTCCCTAAATATCTATGTGGTACCAAGACATTGACTCAAATTAGAGGAACATATATCAGTACCAAATAGCTTTTCCCACAAAAGGCGCACACAACGCCCATAGAACATATATAGACCTTGTAGAAACTCCCTTATATATAAACAACAAATACTCAAACACAGAGAGATACCAAACCAACTCACTCATCCTGTGTCCAAGAAACAGACTACCACCACATACTACTATTCTGGTGGGATAGATAGGATCTCTCCACCCACGTCTCGCATTCGAACCTTAAAAATGAAAAAAATTATGATAGAAAACACTTTATTTTAATAGGTTTTAGACTTCAATCCTAATACACACCAGATAAGAAACAAGAGAAAAGAATTAAAGTACCATTCTGACAAAGATATTCACCACAATGAAAATCAATGGCATAAAGATAACATTTGACAAACAATTAACACGTGAATAAAACTTGTAAATGCAGATTGAGTGACTTTATCAAAGAAAGTGCACAAACACGAAAGGCCAAATGGAAATAGCTTTCTACCTTTTTTAACCTTTGAAGTGTTTTTATGTACTTATCTCGTACAATTTTTTATGATGCAACAAAAAACTGGTCCCTAAAAATGACGAACATTTGGTCCCTTATACTCCAAAATAAACAGGACAATGCCCCGCCTAAATTTTCTCCAAAAACATTAATAACAGTTACACCTTCTCCAAAAACGTTAATAACAGTTACACCTCAATCTGAAATAAGTTGAGTCGACTATATAAATCCTCATTGACCATGTTTCTCCATTTAAATTCATCTCACGAAAATGTTTAACCCATCACTAAATGTCAGTAGCGAAAAATCCTTTTTTCGTGTATGTCTATAGACACCAGATTTTTTCTCCGTTTTAGGACCAGAAAACATCAACAACCGCAAAAAATAGTGACCCAATAGGGTATAGAGGGATCTAAAATTGTGGTCCCTACAAGTGTTTAGGGATTATTTTCCGTCACTTCATAATTAAAAGGCAGTAAAGTAAAAAAGACTTGGGCATTAGTGTACTGTCGTAATCACGTATAAGCTTAACTTTATTGACTGCTTGAACAAAGACAATTAAACAACCTTTTTAACACGAAGAGAAAATATCACGAGATTTCTGATCCATTGAAAAGCTCCATTATATAAAAATAGAATCAAAGAAGTTCTCTAAAATGGTCATAACAAGGAGAAACAATAGTAACAACAAAACAGAATAACATTGAAAACTAGCTATTGTTCGGGACTCAAAATTTACAGCTACAATCACGACCTCCTCTGTTCAAATTAAGAATAGGATGTTAGAAACTTGCTGTAAAAAAATCAGTTCGATCCAACAATGATGAATCAAAAATGCAAACCAAAGCTAATCAATTGCACAAATCTGCAGCAAAAATGAAATTTTCAGGAAATACGATCTTCTTTCTCTGGTCAAAACTGGCTGCCCCCTCTCTCTACTTGTATCACAAACATACCAAACCTAAAATTAGATCTTTAAAATTATTTAAAACATGAGTAATGAGCCATAAAATGATAGGTTTGATCCAAAGAACTTTTTTTATTCACATGGGATGAAACAAAATAAAAGACAATACATGAGTTTCACTTTCTATTAGAGATAGAGATTGCAAATAAGAGAAACAGCCATCCCATATATTAAGAACCAACACCAAATAAAACACAAAAAAAACAAAGAAAAAGATAAGTGAAGAGAAAACATCCACTAGATAGTGAAGGTATGTATCAAATCTATTCAAAGAGATGCTGGACCAAGACATTTCAAAATTACAATAATAAGTTTTAGTTTATGGATTCCACCTGTTAAGTTATTACTTTTTCGTCTGAATCCATAACTTTAAAGATATAATGGATTCAATGCTAAGAACCTTAAATGTTGAACCCATAAAACTTAAATTTTGGATTCGTCTCTGCTGGGTTCAATGCTAAGAACCTTAAATGTTAAACCCATAAAACTTAAATCCTGGATTCACCTCTGCCTGTATTTGTATTTAAATATCTACTTAATATGTATAAATAACTAGTAAGTTGTGTTTTCTACAATCCAGAACCCATAAACTCAAAATCCTAGCTACATTTGGTCATAGTGAAATTATAATAATTGTAAAATAAGTATGACAAAGACAACTGAAAAAGATTTGAACAATGAAAATAGATATATAAAATCATTCTAAAAAACGCTAACTGAACAACCATTTCAACACAAACAGTAAATACCACCGGATTTCCCGTCCATCGAGAACCTCCCCTATATAAAAATAGAAACAAAGCAGTTCTCTAGAATGGTCATTGCACCAGTATCAAACAAGGAGAAAAAATAGTAACAAGAGAACAAGAAAACAAGTGAAGACAACAACAACATACCCAATATAATTCCACAAGTGGGCTCTGGGGAGGCTGGTGCGTACGCAGACCTTACCCCGACCTTGTGAAGGTAGAGAGGTTGTTTCCAAGAAAACAAGTGAAGAGTAAGAAAGAATAACGCCTAAAACTAGCTATTGTTCGTGACTCAAAATTTACAGCTACAATCACGACCACCACTGTTCAAATTAAGAATAGGATGTCAGAAACTCCCCGTAAAAAATTCTGCTCGATCAAACAATGATGAATCGAAAATGCATATCAAAGCTAACTGATCTCACAAAAATTCTGCAGCAAAACGAATTTTTTCTCATAGGCTGCTCCCTCTCTCTTTTTGTATCACGAACTTACCAGACCTAAATTTAGATCTGTAAAATGATTTAAAACATGAGTGAGCCATAAAAAAGATTGGTCTGATCCAAAGAACTCTCTTCATTATATTAAGACAATACATGAGATTCACTTTCTATTACAACAACAACGACCCAAAGTAGGGTCTGGGGAGGATAGAGTGTACGCAAACTTTACCCCTATCTTAGGAGGTAGAGAGGTTGTTTCTAGTAGACCTCGGCACAAGGACAAGCAACTCAAAGCAATACATGAAAAAGAATACAATCCAGTGCACTAAGCTCCCGCTATGCGGTGTGTGTCTGTGTGTGTCCGGGGAATGACCGGAAAAAGTCATGACAAAATAATATAAAAAACAGTGATAAAACTGTCTGAAATAAAAAGACAAAAATTACAGAAACAGCCATCCCACTATATTAAGAACCAAAATCAAACAAAACACAAAAAAAAAAGTGAAGAAAAAACATTCACATACATCCACTAGAAAGTGAAGGTATGTATCAAATCCAATCAAAGATGCTGGACCAAGACATTTCAAAATTACAATTATAAGTTTTAATTTATGGATTGCACCTGTAAAGTTATTACTTTTTCGTTTGTGGAGAAGTGGGGAAGCCTTGGCAGCTTCTATTTCGAAGGTAAAATGTCGGCAGAAATTGTGCCTTTATAAGATATGATTCGACCAGAGAATGAGGCAGTAACGTACCAGTATACACAAAGATGCAGATTATCATCTCGTCATTTTTTATTCTTCTTATTGGGCTAAATTTTAGAGAAACAACACAAGTTTCAGCTATAAGAATATGGTCATCATCAGCAATATTATCTCCATCAAAGCCTGGCTGCCCAGAAAGATGTGGCAACTTAACCATACCTTATCCATTTGGAATAGGAAAAGGGTGTTACTTCAATGAATACTTTGAAGTGAGCTGCAATATCATCCTGTGCAACACATCTCAATGGACTCCGTCGCGATTGTTCTTACTGTAAGTCCTCACCCTACAACAAATCATCTGGAAAGAACATTTACGGTGATGATGGTGCTTGGTTAACCAGCGACGAGCATTTCAGTCTTTCCAACAAGAACATTATAGTAGCCATTGGGTATGAAGTTTATGCTTATGCCAAAGAATTAGACACTAGTAGTGGAGACAATATTGTAAGTGGATGTGCTTCTTTCTGCGGCAGCATCACCAATAATGTTTCATCTTCTTCAGCTTCATCATCCTATTGCACTGGGAATAACGGTTGTTGTCAGTCTGAATTTTCAAAAACACCAAGACAGTTCAGTATGTTTATACAAACAATGAACACGGAGAAAACATCGTGGGCATCTAGCAATTGCACGTATTTCTTTGTTGCGGAAAAGGGCATTTCTGAGTCTAACTTCACTCAATTACTTGGTAAGTGCAAAGAAGAAGATTATTATGAAGGAAGGATGGCAGCGGACTGGGTAATTGGCAATGTTAGTTGCGACAAAGCCATGAGAAGGCCAAAATATTATGCATGTAGAAAGAACAGTAGGTGCGTCGATGACACTACTAGACCTGCTGGGGGATACCAATGTGATTGCTCTTCTGGTTATCAAGGCAACCCTTACCTCCCTCATGGATGCCAAGGTACTAATTCCCCTGTCCATTTCTCCTCCTTTTTTTTGGGATTTAACTTTTGTATATTACTCCCTCTGTTTAGGAGTGGGCGTATATCGGTTCAGTTCGGTCTTGTATCCGAAAAATATGAACCGAACAAAAATCGTTTTTTTTTAAAAAAAAAACAGAATACAACTTTTTAAAAAAAAAAAAACGATATGTTCAGTTTATATGCCGAACGTATCGGATTATATCGGTTTTTTCTAGTGGGCCCGGGTCAAGTCGGGGAATTTTTTAATTTTTTTAAAAAATTGAATTTCCAAAACTGAAATTGAAATTCACACCTACACTATCATGAAATTTCGACGTTGAAATCTATTGTGTATCGTGAGATGTTTACTAAAGAAAAAGGAAAATTAGAAATCGATTTGGAGGAAAACACAAATTGATTGGAAAAACAGATGTTTTTCTAAAAATTGGCTACGGCGGTTCCTTATGAAAAAATACGCAAAATCAAAAACAAATCGGGTAAAACGGACATCCGAGCACAGAGTTATGACCATTTAAAGTTTTATCAATTTACAACTACTTTTTCTCCTTACATTTTATGTCAATGCTTCCGTGATATGTTAATCAAGTTCATGCCGCATGCGACTTCCATAAAAGCTTCATAGATTAACTTCAATGGCTATGATTCAAGAGATAGTAGTAGCCTAAAATAAAAAATAATATATATATATTTAATTCGGTTTTTCGGTTCGTATCCAAAATTAAAAAACCGAACCGAATCACTAAATCCTGATTCGGTTCGATTTTTCAAAAAATATGTTTTTTTTTAAAAAAAAATGAGAAAAAACCGAACTGAATTTCGGTTCGGTTCGGTTTTTTCAGTTCTCCGGTTTTTTTGTCCACTCCTACCCCTGTTTTAACTTATGTATCTTACTTTCATTTTTAGTCTGTTTAAAAAAGAACGTCATGTTTCTACATTTAGTATGTTTTTAGTTCCGATATTCTCATAGGTTACGCTTAATAACACTCCCGTATAAGTAATGGCATGGAATATTTAAGACCATAAGATTTAAAGGGCACTTTTGGTATGTTATAGACACCTTTTGTTTAATACCACAAGATCCAAAAGTATTCTTTATATTTTTAAACTTGGTGCAAAGTCAAACTAATAAAATAAAACAGAGGGGGTAACAATATAACAATATCTTACACTAACAATGTATTTTAAACATGTTTTAGCATGTAACGTGTCTTATTTTTCAGGTTACTTATATGACTTTTTATGGATGATTACTTGTTTCCACAGACATCAACGAGTGTGCAAGTCCAAAAGGGAAGCATTGTCTCAACAATACTCGCTGTGTTAATACTCCTGGAAGTTTGCTTTGTGAGCCAAATAATGTGAAACACATGCTAGCTATACAACTCTCCTTGGGTATTGTATAACTCTCTTCTTTGTCTTTTGTTTCCCCTCTTTTTTCTTTGTTTAGGTAAACTATGCTTTCTATAACTTTTTAATATAGACATAATACTCCTTTGAACTGTCAAATAGATTCCTGATCATTTTCATGTTGTGACCTAACTAAAAACATTGTAACATTTATTCTAGCTAACTGCTCTTTAGAAAATTAGAAGCTCAACTTAATATAAGCTTTAAAATTACAAAGGGGCTTGGAAAAGTAGGGAAAATTGGAGGAGCACCAGTTTAAGGTGTTCTTTGCATTTACAGTCCTTTCTCTTAGATTCTAAAAATGGATTAATGTTTGTTTATATGAAATTTGTTTGCAAGCAGGTATTTAGCAGCAATTACTTTTGTAGTCTTGGTAGCAGTTTGTCTTTGGCTACGCAAATGGCTGCGGAAGAGGGAAGAAAAGAAAGCTAAACAAAAGTTTTTCAAGAGAAATGGTGGATTGCTTTTGCGACAACGTATTCCCTTTCATGGAGAAAGTGGTAGTGGCTCTTTGTCAAAGCTCTTTTTGAAAGAGGAGTTAGAGAAAGCTACAAACAATTTCAATGAAATTCAAATTCTTGGTAAAGGAGGCCTTGGGACTGTCTACAAAGGAATGTTATCAGATGGAAGCATTGTAGCTGTGAAGAAATCCAATGCAGTGGATGAAGATCAAATTGAACCGTTTATAAATGAGATACTCACTCTCCCAAATAAATCAGACACATTGTCAAGGTACTGTTGATATTTGAACTAGGCTCTTGCTACCATTTTATTATAAATGGAAGAAGAGAACAACACAATTCCAAGAATTTTTTTTATAATGCATAAAGAGGATGGAAACAACCTCTCTACCCCACAAATGTAGGGGTAAGGTCTCCCCACCCTCCCCATACCCTACTTGTGGGATCACACTGAGTACGTTGTTCTTGTCGTCGTCGTTGCATAAAGAGGATGGAAGAGGGAGGTAAACATAACCCACACTAATAATATAAGAAAATTCCAGTACTCTTGAAAAATAACCCACAGAGCTACCACATCAACTCTTGTTCCTAGTCCTATTTACATAAACCATAATTAATGACAATTGATGATAACCCTATAGTCACTCAATTTAAGCACCTAGAATAACTCAAAATACAAATGACCTAGTACTTAGGGTGTGTTCTGTATGGAGGAAAACATTTTCCAGAAAATGTTTTTCAATCTTCCGATGTTCGGTTGGCTGTAGCCAGGGGCGAATCTAGGTGCTAAAATTGGGTACGTGAACCCATGGTCACCTGACTAAACTCGGTGTATTATGTGTATAATTCTTAAAATATGTCTAATATTATCTGAAGGAACCCATGGTAAAAAAAGATTGAGTGGTGCACTGGTTAAGGTGTTGGGTTTAATTCCTGAAGGTTGAGGGATCAAACCCTTGCACTATACTTTTATTTTTATATCATCTTTAAAGAAATGATGCACCCATCCTCTTGAAATCCTGAATAGGGTAGGTGATTAGACATGACATGTCACAACTTCAGTTAACTGAGAATATGATCTTAGATAGGAAGGTATGGAGGTCGAGGATTATGGTAGAAGGTTAGTAGGCAACTGAGTTTTTCTGTACTTTAGCAGTATGAGTCAAGTCTCGTGTAGTTTCTTTTTTGTCTGTGTGTATTGATATATGTTGCTGCACTTATTTTGTAAATTACTATTTTGTTGTCTCTCTTTTCTTTCCTACTGTCAGTTACATCTCTTTTGAGCCGAGGGTCTATCTGAAACAACCTCTCTACCCCGCAAAAGTAGAGGTAAGGTATGCGTATATCCTACCCTCCCCATACCCACTTGTTTTTTTTCTTTTAAAGAAATGGGGTTTCAAGTTGATATTCCCAGACCCCACTTGTGAAATTACACTAGTATGTCATTGTTGGTTGGCCAAACTTTTTGAAAAATATTTTTTTAGGAAAATAAGTTTCTTAACAATGAGGAAAATGACTTCCCTGTGAAAGTAGGGAAAACAAGTTTCACGAGTGCATTCCATATTGATTGTGTCCTCCCCATCCCACCCCCCCATAGTATTTCTAGATTATATACAAATGTTTTTAGGATATAGTTTTTGCTTAAATACCGAACACAATAAATGAGTAAGGAACCCACTTATTTTTCTGGAAAAAAACTTGTCAAGAAAATATTTTCAATGGAAAACATTTTCCTTCGTACTGAACACACTCTTAATCACACATTTATCATTTAAATTTACTATTTTCGACAGGTACTTGGCTGTTGCTTAGAAACACAAGTCCCATTATTAGTTTATGAGTACATCTCCAATGGTACCTTGTCATCCCATATTCACAGAAACCTCAGTCACAGTTCTAACACTGCTGTCTCAAAGTCCGAGTTGGATGTTCAGATTCTTTCACACCCAGCAATAATATTATGATGGAAAATCGCTTGCGAATTGCTGCAGAAATAGCAGGGGCACTTTCTTATATGCACTCATGTGCTTCTACTCACATTCTTCACAGTGATATCAAATCAAACATCTTACTAGACGATAATTTTAGAGGAGTGGTTTTTGATTTTGGAATTTCGAGATTTTTGTCTGTTGACAAGACTCATTTAACAACACTAGTAGGGGGTACATTTGGTTACATAGATCCAGAATACTTCCAGTCAGGTCAACTTACAGAGAAATGTGATGTCTATGCCTTCGGTGTAATTCTTGCTGAGCTTCTAACAAGTCAAAGAGCTGTCACTTCAAACATACCAGAAGATCCAGGTTTGGTCATACGTTTCACAATGTCATTGAAACAAAATTGTATATTTGAGATTGTAGACCCTGAAATTGTAAAAGAAGTTGAGGATGAACATGTGATTCTTGCTGTGGCTAAGCTTGCCAAGAGATGCTTAAATTTTAATGCAAGGAAAAGGCCATGCATGAAGGAGGTGGCAGCTGAACTTGATCGACTAGGGAAAATGAGGCAAGATATGCCTCATGCTAAGCGTTTACAAGATAACGTATCTCCTTAAAGTGAAAGCTCATGTAGTTATACTTCTGATTGTACAGAAGAAGATAATCAGAACTCAGCTCAATGAAATGCATTATGACTGAAAGGAAAGTTTGTAACTTCTATAACATCAAGTTTAATCTCTTGTAATGCTGAAGTAATTGCACGTACAGTCATACAGACACATAATCAAATGAAGATTTAGCATGTTTGCATTAATATTTACTTGAGCCGAGGGTCTATTGGAAACAACCTCTCTATCTGTCAAGGTAGGGGTAAGGTCTGCATACACTCTACCCTCCCCAAATCCCACTTGTGAGATTACACTGGGTATGTTGTTTTTATTGCGTTAATATTTGAGATGTTGTAAATATGATGAAATTTTTCGTTAACCTTTATTATAGGGGTGTACATGGGGGTTTGATTCGGTTTCATCAAAACCAAAACCAGACCAACTATGTACCTTTTCCGCTTGGATTTTTTCATTTTTTGCTTGGCAAATGAAATACAAATCCAATTCATTCAATTCAATCTATCATATCTAAGGATAAACTTTTCCATAAGTTAATGTATGTTGAGCAAGAATTGCCTTAATGGACGAATTTATGATATATGAAATACTCTTATGTGAGAAAAATTTCCCCATAGTATATATGATAATTATTCCCTTTCATTAAGCTAACTTACATTAATATATGTACTTTTTAAGCTACCAATTTTTAATAATGAAAAAGAATAACCAAATGACTCCTAAAATTTTTAATATGAACCCAAAACTTAGTATGAAACCTTAACAATGATATGTTTCTCTACTTATAAGAATTATTGATAAAACTATTTCAAATGGTAATTAGTTTAATAAATCTTGGCTTATGAAAATGAAAGAGGAAGAGATTGAAGTATTGAAACAATACTTGCTAAGAAAGAGACCATACACGTTAAGATCAAGCATTTAAATAAACAAAAATGGATCCTCTATAATAGTCATATTAAATACATTATGCTACAAGCAAGAATCACAAATGTTTCTAGACTTAACATTTTATACAAAATTTTATATTTTATATTAAAAATATTTGTTGGTTTGGTTCAAATTTTTCCAGTTCAATACCAACCAAATACATGTCGGTCTTTTTAGTCGGTTTGATTTGTTTTTCGTTAGTTTCAGCTTTCGGTTTTCCTTGAACATCCCTACTTTATTATATTGTTGGTGCCTGCTTTAAGAGAAAAATAATTGACAGAGAAATAATTTTAAGCTTCCAATGTAACCTTTGAAATTATACAATATGAGCCAGAGATTAGGTTAACACAAAGTACCATGAAAAGGACTCAAAACTAGCGATTGACAAATTGTGCAGAAAACTAATTTATGATTCAAATGAAATTCATGCACAATCATTTTGAGGTGGTACGATTTCAAGGTATCAAGTTAGTCGGATGGATTTTCAATTGAGTTTAACTGAAGTGTAGCCCACATGTTTTTTTATTTTAAGATGTATCTATTAACATGCGCAATCATTTTGTGAACCTATTATTTGGTGATAATATTGAGGAAGCTCCATATTAATATGCAGGTTAAGGATTCTTGAAACTAACTCATCGAGATGGTTCATATATCCGACCTCAACTAGTTTGAAATTGAGGTGCAATTGGTTTCTGATTCACTACAAAATGATAAGAAGTCAGAAAACTATTTTTCTTTTTTGAGTTAATTATGTATGATATTGTGCGACATGATATGCCCTCCAACCAACTCCAAAATACTGTATTAAATATCTGTACTGCCCTGAACCTTAAACATATATAATAGTATTAATTGATTATGAATCTATTATATTTATGTTCCGCATGGTGATCATGTTGAGGTTTAGCCATAGATCAAGGTTCCATTTCAGATTTCAGACAATGGCAGTGCCTGTCAAGGGCGCTAGCGCATACCCCGAGGTGATCATCACTACCTGTATACTTGAAGTAACCAGAAACATATCAATGATAGACATTCTCAATTGGAAAATGAAAAACTCAAATACAGTCCAAATAAAGTGCAGATGAACTATTCTAACCATCTTGAATGAACATGACAGTGAAATATATTCATTCAGACACTTAAACAAACATGATATGGGCAACCATTTTGAATCAACATAACGGTGAACCATGCTTCACAAAAAAGCTAAATAATTCATTCAACACTTAAAAAACACCTTACGGGCAACTATTTTAAATCAACACGACAGTGAAATATCTTTCACAAAGCTAAATAATCCATTCAGACACTTAAACAAACACCTTACGGGCAACCATTTTGAATCAACACGACAGTGAAATATCCTTCACAAAGCTAAATAATTCATTCAGACACTTAAAACAAACACCTTACGGGCAACCATTTTGAATCAACACGACAGTGAAATATCCTTCACAAAAAAGCTAAATAATTCATTCAGACACTTAAAACAAACACCTTACGGGCAACCATTTTGAATCAACACGACAGTAAAATATCCTTCACAAAGCTAAATAATCCATTCAGACACTTAAAACAAACACCTTACGGGCAACCATTTTGAATCAACACGACAGTGAAATATCTTTCACAAAGCTAAATAACTCATTCAGACACTTAAACAAACACCTTACGGGCAACCATTTTGAATCAACACGACAGTGAAATATCCTTCACAAAGCTAAATAATTCATTCAGACACTTAAAACAAACACCTTACGGGCAACCATTTTGAATCAACACGACAGTGAAATATCTTTCACAAAGCTAAATAATTCATTCAGACACTTAAAACAAACACCTTACGGGCAACCATTTTGAATCAACACGACAGTAAAATATCCTTCACAAAGCTAAATAATCCATTCAGACACTTAAAACAAACACCTTACGGGCAACCATTTTGAATCAACATGACAGTGAAATATCTTTCACATAGCTAAATAATTCATTCAGACACTTAAACAAACACCTTACGGGCAACCATTTTGAATCAACATGACAGTGAATTACCCTTCACAAAGCTAAAAATCATTCAGACACTTAAACAAACACCTTACACGCAACTATTTTGGATGAACATGACAGTGAAATATCCTTCACAACGCTAACGAATCCATTCAGACACTTAAACAAACACCTTATGGGCATTCCCATCAACATGTAGCAACAAAATCATCCCCAAACAACTTACAGATTCGATCCACATATAAAAATCACAATTTCAGACCTGGAACGAAATTACAGAGACAAGTGTGAAGAAATTTCAGACCTGGAACAAAGCATAACATTTTCCCAGATTCTGATACGCTTAGTCAGTTGTACATGGTGCTTGCCGAAGAGTACAGAGTTTGTTATGAGTAGAGATGGCAGTGGATCTGGATCCGGTGGATCCAGATCCGTTTTATAAGATATGGATTTTCAAAATTTGGATCCGACGGACCCTGATCCATTTCTGACGGATCGGATCTGGATCTGGATCTTGTATTTGAGATCCGTATCCGGTTCAGATCCGACCCGTGGATCCATTTTTTATTAAATATATTCATAACCTAGAATGTAATTTTATAAGTATTTTCTTAAAATTGCTAAGCACATCTTTGCAAGTTTAATTCTCAAAACAAGTTTAATTTATCCCCACGTTAACTCAAAAACCAAAAAATAAAGAGGTAACTTCGATAATAAAATAAATGTTATATTAGTGAATGACTAACATCTCCATAGACAAGTAGTTAAAATTATATTCACTTCATTTGTAAAAATTCCAAGCATATGCAAGTTCTGCATTGTGGAAATACTAGTCGGCATTTTCCACAACTATTGTCATTGTCCAACATTTTCAATTAATAGCTCACGATCAAAACGAGACAACGAACAAAATATCTCATATGAACATTTCAAAACTGAAACACAGTAAATTGTTAGCTAAGTAAAAATCGTTTGTCAATTCAAAAAAAAAAATCTTAGCAAGGTTACATTCTTAGCAAGGCAAATTTTTTTACATGTGGATCCAGATCCGATCCGATGGATCCAGATTTGGATATGATTTTTATGGACCCGACGAATCTGAATCCGGATCTGGATTGAGATATCAAAAATCGGATCCTCCGTTGTCATCCCTAGTTATGAGTCGGTACTTATTTACACAATGATGCGGATTGCTGTTTAGTCCCTATAGTTTCTATTATTACTTTGTTATTTACGTTTTAGTCCTTCTTTTCCTAACTCGGGTAGGGTATATCAGTGTAATCACAAAGGATGAAGTGTTTATCTCTTTTGCTTCTTGCAATTCCTTTTCCTTCTTCTTACTGGCTGTAGAATTACTTCTGTTTGACTTCTTTCTAGCATCAGATTTCGGGGAAGGGTTGCACCTCAGGGGTCCAACTCGAGCTCATGACTATATCACACGAAGACAATTTTGTATTGTATAAAGATGGAGTAAGAAAATAGTTTGGAGCACTTTAGTAATTTCAAATCCAACTCGAAGTTGTTTTTAGAAATTTTATAACTAAATATGGATTTATAAATAAAATAAAAAACTATAATTCTCATGACAAGTGAGGGTTGTTTAGTTGTTAAAACACCTCCAATCACAATCGATAGGTCCCGGGTTCGAGTCACGCCGGAGGGAAAGTGTGTGGAAACATTATAGATTCCCAAATGGGTGGTAAAACAAATGGCTCCATTTAAAATGTGGAGTTTTTTTTTTTTGATTAATTAGTTTACCAATTTTTAAAAATAACTACATAATGTTTAGCTGAATAAGTCAACTTATTGTATTTGTTTAGCATAATTCAACAGAAAAGATTATCACATCTATCAACATACTGTAAAAGAACTTCAATTAATAACGATTTGAATAGCTTTCAGTCCTTGACTAGCGCTTGATGTTGTGTCAAGAGTGTTCAAAACAGGATACATGTTCATATAATATAATATTTGATGTATATATGCGGTATAATTTTATGACGAAGGATGTTCAATTGAAAATCCTTCCTTCATTGTAGCTCTCTCACTAAATTGAATATAGATATAAAGAAGAATAAATAGATAAAGAGATTTGTTTTCTATTTCTAATCCGGTGATTGGTATCACCAGCATTAAAGTTTGATTATAATAATAGATTTTTGCGGTCCGGCCTTTTCTCGGACCCTGTTGTCCGGCCCTTCACCGAGCTGCCCTTTTATATCCGTATTGCACACTGTAGGGCCTATTTTCTGAGGGCGGAGCTCCCAAAAGAATTTTTTCTATACCCAAAACTCAAATCTAAGACCTCTAATTAAAAATGAAGCAACTTTTATAAACCAGATAAAGGGACTGAGGAAGAATGACGCAAGAAATGGTATATTCTTTATTTTTTGGTTTTCCACGAGGGAGGAGTTAGTTTTCTAAAACCAAAAGAAATGTCTTCCAAAAATCTTATTAAATTTATTAAATGAGCGAATACTAAATTTTAAAATTAATTATGCATGCAGGTCGACAATAGTTTTACAAAAAGCAAAAAGGCGTCGATAATATGCAAAGTTGTCTCATCAGGAAAAATGAAAACCACCCCTCTTTGCAACTTGCAAGAATTAGTCCTCTCATCACCATTAACATGACAATAATATAAAGTCCAAAATAGGAGTTTGGACATAGTAGATTATATCGTTGAAATTTGAAAAAAAAAATGAAGTTGCATTTGAAAAATGGTTTTTGAAAGTTGAAGTAGTATGTTTTACTAGCATGCATTTTGTAGGAATATGTTTGTTGCCTTTCTTTGATTCTGGTGTACAATATATATAATGTTACATAATTTTACATGGCTACAAAGTAGGTAACTAATCTTCCTAATTACAATCGCAATAAAAATTTACCTAATATAAAATATATGGGAATATTCTGGAAATATTCCATTACACCCTGTAGTCGAAACGGAAGGTTTTCATACGCTGAGACTGGCTCGGAAATCATCAAAGAGTATGCGCGGAAGTCCTTTAGTAAATATATCAGCAATATGATACCTGGAAGGAACATGAAGGACATGAACTTGTCCACGAGCTATTTTTTCTCATACTAAGTGAATTTCCATTTTCAATGTGTTTAGTGCGCTGATGTTGAACGGGATTGCCGGAGAGATATATCGCACTGACATTATCATTGTAGACCAATATAGCCTTGCGGATTGGGCAGTGAAGTTCCCGCAGAAGGTTATGTATCCAACAAGACTCAGAGACAACATTCGCGACTCCTCTGTACTCGGTTTCGTCACTAGATCGAGACAGAATAGGTTGTCTTTTAGAAGACCAAGAAAGCAGGTTATCTCCGAGGAAGACACATATAACCTGACGTGGATTGACGAGTGTCCGGATAGCCACCCTAGTCAGCGTCACAATAAGAGGTGAGACTAGAGAGTGTGGACTTGTACAGGTGGAGGCCGAAGTGAAGAGTACCTTGTACATAACGTAGAATATGTTTAAGCGCATTCATATGCGCATTAGTCGAGTTGTGCATATGTAAGCATATTTGTTGCACGACATAGGATATATATGGTCTCGTGAAAGTGAGATACTGTAATACTCCTGCTAAACTACGATAGTGAGTCGGGTCGGCATACAGAGAACCCGAAGAGGCACTGAGTTTGGAATTGGTGTCCACTGGTGTGTGGGCCGGTTTGCAAGACATCATGCATGTTCAATCAAGGATCTCTTTTGCGTATTTTCTTTGACAAAGAAATAAGCCACATGCATGTCTCATAATAGAAATGCCCAAAAAATAACTTAGGGGGCCCAAATCCTTCATAGCAAACTCAGAGGCAATGAGTGACATAATGGATCAGTGAAGTGCATCAGAAGATGTGGTGAGGATTATATCATCAACATATAGCAGGATGTATGCCATGTCATTACCCTTGTTATAGATAAATAGTGAAAGATCAGATTTGCTATGTGAAAAGCCGATAGAGGATACAAAATCACCAGACTGTTGGTACTATGCACAAGGAGCATATTTCAGTCCATAGAGTGATTTCTTCATAAGACACACATAATCTGGATGAATCAGATCCTTTAATCTCATAGGCTGATGCATATATACGGTTTCATGAAGGTCTCCATGCAAGAAAACATTTTTTACGTAAAGCTGATGAATAGGCCAAGACTTGGACAAAGCAATACTAAGAATTGTCTGAATAGTCCATGGTTTCACCACCAGGCTGAAAGTTTCATCACAATCCACTCCCACATGTTGAGACATGTCATCACCTACAATACGAGCCTTGTGCCTCTCAAAAGAACCATCAGATTTCTTTTTATGTCAAAAAATCCACATAAAATGAATAATATTAGCATCAGGAGGACGAGGTACTAGATCCCATGTCTTATTTTCAATAAGAGCATTATATTTGGCAATCATTGCATTTTTCCAATTAGGATCGGACAAGGTATCTTTCGAATTATGAGGAACAGGGGAAGGGGCAATCGAAGTGGATAAGTTAAATAGTCATTTGGGTTTGGAAATATCGTGCATATTATGGGTTTCTATTGTTCGTGGGTGTATCGCGGAAGGTTGGACAAGATTGGGATGGGTGGCCGAGAAGTGGAGGCGAGACTGGATGTACTGTCGGGAGTGGGGTGGGGGTGAGAAGGGGCAGTGGTGTCGGAGAGAGGGGGTTGGCTGAGAGGCAGCCGATATGGAAGGCCGTGAGGGGCGTTGCAGGGCTGGGTGGACTGCCCGCCTCGGGACGACAGTGGTGGGGACGTCTACCGATGTCGGTGATGACTAATTTTGCAAGTGATGAATTAGAAGGGGATTTAGGACATCATTTAGGAATTTATAGGAATTTAGGGATGGAAAATTGAGTTTAGCAAAGGGGAATTGGGACTCATCAAATATGACATGCTGAGAAATGATTATTTTTCGGCTTGACAAGTCGTAACAATTGTAACTGCGATGATTGGTGGGGTATCCAAGAAAGACACATGGGGATGACCGAGGTTGCAACTTGTTGATTTGTGTGGAGAAATAGAAGGGGTAGCACAGACATCCGAAAGTTTGTAAACGCTTATAGGAAGGATCCCGAAGATAGAGAACTTGAGTGGGATACTTGTGTTTGAGAGACTTATTTGAGAGAATGTTCAAGAGATATGTTGCTATTGATAGAGCGTAATACCAAAAATAGATGGGATAGAGGCGTGAGTAAGGAGGGCACGAACTAAGTTGTTTATGATTCTAATTTTTTGTTCGGCTTTGCCATTTTGTAGAGAGGTGTGGGGACAGGAACAATGAAAAACAAGGTCGTGTTTGGCGCAAAAACGTTTGAATTAATTATTATCGAATTCCCTCTCATTGGAAACATTTAATATTCTTTTCAAATTGTGTATTAATGAAAGTGATGAATGACGAAAAAATAGAATAGACCTGGGACTTATTACCAATGGGAAACGTTCATATGAAGTTTGAATAATTATCTAAAAACAACATATAGTAGCGATGCTCGGCCGTGTTTAAGATAGGAGAAGTCCATAAATCACTGTGTATTATATCAAAATGCATTAAAGTACAAGTGGATGAAGAATAAAATGGCAACTTGACATGTTTTCCAAAAACACAAGATTCACAAACAGGAAGAGAATAGACATGTTTGCAATTAATAAATTTATTTTTGCTAAGGGAGCGTAAAACAGAGTCTCTTGGATGTCCTAATCTATTATGCCATAAAAGAGACGAAATTGTTGCAAAGGTTTATGGAGATGAGGCTGGATGCTGACGGAGGTGGTGATAGGATAAAGGTCACCGGTGCTATCACATCTCAATATTCGCATTCCTGTCATAAGGTCCTTTACAGAAAAACCAAAAGGATCAAATTCAAGGGAAACATTATTGTCGGTTGTGAAACGACGCATATAGATTAGATTTTTCATAAGTTTCGGGGTATGGAGGACATTCTTTTAAGCTAACAGGGGGTGTGGTGGAAAAAGAGATGATTGTCCATAACCTCGAATGGGAATGCCTTGTCCACTACCAATAATAATATTACGATTTAAATTACTCATATTGAAATAAGACGAGAGAGTACCTTTGGATGCCGTCATATAAGATATGTCGTCATTGTCCATGTACCAACTGTTGTCAGTAATGTTGAGAGACATATTATTCACAACTGCCTCAATATCCGTCGGTGCATAGGTTGAATGAGGAGAAATATGTGGACTGTATGCCTGTTGTGGATGTGCGCCGAGGATGTCGGACTGGGCTTGTCGGGCTGGAGGTTGGGCCCAGGAGTACGTCGGGTAGGGGAAAGGTAGAGCAACCCATATCGGTAGGCCCACATAGCCCATGGCGGGTAGCCAGCCTACGACGGAGGCTGCTGCCACTGTTGCTGCCATTGTTGGTAGCTTCCAGCCGGCGGGAGCTACTTCCTACCGCCACTGCCACTATTTCTGGCATTACCGATGTTGCTGTTGTTTCCACGACTATTCCTAAAATTTCTTTCTCTGTTGTTATTCAGGGAACGTGAGCCACGGGTCAGATCATTGGCTTGCCTGTGGGATGGGGTGGGAGCCGAGCCTCTCGAGTCAGCATGATTTCCGCTGGTGGTTACGAGAACGGTGTAGGATGTGCTGGTATTAGTCGTTGCCCACTTTATTTTTTAGGTTTCTTCAAGGATGTGTCTCGAACGAGCCTCATAGAACGGAGGCAATGACATATTGTGTTAGAGGATGGTAGCGACAATGTCATAATTCTTATTCAAACCCGCAATAAGTTGCATCACCAATCATTGATTAGTGGCCGGTGCATCGACGTTGGAAAGTTGGATCGACAATCATATTAAGTTCTTGACAATAGGCCGATGCATTAGGAAAATCGTCCTACTGAATAGCCTGAAATTGATTTTCTAGATATAAGGCACGTTGTGTCTTGTTGTCATGAAAAATACTTTTCAAGCGTTCCCACGTTTGTCATGCAGTGACATCGGTTTCAATGATTGTATGCAATAAATCTTTCAAGATCGTGCCGTAGATCCATTGTAGGACAACTGCATCTAAGCGGGACCAAATTTCATCATCAGAATCATCAGGTTTTTCTAGGGGCTTTAATTTTGGAGGGATGATATGGTCGATGACTTTGTATACACGATAAAAAAATTTAAATAATTTCGCCCAAGATGAATACTGAACTTTTTCCATCTCAAGAGTTATAAGAATGAAATTCTTGATATTGTTAACTGCAAGAGCATGATGGAATTTAGGTTGTTCAACCATTAAAAGTTGGAGATGAAGAGAGGAAAGTCGATGAAAGAAGGGAGAGGGATGCCGAGAGGGAGATAGGTGGAGGCTTAGGGAGAAAAAGAAGTTAGGGTTTGGCTTTCTTATATAGATTTGGACAATCCTCACCCTACAAGCTAGCTTTTAGGGTAAAGTTAGGCCCAAGATCCATTTCTTTACATGGTATCAGAGTCAGGCTCATTCCAATTCTTTGTTCATCGGTGTTGGACCCTCAAATTATATTATCCACGCTCCAGTTAACAAGGTCTGAGCGTGCGGGGGAGTGTTAAAGAGTCTAACATCGGATATGAAATGAGAATATGGACTCCTTATATGGATTTGGACAATCATCACCATGCAAGCTAGCTTTTTGAGTTGAGTTAGGCCCAAGATCCATTTCTCTACACATTTCATTTGAAAAAAAGTCAAAGTTTCATTGAAAAATCAATTTTCAAATTGAAAAATTCTTCTTCAAAAACTAATCAAACAAGTCGACCCATTCTATAACCAAATAATTTTTTAAATTTTAAAAAGAATTGTTAAGTCCAAATGGATCTTAAAGACTGTGAAATACATTTATTTTGATAATGACACAGAGTCATAAATGTTATGTTGTGTCATTATCAAAATAAATGTACTCTCTCTATTTCAATTTATGTGACATCATTTTCATTTTGGTTTCTCCCAAAAAGAATGTCATATTTCTATATTTAGAAACAATTTAACTTTATGAAATGATTTACAACCACACATTTATATAAGACTTGTTTTGGATCACACATTTCAAAAATCTTTCTTTCTTAAACTTCATGCCAAGTCACATGGTGCTACATAAATTGGGACGAATGGAGTGTTTCACGAGCCATTTGGACTTTATAAATTCTTTTTTTTAATTACTAAGGGTTACCAAACTTGACACAATGAAGAATGAGTCTCCAAATTCATCTCAAAATAAGGAGAAAACCCAGCAAGACGAAAGAGCACTATTTTCCCACTTCAATGATTGTCATTGCAACATCTAATTGGCGACATATTGGTCGGTCGGAATAGAATGATCTTAGAACTTTTTAAGAGTATTTTTCCTAGCGTAACTATCTCTCTTCTATCTAAAAGGTAAATGTGGGATACAACAATTGCACGGAATGGGAAGTAAGTAAATATTACAATTGCTAGAAAGGATAAACTAAATATTGCAACAAAACTGGAAATCAAGAATGAAACAAACTCCTTGTGTGATTTGCTGAGTCGAGTGATGGCACTCTGTCTTTAAGATAAGATTACCCTGTATATCTCCTTTTACGTTGTCGGGAAATAGTCTCCCAAGATACAATAGCAACTTAACAATTGAGCAAAGGAAACTCAAGTGTTACTCTTGAAGAACTTTGAGTATAGTAAACTTGCTAGAGAGGAAGAAGAAGATGTTAGAAAATTCTGTAAATATTTCTAAGTGTAGTGTTCAACAATTGAGCCAAAGGCCTCAATTTATAGTGTAAGGAGATGGCCCCTCAACTAGTCAACTAATGGCCTTCAATAGCCAATGTAATGACACTTATTGAGGGGTTACATTCAGCCAAATAATGGTTGAATTCATGTGCCAAGTAATGGAGATTAAATGCTCCAAAACCAGCCCAAAGGTCAAAACTTTCCAACTTCTCGTCACGGCATTCTGCCTCCGAAGCACTGCGGCTCTATGAATTAGCGTTGCGGCTCTGTGAATTAGCGTCGTGGCTCCAATGACTGGCCACCCAATTACCGTCGCGATGCTCCGGCACCGCGGCCCTTCACGGCTCCGCGGCGATTTCCATCTCGTTTCGTCTTACACTTCGTACACTTCTTCCTTCGTTTATCAGCGTGGAATACTTTGTCATTTTTGTCCAATAACCTTCCATCATTCTATGTCTCAAACGTATTACATATGTACCAATATCTCTTTTACTAATAAAATTTGTGATACTTTGCACTACGTGTGCACGTGTGTTGGAAATGACATTTCCGACGTGCGGGGCCCCAATTGTTTGAGTCATACATAATGGGATATAATTAATTCCACATTAGTAAATTTCCAACAATCCTCTCTTGAAAGAGATTTTGGTGCACTCATATGGTGCCTTTTCCAGCAATCTTTCAGCGGACCGATGTTACATCTGGATAGGTAGTTTCTGCTTTGAACCTTCCATAGTTGAATACCATCGGACTTACTTACTACGCGGTGAATGTGATGTCTTGAACCGTCAGTGTTTAGTGTAAGCCAAGTCAACGGTACCTACACAACAATTTTCCTTACTCTATTCTTCGTAATGTTTTATTCGTTGTGGCCGTGGACACTTCTTGAAGTCTTAAGTGCGTTCATTTGAGGCTGCATGTCCTCGTACTTAAATATGTGGTCTCCTGCAAGGTATCCTGCTATACCCCATTTTACAAGTGTTAGGAACCATTAAAAGTTTCCCCAAACATAACCTCAACCGGTGAGGATCATTAAAGGTTTTGGAAACTTAACCTTTACCCACACTGCAGATAGCACTTATAGTCTATCTCGGAAACATCTTTGAATTTGGTGTTTCTTTATATTAATCACTATCCGAAGTGCTCATTCTTCCACCGAAGCGCTCAACTGGACCTTTACAACTTAGTTTTCCCATTGAACCTAATTCCTGGGATCTCCAATCAGTAAGGTTGGGTTACCACCTTATTGGTCCTTATAGCTTGGGTTTTAAGCCCATTCCCCTAGATAGGCAGAACATCTGATCCTTGGGTAAGCACTTTGTCAGTGTGTCCGCTATGTTATCCTTTGATTTTATGTAATCAATGGATATTTTACCTGTGGTGATCAGCTACCTAACGGTCTTATGCCTCCGCCGAGTATGACGAGACTTGCCGTTGTACATAGAACTTTGTGCCCTTCCTAGAGCCGACTGACTATCGCAGTGGATCATTACAGAAGGTACGGGTTTGTCCCAACAAGGAACATACTCTAAGAAGTCGTGAAGCCACTCAACTTCTTTTTCTGCTTTGTCTAAAGCGATAAACTCAAATTCCATCGTGGATCGGGTGATGTAAGTTTGCTTAGAGGATTTCCAAGATACAGCCCCACCACCAATTGTAAATACATACCCACTAGTGGACTTGGTGTTCTCTATATCAGATATCCAGTTTGTATCACTGTACCCCTCTTGTACAGCTGGATATCTCGAATAATGTAACTCTTAAGTTAGCATGTATTTCAGGTATCGTAGTACCCAATTCAACGCCTTCCAATGATCATTACTCGGATTACGGGTAAACCTAGCCAACTTATTGACTGCATAAGCAACATCAGGTCGGGTGCAGTTTGTTATGTACATCAAGCTTCCAATCACCTGTGCATACCGCTCATGGCATACGGGTGCACCACGATTTTTATCAAGCTTTTGATTTCTATCCATTGGTGACTTCATAGCCGAACTGTCAAACATCTCAAACTTTCTCAACAAATCCTCGATGTAGTGAGACTGAGATAAGATCAGTCCATCAGACGTCTTAGAGATTTTTATCCCTAAGATAACATATGTGATACCCATATCCTTCATGTCGAAGCATTGTTTCAACATATTTTTAGTCTCTAGAATCAAGCTAAGACTGCTCCATGTGATCAACATGTCATCTACGTACAGGCATATCATGACGAACGAGTCATAATTACCTTTTATGTAGACACATTTGTCACACTCATTAATGGAGAAACCCTTCGATAGCATAGTACTATAAAAAATTTTGTGCCATTGCTTCGGGGCTTGTTTAAGCCCGTACAGAGATATGACAAGCCGACAGACTTTCTTCTCTTGCCTTGGAACCACATACCCCTCGAGTTATTCCATATAAATTTCTTCTTCCAAATCACCATTTAGGAAGGCTGTCTTGACATCCAATTGATATATCTCAAGGTCACACAATGCTGCAATCACAATGAATACTCGTATTGACATCATCCTAGACACCAGGGAGTACATGTCAAAATAGTCAAGGCATTCCTTCTGTCGATAGCCCTTGAGTATTAACCTGGCCTTGTACTTATCTATAGACCCATCTGTTTTATACTTCCATTTGAGTATCCACTTACAACCCAACGATTTATTTCTCGGAGGAAGGTCAACCAACTCCCAAGTATGGTTATGCAGGAAGAAGTCTATTTCACCCTCAATAGCTTCTTTCCAGAGCGGTGCCTCTGGAGTTGACAATGCTTCAGCAATTGTCCTTGGTTCATCATCAACAATATAAGCTACAAAGTCAGGACCGAATGATTTATCCTTCCTAGCCCTTTTACTTCGCCTTGGTTCCATCTCTAGAGTTTCCAAGTTCTAAGAATCTGGAACACTAGATTCCGGATATTCAGTCACTTCGAAGTCCACTAGATCTGAACCATCTAGATCCGGGTAGTCAATGACTCCCGGTTCCTGAGAGCTTTGTTCATAACTTCGTTTGCGAGAGGTTATGTCTTTTTCCTTTCTAGGAAAAGTATCTTCAAAGAATTGAGCATTCCTTGATTCCACTATTGTACCCCCGTGGATATCTGAAATATCTGACTTATGCACTAAGAATCAATAAGCACTACTGTTATTTGCATATCCGATGAAAATGCAATCTACAGTCTGAAGCCCAATCTTGACCTGCTTTGGATTGGATACTTCGACCTTTGCCAAACAACCCCACACCTTTAAATATTTATAAGTGGGTTTCTTTTCCTTCCATGATTCATATGGAGTTTTGTCCTTACCCTTATATGGGACTCTATTAAGAATCGTAGTAGCGGTAAGGACGGCTTCTCCCACATGTTTTGGGGAAGACCGAAATTGATGAGCAATGCATTCATCATTTCCTTCAATGTGCGGTTCTTACGTTCCGCCACACCGTTCGACTGAGGTGAGTATGGAGCCATCATTTGATGAACAATACATGATTTGGCACAATATTCCTCAAATGGCGCTACGTATTCTCCCCCTCTATCACTACGAATGGATTTAATCTGCATGTTTAGTTGGTTCTCAACTTCTGCTTTGTAACGTCGGAACGCTTCAAAGGCTTCATCTTTACTTTTTAACAAGTAAATGTAACAATACTTTATGCTATCATCAATGAATGTCACAAAGTACTTGTTCCCCCCTCTAGTTTGTGCAAACTTCAAATCACATATATCTGTGTGAATAAGTTCTAGAGGAGCGGTATTCCTTTCGACAGATCGAAAAAGAATTTTTGTGAGTTTTGCCTCTATGCACACTTCACACTTATGTTGAGCGTTTATGTCGATAGACGGCAACAACTCCAACTTTACTAACCTTTGGATGGACTTGTAGTTAACATGTTCTAATCTATGATGCCATAAATTAGATGACTCAAGCAAGTAAAAAGAAGCTTCAATATTATTGCTTGCACGTAATACAGACATGGCGTTAACTTTGAAGAGGCCTTCACAGATGAAGCCTCTTCCCACAACGTTTCATTCTTGGTGATTACAAATTTATTGGACTCAAACACTAGCCTAAAACCATCAATAACCAATAAATGACCTGAAATTAAATTTCTCGTAATCTCAGGGACATGCATCACCTCCTTCAGAGTGAGATCCTTTCCAGAAGTCATCTTCAGGACCACATTTCCTACCCTCAGCACGTCAGAGGAAGCGTTGTTACCCATGAACAACTTCTTGTGTATAACTGGTGTATAAGTGGAGAAGGCATCTCTATTAGAACAGGTGTGTCTTGTAGCACCCGTGTCCATCCACCATTACATGGGATTCTCAACAAGGTTTGCTTTAAGCACCACCGCTGAGAACTCCTCAATCGTGTCGTCCAGAAGCCTGTCTTTGACGACGTTAGCCTAAGCCTTGCCTTTGGCCTTGGACTTCTCTTGTTGCTCAGTCTTGAGTTTGCGACAGTCCTTGATCATGTGACCAGGTTTCCCACAGTGGTGACAGTTTCCTTTGAACTTCTCCGTCGCTTGGGTCTTGCCATCTTTCTGGAACATGGTCTTCTTGTTTGGGTTCCCTTTGGCCTCAGCCAGATTCACCTTTGCCTCAGCGGGTTATTTTCCCCTAGGCAAGGCCTTCTTATAATCTTCCTGAATCTGGAGTTTGATAATAAGTTCTTCAAAGGCCATCTCCTTTGTCTTGAGTTTTAAGTAACTCATTCCACGAGGGAGGTAACTTTTCAATCAGTGATGCAACCAAAAACTGTTCATTTGGTTTCATACCTTCCAAATCTAGGTGATGTAGAATCATTTGAAATTCCTGGACTTGGTACATCACTGTTTTACTATCCACCATTTCAAATTTCAGGAATTTCCCAATGATGAATTTATTTGTACCAGCATCTTGTGCATTGTACTTCTTCTGCAGCTTCTCCTATAACTCTTTGGCGGTGCCTACGGTTCAATACACCGTGTAGAGTGGGTCTGACAGGCAGTTCAAAATATAGTTCTTACATATGAAATCACTATGACTTCATGCATCAAGAACCATCTTCATGCCATTAATGACATGGATACCTTGGCACCCTTCAGCCGTTTCAGTTGGCGAAGGGTCCATTTCATCTCCAGCTTGTGAATGATCTTCTGTTAGGAAATGATACATTTCCATAACAGTCAGATAAAAGAGCATCTTCTGTTGCCATTTCTTGAAGTTGGAGCCCATGAACTTTTCTGGGCGTTCATGGTGGAATCCAGCGGGTGGAGGAACTGTAACATTCCCTTGAGCAGCAGGAAAGGCGTTGGATGAGCCTTGAGCAGTAGTGAAGGCATTAGGTGTGCCTTGAGCAGCAGAGGGGTTGCCTTGAGTAGTGGCAGCAGCAGAATCAGAAGCGAGTTGTTCTCTTCCAGTCATCTTTCTAAGCACTTACAACAAATCTTGTCTTAACGGAGGGAGTGTTTCACGAGCCATTTGGACTTTATAAATTCTTTTTTTTTTAATTACTAAGGGTTACCAAACTTGACTCAATGAAGAATGAATCTCCAAATTCATCTCAAAATAAGGAGAAAACCCAGCAAGATGAAAGAGTACTATTTTCCCACTTCAATGATTGTCATTGCAACATCTAATTGGCGACATATTGGTCGGTCGGAATAGAATGATCTTAGAACTTTTTAAGAGTATTTTTCCTAGCGTAACTATCTCTCTTCTATCTAAAAGGTAAATGTGGGATACAACAATTGCACGGAATGGGAAGTAAGTAAATATTACAATTGCTAGAAAGGATAAACTAAATATTGCAACAAAACTGGAAATCAAGAATGAAACAAACTCCTTGTGTGATTTGCTGAGTCGAGTGATGGCACTCTGTCTTTAAGATAAGATTACCCCGTATATCTCCTTTTACGTTGTCGGGAAATAGTCTCCCAAGATACAACAACAACTTAACAATTGAGCAAAGGAAATCACAGTGTTACTCTTGAAGAACTTTGAGTATAGTAAACTTGCTAGAGAGGAAGAAGAAGATGCTAGAAAATTCTGTAAATATTTCTAAGTGTAGTGTTCAACAATTGAGCCAAAGGCCTCAATTTATAGTGTAAGGAGATGACCCCTCAACTAGTCAACTAATGGCGGTCAATAGCCAATGTAATGACACTTATTGAGGGGTTACATTCAGCCAAATAATGGCTGAATTCATGTGCCAAGTAATGGAGATTAAATGCTCCAAAACCAGCCCAAAAGTCAGAACTTTCCAACTTCCCGTCGCAGAATTCTGCCTCCGAAGCACCGCGGCTCTGTGAATTAACGTCGCGACTCCAGTGACTGGCCACCCAATTAGCATCGCGGCTCCGACGGTGTTGCACCGAGGCCCTTCACGGCTCCGCGGCAATTTTCGACTCGTTTTATCTTACACTTCTTCCTTCGTTTACCAACGTGGAATACTTTGTCATTTGACCAATAATCGTCCATCATTCTATGTCTCAAACGTATTACATACGTACCAATATCTCTTTCACTAATAAAATTTGTGATACTTGGCACTACGTGTGCACGTGTGTCGGAAACGATGTTTCCGACGTGCGGGGTCCCAATTGTTTGAGTCATACATAATGGGATATATTTAATTCCATATTAGTAATTTTCCAACAGTAAATGCTCGTCACAGCAGGACATCTTGATTACAAAAGATCAAATAATTTTTGAAGCGACTGACATTACTAACTCGCTTCTATTTGAAAGGTTAAATACCCATAAGAGGGAGATAACTGCCTTTTCGATTACAAAACATGATCAAATAATTTTTTGAAGCGATTGATGAGATTATCATTCTTCTATTTGAAAGGTTAAATGTTCGAGGGAGACAAGTGTCTTTATTCATTACACTAAATAGATCAAAAAAAAATTTGAAACGATTGATGGCACTACCTTTCTTCTATTTGAGAGGTTAAATGTCCGTCAGAGGGAGACAAATGCCTTTATTCATTACACAACAAATAATTTTTTGAAGCGATTGATGAGACTATCATTCTTCTATTTGAAAGGTTAAATGTCTTCCGTCAGAGGGAGACAAGTGCCTTTATTCATTACACAAAATAGATCAAATTATTTTTTGAAGCGATTGATGAGACTATCATTCTTCTATTTGAAAGGTTAAATGTCCGTTAGAGGGAGACAAATGTCTTTATTCATTACACAAAATAGATCAAATAATATTTTGAAACAATTGATGGGACTATATTTCTTCTATTTGAAAGGTTAAATGTCCGTCGGAGGAACTTTATTCATTACACAAAATAGATCAAATAATTTTTTGAAGGGATTAATGAAATTATCATTCTTCTATTTGAAAGGTTAAATGTCCGTAAGAGGGAGACAAGTGCCTTTATTCATTACACAAAATAGAGCAAATAATTTTTTGAAGCTATTGATGAGACTATCATTCTTCTATTTGAAAGATTAAATGTTCGTCAAAGGGAGACAAGTACCTTTATTCATTACACAAAATAGATCAAATAATTTTTTGAAACGATTGATGGAACTATCTTTCTTCTATTATGAAAAGTTAAACGTTCATCAGAAGGAGAAAAGTGCTAATCTCTTGATTACATAAAGATCAAATAATTTCTGAAGCAAATTAACTTTCAGCCATGAGACATGTGGAGCTTTATTTCAAGTGGGGCTGCATATACACACAAAATGAATTAAGGTAACTCTAACTTCCTCTTCTTCTTTTTTTGTTCTTTTTGGTTGTTTTGTAGTCTAATATTATAATTTCACCACAGTTTAAAGTGTATAAATTGCATGTCCTTTTGCTGAGTTTTTAACTAACAAATGTGATACACGGTCTAAATGCATGTAATTATATTTTAAAAGGTTTGTTAAAGTGTTGACATTTTAAAAATAATGTACTCCTTCCGTTTCATTTTAATTGTCGCTTTAGCTTTAGAAATCGTCCCTAAATAAGTGTCACTTAGAAATTCAAGACCAACGTTGCCAATTGTTTCCAACCAAGTAGTCATTTTTAATATTGCTCAATTAATTATTAACATCTAAAACATAGGGGTAACTTAATAAATTACACCTAATATTTGTTTAATGAACGTGAAAAAAGCTAAAGCGACAGTTAAATGAAAAGATGGGAGTAGTATTTTAGTTTTACTTTTGAAAATTTATAGAAAGGTATTATGGGCCTATTATGGGTACACTACATAGGTAATTAAAGAGACCATCAGAAGTTAGTTAAAAGGGTTTTGGCTACATTAGTAATATCGATTACGGTAACAATTAGAAAACCAATGACGCCTAATTTTTTCCCCAACAAATAGTAAACTAATACTATTTCCCGTTTAAAATATATTTAGCACTTAGCACTTAGCACACCCATTAAAGAATACTAACTTTCAGAAAAAATAGGCAAATTAATTTACTCCCCAACAAATGTCATGACCCAAGGAAACATCAAACTTAATTAGCCACATGTGACATGCCGACCTGTTACATCCCTAATTGGCTGTGCCAGAGTTATGAAATGAATTTTTATTGATCTTGAGCTACTCTACCAAAAGTTGACTTAGGATAGTATTCTTAAATTCTTCAGAATTGAATTACAAATTATCAAACTAGTGGACGTTGTAAACTGTGTTATTCAGGGGTAGAATTAGAGTACAGGTTATGAGTTTGTTAACACTCAAAAATAATTTAAGTGTTTAGCCGAGTTCAGTGACAGCCGAACTATTCCAGAGCCGAATTTACTTCTAGCCCTCGACTACAAGAACTTCATCGGCTACTAAGGCATCTTAGCCGAGTTGTTAGTTAGAGGTACGGCTGTGACCCACTCAGATGCCGACTCCTCAACGACCAAGTCAAAAGGGTTTCTGAACCCCTATAAGCGGTAACGGCCAACAACAGATAAAAGAAAGGGTCATTATCCGAGCAAGAGGAGTAGAGGGTGAGAAAATCGGCACCACCTCCCCCATAGTCGGCCATTGAACTTAGTGGGTTACTTGACGGCTGACATGGGGGGCACATTTGTACAATTGTTTTTTCTTTTTGTATTATAAATAGGATCATTCTTTGTATATAGAACACAACCAATCAATCAAACAACTAAAATTTTATCTATCTTTCTATCCTTTACTTTTACTGTACTCCGTTGTATTCATGTTTCTTACCTCTTAGTTTACTCATACCATCGTCATAACGCTTTCTGGAGTAGTTGGGGAACACATTGCTGGAGATTAGAGTTCCGTTTTCATCCCAAATCGCTTAAGTTAAGGAATCAATTTCTCTCCTGATATCATCAGCCGATACAACGACAGATAACAGAATTTGGGGCGAGAACAAATTTGGCACGCCCAGTGGGACCATAGATGAATTAATTGCAAAGTTTGATTTCCATGTCAGGATCATTCTTGGCGTATGCCTAAGGTCCGATAAAAAACGAACCTCGAGCCCAGTCCACATCCTAAACAAAATCCTCCCAGAATGAACAACGAACCAGCATCCTCCTCGGGTATGCCTACATCGGTTGATACCCATCCACTTCCTCAATCAACCCAAGTTGTGGAAGAATCTAGCCAATCTAAAGGTCCAACCATAATGACAACGTCTTTTATTAGACAACAGATCGACTTGGGCATCCACGACAATATGTACCAAGTTTCTAAACAGTTGGCTGACATTGTGAAGCCGATGGTACATAATGAGGTTCATCAAGCGAGAGAGATGGAAACCAACCGAATGCACCAAGGAGAATGTTCGGCTAGTTCTGCCATCCCTCTAACGAGCGATGCTGTTCAGCATGAGACCGTGACTCCCGGTGTTGTTCCTCAGCGGTATGTGCATCAGCTAGTGCTCACTCAGGCGCAACCGATAGTTCACCTAGGAACACAAGCCCAATCGCCTGGCAACCAGCACACGGCATGGTCGCCGCCGAACCTTGGGGGGCAAAATGTGCCACTTGACCAAGCGAGTCTGCAGTATGGGCAGATCAACATGGATCGGAGACCAGTTCAGCCTCTAGGACACTTTGGATTGCCGCCCGTTATGCCGTACGTTTCTACGAACGACCCTATGATGCAGGCGAACAATGTTGTCCAGCCGAATTGGTAGTCGATGGCCCCTGGCTATGACTTAGCTCAGCTATCTGGTGACGCTGTTTATAGCGGAATACCATTACAACAGTCATTGCTAGTACCCAATCCATCCTTCCAGGAAGCGTAAATTTTCTAAGAACGGCCACGTCTGAGGAGAGCAGCCATGGAACACCGTTCCACCTTATCCTCAAGCTCCGTTAGCCGTTCCAGGAGCTTAGGTTGTAGGCTTTTGTGGCCATATCCAACAATAGCCATGGGGCATTACCCCAACTTTTAGTAGTGGCCAACAGACCACCTACAACCTTCAAAACCCTATCTAACAAAGTACAGAATGGAGGCCGCCAGTGCAGAACACCTACCAGCCGAATCCAGTCGAGAATCGACAGGGGACGTCACAACTGATAAACCCAGAAATTATTGCTAATACTATGCGGAGGTACTTCGGCATCTAACTGAAACCTTTGGACATGCATGTTTATATGAAGCCTTACCCCGATTGGGTAGATCGGATAGCACCTTTGCCGAAGGGCTTCAAAATATCAGAGTTTGCCATCTTCTCTGGCTACGACAACAAATCCATTATCGAGCACATAAATAGATTTACTACCCAATGCGGCAAGATTGACCAGAATGAGTATCATAAGTTGCAGTTATTCCCTCTCTCTCTAACGAAAACAACTTTCGCATGGTACTCTCATTTGGCTCCTGATTCCGTGTAGAGCTGGCTGACATAGAGGGTTGCTTCCATGATAGGTTCTATTGGACCCAACCTCAGGTTACTGTGGCTGATCTAACGAATCTCAAACAGCAGGTCGATGAATCGGCTGCCGATTTTATCGAGAGGTTCACAAAGAATGTTGGGAAATGCACCGTACACTTCCCCGAGTCTGAGTGTGCCCACATGATAATCAACAATATGCACCCTCAGTTAAATGAGAAGTTGGTGGGACAATCCTGCTCTGACCTGAGCCAGTTAACCAAAAAGGCTAGCCAAATAAAGTAGTACATCCAGGAAAAGGATCGGAGAAGAGCCAGCCAAAATCTAGGCTCCCACTTGGTATCCATCATTGAAGCGGATGAGTCCGAATCAGAGTCAGCCAATTGCACGACAGACGCAATGGTGGCTGAGATTGTTAGGGGTAAGGATTACTCTTGCCCAGCCTTGAAAGCCGTAAAAGGCAAGGAGACGAGTTCATCCGATGACAGGGTCGGTTACTCATTTGACATCACGAAGGCAGATCAGATCTTTGATCATCTACTCAAAGATAAGCAAATTCGGCTGCTTGATGGTCATAGGATTCCGCCTGTCGAGGAACTCAAAGATAAGAAGTACTGTAAGTGGCATAATTCATACAATCACTCTACTTCCAATTGTGTGGTCTTCAGAAAGACGATCCAAAAGGGCATCAATGAGGGGAGGTTCAAGCTAGCCGACAAGAGTATAGCTGAAATGTCCATTGATACCGACCCCTTTCCCGCGGTACCAATATCTATGGTATCTTTTGCTAAGACCGATGAGTCAAGGGACACCAAAGGGAAATAACTGATGAAAAGGGTGTGGGTCCCAAAGAAACCTACCGAAGGGGAGAAAGCCACAAGGACCTCTGTGTTCAATCGGTTAGGCAGCCTACATGACATTCGTGATGACAGACAGCCAGCTAGGAGCAGTTTTCATGGCCGCCCTGAATATTCGAGGGATATTGAACGAGAACTTCAGGAACAAACCATGAGGTTTAGAAGGGTCCCTACCAACGCCAGGCATAGGCCTTGGGGGCAAGTACGGATGCCAACCAACCGGCAACCAAGCATGCCTCGAATAAATGAAGAATCACTTCCTAAAACCAAATAGAGGGTGGTCGAGTTTAACATAAATGAGGGTCTTTCGTCCTTACGCATCGCGGTTAGACTTGAGGACCAGGTGAGACCTCGGAGAATGATTAAACCATCCGCCAACACAGAAGAGGGGAAAATGGTCTGTCAATCAGGCTCTCGAAAAAAAAGGCACTACCGAGAGTCGCATCCAGGACTCAGAAAAGAAGGATGTAACGTGCCAAGGCCTTGCGTAAGATGCGACAGACATTGCATCTTATATCCAACACCAAGGAAGCCAAAAATCATGAGATTCCTGAGTTTGTAGTAGCTGAGGCTATCGAGCGGGCATTCAGCTCAGTTGCTTCAGGGGCGATGTCGCCTGAAGGAGAGACGTTGGGTCAACCAGAGTTGGATGAACAGCCCACCGACAACCCGACGAAGGAACCATGGCAAGAGAATGTGGCCCCAGATTGACCTCTAACCAAGGCAATCCCACATATCGTGCAGAAGATTTAGTCTGAGGATCCCCAGCCGATCCCTATCTGTTTCTATGAAATGGAAGATATGAGCTTCTGGTCAGTCGAATTGGATAAAGGATGGGACTCCATCCTCGATTTATTTAGCCATAACCTGGCTGATGAGATGTGGGCAAACATTGAAATGGTCAGCCTAATCCCATGTGAGTTCTGGGACAGCCGCTCCGCGCTGGATAGCCTAGAATGTGATGTTGTGTAGAAGATGCAGTATGGGAAACAATAGCCGATACTACGTCTAGGGACTCTTTGAGCACTGTATTTGGTGCACCCACAGAAGATATAGTTAAACACCTCAAGCCCTTCTATGTGAAGGCGTACATCAACGACAAAACCATTAATTGAGTGTTCGTCGACAATGGGGCTGTGCTGAATGTGATGCCGCTGCTTACTTTGAAAAGCCTCAACAAAACCAGAGAAAATCTCATCCCAACTAACATGAAAATGACTAGTTTTATGGGAGATGCTTCTGAAGCGTTGGGGATTTTAGTGGCATAAATCACTGTGGGTCCCAAGATGATTAGATCTGTATTCTTTGTGATAGACGGCAAGCCGTCCTACACCATTCTACTGGGCAGGGACTGTATTCACACCAGCCGATGCCTTCCTTCTACCATGCATCAAAAGCTCATCTTTTGGGAAGGAAACAAGATAGAAATCATCCCAGCGGATGATAACCCGTTCCAACCAGGGGTTCAGAACATAGAGGTTGTCCTCTATTCACCCTATATGGCTCTCATAGCCATCACAGAGTAATATGAAAAAGGATATTGGAAATCCTGTAATCTTACCTCGCGAGGGTTTAAAATAAAATAATTAGCCGAACCACGACTTACCTTGGAGGATCTAAACAGTTGAGAAAACCCAACTTATGCGTGACTTGTGGCATCAACTGACCGCCCTAAGTTCTGATGCAAGGATAGCCGATGTATCGCAAATAGGGAACCACGATAGAAAACCAGATCTGGCGGCCAACAATATTTGAGCCGCTGACAGGAAATTTATGCCTAGCTTTGTTTGTCTTTGTTCTACGCTTGTACAAAACTCGAGTGTTATTTAATACCCCGTGTTGTGTACGTTTTGTGCAAAGTTTGAATAAACTTGTTTTACAAGGACATGTCTTAAATGAAATGGGCAATCAGAAACTCCAAATCTACAGCTACGGGGACGACATCCTATCGGCTAAATCTTTGGCCAAGATGCAGTGTTGTCCTTAGAAGTTAATATCATTATGGATGGCCAAACCAAACTTTCTAAGTTTGGAAGAATATTAGCAGGCCATGCTAATGGATTTGGGTCAGTTGGATGAAAATCGACTGACAATCATAGAAAGAGTCAAATCCGGTAAACGTAAAATGGCAAAAGCATACGACAAACATATAGAGCCTAAAGAGGTTTATCGAAGGAGACTTAGTTTGAAAGGTTATCCCGCCGATTGAAATGAAAGATCGTAAAATTGGCGAATGATCGCCAAACTAGAAAAGGACTATTCGTAGCGAACCCACGGGTTGCCGGCAATACAGATCAAGCGATGAACATGCATGGAAAAGAAATGTAAATGGTAAACATTTTGAAGAAATATTACCTATCGATTTTGGGGCATGCATAAGTAATCGACAGCCACAGACCGCCTGCTTGGTCGCAAAAGAGGCTAATTTTCCTTGGATTCGGGGAATGTACAGGTAAACGACAGCCACATACCGGCTGCCTGGTCACAATAACAAGCCCATTCGATTTGGGATCGATACCACTAAGAGGCTGAATTGGTCGACCTTGAACAAATCAAAGGCTGCACTACTTCATCAGCTATTGAAGTCTCAGGATCAGCCGAATCAACAGTTGCTTGGTCTTCCCTAATTGCTGCAGTCTATTCTTCATCACCAGCCACAACAATGGCCACTACCCCAGCCACTCCAGCTCTTACGTGGACCTTTTTTTCAGCACCCAGCAAAGGCTCAGCCGCTACAGTCGATGGGGCCTTGGTAAAAGACTGAGTATTGACCGATATCTCTTGAACAACAGAAGCAACGATGGCTTCGGATGGCAAGTCCATAAGGGTATCGGCCGACAACTCGGCAATAAGATCAACTGGCAAGGGAGAAGTGATTGTCGGCATTGCTTGAACTAGATAGTTTTTCCACACAGTCCATTTATTCTCCAGTTTGGCCAGTCGTTCACTACAGAGTCTAAGGCGCTTATGGCCGGAGTAATAGCACCTATCTCCGTCTGGATCCGCTCCAACTCAACTCGCAGTTTGGACAGCCGCTCCTGCAAATCATTTCTTCGGCTGACATTTTGTTATCTTGCTACATTAACCTCATTGAAAGAAGTCTGAACGCGATTCTTCTCTTACCGAAGAGACCCTAAGTGTTGCAGAGCAGCGATAACCTGATCATGGTTATCTTTGGCCGTTCTATATAAAGCAAACAAATCATTCAGATCCAAAGTCATGTCATTGTAAGTGGCTGCTAGAGCCGGGGAATCCGTTGTTTCTTTCGACAGTCAAAGAAAAGAGGCCCTCAGAGCATGTAACTCCTCTTTGGTGGTTGGAATTCCCCTGGCGAGAGATTTCTCGACTAGCTCTCGATGGACGCCAACAGGCGAAGCTGATTGAGATGCAGTGTCGACTAAACTAAAAAAGCAGAAAAGCATGATGCTCGGCATCATCGACTGGAAGAGGCGATATCCGACGATTATTGGTTATAAACTGGTCGTAGCCTGAAGAAGTCTTTGAGACTTTGATGCCTAAATCGACAATATCTATATCGCTTAGGACAGGCACCTCGGCTCCCGGAACTGGAAGGCTAAGTATCGCCTTCACATCAAGCAGTGTAGGGGTTATCATCCCCAGAGAAAACCAAAAGCATTGACGGTAGTCAACCAATAACCAAGAAATGTATATATGAGGCCGATATTGCAGTAGATATCAGTCTTCGATAGTACAATGGCGTTGTAAAGACCCATACGCCCCCATTTGTTTCCTTTGTCTGACCTGACCCGGTCCACCCAAGCAGAATAGTTGGCGACCTTGGTCGGCCAGGTGCGTAGGTTAGCCGGATAGCGGTCGGCAGTGAACCAGTCGCAGGTGAGGGGAAGGTCATAGGTCATTGGGCTAAGATGTTGAGATAAAAGAACGTCACCTTGTTCCGGCCTACCATAGGGAGCCTGAACCATCTGTTTATCAACAAGAACCAAGGTATCGATTAGGTCTTTATCTGCTAAAGTGGTCCCATATATCTTCTGAGAAGAGGAAGAAGAAGACATTGTATCCGAGTAAGAAAAAGGTCGAGATTAGGTTTTTTTTTATGTAGAAGAGATCAGAGATAATTGTAAGATCAAGTAAAAAATTCTCAGAAAGATGTCTCTTCTTAAGTAGATCTCGATGCGCAGCGGAGATTAGGGCTACCTCTTCGAATGCACGGTTGGAAAATATTTGAATCGATTCATGGTAACAAGGACACCTCGATTGAAAGGGAAATCCAATTCAGAAGTAATCAACATTGCATGCAGTGGAGACAAGACGATTGAAGTGACATGCGCAGCAGACTGAAACGACGGCTACTTTCGGATACATCAACTCAACAGTCACACTCGAGTTAATGTAGGGGGACAATTGTTAACACTCAAAAATAATTTAAATGTTTAGCCGAGTTCAGTGACAGCCGAACTGTTCCAGAGCCGAATTTACTCCTAGCCCTCGACTACAAGAACTGCATTGGCTACTAAGGCATCTTGACCGAGTTATTAGTTAGAGGTACGTCTGGGACCCACTCAGATGCAGACGCCTCAAAGATCAAGTCATAAGAGTTTCCGAACCCCTATAAGCGGTAACGACGAACAATAGCTAAAAGAAAGGGTCATTATCCGAGCAAAAAGAGTAGAGGGTGAGAAAATCGGCTCCACCTCCCCCATAGTCGACCATTGAACTTAGTGGGTTACTTGACGGCTGACATGGGGGAGGGCACGTTTGTACATTTGTTTTTCCTTTTGTGTATTATAAATATGATCATTCTTTGTATATAGAACACCAATCAATCAAACAACTCAAATTTTATCTATCTTTCTATCCTTTACTTTTACTATACTCTGCTGTATTCATGTTTCTTACCTCTTAGTTTACTCATACCACCGTCCTAACGCTTTATGGAGTAGTTGGGGAACCCATTGCTGGAGATTAGAGTTTCATTTTCAGCCCAAATCGATTATGTTAAGGAATCAATTTGTCTCCCGATTTCATCAACCGATACAACGGCAGATAACAGAATTCGGGGCGAGAAAAGAGTTTCGTCGAATTTATTGACTTTGCTTCAAGTTCTATATTTGACTTAAGAAATTCATCGAATCTGTATGAATTATTTAATTTATAATCAAATATCTTAAACGAATAAAAATTTCAAACTCATAAACATTAAATCTTGATTCCGCTTCTACTTTTTATTAAGAAAAATTATGTGTTATATATATGATCAAACATCGGATGAAAAAAAAATCGGATTGTGATAGTGGATCGTCCACTTGCTGAATCACCAATCTAAAGTAAGAAATGTTCACCACTTACCTGGCAACAGAATCTTGTTTTTTTAATTATTTAAAATGTATATATGTGCTCACTTCAGTTGACAATTTTATGCTATCCAAAGAGATATTAGAGTTCTCAGTTCAGTCCTACGAGCAATAAATAACTAAATATTATAAGAATTTTATACTACCAAATTACTTTGGATAGTTGACAATTTGTTCTTTTGAATTTTTATTGATCCCAAAGAGATTTAGAGATATTTTTCTTTTGAACATTTGGATATTTTTCTCTGCAAAAGTTTGTCATATAACTATCATTTTTTTATAAAGTAAAATTGTCATATAACTATCACTTTTTTTTTTATCAAAATCACTTAACTTTGTATTCTAACACAAAAGTGACATAACTATCACCTTTTCACCAAATCCAATTAACTATGTTTTCTAACTCTAAAAAAAGTGACAGGTATGTGACTTTTGTGTTAGAAAACATTGTTAAGTGACCTTGGTGAAAAAAAGAGATAGATATGTGACTTTTATATTAGAAAACATAGTTAAGTGACTTTGGTGAAGAAAGTATAATTATGTGATTTTTATGTTAGAAAATATAGTTAAGTGACTTTGACGGAAAAAAATGATAGTTATGTGACTTTTTTGTTAGAAAACATAGTTAAGTGATTTTAATGAAAAAAGTACACTTATGTGACTTTTGTGTTATAAACATAGTTAAGTGACTTTAATGAAAAAAATGATAGTTTATTAAGTTTATAAAATTTTGCAAATATATCATTTCAAAATAACTTCAGACATGCAATAACTTATGAAATTTGAACTTCATCATATGGCATCATATGGTCATATGTGGCTGAAATTCAGGCATTTTTGCCTGAACTTCATACACATATGGCTAAAACTTAAAACACATATTGTTGAAGTTTAGCCATTTTTATCTGAACTTTCACTACATATAGCTGAAGTTTAGCCATTTATGCTTGAAGTTCATGTGAGTAATTTTTAGCTCAGAAATAACAATTTGTTAATCGAATTTCAACAATCAAACGCACAACTCAACGTCCGATTCTACTTCAAAGGAGCTCAATTTGAAACATAAGCTTCAAATATTGTAAAAATATCAATTATTAATTTGTTAGAACAATAACAAATCTAACAGACTTATTTTGTAATATTAATTTGACAATATTTTCAAGTTTTTCCAACGACACCAATTTATAAAAACTTACTTCTCATAAAAGGAGACAATGTGTTTATCTATGTTTGCCAAAATTGCATACATATTAAATCATTTTAAAATATTTAATACAAATTAACTAACAGTATTCAAATAGAATACTCTTAAATTTTTCACTATGGATTAGACCGATATAGTAATAATAAATAAATACTCATAAATCTTGACAGTCTAATCATCCAATCAATGAACATGGGGGGGGGGGGGGTCGTTGAATAACATTGAGCTGTCCCCACTCTCTTGCCGACAAAGTCCTAAATTGTTTAGAAATTACGTAGTTGAACTCTTTAAAAATTATATAATTCCAAAGTAGTCCAACCAAAAAAGAAGAAGCCGAATGGAACGTGTCTACTTTAAAGTTTATATTGTGAGTCACACCATACATCCAATTGTCCTATGTAAAGCTGGATATTATAATTTACTTATCTACTTTAAAACAAGATTTTTATAGGCTTAATATGTTTAAGGTACTTTTACAATAAATTTTAATTAGACATTCAAATTATAACTTTTGAACACATGATAAAGTATTTTTATTAGACACTTTCGGTTCAAATTATAAAAAAACTTTACAGTAGTTAAGTTAACAACATAAAATATGTCAATTTCACTAATTATACATATCATATTCAATTAAAAAACACCTGAGAGGTTTTACAACTTATTAGGGCTAATTTATATTTTAAGTGAATAGCTTATCTACGTAATAATCAATAGGTACTTGCGAACATTCATAAAAGTTTTCTATGAAAGTCTCAAGTTCAAAACTTCCTGTCTAAGATATGATGGGATTTACCTTCTGGGTAGAATTCATTGCGCGGAATTTACTTAGTGCGACTTACCTCTCTTATGTAATTTGCGGGCTATTATAAATAAGCGGAGTTTAGTCTGTGCACACCAAAAGATAGCTGGGGCAACTTCTCTTATCATCAAAAAATAATTAAAATCAACAATGTAATAAAAATATTTTATTCTATTAAATGATTAATTGAAACAAGTCTTAGTTACAGTGAATTTGCTGGCAAGTTTAACGGCTCTTTAAGCCCCTTTTTTATATCTAAAACTTACACAAATCACAAAATTAAAACTTTGTAATAACAAGATCATCATTTCTTGCAAAAAAAAGAAGGGGGAGATCTTTTCCTGTTTGGTTCTTTACAAGTCAACCATTTTGTCTGATCTTGACTTCTTTCTCAATGCGATACAATCAATAAAATTCTTCCCCCACAAATTCCCATTTCTATATTATTCTGATTCCCAAACCAGAGAATCCTACTTTATTTATTTTTTTCATTGATTTTCAAGAACACATTTTTAAACACCCTTTGTATTGTTTTACATGATTCATGAAAAATGGCTTCACAAATTTTCTCTAAGGTGAAAAGTGAAGGTGGGTCATCGGAGAGTGGTGGTTCTGAAAGTGGAGCTGATGAAAGAGGTGGAAATAATGATACTTTTGAGTATTTTGGTTGGGTTTATCATTTGGGTGTTAATTCAATTGGCCATGAGTATTGTCACCTTAGATTCTTGTATATCCGTGGAAAGTATATGGAAATGTATAAGAGAGATCCCCGTGGAAAGTATATGGAAATGTATAAGAGAGATCCCCGTGAAAATCCTGGCACTGTAAGTTTGTTTCAGCTGTGTGATGGTTTTTGTTACTTAAGAATTTTCTTGTTCCTTTTTTCAACATGTGAAAAGTAGTTTGTACTTTTGTACCAATTTTTTAATAACTATAGTGTCTGAGTCTGAAGGGTAGTCTTGGAGTAACTGGTAAAGTTGTTGTCATGTGACCAGGAAGTCACGGGTTCAAGCCGTGGAAACAACCTCTTGCAGAAATGCAAGGTAAGGCTGCGTACAATAGACCCTTATTGTCCGGCCCTTCCCCAGAGCCCGCGCATAGCGGTAGCTTAGTGTACCGGCTGCCCTGCCCCTTTTTATAGTGTCCGAGTCAGCTAGACCATTTTCACGAGGTACCTACTACCTCCTGTCGTTGGAGATATCGGATAACTATGTCCGCTAGGACAGATAGGAAGAAATTAAATTACCTAGTGTTTTTTTTTGTCCTGTGTTGCTTGGAAATTTCAAAAATGTTTCCGGGTGCGTATCGGATCCTCTAAAATAGTGCATTTTTGGAGGATCCGACATGAATGCGACAACATTTTGTAAGAGTCCAAGCAACATACTCAAAAATGTTGTCGGGTGCGTGTCGGATCCTCGAAAATTAGTGTATTTTTGGACGATCCAACAGTAGTGCGGAAAACATTTTTGAAGAGTCCGAGCAACATAGGATTTGAACCGGAGACCGCTAGGCAACACCCTTAGGTGTAGTTTCTACTTTTGTATCATTTAAGTGGATTGAAATAGGAAGAATGCGATATGACTTAAATGTTGATTAATGAATGGCTAAAAAAGGGAAGTTTTTGAGTTGTCGGACGAGACCATTTTGGATTAGCTGGAATCTTTAAGTGCTTCTTGAGTTGGATTTTCTTGAAACGGTTGTAGTTAATGTATGTGGTAATTACTAACTACTAGATAATTTCTTAGAATTGGTTATAATTAAACAAAGATTCATGTGGATGGCATCTAAGATGCGGAAACCATGTAAACGGATCAAAGTTGTCATATTATGTTAAGAGGCACAAACGATCAAATTGTACCTTCACGAGTCAGCAGACAAATGACTTGAGGTGAAGAAGGTGTTGATACTTTTGGCATCATAACTTTGGCTAAATTCCTCAAAAATATGTCTTTGGATGCAAATTTATCTTTTGTACCTTGTTAAGTGGATTAAACTTAGAACAATGAGGTAAGACTTAAACTATGATCAATGAATGGCTAAAAATGGAAGTTTTTGAGCCCTGGTATGAGACCCTTTTGGATTAAGGTTTGCTTGAAATGGTTGTAGAAAATTTAATACAACAGCAAACTATGCCTCAATCCAAACGAGTTGGGGTCGGCTATTGAAAATTTAATGCATGTGGTAAAAAAAAATAGATAATTGCTTAGAATTGTTTTTTATTAAACTAAGATTCATGTGGATGGTATCTAGGAGGGGGGGGGGGGGGGGGCTATGGAAAATTTAATGCATGTGGTAAAAAAAAATAGATAATTGCTTAGACTTGTTTTTTATTAAACTAAGATTCATGTGGATGGTATCTAGGAGGGGGGGGGGGTAGCATGTAAAGGGATCAACGTTGTCATTTTTATGTTAAGAAGCACACGCGATGAAATTGTAACTTCACGAATCAGCGGACAACTGAATTGAGGTGTTGATGCATGTAGTATCTTAGCACACATAAATGATGAAATAAGAGGAGGTTGTTTGACATGGGTTAGTCATGTCTTACGTCGACCTTCGCATGTACCGATCCATAGATATGAAACCATGATGATTGAAGGTATTGAAAAGGTACGAGGTAGACATAAAATCACATGACAGTGAGATATCTTGAAAAACGACAATCTCTTGGAATCCATGCAGATTTAGTGATAAACAGGGCACAACGGCAGCAAAAGATCATATAGGTGATACCAATTAATTGGGTTAAGGTTTAGTTCTGTTGGTATGTTTACTTTAGGTCCTATATTCACTAGGAGTCTTTTTGTCTTGTTTGTAGATTTGTATGTTTGTAGAAATTTAGAGAACTCTATTGCTAGAGTATCCAAATTTCTAAATATGTTACTCCCTCTGTCCCAAAAAGATTGTCCTACTTTCCTTATTAGTTTGTCCCAAAAAGATTGACACCTTTATATATTTAGAAATAATTTAACTTTATGAGATGATTTACAGCCACACAAATATTTAAGGCTTGTTTTGGACCACACATTGCAAGAGTCATATTTTATTTCTTAAACTTTGGGCCAAGTCAAACTAGGACAATCTTTTGGGGACGGAGGGAGTAATAAAAAGGACAGCCTGGTGGACAAAGCATCATGTGTCAGCAGGGTCTGGGGAAGGACCGCACCCCAAGGGGAGGGGTGTGTGATGTAGACAGCCTACCCTAATGCAAGCATTAGTGGTTGCTTCCACGGCTCGAACTCGTAACCTATAGGTCACACAGAGACAACTTTATCGTTGCTCCAAGCTCCCCTTCTTTCTAATATGTTAGTATTTACCATATTTGATCGAGATAGGTCTGATGGAGCGACATGGATAGTGATGATTCACACAGCCAATCCCAACTAGCTTAGGATGGAGACATAGTTTGTTGCAAATTCGTTAAGCTAGTTTTGTTGATAGTATGTGTTCATATGTTTTCTGGTGAGGTCAGATATACTTGGTAAAACATGAGAAGGAAGTGATATCTGGATTATATGGTATATGCTGATAAAGAACATGGGGTTTTTCATCGGATACAGAATGCTTGTAGCTCTTTCCAGAGAAACACCTAACAATTCTATTTATAGAAAAAAGGAAGTTAAATTCAGGATTTCTATTTGCAAAAGTTTGTAAGAATAGCTACTTTTTGAAGGCAAAACCATTACATCTTCAAATTTATCTTCTTTCTGTTTCTTTGTATGCCCAGAACTTTCTGGCCATCCTTAGTGACAATGCTTCTAAAGTTTGCATACTAGGGCCATTTCCTCACATTTGTTGTCAAGCTTGTATCGAACAATTGCTTCATAGAATACAAGTATTTTCAGTGTTTAATGACAAAAAGAAAAATGAGTATTTTAGTATCCGATGTATTTGCTGCAAAAAAGCGAAGGCCTTGATTTATGTTATTACATCCTTGTTGCAGAAACCAATAAGGAGGGGTGTTATAAATCACACGCTTATGGTTGAGGAAATAGGTCGTCGAAGAGTTAACCATGGGGTGAGACTCAAAACCGTTGACATTACATTGATTTTTCTGCCCCTTCAGCATAAATTTGGCCCTTCTTTTAATTGGTGCATCATGTACTTTCAGATAAATTTTCTTTGTACCATACCCCAATGATATTTTCTTTTTCTTTTGTCCTTTCTAGGATCTCTATGTGTTGAGGTTTTACAATCGATTGGACGAGTCAAAAAGGGGAGAAGTAAGTGTGACTTCATTCTTTATGTGTTGTTAATAAAGCTGATGATGCATATCTTTCTTTTGTTAATAAAGAACAGAAAGCACATAATATATTGACATGCTCTCTGATTAATGATGTCATCAACTAGGTGTATGAGATCTCATCTTTAAATCCAAAATGTTTCCATCAACTCTTCTATACTAATTCTCTCCCAATTATTAGTTTCCTCATTGTGGAGTTAGCTAATTTCGTGGGTTCTTTCATATTGAGAAGGCTAGTACTTGATGAAAATTGATTGCTGACAGATTGCTTGTGCTTCGCCTGGTGAAGTCAGGAAATGGATGGAAGCCTTTGATCGAGCAAAACAACAGGTAATGCATGATGAGTGTTTTTGACTTCAGTTTCTTCAGACCTTCTCTGACCTTTTGTTGTCATGTTTTCTCTTGAGCCAAGGGTCTTTCGGAAACAGCCTCCCTACCTCCCAATGTAGGGGTAAGGTCTGCGTACAGTCTACCTTCCCCAGACCCTACCTTGTGGGATTACACTGGGTATGTTGTTTCTTTTTCCTTTATTCATGAATTTGTTTACATGGTTTTCACATTCAACTTATTGCAAGTAAAAGGTGTTAGTCCATTCTCCCTTAAGACTTTAATACTCTCCACAATTCTAAACTTTTCTGTACATAATTGTAATGTTATATTTTATGAGGATTTGGCTGATTTGACCTTGAACTTGTTAGACTTATATTAGACAGAACCAGCTGTGTTTCATCTTTGTTAACTTTCATGCACCATGCCCCTTGCAAACGGTACATCACTTGAGTTGTAATGTAACAAAGGCATTAATATGTTCCATGTGAGATTAAATCAGATTTTCTAAGTCCTATTAATTGAAGGTTATACATGCAAGAGGACAAAATAAAGAGAAGGGGAGTGCAAACGACAATTAAGAGGCACCACAATTTCTTTTTTTCTCTTTGTCCAAAATTTCTTCTTCTAATGTTTGTGCCAGTCAAAGTAGGTCAATCTTTTTTTATCAAGAAAATAAAGAAAGATTGACCTACTTTGACTAGCACAAATACTGAAATCGACTTTTTATTGTGGTTTCTGAGATTAAAGGAAAAATGCGATGATGAAGTACAAAAATAGAATGAGGAAAAGTAGTCATTTATTTCCTGCTTAAGAGTGCATAAGGAACGAGGACTCTAAATGGATGCTTCTTTTGGCAGATTTTCCAGAAGCAGGTTGTTTTGAATGATATCTGATGCATGAATAAGTTTGATCCCAAACTACCATAAAATTATGCTCATGAAAAAATTTGGCCATGTTACATTGATTTAACTGCTGTTTCTCATACTGGACTATTTCATTGCAGGCAGATTATGATCTTTCAAGAGGTCAAAGTGCAAGAGATAAACTGAAGTTAGAGAGCGAGTATGTCCAGACTGTCCTAATTGGAAAAAAAATGCTTCTTCTGAATTTACTAAGCTTATCCCAGTGAATAGCTGTTCTCATTTTTATTTGAAGTGCCTCGTACTGTCATACATCCCTCCCCCGTTCTATTTTCTTCCTTCAGGTAAAAGAGGCAACAATTGGGAGAGTGATTAATAGAAGCCTTACTAATTTATGATTAATAGGATTTGGATAATGTTTGTATCCGTGTTACAGTTTTCATCAACTCTTTGACTTGTTGCTTGAGCCTATTGTGATGTTGCTTCTTATATGATTGGTTCTTTTCCTTGCTATCTCTTTAAATAGTTTCTGCATCTCATTTAAATTAATTCTCTCTATCAAAGGATTAACCTTGCTGGACATCGACCTAGAGTACGACGGTATGCACATGGCTTGAAGCAGCTGATAAGAATAGGACAAGGTGAGGAGGGAGGAAACTGTTGATGGTACTCTGGAAATTATGATTTTTCCTCGCTGATCAAAAAAAATATTACTCCCTTTGTTTCAATTTGTTTGTCCTACTTTCCTTTTTAGTCTGTTTAAAAAAGAATGCCTCTTTCCTAATTTGATAACTCTTTGATTTCAACATCCCACATGCCATGTTTAAGACCACAAAATTAAAGGGCATTTTGGTGCATTACGCATATCCTTAATTTAAGATACAAGATTCAAACGTCTTCTTTACTTTCATAGACTCCGCGCCCAGTCAAACTAAAACAAAAAATTGAAAGGGAGTATGATTTTGCCTCTTCCAGCATAGAATAGCTTCTTCATTTTTTAACTAGTATATTATTTTTTATTTCCTTCCGGTAACAGAAATAGATTCCAAGCAGTATGGATGACATAGGTGATGGAAAAACAGATAAAACTTTTATTTCTCTGGATACTGTGTGTATAACTGCATATGCACACCTATGGGTGCATGTGCTGCTTTTCAATTGTAGATGACTTTACTTTCTATCCAAATTAAGTTCCCTGTCATAATATTTATTTTTTATTATGTTGGTTTATAAAACCTCGTTCTTTGACTATTTGCCAAATGTTGATGATGCCATCCGCAATATAGTCAACCACGTGTCCTTGATGTGTGAATCCGAACATTCAAAATAACAATAAATTTTCTAAAATGCTCTTTAATGCATAGGTCCCGAGAAACTTTTGAGCCAAGCCTCAAACTTAGGTGCCAACAGTGAATCAGATGTGTACTTTGAAGCAGATGGTGCAGATGTAATTGAAGCACATGAGTGGAAATGCGTTCGTACTCTTGATGGTATGTCTTTTGATCTTCTTGATAACAATATAATATTTAGAAAAAAACTATTGGATTATAAGGGAAAAAGAACAAAGCAATGCCGATGAAGAAAAAAAGAAAAGAAAACAAAATAAATGGAGCTTAATATAAGTAATGAAGTAGGTCCGCAAGTTGATGCCTTCTCGTAGCTCTGTAAGCTAAGGAAATCTAAACAAAGGAGGTGGCAGGAAGATTTGCAGATGGATGGTACAATGATTTGGTCCAAATAGTTGTTTAAACCTGAAGGATGAATAGCCTTCTACCAAAAAGAAAAAGGGTGAAGAGAAAACCGGCTTTGAAATGAAATAAACATCCTGACCAGCAATCAAACAGGGTATCAACAACTTGCCTAGCAGATAATTGCTTGAGAACCTGGTATAGTTTTCTGTTATTAAGATTCTAAGTACTGCAGTAAATCCCCAAATAGATTACAATTCAGCGAGGAAAGAAAAATGTACCTAGAATACACCTTAGCAGCAAAGTTTTAAGTACTGAAGCTAAGTGATCATGCCTGTTAGATCTTTACTTGAAGTTTATAGTTGGAATATATCTTGTTACAACTTATCTTTTATGCCTCTAAAATATTGCCTCTTCAAATGTTGTAATTCGTTTTCTAATGTTGTTTCCCACCTTCTTTGTAGTGTAGGTGTTCGGATATTTGAAGATATGGCAAACAAAAAGGTATCTGCCATGTCACTAGATTTACTGTCGTGATTGCAAGTTTATACTGTATTGGGATGTTTAGACTGCTGTTTATTGGTGCATATTAAGAGATATGATTAATCTTTAAGAACTTTAACTAAACTTATGAAAGTCACTCTTTAGTTCCTGTACTGATAGATGATACTGTTTTTCAATTAAACTACAACAACATACCCAGTGTGGTATGGGGAGGGTGGGGTGTACGCAGACCTTACCCCTAGCTTTGTGGGGTAGAGAGATAATTTCCGATAGACCTTCGGCTCAAGAAAAACGGTTTTCAGAACAGAAAAAAATAAAACAAAATTGAAAAATTAAAAAATGCAATAGTAAAAAACTATGATATATGCTATGGGTGCACCTCGACTAATTTTATAGGGTACTTGCTACCTCCCACCAACACCGGTATTGAGTAACAAGGCTTGGACAAATGGGAAGAAATCACCTAATGTTTTTGCCTCCGCTGGATTTTAACCTGAGATCTCATGGTTCTCTACCCACTTCATTGACCATTAGGCCACACCCTTGGGTGTTAAACAATGAAATACGTACCTGCATTAAAATTGTCTTAATCTAGGAACGACTTTCAGGATTGAAGAAACTGAGCCATTAATATATTCTCTTATGACTTCTGTTTTCTAATTCCTTCCTCACTGATTCTCAGTGATTCCGATTATTGATTAATATGACATCTTGCTGATTAATGAGATTGAGATAAAGGCAGAACTCAGTTTGATAGGATACTTACTGTAGCCCAAGCAAATTGCTTCTAAAATAGAACAACATTATGGATAGTAGGTAAAAGGAGACTAAGATGAATTTCCGGAAGCTATTGATTTAATATCTTTTTTCACAAGGTAACTAATGATTTTATATCAATTAAATGGAGGGTAGATATGCACTTTCTGCTCTTTTCTTTTGTCATCTCTCTTCATATTTTTTGCCAAGGCAAATTTTCATGGATTCCACATTGTCTGGGTTTTATTTTATTTATCCAATCAAAAACCTGTCTGACACACTCCTTTTTAAGGTCCTTCATATTATCCTAGTTTTATTCGTACAATAAAAAACTTGTCTGGCATGCTCTTTTCTTCTTTTGTGTAGACTGGTAAAGGAGTTCTTGTCAAGGCTGTTGGTGTGGTCGAAGCTAGTGCAGATACTGTCTTTGAAGTGCTTTTGAGTCTTGATCGACGTCGAAGATATGAGTATGTTCCTCTGAATGCTTGAAAGTTTTTGGGATTATATTGTAAAATTCTGTTTAATAGTCATCTTGCAGGTGGGATACGTTAACAGGGGACGTGGAGTTGATAGAATCTTTGGATGGTCACTGTGATGTTGTTTATGGGACACTTGACCTCAGAAAACTTTCTTGGTAAGTAGCTACTATTCATATTCTGCTTCTTAATAGTACTAAAAGCTAGTAGAGTTAATGAATCAGGTATGCTGCTGTACGATTATGCTCTGGCTATAGGAATTTGAAAATGTAAAGCTTAAAGTTAAAGAATGCAACTGTAAGTGGCAGAAAAGAATAGGAAAGAGAAGCAAAGAAAATGGAAAAATAAATAGAGAAAAGAGTCCACGAGAGGAATGGGAGATTGAATGTGCTTCCCATATCAACTTCCCTTAAACTTACTATAGTACTCATAACCACCAAGTTACAGTTAAAACCCTCAGTGACAGGAAAAATGGATAAGATAATGATAAGATACTATAAAACTACTATAAGGGGGGAGATAAGGATACAACAATTAATGTTTGGGCTGTATCCAAGATTGAGGAGTCTAGAGATTTGGGGTGGTGAGCAAGATATTAACTTCAGGATTGTAGTTTCTTTTTCTATATCTCCATTCTCTTTTAGTGGTTCGTGAGGTATAAGGGTGGTAAGATTCAAAGCATTCACCAGGAAATAGGAAGGGAATATGGCAGCCAAAGAGAGCTGTAGTGATCAGTAAGATGCTTGTTGAAGCATTATAACACTTTTATGTATGAGAAAGAAGAATGGAAGGGGAGGCTGAAAAGCAGAAGATAGCATTTGGATACGTAAGCTGAGATTGAGGAGAACATAAGTGAGTGAAGCGAAAGAAAGAAACATGCAACATCAAACCTTATTTCTGCCTTGATATTATGGTGAATGTATTGTTCAAGGTGTTTGTACATGCAATACCAAACATTCTTTTCTTGTTCTATTGTATGTATAACTTGCTGTCTTGATAGCTCTATAGTGTAATGTTATCATGTTTTCGACCCTTTGGTGTGGGTGATCCTTCTCTTTATGTTTGGAGGTCTTTCGAATTTGGTCTCCTTGAGTCTTCGTCTTTTAATACATCAGAGGTTCTCTTTTACAGGTGGCAGTCTAAAAGAGATTTTGTCTTTTCTCGGAGGTGGTTTCATGGTCAAGATGGAACATATAGTGAGGATCCTGGGCTTTCTGTCTATTAAATTCTTCTTTATTATGTCCAACTATCAATAGACCCTTGTGGTCCGTCCCTTCCCCAGACCCCGCGCATAGCGGGAGCTTAGTGCATCGGGCAGCCCTTTTTTATGTCCAAATATCAGTTGATTTGAATTTTGCACCTAAAGATATGATGTGTTTTCATCTCTTTTATAATTCTGATTTCCACGCTTTGTCATTTGCTAGTTCTCTTTTTTCTTGAATAGGTGGCTAGAGTTCATCCTCCAATTTCTGGTTTCTTTCTTTGAGCTAGCTTTACTAATAATCTTTTTTTTTTGGGTAAAAAGTAAGATTAATGTGCCTGAATCGGTTCATTTGCTTAAATTTGCTGTCCCTATTATTTTAAAATCTAATACACCTCAAAATATTGCAATTATGGTGTGCTTATGCAAATTTTATAGAATTATAAACAGAGAACTTGTGAAGGATTAGAACTTGCATTATCCAAGAATCAGACCTTGTCCTTTATCTATGTTTGAGTACACTTGCAATACGTATGTTTTCGTAATTCCAGCCATATCATATGTTGTTCAGCCTGTTTGTTTCTATAATGCTTTCATTTTTATTTTTATTTTATTATTATGCTTCCAATTGACAGATATTTTTCTAATTTGGTGCAGCAATCTTGCATTTTCCAACTGAATACAAAAAGTGGCCTACAAAAAGTGGATATCGACGTATAAAAATGACCGGTAAGAATCTCCACGTCATAAAAGATCTAGTACTGGAAGATTTATCAGAAAAAAAGATATAGCATCTGAAGATCTGCTTGTGTAACGACCTTCGCTTGTTACTAGTATGGTTAGGATGTAGGCTTGAATCAGGGATTGCTATCACCTTGTCCATGCTAATTTCCTACTTGTGTTGCTACCTTGAGAGGATGGGTAGAGTACAAGTTAGTGTCATGGAGTTGGTAAACATATTAGAGATTTCAGTTACCTAACGAACATTAGTTTGGTGCCTTAAATTCTCAACCACTGGTTCAAGAGACTGAACTTGAGCTGTCAGTAGGCTTTTGATAAAGACCTTAAATTTGGTATGTGACATGGCTTGGACTGAAGTCTATTGTGGAACATAACTGGTCCAGATGCGTAAGCCTTTGGAATATGTTTTTGTATCTCTGGAAATACTTATAATCTGGATGTTTGTCTTAAACATCCAGTCAATCCCAATGCAATGCATCTCAGCTAGATTTTCGAGGTCTTGAAATTTATCTCCTTTGACTAATTAATGATGTCTTTAGTCCAGATCGATATGGGATAATTGAGCTTCATAAGGTCTGTATTGGATTACGTCTAAAAGGTTAAGGATAATCCTGATAACCTAAGAGATCAGACTTGTAACCGATCAAAATTTTTGTGGTGTAGTGAGGTTCTATTTCCACTGTTTTACTTATACTGAAAGTTTTCCTCAATGGTGGATCTGCTAGAAAACGTTATTGTCTAATGGTGTCTATCAGACTTCACTTTCTTATGTAATATGTTGTCGGATAGAATAGGAATAAGATTTCATATATAATATCCTACTAGGAATATGATTGTAATGTAGAATAGGAATATGATTTTATATATAGTATCCTACTAGAAAAAGGATTGTAATGGAGTGTCTATGAATAGAGCTCAGTGTAATCACGTAGATACACAACAATTCAATAATGTATTTTCTCCCATAGTTTTTCACATGGTATCAGAGCTTCTACAATCTTGTTCGAGAATCAAAGAGCTTCCGCTGCCGGCGGGCAGCACTAGCCAATGTGTGTCGCCCATCTGGCCAAAGATAATGGTAGAGTGAAGATTGTAGAGAACTTTCAGATATTTATAAATAAAATATTCTCTAAAAAAAAAGTAGGTGTGAACAGTGCCGCGTGAACAATGTTTTCCCGACGTGAATAGTAATTTCAACGTGAACAGTTGCCAGATTCCGATCGTCGGAACTAGAGTTTCGGCGAATCCACGCTGTCTCGGGACATTCTTTTAAGAATTGTTTTTACTGTCAGCATCGCATAGAGATTTCGAGCTGACCCATACCACTTTCTTCGAGGTTCAATAACTTTTTCGGTATAATTTCTTTTCCCGTAGGGTCGTGCCATCATTGCTATCCTACCCACAAAATACCATAACAGTCTCGTGCCTCAATTCCGGCGACTGTTTTGCGTCCCGTAGGGTCGTGCCATCATTCCGATCCTACCCATAAAATATCATCACAGTCCTGTGCCTCAATTCCGGCGATTGTTTCGCTTACTTCTCTTCCAAAGCATTAGTAAGAAAGTATCCGTTGTGCAATATTCCAGTGAAGATTCGGAAAAGAAAATATCACCACCGCACATAATTTTTCTAGTGATTGCTAGCTTAAAGTGGTGTTGTGCAGAATCCGACACCACCACAACATAGATCAGATTCAAGCTAGTGAGAGACTAATTGTTGTGCAAATTTTCAACAATTTCCAAGAAAGCAAATCAGTCACCATGCAATAGTTTTGGTGACAACATAGATGTCCGCTACAAAATTACATTCGGGCAGTGTTGTGCAAATTCCAACACCACCACGAGGTAGATCAGTCTCTTCTGACCAAAACCCAGTCAGCGACTCCGACAAATACGCACTCACGCGCCACCACGTGCCGCTAGAAGTGTTAGATCCACGCGCCGCGCATGCACCTTTTTTTGGCCAGATCCACGCCGCGCATGCACCTTTTTCTGGCCAGATCTCAGTGATTTTCTTCGTGGGTTATGTTCGTCAGATTCCATCCATCTTTCAAGTCAGATTTCGCTACGTCTCTCGGTTTTGATATGTTAAACTCCAAAAACATGGGAATTGAAAGTTCAAGTCCTATGATGACTTCAAAACCCTTAAGGATGAGATCAGAAAATCGCACATCACAGTCCATGAAGAAGCGAGGAGGAGGAGGTTGTCTTGAAAGATCTTGACCTAGGTGTAGTTATTGTAATACGCTTGGACACATTTGTGAAGTATGCTATTCTCTCCATGATGACCTTGAGGAGAGGAAGAAGTTTATATGGAGCAACCACCTGGTTTAGTTGCTCAGGGGGAGTTCATCTTGGTCTGTTGATTGCGCCAAACACTTTATGGTCTGAAACAATCTCCTCAAGCGCCGAGCACTTTATGGTCTAAAACAATCTCCTCGAGTGCCGAGCACTTTATGGTCTAAAACAATCTCCTCGAGTGCCGAGCACTTTATGGTCTGAAACAATCTCCTCAAGCCTGGTTTGAAAAGTTCAGCACAGTAATTCAGGAGTTTGGTATGACTCGTAGTGAAGCTGATCACTCGGTGTTTTATCGGCATTCCGCTCCAAATCAGGTATTTTATGAGAGGACTAAACACATTGAAATTAACTGTCACTTTGTCAGAGAAAAGATACTCTCCGGTGATATTGTTACAAAATTTGTGAAGTCGAGTGATCAGCTTGCATATATTTTCACCAGGTCTCTCACGGGTCCTCGTATTAATTACATCTGTAACAAACTCGTTACATATGACTTGTATGCACCAGCTTGAGGGGGAGTGTAAGAATAGGAATAGGATTTCATATATAGTATCCTACTAGGAAAATGATTGTAACGTAGAATAGGAATAGGATTTCATATATAGTATCCTACTAGGAAAATGATTGTAATGGAGTGTCTATAAATAGAGCTGGAGTGTAAGAATAGGAACAGGATTTCATATATAGTATCCTACTAGGAAAATGATTGTAACGTAGAATAGGAATAGGATTTCATATATAGTATCCTACTAGGAAAAGGATTGTAATGGAGTGTCTATAAATAGAGCTCAGTGTAATCATGTAGATACACAACAATTCAATAATATATTTTCTCCCATAATTTCTCACTGTCAAAGTGATGTTAATGTTACTGTTTCCATCATTCATGAACCTTAGTCTTTCTGCAATTGGTTTGTGCATTTATACAGTCATAAATGCATCTACTTCCAGCTACTAATTAGATCCTGGATGCATGGCGCATGAGTACCATTGTTCTTGCTACAGTTTTCAAGACATTGCTGATATCATGGAAATTTTATGAGTTTGATGAACGCATTCTAGATCTAATTTAACCTATTGAAGATAAGAGATTATGATTTCTTAAGCATTGCTGAATGTTCCTGACTAAAGTATGTTAACTTGTAGCTTGTTCTTGGGAGATCAGCAATATAAGCACTTCCTCATTAAGTCCTGCCAGGTGCCTTGTGACACTGATTCTGGAGATACGTTCTAAGGGATGGATTAAGTGGAAGAATAATGAGTTCTCTAAATTCGAGAGAACACTTCCTTTTGGAATGTTGAGTCAAGTGGCAGGTTGGTTGATTTGATTACCTATATATTCTGGAACGTCATGCCTTGTGTTACAAAGCCTAAATTCACAATTCATTGTATCTTTTTTATTTTTGGAATTATCCTCCCCTCTACCCATCCCCAGAAAATGGACAAAAAAAACATAACCTTTATCTGGTGTATTAGGTGATTCATAGAGCATATCCTTCTTGGCATTGATGATGCAGTGTTTTCTTGTGTTCCCTATTTCTACTTTGCGTATTGAATGGTCTGCTGAACTCTGCCTCTTTATTTTCCTTTCTGAATTCCCCAGTTTTCCTTTCTTAAGCAGTGGAAGATTAATTCTCTCTTTCTACCTCTCACTTTCCGGTTAAGATTCTTCTTTGCTAATCAATGTATAGTTTCTCCTTCCCTATACCTGTGAGTTGTCTGTGTTCTTCCTTCCTTTTGTATCATTCGCCAGAAGCCCAGACTGCTTAAATCACTTGCATTTCCTTTGTAATTTGACAGTAGTAGTGAACCAAAAGTCCCTTCGTCTCTTGTCCCTTTACCCTATTCTGATTTGCTTACAACTTTCTCAAAGTATACGAGGGGGCAGTATTTACCCTCTCCATCCTCCATGCACTAACAGTTATTTTGTATTTGGTTCCTTCAAATTTACACCTTAGCCTATGTTCATCATCTCCGTGTATTTCAAGAAAGATATTCCTCCATTAACGTCACCATTCAATAATTCCGAAGTTGGAATGGCTAGACCATGCAACCTTCTTTATATCACAGGACTACATGATTACACCTTCCCGATAATTGTGTGATAGTGTTGATTTTTTTTTTTGGGTTTACAAATTTACTACCCTTGTCTATTGGAGTTAGCTTGTTGACAGTTGATGGAATGCTGATATATGTGTTTATTGCACTGGTGGCTTTTTCCCGTCTTTATATTTTATTCTTTGTGTAGGTCTGAAGGAATATATTGGAGCAAATCCAGCACTTACATTTGAATCATCCACTGTTGTTCATTCAAAAACATCTGGTGTTTCTATGTCAAGCAATGAGCTTGAGGATGCAATTGGGTCAGATGAATTCTATGATGCAACAGATGGTGATTCGTCATCATCAGATGAAGATGATGATGATGATGAAGTATCCAATAAGCAGGTTTGTCATTTCTCGTGTTTCTCCATCAAAAGAGTGCACAATGTTTCCATACAGGCAGATATTACCTGGTTCAATTACCTTGCCTTTGAACCCTTTATGTCCCTTTATTTACTCTGACAGGACAAAAAAGTCAAGCTAAAAAATGTTTCATGGGCCATAGCAAGCTTGGCCTTAAAGAAGACATCGGGTAATTAAATACTATGCTTCTCGTCCTGATTAGTTTCTTCCTTCTTTCTTCTCCACTTTTACCTTTCTTGCTTTGGTATATGTGGAAGCATCTGTGTAGCACTAGCAGTGTAGCAGTTCAATTTGTAATCCCTTATCTTCATCATCAGTTACTCTAAATAATGACTAGGATCATGAATGATTTACTTGAGATGGTATTTCTGATGAACATTAATCCTCAGTTTCAAGACCAATTAAACTTGCAAAAAAGAATCGTTTACTCGAAACAATCTCCAAAAAAGGAGGCCTCAACATTTGCAACAGATGTGCTTTCTGTGAAAAAAGAAAGTAAAGATGTCAACCATCTCTTCTTCCGCTGCAGTTTCACCACCCAACTTTGGAATGTAATGTTCAGTGTTTGGGTACTTAATTGAGCAATGCTTAGAACAGCCAAGAACTCCTCCAATGCCGATGTAGATGCTATATAGTTGGTTCTCATCCTTCCGATACTACGAGTGAAATAAGAGCCTCCGTTGATAAAACGATCACCCTATGATGATCATCTCGTGGCTATTGAGAACGAATTAGTACAGGAAGGTTTAATAAAGGCTTCAACCTTGGTTTGGAGCACAATCCCTATGACTATATGGTGGTCCATCTGGAAGGAAAGAGATGGAAGAATCTTTGAAAACAAACAAGGATCCGTGATTACTGTAAAGTTTAGATGTATCTCTTCTACTATCTGGATCTGTGGTTACTGTAAAGTTTAGATGTATCTCTCTATTATATTTTTGGTGCAACATGGATGTAGTAACTAATGTAAATCATAGTGATGCCAGTTGATTTTTTGAGCTCAGTACAGAAAATGTGATCCAGAACCCACTCTGTGGGATTTCACTGTGTATGTTGTTGTTGTAGTACAGAATATGTGATTGAGGCATAGTTGTTGGGGGTCGATTTGTTGCTGGTTAGGAAGGGTGTTTTTCATGTATTAAAACTAGCATAACTAATACCATGTTCGGTAGCTTTTTAGTTGTTTGGTATAAAATTCAACACATCAAGGACGGTGTTTGGTTATCATTTTACAATCTCACATGAATAAAACATGTATAAGTTATGAGTCAGTTTATATATTAATAATACATGAATAACTAGACCTTGCATAACTAATCCCGTAATACCTGCATAACTCTAACCAGCAACCGAACGACCCCTTATTGTTGCATTGCACAATATTGGATGTAGCTAATCTCCTGTTGTAATAGCATGCACTTATTGCTGGATATCAGGAAAATTACCTTTATCTATCAAAAGAACACAGAAGTGTTGTTTTATTAGTGTAAAAGTTCTGAATGTTTAGTGAAGAAGTCTGCAAAGAAAATTACACCTTGCATAAATCATTCTCGTCACTGTGTACCATCTTTCTGGAGTTGGGAGTGGGTGGTGTCGGGTCACTTTTATGAACATTCAGGTGTAAGGAATTTGTTTACAGTCTGTAGATGATACTGCCTTTTATCCTTTTCCACTTTAAAGTCTCTTAAACAACTTTCATAAAATATTTTGTCTTGCATGCAGCACCAGACACTAGTAAGGAACTAAATCCCGATGTACCTCCATAAAATATTGTCTTGCATGTAGATGATACTGCCTTTTATCCTTTTCCACTTTAAAGTCTCTTAAACAACTTTCATAAAATATTTTGTCTTGCATGCAGCACCAGACACTAGTAAGGAACTAAATCCCGATGTACCTCCATAAAATATTGTCTTGCATGTAGATGATACTGCCTTTTATCCTTTTCCACTTTAAAGTCTCTTAAACAACTTTCATAAAATATTTTGTCTTGCATGCAGCACCAGACACTAGTAAGGAACTAAATCCCAATGTACCTCCATTAACTCTTGATCCAAGTCAGTTTCATGGTACCATGCGGCATGGGAAGGGTGAGGGCGACTCTGATTGCTGGTCATCGCCAAGTGGTTCTGGTTTCATGATCAGAGGGAAAACATACTTGAAAGACAGTACAAAGGTAGCTGTTTATACTTGAAAAAAAATTATCCAAATATTTGGGATTAAGTTTCTACTTGGTAGTTGTACTGATGCTGGAGACATACATGTTTCTGATTTTTTCGCAGCTAACTTCTGAATCTCTTTCATTAGCTAATTAATAAGTGTCACTCACCTAGCAGTGTTCCATATTAAGAAAAGCAAAAAGGCCAAGGGTATACAATAAGTTTTTTATTTATTGTTGAATGTTGATAACCAAGGCTGTCATCTACTCCTCTACCTCGGAGTTTAAAAGTCATGGTAGTAGTTACTTGAATAAATAATCACTGGTGTTAACTTTTACTGTATTTGGCACAAATAATTTCCATAATTTCCCATATAAAGATGGTACTATAAGAAATTAAGCTTGACAGGAATTAGAATCATAGGAGTTGCAATTTTTCTAGGTCACTGGTGGAGATCCCTTGCTCAAGCTTATTGCAGTTGACTGGTTCAAGGTGGATGAATGCATCACAAATGTTGCTCTGCATCCTAAGTGTCTTGTTCAGGTAATGAAGAATCACTTCTACTTGACTGCACTTTGTTTATCCTCTAGAAAAAGATAAAAAGTTATTTTCTGCATATAATTGATATGATGTTGCTAATTATCTCCTGCACTAAACTGAAGATGCAATCATTTGTGATTATTGAAATTAGATTTGTAGCAAACACTGCTTGAGACTTACTTGTAGTTATCTTTTGTCTCCTTGAAGTCAATGCAGACTTCATTGTATGATGAAAAACTTTGTAAAGTTTTACATATTCAACTAAAGGAAAACAAACAGAAAATACATGAAATGATAAACGCCAGAACTTCACTTTTCAAGCTTTTTTATGTTTGGTTATGATTATAAGCACTGCTTTATGCATATTAAGATTGTTATTATGAGAATAGTCCCTTTTTACCACACAAAGTGCCACAATGATTGGAGAATGGATCTTAGCTTTTGACTAGTTATGGTGGCTTCTTTGCTGCCGATATTTTACCTGAGTTACCAGAGGTGTTTTCTACCCTTTCGAACATCTTCCTAATATCATGATCAATGTCAAATTTTCGGTAACCTTTATGGTAAGGGAGGATTTGTCCATATTTGTGTCTCGCGTTATATTTTGTACAATCAACGTTTATGTCTTTCACTAATAGTTGTCACGTTTCGCTTTTCGAGAGTCAATTTGGCTAATCTTCAGAGCCAAAATGGATTAGATTAATTCAATATTTTAAAGTTAAAATTTAGATATTCAAAAACTTTACGAAAAGTACTATAAGTTACGATTCTTCTCATATCAATATAGTGAATAAACACATCCTAATATGTTGGTCAAATTTCATGTAGTTTTGACTTTCAAAAAGCGAAACATGACAAATATTTTGGGACGGAGGGAGTACCAGATTTTTAAGAGGTAAAGTTGGACTTATCCATTCATCAAGACCGTGCCAATCCCTATATGAAACATTGAAAATAGTCTCAAGGTCTTACAGGACACAAAAGCAGTGTGAAACTAAGCAAAAATGGGGACAAGAAAGATTTGTATCTACTAATTCACATTATAGTCATATAAATCAGTTTGTCCCCTGAGCATCATAGAATCTGGAAATACTGTTACTTGCTAGTGTACTTCGTTCCTCATTATAAGGTAATCAAGGTAGGGTTTAAAGAGCTTCCCTGAATTCAACCAGAGAAACAATGTTCTCAACTGAGCAATGTTCATGAATTGATTGCAATGAAGCATATTTTCTCTGTCCAATCGTATTTCCTGATTCTATTTAGCTTCTAAGCATAGTGTTTGCTAACAGTGTTTCCTAACTGCAGTCTGAAGCAGGGAAAAAAATTCCATTCATCCTAATAATTAACCTCGAGGTACGTCTTTTTGGCTTTTCCCTTGTTAATTTTTAATACATCAATAGTATACTAAACACTTCCCAAATTTGTTCTTAAGACTCAGTTTCGTTAAGTTTTGATTCAAATTTTCATTTCAGTTGTTTCACAAAAGACTTGACATAAACTCACACACACACACAAATACTCACTTTTTCCACTCTTATTAGAATATCATTAATAACCTGTGGATCCAAAAGTATAAAGAGTATAATTTGAGGCTGAAGACTAACAGTTTGAACTGTGTATTAGAGCTAAAAAAACTCATCCTAAAATATTCAGGTTGATCATTATCTTTGAGATTATGTAGTTGAGAAATACAACTATAGTTTTAAAAGGGAAGGACATAGCGAATTTTGGGTCTTTAACTTGAAAACGCAACCTTGTTAAATAAAAGTTCATTGTAAGAAATGTCACTTATTCCGATCTTGCTTGGTTATCAGATTCCAGCTAAACCAAATTACAGCCTGGTTCTTTATTATGCTGCTGACAGACCTGTAAATAAGAATTCATTGTTGGGTAAATTCATTGATGGAACAGACTCTTTCCGTGATTCAAGATTCAAACTGATTCCAAGTATTATTGAGGTATCGGTTATTTTGTCAGGAGCAAGCTTCTTTCTTTATACACTATTTGCTAATTGCTTCTGATGACAGGGATACTGGATGGTTAAGCGTGCCGTTGGAACTAAAGCTTGCCTTTTGGGAAAGGCAGTAACGTGCAAGTACCTTCGACAAGATAACTTTCTGGAGGTCGGGTTCCAAGTTTGATTTTCTTAGTTTACATTCGATAAGTTATCACCATGCTACTTTTACTGCCTTTAATTTTGGAAGGGCTTGGATTAAGGGTGTGTTTGGTATGGAGGCAAAAATATTTTTCACTTTTTCCATGTTTGGTTGGTCAAAATTTTGGAAAATATTTTCTCTAGGAAAATAAGTTCCTTATGATTGAGGAAAATGATTTCTCTGGTAGAAGTAGGGAAAATAAGTTCCTTAAGTTATAATCCACATTAATTGTCCCCACCCCACCCTCACTCGCACCCCCCATAGCCCGCAAACCTCACCAACCCCTTCACCCCTAGTGTTTGCATAGATAATATATAAACGCTTATGGGACATTATTTTCTGCTTATTTACCAAACAGTAGAAAATAAGTAACAAGACTACTTCTGTTTCAAGAAAGCATTTTCCTATCAAACACACCCTAAGTTGCTACAATTTTCTATTAAGGGTGTGTTTGGTATGGAGGAAAATGTTCACTTTTCCCATGTTTGGTTGGTCAAAAAGTTTGAAAAATATTTTCTCTAGGAAATTAAGTTCCTTAAAAATGAAGAAAATGACTTCCCTAATGGAAGTAAGGAAACGAGTTTCATAAGTGTTATTCCAAGTTTTTCGTCTCCTCCCTACCCATCCAACGCTCCCAACCCGTTGACCTTCCCACCCCATCCCTCCCCCATAATATTTTTCTAGATTGCATATAAATGCTCTTCGGATAATGTTCTTTTTGCTTACTTACCAAACACTAGAAAATAAGTAAGAAACTCATTTGTTTTCAAGAAAGTATTTTCCTTCTTACCAAACACACCCCACGTTGCTACAGTGTTCTCTGGAAAAGCAAGAAAATATTTCTCTTGTGCTCAGGCTTTTATGCTTACATGGATTTGTCTGAACTATTTTGCTCAAGTGCCTTTCCTTCAAAACATATGCTTTCTTCGCTGACTTAATCCTCATATGGGAACTTCACGCATGCAGATTGATGTGGACATCGGCTCATCATCTGTGGCAAGAGGTGTTATTGGCCTTGTACTGGGATATGTCACAAGCCTTGTCGTTGATCTTGCTATTCTAATAGAGGTATGTTCTTCTTGTGATCATGGTCCATCTGATCATTTCTTACTGTAGAGGGAACCCGGCTCAAAAGGAGAAAACCAGCTTAATGACAACATTATGAAATGCTATCAATGTTGTTTCTGGGACTTGTGAGAAGTTACTTCCCAAATAAGGCAGAATGAACGCAGATCAATTTTAGCGTCATGTAGCTTGATTAATGTTCTCTCTCTTAACCATGCACATGACATAGTGATTTTGTTGTTTCCCTCTTTCAGCATTGAAGTTTCAGATACTTAAATTCAAACCTAAAACACAATAATCTTAGATTACCTAATAGAACTAGAGACAAGTTGTGCCTTAACGCAATCATTCGGCCCTTGTACTTTTTCTTGAGTATTTATAAACAAGGTAGGGGTCAACACCAACCCCTTCCCCCACACACCACCACAACGGGAAGTGAAAAACTGGATGGTTGGATTTCTTTGGGGGGGGGGGGGGGGGGGAGGTGAGTCTGTTTAAGACACGACATCATGTTAATAATGAACAAGTTCTAGACATCCTGGTTTTAAATCCGTAAACAGTTCAGTTGCATTTGTTACTCTCTAACAATTCATGTCACTTGCACATGACCATGTTGTATACGCACTTGCAGGCAAAAGAAGAGGCTGAACTCCCTGAATATATTCTTGGAACCGTTCGATTAAATCGAGTGAAGGTTGATTCTGCTGTACCATTGGAGGGTTGATGATTCTTTCGTTTGTAAGTGGCATTAATTGCATTGAAATCGAATATAATGGAATCATTATTATTAATTTTTGTACTAATATGATATCCCAACTTGTATGAGACTGAGGTGCAGTAATTGTTGTTGTACAAAAATGATATACCAAGAGCAGCACAAAATGTTGTACTGAAAATACCTAATTCTTGAAACAAAAGTTGTAACTTAGATGAATGGTGTGTGAATAGTAAAAATCCATGTACTTTGTGAAGAGATAAAGTGATTGTCACTCCTTTATATAAATTGAACTTCAATTAAAAATTTCCTCAACCCTAACTCCACACTGTGTATGAAAATTTGCACAGGCAGTCCATTTGCACAGTCCCATTTAAGGCGCAGCCGCCTTTTTATAAACTATTCATCTGTGGTCAGTTAAGGGTTTTCAGCATTAAAATCACCATTGCTGCAAGTTTGAAGAAGTGGGACTTGAATATCAAATATCAAATATCAAATATCAAAATTGAGTTTAAATCAAGTGGTGTTGTTGGAAAAGCTTGGAATTTGGAAACATTAGCATGGGTAAAGATTAGTAGTTCAAATTTCAAAAATAATACTTTAGTTTCGAATATATATGTTTGAAGTTTGGCCTTGGCAAGTCAAATTTTAGGCAAAAATATCATAAGTTTGTTGCCAAATTTCAAACTTGAATTTTTGTTGTTCAATCGCATATACATAAAGTTAGTTCCGAAATGGTTAAATTTGTAAATTTTTATACACTTGCTATAGCTCAAATGATGGTTTTAAAATCGATTATCTTTGCACTTGCCCCTATGTGAGCTTGGGCAATGTTAAACATGTTCTGAAGTTTGAATTATGGAGGAAAGTTACAGTAGGTTGATAGCTAGCGTATATAATTATGATTCGTATTGTATGTTGATCAAAACAGAAGATTCACACGGTCGACTTCAACTAGTTTATGATTTGAACACTGGTGCATCCTACTAGTTAAGCTCAATGAATAACTCACATGAATCCAGGTTGGTCTCTAGTAAATTTAATTAAGAACAAATTCTTAAATGCAAAGTTAGATTTATGATTAACTAAATGAGTCATGTTTTAAAGGTGTTTTGAATTGCCATACATGCTTCAATTATATTAGACAAAAGATGTCACATATTATTATGTTATTGAGTGATCCAAAGGATTTGGTATATGTTTCCTTTAATTTTTTTCATTCCCCACTTGAAATTGTATGGTCAAAAGAGTGTGAAAAGAGGAGTTTAAAAAGCCTTCAAAGAAGAAAAAGGAATTGGAATAGTTTGCCTTTTCTCTTTGCTGCTGGCATCCATTTATTTATTTTTCACCTAATGCTTTATATAATCCATAATTTCTGTTTGCTTAATAAACCCTTTAATCAATTTATTTACTTGGATAAACGAGAAATTTTAGAAGGCCAACTGGTGCCAGGTCCGAAATTTAGTGGATAATAAGCTTGCCTAGTTACCCTTCTTGACTTACTTCTCTAAATCTAAAAAAAAAAAGAGAAAAAAGGATTTCATTTGTATCTGGGATTGATTTACTTGGCTTATCTAGTAGACTGTTTTTAGCTTTCATGTATCAAGAGGGATAAAACTTTTAGCTTTAGCAAGTACTACTATTCCTATGTTTCCAGATAGTATACCCGATTATATGATGTTCTTTTCGCTCTTGGAGTAAGAAAAATATGTTTGAAAGGTGCGTAGCGGTGAAGAATACTTTCTCTGTCCCAAAATAATTCTCACAATTTGCTTTTCAAGAGTTATACTGCATGAATATTGACCAGCATTTTAAAATATATTTTTCATTATATTGATATGAGAAAATTGCAACTTACAATACTTTTGTTATAGCTTTTGAATATCTAAATTTAATTTTAAAAAACTAAATTAATCTAATATAATCTAGCTCTGAAAATTAATTGACTCTCGAAAAGTGAAACGTGACAACTATTAGACAGAGGGAGTATCAAATTTTTTACTTTATAATAAGCCAATAAAAATTGAACTCGTGACGTGCATGTAACCTACAATTGATTTACACAAATTCCCTTTTTAAGCCATTATTTAGATGTTGTCCCTATTTTTAATAGTTATGAAAATATAATCCTTCGAAAATTTATTTTCGGACAATGTTAGATTCACGTCTGACCTACCAATCACGCTACGCTCTCAAAGCCAAGCCCCTTGGGCAAACATATTTTAAATTGCTTAAATAACCTTTTTAATTTTCTTACTTAAACAACCTTTTTTATATTATTGTTTTTTTTTATTGATTGGTGTTTTACTGTTTGGATAGTGGGTTGTGTTTGCCACTTTGTCCACACATACGTTTGTTTCTGCACCCACTAATTTGACAACAATCACAGATTTTAAACGGAAGGGTCACTCTCAATGCTAAAGCTTCTTTCAATTTATTTTCTCAATCTCGAACTATTTAAATGGAGTGGGTAGAATAGTGTAAATTTGTTTGATGGAGTATATATATATATATATATATATATATATAATTCTAATAGAATTAGGATTTCTATGTTACATTAATTACACTAAATATTAATTACAGAATATATTGTGAATATATATGGAATATATTCACTATCACACCCCTCAATCGGAGTGGGAGGAGGCCGGACGCTGAGACTGAATCTGAAGTCAATTAACAGTTGCCGAGGAAGCCCCTTTGTAAAGATATCTGCGTCCTGATACGAAAGAAGGTACATGCAACACCCTAACGTGACCCATTGCAACCTTCTCACGAACAAAGTGAATATCCATCTCAATATGCTTGGTTCATTGATGTTGAATCGGGTTATGAGACAAGTAGACAACAGATATGTTATCACAGTAAATCAAAGATGTCTTACGTATGGGACAATGAAGCTCAAGAAGGAGATTTCGGAGCCAACATAGCTCGGCAACAATGTTCGCAACACCTCGATATTCTGCTTCTACACTCGAATGGGAAAGCGTGCCTTCCCGCTTGGTAGACCATGATATGATATTATCCCCCAAAAATACACAATAGCCGGACGTAGATCGACGGGTGTCCGGACAGCCTGCCCAATCAGCGTCTATGTATGAGAGCAATCTAGTCAGTGTTGAGGGATATAAATAAAATCCATAGTCAAGAATGCCCTTAACGTACCGAATGATACGCTTAAGAGTTGTAAAGTGAGGCTCCTTAGGAGCGTGCATAAACAAGCACACCTGCTGAACCGCATATGCAATATCTGGCCTAGTGAAGGTGAGGTACTGAAGAGCACGTGCGATACTCCTATAAAGAGAGTGATCACTGACCGGATCTCCATCATCTGCACTGAGTTTAGACTTGAAGTCGACGGGAGTGGGCATGATCTTACAATTTGCCATTTTAACCCTGTAGACGATCTCCTCTACATACTTACGCTGACACAAGAACATGGCATGTGCGAATTTGGTCACTGATATCCCAAAAAATAACTCAACTTACCCAAGTCAGTCATAGCAAATTCGGACTTGAGTAGAGAAATGATCTCGTGCTTCAGTCCATCTGAAGAAGCTGTCAGTACAATATCATCCACATATACCAGAAGGTAAGTTGTGTCAGTATCTCGATTAAAAATGAACAATAAAAGATCACTCTTGCTGCACACGAAACTGATATGTATGATGTAAGTGGCAAACCGCTCATACCAAGCTCTGGGGCTTGTTTCAACCCATATAGCGACTTATGAAAACAACAAACATGATGAGGAGCCTTTGGATGCACAAAACCTAGCAATTGATGCATATAGACGGTTTCTTTCAAATCCCCATGTAAGAGAGCATTATTTACATCAAGCTGGTAAATATGTCAATTCTTCCCCATAGCGATGCTCAACACCGTGCGGATGGTAGCTGGCTTAACTACTGGACTGAAAGTCTCACCACAATCAACACCCTCATGTTGCCCTGTGCCATTTGCCACAAGTTTGTCCTTCTGACGTTCAAAGGCACCATTATCTCTGAACTTATGACGAAATAACACATACAACGGATTACATTCACCCCCTCAGGTCACGGAACAAGATCCCAAGTGCGTTGTGAAGTAAGCACATTAAACTCCTCTCGCATGGCCGCATTCCAATTTGGGTCAAGTTTGGCTAAGGTTGGGTTTTTAGGTAGCGGGAGATGGTTTGAGTGGATAAATTAAAGTGGACTTTTGGTTTGAAAATCCCGTGTTATGCACGGGTTTCCATACAGTGGGTTGGGGGCTGAATTGGGTGTAGTGGGGCGGTAGGTAGGGACTGCGGGTTGGGCTGGAAGTTTGTGGGACTGGGCCGTGAGGTAGTGGGCTGGGTAGTGTAGTCACTAGTTTGGGCGAAGGGACTGGGCTGTAGGTTATTGGGTTGGTCAGTGGGATTGGGTCGTGTGGTATTGGGCTGGGCATTGGTTTCGTTGGGCTGGACAACGTTGTAAGGAGGCTTGGCAGTGGGTAAATTGGATTGGGCAGTGTTGATGGGTAATGTGGCAGTGGGTCCAGTAGATGGGGCAGTGGGTGACGAGTTGGTATTTGGCCTATATAGTGCGTTTTGAAGTAGAGGGGAGGTGTCCGATTCATCAAGGAAACTATAATCAGTGACTCAAATTTTTTGGATGTTGTCAAACAGGAAAACGTACTCAACAAACGTGACATGGCGTGAGACTAAGATTTTGTATGTGGATAACTCATAGCACAAGTATCCCCTATAGTTCGATGGGACACTTAGGAAGACGCACGGAGTGGAGTGAGGCGATAATTTGTGAGGGACCGTGGAGGCTAGATTTGGGTAACAAAGACAACCTAAAATTCAAAGGTGATCATAGGAAGGGATCCGACGGAAGAGAATTTTGGTAGGTGTCCTATTTTGAATCGTACGGGTAGGTAAGATGTTAAGAATGTATTCTATCATTTTTAATACATATACCCAAAAAGTATTGGGAGAGACGCATGAAAAAGAAGTGTACGAATCATATTGTTAATGGTGCGGAGAATTTTTTTTCAACTTTACCATTTTGAGGGGAAGTATGGGGGTAGGAGAAATGAAAAACCATTTCATTAGCCGCACAAAAATTATGAAACATAGAGTTATTGAACTCACGACCATTATCACATTGAAACATTTTGATGTCTTTTTCAAATTGTGTTTTAACCAATGTACGAAATTCAAGAAATTTGAAGTAAACTTGAGACTTAAGTTTAAGCGGATAGATCCAAAGGAAGTAAGAGAAATCATCCAAAAATACTAAATAATATTTATGACCTAGGTTGCTAGTTATAAGAGATGTCCATAAATCCGCATGAATAATCAAATGGAGAGAAAGTAATACTCAAAGAGGACGTAAATGAAAGTCTAACATGTTTCCCTAGATGACAAGAGGAGCAACAATGGGAAAGTTTCCCTTTATTACATTGGATTAAATTGCAATTTCTAATGGAATAAAAAATATGAGCTCCCGGATGACCAAGTCGACTATGCCACGTTGATGGAGATATTGCAGCTAAAGCGGTGGGTGGAGTGACATGGGAAGTGGACGTGGATAGGAAATGATAGAGGTCCCCCACACTATTGCATCTCGTAAGAAGTCTCACCGTACATAGGTCCTTTATAGAAAAATTTAATGGGTCGAAACCAATGGATACGGAATTATTAGTGGCAAATTTTCTAACAGAGATCAAGTTCTTGATAATGTTAGGGGCATATAAGATGTTTTTAAGGGAGAAGTGGGGATGCGGTGGTGGAGTTAGTGTGTGGCCAACCCCTTGAATTGGAATGCGATGACCATTTCCGACCATAATAGATTGAGGAGTATTTAAATTGCGCAGTTGAGAAAGATTACCATAATTATTGGTGAGGTGAGACGTGGCGCCCACGCACCATCGGGTTGCGGAATTTTTAAAGAACTAAAAGCATGGCCCAAATCCGCTGGATTGAACCTGGACTGATGCTGCTGGGCCGCTGTGTAGTGGGCCAGATGGCTGGACAAATTATTGGTGGTGTTGGGCCGTTGTATAGTAAGCCTCGGCAGTGCCCACTGTTGTTGTTGGGTCTGGCCTGGAAACGGGTTGGTCAATAGTGCCCACTGTGGCTGGGCTGCTGTGTAGTGGGCCTCGGCAGTGCCCACTGTTCCTGCTGGGCCTGGCCTCTGAAAGAGGCTGGTCGACGAGGCCCAGTGTCTGAACTGTTGCCAAGGACATGGGTTGGCCCACTATTTTGGATCCTGGGCATGCGGCTGATTATTTTTTACGACGGGTGTTAAGGAAGAGGAAGCGGGGAAAGTACGTGGGCCGCAGGTAACGCCATGAATGCTGCCGAAAAATTGGTAAAAGGATATAGGGTTTGGGGCAGCCGTATATCAGCGGTATACATGCATTTTCGGGTGATAAGGGGTTCGGGTGTTGTGTATATCACATGTGTATAGGATGTATACGGGTGGGATAGGTAGAAAAGGTCTGATTTTGTTGTATATCACTAAATATCACATGTATACCGGATGTATATAGGCAAAATAGGTAAAGAAGATGTCTGATTGTGGCTGTATACGGCGGGATATCATCTGTATACCAAATGTATACAGCGAGATATCTAAATAGGAGAGCCGGTTTGGCTGTATATCAGTAGATATTACATGTATACCAGGTGTATACAGGTTAATATAGGTAAGGAAGAGGGCTGATTTGGATGTATATTCGCGAGAAGCAGATGTATATCGGCGGTATACGACAGTTTGGCGGCGGCAGAAGGGGGAGGAAATCTAGGGTATGGCGGCCGAAAATAGGGTTTAGGGTAGGGAGAGATTTTTGGCTCTTGATACCATGAAGAATAGTGTAAATCTCATTGATAGAGTTCTCTTATTAATGACATATAAAGAGAGTATACCATTGTAGTCCTAATAGAATTAGGATCTCTATTTTACATTAATTACACTAAATATTAATTATAAAATACATTGTGAATATATATGGAATATATGGGTTGCCTTTAGTTAAAAATTGTCCCCATACTATTCGAAATTGTTAAATTTTCTCTTTCAATATAGTTTTGATTCATTTTTAACTTTGTCCATGCACAGTCCATTGTCTCGTCTTTATTTTTGCTATTAACGACACTCTAACGTGAAATGAGTGGATTAAATTTTTAAACTGAAGATAGGTTCAAATTTACCTCTAGTTTGAGATTACCGTTTGATTGGAGCTACATTACATAGGGCTACAACGGGACTATTTTCTAACAGTATTAATATTAGACCAAAAAAATAACCGAGGGCAAAGTTGCTCAAGTTCAAATAGTACAAGAACACATTTTGATCATTATCCATTCATTCAACTAAATTCTTGATGAAAAAATAAATCACTTCTAAGAGTCGTAGATTTATTTTTAAATATTTAACATGACTCAATTATGTGTCTACTCCCTCTTATAAAGATCAAAGTTACATACTCTAACAGTATAAAAATATATATTATCAGACAATTTGACCAATTATAGCATGTTATTTTTAATATATCATATTTTATTATAAATAGTTACCTTCAGTTGTACGTTACGAAACATAAGTTTAATTATTTGCTTATTATTTTCGAACATCTTTCGAACTTGGAAGATTCTAAAAATAATATTTGTAGATTAGTTATTTTTTCCCTTTTCTTCAACATATAAATCATTCCCCCCTTATGTAATAGATTTTTGTTCCAATTCTATTGTTTTTTAGGAATTGGTTAATAAAGTAACTCTATGATTTAGAAATAAGTAAGCCTGCATCTTTTTTTGGTTTCTCTCTGGTGTCCCATGTATCTGTTTTGGAATCCAATTAATTGGATTCACGGTGAATTTTTTTTATTTTAAAGATAAAACGTTCTCTATTACAGATATCCTGTTCCTAAAAGCTTAAAAACACTTAATTAAAAATAAATAAATATTTATCCCTCCATCGTAACCATTATCTAAAGAATAATGTATTTGTCTCAATAGTAGTAGTATGTTTAAAGTTAGGATACTATAGTTGCTAGCTAACCAGGCCTAGATGCAGGGGTCATATCGTATGATTATATATGGAAATTGAATTTAGTTAGACTTTACTTTTTCTTTTTGTGTTCCTAAAAAGAAGTGTACTTTCCCAACAGCAGCAAATCCACACGGAGGACTAGGTGAAATTGCTTTTTTTTTTTGTATATTCCAATCGGTCTAGGGAAACTCACTTTGTTGAATTCTTGTCCCTTTTTTTTTTATATATATCAAGCTTTCCGACTTATGTCAGACTATTTCTGGAGATAGTAGTTCCGGTATCACCTACAAGGTCCTACCTCAGAAGAGAGCAAATTACTTCCACTAGGGTTCGAACTCACGCTGCAGGCCTCCAGCTAGATTTTAAGTTCTACTCCTTTGTTATCCAGTTATGCTCGGGACTCTTGTTCCTTTTTTTTTTTTTTACCCTACTGACTCTTGCTTTAATCTTTTTGGTTTTGGCTAGTGTAAATTGTACACCATTTCTAGTTAAACAAGTCTTTAGTGCACGGATGATTTCGAAATCTATGCTTTTTTATTGCTTGTATGTTTACACTTTTGGTAGTTTCATTCAAAAACTTATAAACATTTTCTTATGAGTGGTTAAATTAGTGCCATATATAACCGTTGAAGGTTCATGCATATAGAAGTTACAATTCAACTCCTTGATAAAGTAAATAGTCCTTGATAGTGTCTCTTTATCTTAAACTTCTTGATCTGACTAATCGAGTTTTCATGGGGTGGGTCTACTAGAAGTACTAATAAAAATATTACACGAAAAAAAGAAGACTAGGAAGTTTATTGCTTCTCTGTCGTTAATTAGCTTGTAGCTAAGTTAATGGTAACTCATTACTATCAAATAAAATTAATTACTATAATTTTTTTGTTGTTTAGTGCTAGAAGTTGTCCGTCCAAAATATAACAAGGAACTATTCTATTTTATTTGTAAGAAAATAACATAAAATCGAGTAATCAAGATATTACGTACTATAATTGTGGGACACTTACATATTGAGAGTGACTTAAAGGTTAGCACTTATATAATTAAATACATACAATTTGTGTATTGGAACTGGAGGTTTACACGTAACATATTAATCTAAATTAATTAGAAAACGCGTAAACCATAAAAAGAGAACTACATGTTATTTATGTAGCGTAAGCGGAAGTCTGAAGCGAAAGTAATTGTCACGGTATATATCAGAGCAATCTCCTAAACCACAATTGTAGAGAAGAGAAAAGCGCAAAAAGATAATACATAAGTAAATATTTTATTTTACATCGTAAGCATACTTATATAAAAAATATTAGGGCTAACCTTAATTACCCTAATGGGCCTCATCATGTCTTATAGGTGGACTCAAATTTCCTGTAAGAACAAGATTGAACTCCCTTTTTTTATAAGAAAAGAAAAAAGTATCCTAAGTTATCTATTTAGGAAACCAGTGACACTTATGATTTAGATATAATTATAGTAGAAATAGTTTCAATATTACTTATATCATAACCAAAATTTTCAATCAAATGTAGAATAGAATAATCTCACATTTTATCCCAAAATAATTATCATTATCCCTATATATATATAAATATCATAAATGATATGTGAAAGAGCCGTTACTAGCATGAGAATAGCAATATAAAATAGGATTCCACAACGAGTTTGCACTCCATCATGGGCGGATCTACGGGGTGGGAAGGAGTTCACCCGAATTCGCTCGGTAAAAAAATTATACTATATATATAAGGTATTTTGTTATATTTTATAAATATATATAGAGAGAGAGATTTTGACAAGACTAGAGGTTGACGTAGTGGTTTAGGATGATCAAAATACACTTTGAAGTGTCAAGTTCAAATTTCAAGCACTATATTTTTATTTTTCGAACTCCTTTTAAGTGTTAGAATAAGTAGAAGTAAATTTTAATATACACCCTGCAAGTTTGGTCAATTACACGAGAAGAACAAATTGACGTGAGACTAGATGAGAGTGCGCTACTTAAATGCAAATAATTCATATATCTAAACTCGTTGTTCCAAAAGATTAAGATAATAGATAAAAATGATACTCATAGAATTAAAACATAATGATTGAAATAGAAAAATAAAAGATATCTATTAAAGTAAAAGATGTGTTCTACAAAACAGCGATAAAACCGACAAATTTAAACACTAAGGGTCATTTGGTAGTTGGTTTGGAGTAAGTTATGCATGTATTAAATTCTGCATAAATATCACGTTTGACAGCTAGTTAGGAGGTTGGTTTGGAGTAAGTTATGCAACTATTAAATAATATCACGTTTGACAGGTGGTTATGATGCAAGTTATTCATGTATAAAATTAATACGGTATTTGATTTGTAATTTAAAAACCTGCATAACTAATATGTGTATAACTTATGAGAGAATCTATGTGTTATTTTATACAAGATAAAAGATGGACTAACTAATACATGTGTATCTAAATCCTGAATAATTATTTTTTACATAAAATAATATATAAATTCTCTCATAACTAATTCTTATATTGCCAATACTTGTATAATTCTAACCATCCTGCGAACGATCCTAAAGGGTTCGTTTGGTTGAGAATAAGTTATCTCGAGATTAATTATCCCGAAATTAGTTATTTCACCCTCCCACGGGGATAAATTTAACACTATAATTCCGGAATAACTAATCCCAGGAGTAGTTATACCGCAATTTTATTTCAATTAATCATTAAATTCCAAAATTAAATATCTCTTATTCTTCATACCAAACGAGCCCCTAAGTGTTGTCGATATACGCATGCTAACGTACAAATTCATCACACAAAATGTGTGTCATTGACACCTTATGTCCCTCGCTCCTGGAAAAAATATTAAATGGGCAAATACCAATATAATAAAAGGAGTGAATCCCCGTGAAATGTAATACTCCAAAGTCCAAACACACTATTAAATGCAATTCAGACTCTACAGATATATTGCATGTACAATAGTGACAAAAAAAAAATCACCAACTTCCACTGCAAAATGTATGCAATTGATAAATACAAAATAAAAATTAGAAGAGGTTGCTTTTGGGTTGTCCTATTATACGCAAATATTTTTGGATTTATTTAAAACCAACTTCTCTAAATTATGACTACTATATTGTCACTCCCAGAAAGTAACTTTGTTTTCTTCTTCTTCTCTTCTTTTCTGGGGAAAAGAGAAATAATTCAAATATGTTTTGACTTTCCTATATATCACGACAAATTAAATCAATACTTAAAATAGCCTTCGAATTTTCAAGTAGCGTAATTTCTGGTGGATCTCATTTTCTAGAAGGTCAAAAAATATTTAAAATAAGATACTCCATCTGTCACAGAATAATAAAAGTTACGGGAAAAAAGATTTGCAACAAGAATTAAATATGAAAAACAGTATACATAATTTCGATCTCCCTTACTTGAAAATATAAACCGATAATAACTACTATTTAATCTAAACAAACAGTAATTTTGATTCATTTGGAATTGGAGGGGTCAGAAAATTTCTTGTTAATCCACGTATTTAAAGATGGATCGTCGTCTTTTCTAGTTTTATAAAACCCATTTTTTTAAAAAAAAAATTCTGAAAAATTAGATTATTTACTAAAAAATCAGGAAAATGATTTTTTTTAAAATCAGTATTTCTGTTTTTTTTTTTAAATTAATCCAGATTTAAAAAAAAAAAAAACAGGACACTATTTTTAAAAATACTTTACAATTTTTCAGAATAAAAAATTTATTTTTCAGATAATTTAATTAAAAAATCTAATTTTTCAGAATATTTCTTAAAAAACGGGGGAAAGCTGGATTTTAGAATATTTTTATTAAGGAGATGAATTTTATAGCGAAAAAGCTAAGGGGAAAAAGATTATTAATTAAGTTTTCTTGAAAAGGTTGCTTATAAAATTAATCAAATAAAAAAATATATTACAAAGGACAAATTAGTTAAGTTATAATTTCTTATATTAATAATTATTAGGTTAAAAAAAATTACAAAAAAAATAATTTGAAAGGTAAGTATAATATCATAAATCACAAAGGAATAAGTGTTGAAAGCCAAACTTGACGGGGTATTCGTTCTTGTTTTTTTCTTTCTATAATGACTTTGTGGTAAAACTAACCTAGCTTGAATAACTTTGTGAAATGACAAGTTTAGCTTGAGTGATTTTATTAATACATCAATGATTTTGAGAGATAATTTGCATACTTAAGTGACCGTATAAGTTATTGACGTTATTCTTCTACTTCCACATTTTCTTCTTTCAGAAAAAAACAAGGCAGTGGCCAGTGGTTAATTAACTAATCCTAGCGATTTTGATTAAGAAAGGTCAATGCAGCAGTTATTAATGTACAAGGTCACAAAGGGACATGCAGTGGTCAACATCAATTCACGTACATATATAGCCAGGGCCAAATTAAAGTGCAATAATGCTGATGCCTTTTTTGTTTTTGGATTTTTTATATTATATAATATATACACGAGGGGTGATTTAGTTCGCAGGCAAAGTTATCTTCAAACTATAATTGAAATTATAATTTCTAAATTAATTTATTTCACCTTCAAGGTGGATAAAATACATCAAGTTTGAGGTACGACCTAGAATAACAAAAAAATATTTTATATATCAACAATTTTTTATTTGTAATAGGAAATTACTTATTAATTTTATTAAATTATCAATTTACTTATCAAGAAATTTTACTATAGTTACCTAATAAGTGATCTTATTATCGGGGGAAAATTACAACATCATTGTCAGGTGCTGAGCTAGAGAGACGATAAGGTTTCAGATGAACTCCTTTGTCAGAAAATCACAATGCATATATAAGATTAAGATTCATATTATGTTATATAACAATGATGAACCCCATTAGTGGAAGTTCTGCCACCTTAGCACTGGTTAGTACATAAAACGGTTGATTTACACGAATATAACTTTTTTAGGCATTATTTAGAATTTCTTTTACTATTTTTAGAAATTGTAAAAATAGTAAAAAATATTATCCTTTTCAGAGAATATTAGATTCGGGCTAAAGTTCCTACTATATATTACTCAACTTACAAAAAGAACAATGGATTGATGTCTAACATTTATAATACTAATAAAAATTTAGATGGTATTTAACGCTTTCTCATAAGATTTTTAATTTACTTAAAAGAAATCATAATCTAAAAGATTAAATAAATTACAAAGAGAAATAAAAAGAGGTCGGTTGTTTACCCTAAAACGGTACAGTTGAATGTATATACATGGACACGTGGATCTCAAGTGACACGTTAGATAGAAATTCTAGATGAATTATACTGAAAATAAGTAATAATAAGATAAAATAAAGTAATGATTATCCTGAGACTTGTGACAGCTTCTGGGCAAAGCTACGATAACTTGTATGTAAGCACATAAATCGAGAGAATATGATCAAGTATCTTGTAATAACTAGAATGTGATGATTTACAACAGAATAATGTGTCATATTTATACATGAGCTACACGGGTACACAACCCACGAAATATGCTCTCATTAATACAAAAGAATGAATGTTGTAATAATTGGACAATCAACATCTCAATAAATGTCATTTAAGCACCATTGGAAGACGTATAACCGATTTTAGTAAAGACCGTCCGTTGCAATTCAAACGGCTCTCAACCTTCTGTATTACCGGTACCAGCCATGCTTGTGTCGCTCCCAGTACCGCGCGTATTTAATCGATAGTGCCTTAGGCTCATGTGGTCCTGACTCGGCATCGTGCTCCATGTGTCATACTATAACTCGTACAACTATCGTATACGGAATTTACCTTATACAGATAGTTTACGCACTTTCCGGGTGTAACTATCGTGTACTCGGGAAGTGAATTTGAACTTCCAACCGAATAAATGTAATACTCCGACGGGAAATTTGAATCGTAATGATTACAAAGCTTGTCAAACATCACATCCATTCAATGCTTCTGAAACGACGTCAACCGAACCATCGCTATGATCGATGTGAACTGCAGCAATGATGGTGCACGTCTTTTCACCTCTAAAACGTTATATGTTTTTACCATAAATAGAGGTCAAATCTTCCTTCATTTTTAAAAACGTTTTCAACAATGTCCTCTACCAAATCTTCTCCTTCTCACTCCTCTGAGGGCAATGACAACTATTCAAGTCGCTACCATGGGAAGGAACCCATTTCTCTTACAACTCAAAGAATCGACTTACACTCAACTTCTGCCGAAATTCTTCCTCCGGGCTTTGGCTTCTCAGGAAATCTCCGCGTTCAAAACAACTACGAACATGTCGAGAAATTTAAATCTAAAATAGCAGTCAAGGTTCTTCCCAACGTCATAGAGTATTGTGGTTTTTCCTCTGACATAGTTATCAGAACAGTCGAGCATGTCAACCGAGTACATTGTCACATTGAAGGGTTTTCCATGACATATATTTATCCATTCACCATTGATTTTAAACTCCCCATTCTAAAGATTATCGAGGAAATCTGCCGCCGATGTAGGATTTTCTTAGGCCAAGTTTCTCCGCAAATTTGAAGATTAGTCTACTGCATTCAGATGTTAACCAACGATGTCAATGCTCCATTCACTATCGATCAGCTTTTCCTCCTCTATTACCCTAGGATTTTTCGAGGTGGAATTATTTATCTATACCTCCGGAAAATTCACAGCCTTATTAATGCGGAGGATGACTTTGACCGAGGTTGGTTGACCTGCTTTATTTTAATCAAGACCAACCAAATCCATCAACCCTCTTCAGATCCTTTCCCGGAAGAGTGGAATTCTTTCCGTGAGTATTTTTTTTCCCTACAAACTTATTTGCTTGGTTTTTCAAATAAAGGAAAATTTCTTTCTAATACAAGTGTTATAACTTTTCAACCATTTTAGTTGAGCCGCAACTGATTGAAGGGATTTTTTAGTGGGCGATAAGTCTTCTTCATGCCTCCCCCAACATCACCATGTCAGGAAGAGTATTACCTACAAGTGGTGGAAGGAAAAATAACACAGTAAACATTAACCCCAACTCTTTCTTTTATACGTGTTTCATCCCGATTTCTCGGGACTCTTTTTCAACATCTTTCTCCAATCGCAGGGCTCCCGGTATGAAAGTCTGCAGTCCAAAAAGTGTCATCTCATGCAGCTGCTTTGTCGAACATCCTCCGATCTACTTCTAGCAATCGGAAGTGAAAAGATTGAGATGAGACTCCCGAGACCCCAGTGAGAATTGGTTTTTGTGTGAGAAACTGCCACTGACTCACGGAGTACAGGAAAGAGCTGCAGGCGGAGGATAAAATGGGTGTTATTCAGATTGATGGTGAGGAGAAGGTAACCAATGAAACCACCGGCCCAGGTAGTCCCCGGCAGGATGCTTCGGAGGTGAAAACACCCGTTCCCCCTGAGGATCCTTCTAAGCACAGCTCAATCCCTACTTCTGAAACTTAGGTCGGAACATCTGCTTCTTCCCTCCGGAAATATCCATGTGCTACCCTCGAGACTTCCCTTGCACATCTTGCAGATTTATTTATACATGTATAATACTCCTTCATTTTAATTGTTCTTTACAAACTCACTCTTCTTTACCGGTCGCAATCCTTGCATTCATGGTCATGCCTCTGCTCTCTCCACTGTGAATTTAGATAAAGCGATGGGCCCTTCCCCTGAAGAAAAGAGATTGAAGGAATAAATTCAGCACCTCAGGGCAGAAGTCAAAGACCTCAGAACTGATCTTAGAGACTCAAGCTCTCTTCAGGCCTCCCTCCAGCTTCATTTGCAGGATGTTGTTAACTCTCTTCGGGTACAAGAGAATTTCCTTCAGGCCTTAACCACCACTTACGTGACCTTTCAAGAGAGGACATCAAGGTTAGTAACCGATTTAGCGGAAGCCCAAGGACAGTTGCATGCCTCGAGCACACAATACACAAGCTTCATCCTAAATGCCAAAGATGAAAGCTTCGGAGGGACTTGGCTATCCTAAAGAGTCGTGTGAACACCCTTAAAGAGGCCAACAAGATGGGGATTGATATTCTTTCTGAACTCCTGGACGCAGAAATTGTCCTTCGCGATGCTGAGTTATCGTTGGAAACTCTACGAGGAGATTGAAAGGATTCAGATGCAAAAGTTGGTGGAGAGGCTAGTGATGATGATGAACCCCCCCCCCCTAACTGATATATTTGACCTTCTTGCTTTTGTTGGCAACACTTGAAACACTCCCGACGGACTATGAAGCAGACAGGCCATGATCTTTTTCTCGGGTTTATTTTCAGTTTTAGTTTTTATTATCGGGTCATTTTTGGGCCTGATTAGTACCTTTTGTAACCGGATCTATTTTGGTCCGGAAAAAATATGAATGAAGAACTTTTCTCTTTGCTTTGCAAATTTGTGTAATGTTTTCATTCTTTATTTATTTCCACAACCAAGCATTAGTTACAAACTTTATTACTTTGCTTTATGAACTAGAACCTAACTTTGAGGTTCATTTTACCGGAATAGGCTAAATTTTAGAAGTTTTAAAAAATTTCCGATAATCTTAATTTAGTTCAAAAGATGTATTTTTATTTTCATCTTTAATTAGGACTTCTCATGGCCTTTAAAGTTAATTTCGGACTTAACTTGGTTCCGATCAACTTAAAAACCTCGGTACTTCTTGTATCCGGAGCCTTAACTTTTTTGCTAAGGTTTTAATATGAGAGGGCCCTTATTTTTAATGGTGTTGTAGAAGAGGATGTCTTATGTTCATTATGGCACAAATTTTTTGATATGTTTAAGATAATAACATACGTTTTAAGCAAGTGATGGCAAAAATTTATTAACCATAAAAGGAAATTTTTATTGATTACTTTGACTTACAAATGTGAAGACAAGTGTAAGAATAATTCGACTGACATCCAGTGTGGTCAATACAATTACATATAATTTGAATATCCAGGCAGTCCTTAGTATCGGGCGCTTTACTTCGAAGCGTTAATAATTATAAAATTTTCTTCACTCTATTCTGAATCACTCCATTTCGAATTTCGGGTGTATATGGCCCTCAGGTATTTGGGAGTCCATGCTATGAAGACTCAGATACTGGATATCTCTCTACGATAGTAAGATAACTAACACACTTATTTTGTGATGTTGCCTCATTAAAAGCCTTGCCGGAAAAACCCAATTGGGACAAAAATCAGACGAAGGGGAAAAGAGTGCAGCGCATGTTCAATCCTACTACACGTAATACTTCTTCAAATGACTAACATTCTAATTACTAGGAAGTTTGTTTCCTTATTGATCTGTGAGTTGATAAGCTCATTTACCGGCGATGCCAGTGACCGTGTACGGTCCTTCCCATTTTGCACCTAGTTTTTCTGTGTTTCGCTCTCGGGTACTCTGGTTTACCTTCCGGAGCACCAAGTCCTTGAGTTTGAAGTGTCAGAGTTTTGTTTGTCAGTTGTAGTAACGTTCCATTTTTTGCTTTTGAGCTACCATCCGGACATATGTCAAATCTCGACGTTCTTCGAGCATATTTGAATGCACGAACATTGACTCTGCATTTGATTTATTATCAACCCGGAGATATCTCAAGCTGGGAGTTCCCGCTTCTACCGGAGTCAAGGCCTCTACACCGTAAATAAGAGGAAAAAGAGTTTCTCTGATACTCGTTTTTGTCGTGGTTCGATATGCTCATAATATCTCCAGCATCATAGACAGTCAGTTTCTCTTAGCAACTTCCAGTTTCTTCTTCAAATTCTGGATTATAGTCTTGTTTATTGACTCAGCTTGGCAATTTGCGCTGGGGTAATAAGGAGTAGATGTGATCTGCTTGATGTTCAAGCCATTTAGGAACTCCGTGATTTTGGCTCCGATAAAATTTTGGCCATTATCACAAGATATCCCCTTCGTTTAATTATACCTCGCCGAAAATCTGATTGTTGCGAATAGCTTATTAAAGGGATGCCAAAACGACAAATAATGTGTTTCCAAATAAAGTCTTTTACCTTTTTCTCATGTATCTTTGTATAAGTTGCAGCTTCAACGCACTTAGAGAAATAATTAGTCATAAATATATTCTAACATACATGTCATGGTGCCGCTGGCAAGGGTCCGATAATGTCCATCTCCCACTTCATTGAACGGCCACAGGAATACCACCGAATGCAGTTCTTCTCCCGTTCGATGTAACAACTGTGCATGGCGCTGACACTTATCGCATTTTTTACAAATGTTTTTTTTATCTTTTTTTATCCGGAGCCAATAATAATCGGCTCCCATAAGCTTCCTCATTAAGAATTCCGCTCCCGAATGGTTTTCACAAATACCTTTATGGACTTCCCTCATCATATAATCAGCTTCGTCGAGGCCCATGCACCAAGCTAGGATATTATAAAAACACCCACGATAAAGTTTTTCATCTATAATACAATACCGGGCAGCTTTAGTCCTCAGAGCTCTAGATGTTTTCGGGTCCTCCGGAAGCTTTCTGTGTACAAGATAGTCCAAGTATTTATTTCTCTAGTCCCAAGTTTGGCTAGTTAAATTTATCTCATCGTATCTCATGGGATCCGAGGCCGAATGCAACAAAAGAATAACCGACTCAGTTTAGAAGCTTTGGCCTCCATGCTGGAGCCTAAGTTTGTGAGTGCATCTGCCTCTATGTTTTCTTTCTAGGGTGTATGCACCACCGTCCATTCTTGGAAACGAGACAAAAACTTCAAGGCCTTTTCAAGATATCTTGACATACGTTCTTATTTGGCTTCGAACACTTCATGGATTTGGTTCATACCAGCAGTGAGCCACACTTGACTTTAATGATTTGTGAGCCTAATCCTCGGGCCCATTCTAAACCTGCAACTAAAGCCTCATAATATTCTTCATTGTTAGTCAATAGAGGGTTGTGTATTGCTTGCCTTAAAGTTTCACCGATGGGAGTTCACAATACCACTCCTAGACCGATCTCTTTGACAATGGAGACACCATATGTATAAAGTGTCCAGATCCCGGGGGCAGTCTCCGAGACTAAGATAGCCTCCTATTCCGCTGGGGGGTTACTCTTGGACTGAAATCGACCACAAAATCTACAAGAACTTGCGACTTTATCACGGTTCGGGGTCGATATTCAATGTCAAATTCACTTAGTTTTATCGTCCATTTAGCCAAGCGCCCGGAAAGCTCTGGCTTATGTAACACATTTTAAGAGAAAATATAGTAACTACGACAATTAGGTGGCATTGAAAATACGGTCAAAGCTTTCACGATGACATTACAAAGGCAAAAGCCAGTCTTTCGAGTAATAGGTACCGATTTTCGGCCCCTAATATTACTCTACTTACGTAATAGATAGGAAATTATGTACTTTTTTCTTTTCGTACCAGCACTGCACTTACCGCTACCTCTGAGATCGCCAAATATATCAATAGTTGTTCTCCGTCTTTAGGCTTTGACCTGAGCAGAGGGCTGCATAAGTAAGTTTTTGGGTCTCGTAAGACTTGATGGAATTCGGGTGTCCAAACATAGTCCTTCTTCTTCTTCAAAAATGAAAAGAACCTATGGCATTTTTTCTGACGACCGGGAGATAAACTTGCTCAAGGTCGCCACTCATCCGGTCAACCATTGTACTGCTTTCACATCTTCAAGTGTGTTGGGTATATCTTCGATAGCCTTTATTTTATCAGGATTTATCTCGATCTCTCTCTGAGAAACCAAGAAACCTAAAAACTTTCCGGAGCCACCCCGAAAGCACATTTCTCGGGGTTTAGCTTCATATTGTATTTTCTCAACACCTCAAAGGTTTCCTACAATTGACTTAAATGGTCTTCTGTACGAAGACTCTTTACAAGCATATCGTCTATATATACTTCCATTGTTTTCCTCTTTGTTTTTCAAACATTTTATTTACTAACCTTTGATACGTGGCCCCGACATTTTTTAGTCCAAAAGGCATAACATTATAATAATAAGTACCGAAAGATAATTAAAAAGATGTTTTTTCTTGGTCATCCGGGTGTATCCTTATTTGGTTATACCCGGAGTACACATCGAGAAAACTCATGATCTCGTGTTCGGCCGTAACATCGATCATCTGATCTATGTTTGGTAGCGGAAAAGAGTCTTTAGGACACACTTTATTCAAATCCTTATAATCAATGCACATTCTAAATTTGTTTCCCTTTTTAAGTACTACGACTATATTTGCTAACCAGTCCAGATATTTTACTTCTCGAATTGACCCTATATTAAGTAATTTAGCTATCTCTTCTTTAATAAATTTGTTGCGGAGTTTGACAATCAACCATTTTTTCTGCCTATCAGAGGGAAACTGAGATCCAGGCCCAACTTAGATTTATGACTTCTGGAGGAATATCTATCATATTTTCATGAGACCATGCAAAACAATCAACGTTAGACATAAGATATTTAAGAATCAAATCCATGAGCCCCCGGGGTTAACTCGGTGCCCAGGTATACCTTTTTATCGGGGGTTTGTAGTGCAATCTGCTCCAGTTCCTCTACAGTGGACTTGGTGGCATCTGATTCATCCGGTACCTGAAAATATCTGGGTACTTGGTACCGATCCGAAAACTCCTCCTCCGGATAGGTTGATTCTGTTTCTACCGGTAGAACCTGGTGAATATCTTCTGGTACCGGTTTCACTTTCTTTAATTGCTATTTGGGGTCTGTCGCCTCCTCTTATTCCTCCATGGCGTACATTTTCCTTGTAGCGGGTTGTTCACCTCGGATTTGCTGAATCCCATCCGGTGTAGGGAATTTCACCAACAAATACAGTGTTGATGGAACTGCCTTTATATCATGTATTCACGGTCTTCCAAATATTGCATTATACCTCATGTCCCCATCGAGGACGTAAAATTTTATTAACTTAATAACTATCATCGCGTCCATCGATAGATCTACTTCCCCTTTGTGAATTCACTTGACATATTGAAGCTTGAAAGAGTTCTAGCAGCCAGAACTATCTTGTCTGCGTCATTTCATTCACCACCTTCAGCCGAATTATGTTAGTTGAGCTCCGGGGATCAATTACGACTCTCTTCACCTGGAAGCAATCAATAGGTACTGTGACTACCAGTGCATTATTGTTCGGGAAGATAACATCGACATCATCTTCTTTCGTGAACGTGATAGTATGTTTGTCAGGTATATCCTGGAATCTTTTCTCCCGAGTTACAGAGATTTTTGTCATCTTAGCCACAGCGAAATATGTAGCGGCAATCATCGATCCATCATAGATCATATTTATAACATGAGGTAGTGCAATCGAATTTGGTTTACCTTCGTCGGGAGGTCCCTGCTCATAATTATTGTGAGCTCTCTCAGTCAAATATTCTCAGAGATGGCCCATGTTTAGCATTCCTGCCACCTCTTCTCATAGATGTCTGTAGTTTTATGCCCATGTTTGCCGTGGAAATCACACCAAACTGACTGGTCTCTTTTGCTAAGATCTGATTGCAGTGATTTCGGTGGTCGGGACGTCGGATGTGTTCTCTGCACCGCCACCATTTGCTCTTCATCTATACTGAAGTTGTATTCGGATAACTTCGGGTACCTGGTACCCTTATTAGAGTTAGATAAATTTCCTTTATCAGAATTCACCAATCCCTGATTGTTTCGTCTAGAACCTCATTTTTATTTGATTTTTCAAATGAGCGAAAACCCTATCCACCCCTACTTCCTGGAGGTAGGATAAGGCTGGTAATAGTTTTTTGAGGAATTTCGGTCAGTTCTGGCTCCTTTATCAGGCTTTGCAAAGATACTCCCGACTTTAGATCTGAGCATATCATCATCAATACAGATCTTGGACTCAAACCGGTTGTGCACATCTTTCCAAGTTATCGCCTGAAACTCCAAGAGATTTTTCTTGAGCTTTTGGGAGGCATCAGAACTTGCCGGATTCAAATTTTTTGTGAAAGCCTCCGCAACCCATTCATCCGGGATTACTGGTAATAACATTCGCTCCTTCTGGAATCATGTAACAAAGTCTCTAAGGAGTTATGTCTCTCCTTGCGCAACGCGAAAGATATCCGCCTTTATGAACATGTCGGCGAGCTGAGCGAACTAACCGATTGAATGCTCAGGGATTTGTGAATACCATGTCAAAGCTCCCTTAGCAAATGTTTCAGCAGACTTTTTGATCAGAACTGATTCTATTTTGTGTTCTCTTAGATCATTTACTTTCGCGGTCGTAGTATAGGCCATGATATGCTTTTGGGGATCAGTAGTTTCATTATATTTGGACACAAAAGGTATTTTGAACCTTTTGGGGGTTAGTTCGAGCACAACCTCTAACTTATACGCTAAATAAATATATTTCTTTGCGTCCGGACCGTCAACAACAAGAGGAGCCCCAAGTATTTGGCTGAACTAGCGCCGAAATTCCAGGGCGGTTTTTTCCGCCTTCTCTGCATTGATATCAACTTTGCTCGTCATGTCCTTCATGAATTCAAGACCTTTTTCTGAAATGATTTTTCAGGGGCAGTTTCACTCTCTGAACCATCATTTCCTGATCTGCCTTGATCATTATCGATTTCTCCATTTGCATTCGGTTGAGGCATCGATTTCCCTGTTGGAGTACCGCCGACATTTTTCGACATGAACTCCTCTTCAAACCGCTTCAGACGCTCCAACTCCTCACTCATTGCGGCGTTCTGTGCCTAAAGATTTTTTGTATAACTTCTCCATGTGTTTCATCAGTGGGAACATCCTCATGTCGAGTTTGTCCATCTCCGGATGTGACTCCGTCTGTAAACATCAAGTCTTCGGGTCTTGTGGTTCCTATCGGCAAACCATCCGTCCCAAGAATGTTTGTATTGTCCCCGATGTTGCAACTGCTTTCTCCTATTCTTGTCATCTGACTGGGCTGAACGAAGAATAAGACTTAAAGAAAAAATTAGATTAGTAAAAGGGTCACTTGTGACACCACAATTATCTATGCCCCACGGTGGGTGCCAAATTGTTTACCCGTAAAACATACAGTTGAATTTGTATACGTGGTCAATGACACATGGATCTCAAGTGACACGTTAGATAGGAATTCTAGATGAATTATACTGAAAATAAGTAATAATAAGACAAAATAAAGTAATGATTAGCCTGAGCCTTGTCACAGCTTCTGGGCAAAGCTACGATAACTTGTATGTAAGACATAAATCGAGAGAATATGAGCAAGTATCTTGGAATAACTAGAATGTGATGATTTACAATGGAATAATGTGTCATATTTATACATGAGCTACACGGGTACACAATCCACGAAATATACTCTCATCAATACAAGAGAATGAATGTTGTAATAATTGGACAATCAATATCTCAATAAATGTCATTTAAGCACCATTGGAAAACGTATGACCGGTTTAGTAACAGTCGTTCGTTCCAATTCTAACGGATCTCAACCTTCTATATCACCGGTATCAGCCATGATTGTGTCGCTTCCGATAGCGTGCGTATCTAATCGGTAGTGCCTTAGGCTAACGTGATCCTGACTCACTTCACGTGTCATATTATAAATCATACGGTTATCTTATAGGAAAATTGCTTCTTCCAATATGGCTTCAATGACCCACAAGATAAAGGATTGAGAAGAGCTCAAAAAGTGGGAAAAGACGGTTGCCTTTAGTCATAATGGTGTCCTTTTTTACCAACTGTTCTGACTCTTCCTCTTTGCTCTTCCTCGTGTTCCATTTTAGTTTCTTGCAAGCAAGGTTGTTCAATTGAAATTCAAAATACTTACAAAATAATTATTTTTATGAAAAAATATAAAATTATCATGATAAACATCCAATTCACCCAAAATGCAGGGGGTAAATCTGGCATAGGGAACCACTTTATTGATGTTGCATAGATACTCTAGTGGTCAAATATGTCACAATTTGAGGTATAGTGTAACAATTTCAGTTGCATGTTTCATCACCATTTATAACTTTTTTTTATAATCATCAGTTATTCGAAATTTATTGGCCGGATTAATTTTATTTTTTGTCGTGTAAGGTCCGTTAAATGGAGAAGGAGGAAACTGTCTCCAACTCTTACAATTTTGTGGGAAAAAAATAATCTTTTTAGATCTCTTATGTGTAAATATAAAGATCTCTTGTAAAAAAAATATAATATTATCACAGATCGGACCCTTTTTCCATTTAGGGTTCGAACCAGGGCGGTGCTAGATGTAGGAAGCAAGTTCGGCAGAATCTAATATTTTTTGTTCAAATCTTGTATTTGTCTTAATAAATTATTTAATATGCACCACTTTTAATTTAGAATCCACTAACTCTAAAGAACTAAAATCTCGACTAACGAGTTTTAAATTCTAACTCTGCCTCTTACTCAAACCTGAAATCTTTAATTTAAGAGTGAGGAGATCATATTCATCTCTCCACGTACTTTAGTGATCACCACGTATAACCTAGTTTAGCTGCTTCTCCTCTTTTGTTAAATTTTGAGGAAAAAATAAACGATTTTTTTTCATTTCTGACCCATCGTGGAGGAAAAAGGGTTTAAAAAAAAACAGAACAAAGGACTAGGTTTGAGGTTTGATATGTCCTAATGATAATCATTGCATATATTCCTAAATAGTGCCTAATTATGCTCTTTAATCTAACAATTATTACTAAGTTGCTAATTTCTGTCAGCAAATAATGCACAACAATCATGACAAGAGCTATATCTGCTTAAATTAATTATGTGAATAAATCATTTTCTTATTCCACTTCTCTTCTCACAAATTTTAAAAAATATAGTATACTCCTTATGTTACTACCTTTTGTAGCCCGATCTCCAATTGCTTAAAAGAGTAACATACTTAATTATGACACTAGTAATTGATTGGAGTCCGGAACCTAAATAACCCCCAAAAAGTAAAAAATGATCAAAACACGTCATAAAAAATAAGTTATCAAAGTACGTTTTATGCAATTTTTTTGTGTGCAATTAAAAAGGAGTTAACGTCCTCCATTAACATCCGTTACCCGAATTGTTTTTTAAAAAACTTGCATTGCGCTACAAATTTGTGCGCAATATGCAAGACTCAAATTTTTCATGTTTAAAAATAGAACTAAGGCATCAACTTAGGTATTAATATAGATTTGTCATGTCTATTTGAGTTGCATCATTGATAAGCTAAGTTTTATACTACTTTTTATTGTCTTAAAAATGATTAGAAATGCTTTTTTTAAAAGTAAGATATCTAAATTGATACAAGGGAATTTTTTTCCCGTAAGCATAAGCTAAAATAATATCCCTTCGTATTAATTTAAGTGTCTTACTTTTCTTTCTAGAAAATAATTATAATCATTTTTCAAGACAACCAAAACTATAAGACTTATCTTATGTCTACAAAAAATAATATCTCATTCGTATCAATTTAAGTGTTTTACTTTTTTTAGAAAATAATTATAATCATTTTATAAAACAACTGAAGATATATGATTCATAAAATAATTATAATCAATTTCTATGACACCAAAAAATATTACATTTAGCTTATGCTTAGGAAAAAAAATGTCCCCTCTGCATTAAGTGTGTTACTTTTTTTATATATAAAAAATAATTATAATTATCTTTTAAGATAACCAAACATATAAATTTTAGCTTATGCTTATCAAGTTGACACGAAGAGAATAATATTATTTTTTAAGCATAAGCTAATTAATTTGAGTGGATATTATTTTAAGCACAAACTAAATATTATATTTTTGGTTGTCTTATTAAATAATTATAATTACTATCTATAAAAGAAAGTAAGACACTCAAGTTGACACAGAGTGAATATTATTTTTCGTAAGAATAAGCTAAGTCTTATATTTTTTGTTGTCTTAGAAAATATTTATAATTATTTTCTAGAAATAAATGTAAACACTTAAATTGATACGAAGATGATATTATTTTCTTAAGCATAAGCTAAAACTTATATGTTTGGTTATCTTAAAAAATAATTATAATTTTTTTATATAAAAATGTAGACACTTAAATTAATATGGAGGGCATATTATTTTTTTCTAATTATAAGCTGAGTGTTATTTGCTAAATATTATATCTTCGATTGTTTTAAATAAATGATTAAATTACTTTTTAAAAAGAAAAATAAGATACTTAATTGATACGAATGAGATATTATTATTCTTACGCATAAGCTAAAACTTATACTTTTGGTTATCTTAAAAGATAATTATAATTATTTCCTATATAAAAAAGAAGTAACACACTTAAGAGTACATCTTTGTGGAGTACTTATGCATCACCTACTCTATTTTCTTAGTTTTTTCATATGAAAGTGGTATCCAGATTAATTTTTGAGTATTGAATAACGTTGTCAACTAAAATTTTAATTATATAAAAAAGAATTATCCAGCTAGCAATATTTTATCTCTACTGTAATTAAATTTCATTTTTTAAGTTAGATCACACTCGTAAGTGTATTACATTCTTTTTATATTATCAGGTTACTTTAGAGTGAAGTATAATAATAATTAGCCTCAAATAGTAGCAAATTGGCATCAATTTTATGAATCATCATATTCATCTCGCTACATTTAAACTCATTTCATTACCCTTAAAAAATCAACTTGCTAATAATTATTTATAGCGAATATAGAATAATAATTTGAGAAAAATAATAATTTCTTATCGATGATAAACTACATAATAATACACTCTAATCCGGGGGGAAACGGATTTATCGCCAGAAAACCAATTTATAAGGTTAAATTATATATACTAAATGCTAAACCCAAAGAAAATGTTATTTAGCTAATAGTAATAGTTTGAGCCGGTAACAGAAAATGAACGAACTAACTAATATAATTATATATGAAAATTTAGATTTATTTTTTTATTTTCCTTTCTTGCATCTTTCTTTCTATCTATAGGTAGACTTCGCGCTGATAAATCTTTGTCGAATTTTCTTTCATGAAAATCTTGTCTCAACTTCTAATGTATATAACTCTGCCTGCATTGAAAATTGGACTTTCTCATTTCAAAATTACCCTTTTTGCATTGACCATTTTGTGATATTGTCTAGTTCATGGGCAGCTTGGAACTAATGAAGTACAGATGAAGGTTTAATAAATACTTCAATAAAAAAAACCAAGATACTTAGAAACATTTTGTTTTCACCGTCACATCATTAATTACCTCAAATACAGTGTGTTTCACTATTTTCCCAAATTAATTGACCAGAATAATTGCACTAAGCAAAATTCCAAGAAAAAGTAGGATTTCATAACCGTTTGTGCATGGATTTTGATTGAATTGATAAAAAGGCAGATGATAAAGAAAGATGCTCCATTGTCCCCATTTGCCTTCTTTTCTCACCTCACCAACATAAAAAAAAGTTCTTCAATTTATTTTATTACTTCCTTCGATTCAAAATAAGTATTCACTTAATCTTTTATTATAATTCAGAGTAAATATTCATTTATAAAATCAAGAGGAAATCAATTTTATTTTTTCAAATTTGTCCCTATTTACTCATGACAATACATAAGCAAGAGTCTTATTAAATAAGAATAGTTTAGTCAATATATCTATTTTGTGACAAAGATTAAGTGAATATTTATTTTCAATCGGAGAAAGTAAAGGCAAACACAATCCTAAATAAACAAATAATTCCCTAAATGGTCCCCTTGTTTGTTCTCATAAAGCAAACTCAAAAAATCATATTCTCATTTCAACTAATCAAGATTGTTTTCCCTTTCTTTTTTTTTTTTTTTATTATTCCTCACTCTTTTTATGAATCTTTTTCTAGTCTCAATGCAAGAAAAAAAAGCTTGTTGAATATTACTCCATTATTACTTTCTCCATCTCGTATTACTTTAACTAAAAATACATATTAAGAAATCAATAATATAATATGAAGTTTATCATCTTTTATTTAATAAAAATAATTTATTTTTTCCTCTTAATTAGAATATGCGTGAGTAGTAATCATTTATATCTTGAATAGAGAACTTGTGAGTCAATATTTCTTAAATATAGAACTTGTTAGTTTTTATCTAATAATATTATTGAAAAAAATAATTAAACTAATTATGAACGGAGTAGTATTAGTAGTCCTACTACATAAGGGGAGTGACAGTTTTTTTGTTGTTGGATATTTTCTTGTGGTTTTTTTTTTTTCTTCTTGTTTTCCAATGGGGATACTTTATCAGCCTTTGTACATCACTACTACTTTCTTGATTTATCTTTCTTTGATTCTTGTTGTACCAGTTTTATGTGTTGATCCATTTACACAAGCACTGTTGAGCTTAAAATCTGAAATTCTTGATAATTCCAACAGTCTAAGTGATTGGATTTTGCCTTCTAGTTCTACTAGTGATAACATTCATGCATGTTCTTGGTCTGGTGTGAAGTGTAATGAAAATTCATCTTTGATAATTGGTTTGGATCTTTCAGTTAAAAATCTTGGTGGGGTTCTTTCAGATGGTCAATTTAGTGTTTTTAGTGATCTTGTTGATCTAAATTTGAGTCAAAACTCATTTTCTGAGAAACTACCTGTTGGGATTTTCAACTTGACTAATTTAAGAAGTTTGGATATCAGTAGGAACAATTTTTCTGGTCATTTCCCAAGTGGGATATCAAATCTTGATTCTCTTGTGATTCTTGATGTTTTCAGTAACACTTTTTCAGGTCCTTTGCCTAAAGATGCTTCACAAATTGAGTCACTCAAGGTACTGTTTAGGGTTTGTCCTTAATTTTTTTTATCATATTTTGAATTATTTTTCTTGGTGAAAAACACTTCTTCCATATTAACTACTAAAAAAAGGAATTAGCAACTGATAAATTTGTAGCTAAATCTGTCGCTAATCTTATTTAGCATCGGATTAGCTATGGATTATGTTAGCTAGGATCACTACTAAAAAATCACTATTTTCTCGATGAAAAATGTTCAGTGGCTATTTTCACTAAATGTAGGTGTAAAAAACCTGAATATTAGTGTTTTCACACGAGTTTCTCAGTTTCAATGGAAACCTATTTTCCGTCCTGCGTTTTCCCGGTGAGCTGGTTCGGTGGGAATGAAGTGGAAAATCATGTTTAATAATATAAATTTCCCCTTGAATGTCGGTGGGAAAAACCTACGTTTCTAGTAATGGAGCAATTTAGCAAGAGTAGCAACGAAGGTCGTAGTTAATTCCAGTTTTTTTTAGTGATTTAATCACACAATAGCATCCACAATGTAGTCATTAAAACAGTCTTGTTTAGGAGAGATTATTCTCTCGATAGTTTCTATACTTTTTTATAATAGTTATTTACCATATTAAGGAACTATGCCTCTTTTTGTTGTTCGATTAATCGTCATTTGGTTTGTTAGCTTCCACATGATGCCTTGTTATTTCGATTCCAACAGGTGCTGAACTTTGCTGGGAGTTATTTCAGTGGACCAATCCCTTCTGCGTATGGCTCATTCAAGAATCTTGATTTCATTCAATTAGCTGGGAATTCACTAAGTGGTAAAATACCACCAGAATTAGGGATGCTGAAAACAGTTACTCACATGGAGATTGGTTATAACTCATATGAAGGAAGCATTCCTTGCGAATTTGGGAATATGAGTAGACTTCAGTATCTTGATATTGCTGGTGCTAATTTATCTGGTTCAATACCAAAAGAGCTCAGTAATTTAACAAATCTTGAGTCACTTTTCTTGTTCAGAAACCAACTTAGTGGTAAAATTACATGGGAGTTTGGAAAAATCATTTCTTTATCAAGTTTGGATCTTTCCGATAATTTGCTTTCGGGTCCAATTCCTGAGAGTTTCTCTGAGTTGAAGAATCTAAGACTTCTTGGTGTTATGTATAATGACTTAAGTGGAACTGTTCCTGAAGGAATTGCTAAGCTTCCACTTCTTGATACACTTGTTATATGGGACAATTTGTTTTCAGGTTCACTCCCAAAAGACTTGGGCAAATATTCAAAACTGAAACATGTTGATGTTTCAACAAACTATTTTGTTGGTAGCATTCCACCAAGTATATGTTCCAATGGGGTTTTACAAAAGTTGATTCTTTTTTCTAATAACTTCACTGGTGAACTTTCTCCATCACTTTCCAAGTGTTCCTCTCTTGTTCGAATCCGTATCGAAGACAATTCATTCTCAGGTGATATCTCTTTGAACTTTGGCAATCTCCCTGATTTGTCATATGTTGATATGTCTAGAAATAGGTTCAGTGGAGGGATTCCTAGTGATATTGCCTTAGCTTCAAAGCTTCAATACTTCAATGTGTCTAATAATCCGAATCTTGGAGGCATAATCTTGGAAAAGACATTGCCTTTGTACTCACTACAGAATTTCTCAGCTACCAATTGTAGCATTTCAGGTGAATTTCCTCCTTTTGGACGCTGCAAATCCTTACTGGTGCTTGAATTGAGTATGAACAATGTTTCCGGGATTATCCCACGAAGTATAAGCAATTGCCAAAATCTTGTATGCTTAGACTTGGCCAACAATAATTTAAGTGGTCAAATACCTGTTGAACTTGCTAGCCTTCCTGGTATTAGAGTTGTTGACCTGTCACACAATAGTTTTAGCGGTTCAATTCCGGCCAAGTTCGGAAGCTCTTCCAGCTTACAACTTCTTAATGTGTCATTCAACAATCTCTCGGGTTGGATTCCTTCTAAGGTGATGGATAGTAGCGCCTTCTGGGGTAATCCTAAGCTTTGTGGAAGATCCTTTAGACCTTGTCGTGGACCGAACGGACTAGAGTTAGGAAGCAGGAGGACACAAAAGCTGGCTTGGGTTCTTATAACCTGTGGAGTAGTATTGGCTATTACAGCTGCAGTTTTCGGAGTATTTTACTTCAGAAGAAGAGGTAAAGGGCAGTGGAAAATGGTTTCTTATAGTGGACTCCCTCGGTTTACGGCAAACGATGTTTTGAGGAGCTTCAATTCTATTGAAGAAGCCACAGATATGGTGCCACCTTTGGGAGGTTCTGATTGTTGCAAAGCTGTTCTGCCAACAGGAATTACTGTATTGGTGAAGAAGATTGAATGGAGGTCCGAGAGAATGAATCTTATGTTGGATTTGATATCGAGGATGGGCAATGCAAGGCACAAGAATTTGACCAGATTGTTGGGATTTTGCTACAATAAGCATATATCTTACCTGTTGTGTGATTGCTTGCCTAATGGAAATTTGGCCGAAAGGATCAGGACGAAGAGAGATTGGGCGACCAAGTATAAAATCATTGTGGCAATTGCTAGGGGGCTGTGTTTCCTGCATCACAACTGCTACCCCGCGATTCCTCATGGTGATTTGAAGGCAAATAACATTGTTTTTGATGAAAATATGGAACCTCATTTGGCCGAGTTCGGTGTTAAATTCTTGATTCAATTAAATAACGGTCCATCTCTCGCAAAAGTTGGAAATGAAAGAGGTATGCACTTATACATTCTAGTACAAGATTAGAGAAAATTTTTGTTGAATGCTTACTGATCCTAATAGAAGTGGGTAATGATTTTAGTTCGAATGATGACATAAGTTAAATAGCTACTGATCCTAATAGGTACTGGTTGTAAATCTTGTTTGATAATGTCAAACAGGTGAAATCGAACGAGCTATAAAGGAAGAACTTTACAGGGACATATACAACTTTGGTGAGCTCATTCTGGAAATCTTAACGAACGGGAAGCTGTCAAATGCAGCGATGAGCCTACAGAACACCTCCAAGGAGGTTCTTTTGAGAGAGGTTTTGGATGAGAATGATGTTGCTCCATCGAACTCGGTGCAGGAGGAAAGAAAACTGGTTCTTGAAGTTGCTTCACTTTGCACCAGAGTTAGACCCTCTGATAGGCCATCAATGGAAGAAGCACTAAAACGTGTATCTGGATTGAAGAAACAAGGCTAAACAATAATGTTCTTGAACTAGAAATGCCAATATTTAGACATGATTAGATAATTCTGAAGCATGAAGTATATTGTAAAGTATCTTTGTTTATTTCAGTTGCTTTATGTTATAAGAAGTTCGTGCTTTTATTGTCAATAATAGAATGTTTTAATGTAAAGGAATATGTAAGTATGTTCTGTCCTCGGCAATATAAGGGCTGGTGTTCTATCTCTTTTTAGATGTTTTTAAATCATCGTTCAACTTTATTCTTCAGAATGAAATGCTATTATAAACTATTCCCATATTCATGTGGTATTGATGCCAAAGTGGTACGTTATGCTATTGAGTCACTGAAAGTTATCCTTCAAAATGTTGTCCCACTCAGTTACATATTACTCTAACTTAAGGTCCTATCATGTCTTGACTTTGATGATTAAGAATAACACCGACCTATAGGTACAAGGCATCATTCTTGACTATGTAAAGGTGGATATAACATGGCAACAACAAGTGTAGCGACTAGTATTTAGTCGCTACACTATGTGGCAATAAGGTGTTCTCATTGCCACATAGAAAATCCTTGACAAAGTTTCTTTAAAGGAGATAGTTCAATTCCAACATGACGTGTGAGACGAGCAGGGGGGCTGTTTTGGTTTTTGATAATCAATGAGTAGCGTGTGTGAGAACCAGCTTGTACATTTCCGCCCTTAAGAGTAAAACTTTATAATTTAAAGCGCTCATTTTGCGAAGCTATTCTAGTAGAAGTTCGAAACCATTTGACTGATTGTTCTAGGTGTGACTATGATGCTTCCTTTAATATTTCCTTTCCATATGAGACATGCCCATGGTGAAGAGCTTGTCCTTTATAATTCATTCATAATATGTGTATAACAATAAATATCAATGTATAATCTAAGTATACTACAACAGCAACAACAACTAACATATAGTGTAATCCCACATATTATCTATGTATATAGGCTAAGAAAAAATGAAACTGACCGGCTATTTATATTAAAAAATCCTTTTTGAATCAATAGTGTCATTATTTCTTTTCTTTTTTTCAACAGGTGAATATCATTATCTAGTTATGCTTACTCAAGATAAGCTTTGACATTGGAAGGATTCTTATTCTCAAGATGAGCTAATATCCTTAGTTATGGCACTTTAGTTTGGGATTGATTCTAAAGTGACACTAAATCATTTTCAATAATATATGAAAATTATATCTTAGATGCTTGTCAAGTTAATAGCTATCCCACTCATCATGTCATTTTCGTATTATTTACTTTAGTGTTGTTTCTCATACCCAAACATGTTGAGAAATTGGGCCAGTAATTGACATAAAACACCCAATGTTATTGAAATTGATACCTCGGATATACATTTCATATTTAAAAAGTTGGCATCTTATAACCAAAAATTTAATCCAGTAAAATAATTTCAGCTTTTCTTCTCTGTGTCTCTTCTAAAGCTTGTATTAGATTATTTTCTCCAAATATCTCTAATCTTCTCCCAATTTTTTTTAATCATTATACACGAATATTTTGGATTAAAATTGATACACTCTTTGGAGGTATTTCATAGTTCCGGTTGTTGTAGTAGGTATTTTTCATTCATTCGGATTCTTCATCGATTTTGTTGTAGGGTTGGACTATTCATTCATTTTTCAGGTTCTACATCGATATTTTGAAGATAAGGACCTGAAAGCACCATTTAAGACCATTGAATCTCGTTCAATTTTTTTTTATCTACGTATTTGTGATTTGTCTTGATTAGATGTTATCAGATTTCGTTGGAAACATCTTAAGGAGCTTGAATATCAATTTTGGAGATGTTTGGAGATGATTTAAGATTAATTTGAGCAGATTTCAAATTGAAAACTCAAGGTTGAAATCAATCTTTTTGTGTTCCCCCACCGTATCCCGTGTATATCCCCATATATATCAACGGGATGTTTGTTTATCTCTTGTATATCATGTATATATTTGTGGGTGACATACACGATATACACCGTGATATCACATAACGTAGTGGCAATGAAAATTTGTGTGATATGCACTGATATACATATATTGCAAAGGCATTTTCTAGATCAAATTATTTACTTGAAACAACTCAAAATCACTTCCAATCTTTCTCAAATTTTGTACATAGCCTCGTCTAGGTATTTTCAGTAGGAGTATGCAAAAATCAATTTAATCGATAAACCGATCCGAAAAAAATTGCTATTGATTTATTGGTATCGAGTTATTGGGTTAACGGTTTTGTGAATTTTTTTTTATTGGATTATCAGTTCGGTTTTCTATTTCTAAGTTTTAGGTAATGGTTAAATCGATAACCCAGTAAGATCATGTTAAAATTATCTTTTTATCCCTAATTATATTATCATGCTTACTGTCATCCTTTGAAGAAAACTTAGTGGTTCACTAAACGAATTGGTTCAAGTGACATTTCTCTACGATCTCTTTTGTATTTGAGATTGTTGCTCAACTGGAAATCCAAAGGAAATATTAGCTTTAGCTTCAATCTGTTTTAGACTTTGAAATTAATTTGCTCCTCTTTGTACATTAAAAGAAAAAAACTTGAATCACGAGTTAGGAGCATATATATATAACTAGAGTCTTTAGTATGAATATATTGCAAGAAGAAATTGCAGTATCAACAATTATTCCGACCTAAATTAGAAAATATTTGCAATTGACGTCGACATGTAATATCTTCATGGAAATGATTACTTATAGAAAGTTTGAATTAACAAAACAATAAAAGATTTTAGTAATGTTATTGTATAGTCCTAAAGGAGTGTTCTAACTGAAATGGATATAATATAAAAACTAGAGGAGTATTTTATCTCGGTTAAACCGAAAACCTAATCGTTAAGGACCGGTAACCGATTAATCGAATATTGATTATGAATATCTTATTGGTTTGGTTATTGATTTCGCGGGTTTACAAACTGAAAATCGATAACACACAAAATCGAACCGAACAGATCGATAAGCATACATAATTCCCAATCAATTCCAACCACACTCGTTTAAAAAGAAGTTGTTTTATATTTAAGTAATTTTAAAGAGACAGGGCATTGCTATACATGGTTTAGGAAGAGGAGCGTGAGTGCACATGAACCCACACATCTCCGTAAGAATACATCTCTTTGTAGGTTTAAAGTCTTGTTCGAACAAAAAACAAAAAGGATAATTTTAGAGATATTGGTAAAAAATTTAGCTTCATAATACTAATCTTTCTAGTGGTTATGATATTCCACATACCTTTCATATTTTAATTTCATAATCTAACAAATATATAATATTACTAATTTATCTGCCTTAATATAATCAGTTGTCTAATTAAGATTCTGCAAACATATTCTTTAGAGTAAAATATTCTTTTAGTTAAATATTCTACTTACAATTTGGTCTACTTTATTTTTTCTAAGGACGGAGAAATTCAAAAGGCCCTTTCTCCCCTATCGAATGGAAGATAGGACTCTGGTCTACTATTCATGAATCCACCTCATCTAAGATAAATGAAAAAAATATGATTACTCATAACTTTTCGAGTTAATGGTCAGAAACACATTTTAATAATCATTTTTTGCGATTTTCATACCTTAATTATCAGTTGTTCTCTCTTTTTACCTGAAATATCACAATCTATGTATTAGTTATTGAGAAACATAAAAAATCTTAACCGTTCAATGCTTTTTAATGGACTATTTTGAATATAAGCCCAAACATAAGGGACTGTTTTTGTCATTTTTTCAAAATAATTACTTCCTCTATCTCAATTTATGTGGCACAATTTATTTAATTTCATGTCAAGTCAAATAGTGACGGAGGAATACATACAAAGACATGCATGCATAGAAACAAGAGTCAACAACTTTATTTATTGTGTAATATAGTTCTAGTATCTTAGCTGGCAAAAACTTTATTATCCTACGTATATTTTAGCACGTGTTGTCTGTTTACATCCTCTTTTTATTTTCTTAAGCCTATCCTTTAAATTATTTTTAGTTCAAATTATGACAATGCGTATGTTTCACGCCGAAAAGAGTGCAAATTAATTAGAAGGCATATAAATATTAAATTACTGTGATTATGAATCAGATTTCCTCTGATCCTCTCCCCTACAAAAACAAGTGATTTTTCTCTCAAATTCAAATCATATATGGTCTCAAGTTAATAAATAATTATTTTTTCAAATGAATATATATAAAAAACATCACAGTAAAAAGAGTGGATCATTTATTATGTGTATTTTTTCTGACACTATATTACTTAAATCACTAGTTTTTCTATGAAATCACAAGTTTGACTTCATGTAAAAAAGTTTAAGTTGTGAATTTAAGCTATATGTACGAATAATGTAATATTATATATATAATACTCTTAAAAGATAATTATATGTATGACTATTTAATATGCACCGATTAATAAATGTTTGTTAATTAAAATAAATGGTAAACAAGATATTAAAAGAACGGAATGTGGACCACAAATAAACAAATACGAGGATTAGTGACTAGTTAAGTTATTGATGGATAAATTTCAACGTGCATGAAAAGCGTAAGTAGTAACTTAAAATAAAATATAAATAATATATTAGAAATGGAATGTCGACAATAAAGAGACAAAATTTTATAAATATGAGGATTAGTGACGGCTCAAGTCCCTATCAGGTGAGTTTCAACCAACATAAAAGATGTAATGATCTAAACGGTATCTCGAAGATAGGTTATGTGAAATACACTGATACTAACGGTTTAAAAAAATGCTAATAGTATAAGAAATACATATTACGTACAATACTTTTAAACGGTAATCACGTGTAAGATTATGTAATCTGCATTAATTAGTAAGTCGTAAACTAAAATTAATATTAAATAATATATTAAGAATAAAATGTCGACCACAGAGATAAATTCTTATAATACGAGAATTAGCAATTAGTTAAGTCCTTGTCGCTTGAGTTCTAACAAGCATGAAAAACATAACGATTTGAACACTATCTTGAGGAGAGGCTTCATGAAATGCACTTACATTAGTCGATTTGTAAGAAAACTAATAGTGTAAGAAAAATATATACACACAGTACTCTTAAAAAAGGTAATTACATTTAAGATTATGTAATATGCATTAATTAGTAAGTAATGACTTAAAATAAAAGCTAAATAATATATTAGGAATGGGATGTCGACAAAAAAGCAACAAAAACTCATAATACGAAAATTAGCGAGTAATAAGTCCTTGTCAAGTAAGTTTCCATCGACACCAAAAACTTAATGATCTAAACTGTTGAGTCCGGGGCTACGGATAAGCAAGAATATGTAAGAATAAAACCGTAACAGCTAGAACAATTAAAACAGTTTCTGGATGTTGCCTTCAATGTTGTGTTAACATCTGAGGCAGCATTATGATAAAATAGTTATAAACCTTTATAGAGTAAATGCAACGGAAAAGTAAAGAGACACAAGGTTTATATTTTCAAGGGTATATATTAATATATCCCTTGATGGTCAATGACCAAGGAATTGTATAAATTATAGACAATTACAAATGAATTTCTTTTTACAAGATTGAACAATAAATGCGAAAAAGAAATTACAAACAAAAGTGAAGTCGCATATGACTTCAGCCTAAAGTTAAAAGATCTAAAAAGACAAATACAACATCTTCATTACAATTGCTTGAAATATAAGCTTGATCTAAAATCTGGGCAGCAATAGTAATGTGAGACTAGATGTTGTTAAACTACTTTAGGCTAAGTGTGTTGATCCAGTTTCTAAGGTGATTTTCCGAGAGCTCTCTTGGTAATTCTTCTCGTTCAATTCTGGATATCGATACTCTGAAGTTCCCCTCTATTTATAGTGTGGAACTTTCCTTGAAATCCTCACTGGTTGGTTGCGGAGGCTGAGTAAAAGAAGGCTTCAGCTTGGACCGGTTCTTGCTCCTTAAAAAGCTCAACGTTCTGGACTTGGTCTTCACGCGGCTTCCTCTCCAAGCTTTGACTGTTTCTTTTACCACGTTTTAAATACAACATCATTATAAGCTTGCCTAGGTCATTTTTTACTCACAGTAACACAACCTGTTTTGGCCGGAAGAATAGGCAAAATCATTACAGAGATGTTGTCATGAATGTTGTCACAACATCGCAGGAAACATTCTTATTTTCATAAGATGTTGTCACAACATCCATCCAACATCAACAATCTCCCCATTTTTGCCTTTCTTCACAAAATTCCATACGAAGCGAAAATGACTAGGATACTAATTCCCGATGTAGTCCTTACATTCCAAGAATCGGTAGGATCGGTGTTATGCTCCCCCTTAACCTGCAGTATTAAATTCCAAGCAGTGTTGTATCGATGATTTGATTAGATAGGAGTTATGTTCTGTTAGTCGGGACTTACTTACATTAACTGCATAATCAGTCTACAGTACCATTCATAACAGTCCACATCAGGCAAACATATATAAACAGCTTTAGAAAGCAGTCATAATGTCTGCAAGAACATACCAAATATCCCAAAGTAAAATATTACAAACACAAATATTATTCCAAATGTCAGTATATCCAATATTCAAATAAACATGGATTATCAGTACTCATTCATCATTGAATCAACATTCCATTCCATCAGCATGATGATCCTTGACTAGAGTAATCGAGTCACAGTAGCTTCTAGCCGCTTTCTGTGATCGATCACTCTGTGCAGCACCATCTTCATCTTCATAGCATCAGAAGTAGTCAGCAATCATCATCTCAACTCCTCTCCCCTTGCATCATGGCCTGCATTCTCATCAGTAGCAGCTCCCCCTGTCTGTCTGCTTCCAGCAGCAACATCATCAGCAGCTCCCCCTGTCTGTCTGCTTCTAGCAGCAACATCCTCTCCCCCTTTTTGTGAAGAAAGTAAGCCCACATAATAGTTCCTGGCTCACACTAGGTCTTGAATTTGCCTGTCAAGTTCAGCAATATGTTGTTGAAGCCAGTCTTTGGACATTGAGACCTTTCCTTGACCAATGTTGTCAGGAATGTTGGCAACATCCTTTGATGTGCCAGTGTCCCATTCATCTTTCTTCCAGGGCAGGTCAATAACCATGTCCCTGCTGTTCACAAATGCTCGCTGTACTAAGTAGACCTCTAAGGCTGGACTCAACTTTTCTCCTTTTGGAGTCTTAAAACCTTGGTTGAGCAGGATTTGAAAAATCAATGAGGGGTATAGAAGGGCAGAGTTGCTTTGTCTTTCTGTCAAATTGGCGACATAGTTGAATATGAGGGTTCCTAAGTCAACTTTCTGATTCCTTCCAAACTTGAAAAGCAGTGATGCTTGATCAAGGGTCACTACTGTCTCGTTGAGGGAGGGTAGCCAGTTGTATATAGCAAGTTTGTGCAAAGTGACAAACAAGGTAGTGAGTTTTGACACAGAACTGCGAGGAGCCCAAACAATGATCAAATTCCCCGTAAGGTACTTGATCATCGAATTGAGTTCCTCCACAGTGGGGTTTGGTTGAGGTTCTCTTTCACTAACAGTTATCCCAAGAGTGGAGTTGATGATATTAGGTGTAAAATTATATACCTTGTTGTATAGGTACACTCTCCCAAATTTCTTTAAGGTTGTGTCCCTAACAGCAAGGGTCAGATTAGCATAGAACACTTTAATCACCTTCTCACAATAAGGATTCTTAAAAGATACAGAGCTTAAGATCTTTCGACTACTTAAGAAATTAACTAAACCATTTTTGGAGAATGAAGTTAGGTTAATCACCTTCTCCCCTCTAACTCCTCTATTTCTAAACCAATTCCAGTTACTGGAGCATGATTTCGTTTGAAACATGGAAGAGTAGGGAATTACCTCAGAATCTGTTCCAGATTCTATGTTTTCTTGTTCGGATGAGGTGACTGCAGGTGTTGCCTCGGATGTTGGGGCAACATAGTCTGGGTCCATTTTTCGTCTGTTGCCTTTGATATTGAGGCAATATTTTTATCAAAATTCCAGTATGTTCTGCGGACCCCTTTAGGAATGAAGTTCCGTAGAGGTATGTCATCTGATATCTCTTCTTCTTCTTTTTCCTTCTCAATTTCTGCTTGTGGAGTGGAAGTTGATGCAGTTCTGCTGGGCACACTGAGATCAGTGTCAGTGCCGCTGCTAGTGGTAGTATTAACAGGGAAAGTCGACTCCTCCCTGGATCTATTAGCAGACTGGTTGTCACCGATTGGCTTTCAAAAACCCTTTTTGACCTTTGCGTCGGAAATGTCGATTTTGACTGACTTGAGGCAAGGTTTGAGAAATCAAATGTTGCATCAACATCAATTGGGTTTTCATTATCGCCTGGGTGGCTCACCTGTAATGGCATATCTGAATCAAGTAGGATCATAGCCTGTGTGCAGTCCTCCTCGGCTAGTTTCAAGTCATTGATGAAAGTATAATGCTTGTAAACCTTGTTGTTATTTGCTGGACTAGTCGACATTGGGGAATATTCTTTGGTGTTTGTGAATTTTGAGGAAATGGACATGGGAGAGAGTTTTGAAGAATTGGGCGTGTTTGAGAAGCTTTGGGTTTTGAAAAATGACGGTATTGTTTGGGCTGCCATGATTTGATAAATTGTAAATCGTCTGATGTGACAATTCCAAGACAAAAAAATGTGAGGTTTCATTATGGCAAAATATACTTACACTCAAACTTCTTTTTCTTAAATTTAGATTGTATAGAAGAATAAAAACTCTTTACACACCTAAAACAAAGGATTTACACAACACATAACATCATTCAAAATTTAAATAAAAACGGTCCTCCGGGATTTTTGGATTTTTCGTTAAAGACAGAGACGTGTTAAATACCAAAAACAAGAATAAAATAAAATAAACCAGATTGATCAATGTACTGGAACACGATGTTGTTAATGATGTTGACAATATTTCCAAGTTAAACAAACATTATGAGACTCCAAGAATTTTCTGATTTGGCAGATGATATTTTCGTATATGTTCCCTATGAGACTGATTGCTGGACTAATGTAACATTTTACCATTGTCCTTAATCAACTTAGTTGAACACATACAGTTTAAAGAATATTGAGGAATTTTCAACCTTACGTGGTACTCTTATAGAATAGGAACGATACCGATCTTAGAGCTTTGCACTTTTTGTATATATCCAAATCTTTTAGTAGAGGCTTCACCTTCTTATGATACTCGCAGAGAACAGTATCACATTCATATCATGTCCTTTTAGAGTCATGCTTGAATCTTTTTTAAAAACAGTGCAACATAACTACAACACCTATCCTATATATTGACTCAATAGTAAATGTTACCCAAAATGTTAGGACAACATTTCGGATAACATCTACCTAGCATGTCTTATTTTCAAAGAAAACAGAGACTTAGAGATTTTTTCAAGCTGGAAAATCTCTCATGATCTAAAGGTTTGGTAAAAATGTCAACTAGTTGAAAAAGAGTATCAACATGTTCGATTTGAACTAGCTGTTTTTCCACTAAGTCTCTTAAAAAATGATGTCTTATGTCTATGTACTTTGTACGTGAATGTTGAACAGGATTTTTGGAAATATTAATAGCACTCAGATTATCACAGTACAAAATCATGGAGTTATTAGATATGACATAGTCATCTAGCATATGTCGTAACCAGATCAGTTGAGCACAACAACTTCCGGCTGCCACATATTCAGATTCGGTAGTCGAGAGTGATACACAATTTTGTTTACGAATGTACCATGAGACTAGATTATTGCCAAGATAGAAACACCCACCACTAGTGCTTTTCCTATCATCTACATCACCGGCCTAATCCGAGTCGCTATATCCTATTAGATTAGGATTAGTGTCTTTGGAGTACCAAATTCCCAAGTCACTTGTACCGGCAACATATCGAATGATACGTTTCATAGCATTAAGATGAGATACCTTGGGGATGGCTTGGAACCTGGCGCAAACACATACGCTAAACAGCGATGTTGTGACAACATTTCTGTAACGATTTTGCCTATTCTTCCGGCCAAAATACGTTGTGTTACTGTGAGTAAAAAATGACCTAGACAAACTAACAATGATGATGTGTTTAAAACGTGGTAAAAGAAACAATCAAATCTTGTAGAGGAAGCAGCGTGAAGACCAAGTCCAGAACGTTGAGCTTTTGAAGGAGCAAGAACCGGTCCAAGTTGAAGCCTTCTTTTACTCAGCCTCCGCAACCAACCAGTGAGGATTTCAAGGGAAGTTCCACACTATAAATAGAGGGGAACTTCAGAGTATCGATATCCAGATTTAAACGAGAAGAATTACCAAGAGAGCTCTCTCATATTCACCTTAGAAACTGGATCAACACACTTAGCCTAAAGTAGTATAACAACATCTAGTCCCACGTTACTATTGCTGCCCAGATTCTAGATCAAGCTTATAATTCAAGCAATAGTAATGAAGATGTTGTATTTGTCTTTTTAGATCTTTTAACTTTATGCTGAAGTCATCTGCGACTTCACTTTTGTTTGTAATTTCTTTTTCGCATTTATTGTTCAACTTTGTAAAAAGAAATTCATTTGTAATTGTATATAATTTATACAATTCTTTGGCCATTGACCATCAAGGGATATATTAATATATACCCTTGAAAATATAACCTTGTATTTCTTTACTTTTCCGCTGCATTTACTCTATAAAGGTTTATAACTATTTTATCACAATGTTGCCTCAGATGTTGACACAACATTGAAGGCAACATCCAAAAACTGTTTGAATTGTTCTAGCTGTTACGGTTTTATTCTTACATATTCTTGCTTATCCGTAGCCCCGGACCTAATAAGTGGTATCAGAGCCAACACTTGATACAATAAGTGTTTGATTCGGAATATTACGGCTATGGACTCAGCTATACAAAACGTTGGTAGACTTCCAATTCTTGACGGAACTAACTATGCCTATTGGAAAATCTGACTACGTTCGCACATCAAATCCATTGATGTTCGAGCTTGGAGATCAGTTTCCGAAGGCTATGTGATTCCAAAGTACCCAACAGACGAGGATGGTGATGTAATTACCAAACCTGAATCTGAATGGATCGCGGAAGAGATCAACAGTGCGAGCTTCAATGAAAAGGCCCTAAATGCGATATTTGGATGGGTAGATCTCTATATATTTAAACTTATCCAGAATTGTACTACGGCCAAGGACGCTTGGGAGACCTTACAAACTCATTGTGAATGTACCTCAAGTGTACGATGTACAAAGCTTCGCATGATTTTGAGCCAATACGAACGCTTAAGGATGGAAGAATCTGAAGACATAAAATCCTATTTTGAAAAGTTAATTGGCATTGCTAATCAGTGTCAAGTGCTTGGTTCTCCTTTAACCAACACACAACTTGTGGATAAAGCTCTCAAATCTCTTCCTGAAAGGTTTAATACTAAGATTTATGCTATTGAAGAGGCCCATAATGTTGCTACTATGGATATACATGCCTTGATGAGCATCTTTCAAACATATGAGATGAACATGAAGAGACAACGAGATCTGTATAAAGACAAAACTTTGGCACTCCGAGGACAAACCTCAGAAACTGAATTGGAAAACGAGGAAGAAAACTTGGAGGAACTGGGAATGGTGCAACTGTTGCCTTACTTACTCGTCGATTCAATTCGATGGTGAGAAAGATCAATAATGATCGCAATAAATCCAAATACAAACAACATCAAAACCCACTCTTTAATAAACAGTTGAATAGGTCACCTTCTGATCAAAGTAATCACAATCCACTGAGGAAATCTAACTCCGACAGTACCAATTTCAATCCCAAACAACTCGAGGGAGTGCAATGTCATGCATGCTCGGGTTGGGGACACTACGCTAATGAGTGTGCAAACACCCTTAGAAAAATTGGTAAGGTCATGTAGGTAACTCTTAGCGATGATGAGAACGAAGAGGAGGAAGGCGATCAAGAAGAAGAACCACATGCAATGCTGGCATCCGTGTTTGAACACTCACTATCCGACGATGAAGATGTTGTTAACAATGTTGCGACAATATCAGGAACAACATCTGAAATGTCTTCAACATCAGAGAGGTATATATACTTTGACTATTCTTATGTAAATTGTTTTAGTGGATTTAATTCTTCATATGAGGCTATAAATTTGGATCTAGTTGACTCCAAAGACGACGTAATAAAGGAATTACAAAGTCTTTGTAAAGCCTTAATCACTGAATCTGAGCAACTAGACTCAAAAGCAAAATTATTGACTCTTAAGAATAGCAATCTGAAAGGCACAATCAACCGATTAGAGGTGGAACTTACCAAGAAGGACCTAGAGCTTGGTAAGATTCGTGCACGATTGAACGTAGCTGAGACCACCTTTCAAAGGCTCAACATGGGAACCTCCAAACTGGAAGAAATATTGAACTTCAATAAACCTACAAGGGCTGGGCTTGGGTACCAATCTCCTAGCAGAACAAATACTTCCAGAATCCATAGTCAAACTAAGAGGATAAAATTTGTCAAAGAAAATCCGAGTAATTCTCAGATCACTGAAATTGGATCGAAGTTTGTATGTAGCTTCTGTAAAAAGTCAGGACATCTTATGCCCTACTGCTACAAACTTCAAAACTCTGCACTCAGAATATTGCCTAAAATGTCGTCAGCAATGTTGCCCAACATCACTGACAACATTCAAAGCAACCAGGCTGAAAGCAGAAGGAAGAAAAAGGAATGGGTACCCAAACTGAATCTGAAATGTAATGTGTGCATAACTGCTTTGCGTACTAACATTACAGGTTCTTGGTATTTTGATAGTGGCTGCTCACGTCATATAACAGGTACCAAGAGCCTATTGAAGGAGTATGGAGCATTCAATGGATTATACGTGACCTTTGGAGGAGGAAGTAAGAGTAAGATAATTGGTAAATGAACTCTTAATGTTCCGGATGTACCAGCCTTGAAAAATGTTCTTCATGTAGAAGGTTTGGTTGCTAATCTTCTTAGCATAAGCCAACTATGTGATGATGATCTCGAGGTGAAATTCAACAACCTTGGATGCAAGGTTACAGATTCTACGGATAAATGTGTCATCTCAGGAACCCGAACAGGAGATAATTGCTATCTAGTCGGTAGACAAGAGTTGTGCAACTCCGCAAAGGTAGGTGACTTGACACTTTGACATCAAAAGTTGGGACATGTCAACTACGGCACCTTGGTGAAGCTGATCTCATTTGAAGTTGTCAGAGGCATTCCCAAACTGGATCAAAAAGATAAAACACTATGCGAAGATTGTTTGAAAAAAAAGCAGACCCGAGTCTCTCACAATGTTGTCCAACATTTAGGTACGTCACATTGTTTCCAATTATTGCATATGGATCTTATGGGTCCAATCGAGGTAGATAGCCTAGGAGGGATGAGATATTCTTATGTGATAGTAGATGATTTTTCCAGATTCACTTGGATCTATTTTTTAAAGGAAAAATCACAAACCTTTGAGATGTTTAGAACACTTTACTCTAGGATTAAGAACATGCTTTGTTCTTCGATTTTTAGAATTAGAACTGATCATGGAAAGGAGTTTGAAAATCAAACCTTTGCAAAATTTTGTGAAAAGAAAGGCATATTCCATGAATTTTCGGCACCAAAAACACCACAACAAAATGGGGTTGCTGAGAGAAAGAATAGAACTTTACAAGAAATGACTAGAGTTATGTTAAGTTCTAAGCAATTGTCAAAGAGGTTTTGGGCAGAAGCCTTGAACACGGCATGCCACATAACTAATAGAATCTATTTTAAGGCCAGGGACCAAGATGACACCCTATGAACTGTTAAATGAAAAGAAACCTACAGTGCGGTACTTTCATGTCTTTAGGTATGTGTGCTATATTCTTAATGACAGGGATAAACTGGCCAAATTTGACTCTAAGAGTGACAAAGGAATATTCGTTGGCTACTCTCATAATAGCAATGCTTATCGAATATACAATCTTCGGACAAAGACCATACAAGAATCAGTCAATGTTATTTTTGATGACCTGCTGGATATATCTGGTAGATCTTCAGAAAACAACACTGTGGTTGCAGTTGAAGAAGAGCAACCCACTGAAGAAACATATGTAGTCCCAGATGTTGTCCCAACATCAGAAAAAACATCTGAACCTCAAAGAGAGAACACAGGGGACGAAATCGAGGAGGAGTCTGCTACTGAACTGAATGATCAAGTGAGAAGAGACCCTCCATCGAGGATTAGAAGGAACCATCCACCAGACCACGTGATAGGGGGAGTTTTTTAGAAGAGGCATACAAGATGGAAAGAGCCAGTGAATTACCGAGAAATGGTAAGGTATGTGTGCATGTCCACCATATACCAATAGGTAAGTCTTTCTTGTCTTACATCTACTTTGGAACCCAAAAATATTGGGAAAACATTAAAAGATAATTTTTGGATTCAAGCCATGCAAGAGGAGCTTAAACAATTTGCCCGAAATAAGGTTTGGGACTTGGTACCACGACCCAACAACACAAATGTTATTGGGACCAAGTGGATATTAAAAAACAAATCAGATTAATTAGGGAAGATTGTCAGGAACAAAGCTCGATTTGTTACTCAAGGATATACACAAGTAGAAGGTATCGACTATGAGGAGACCTTCGCTCATGTGGCTAGAATTGAGTCAATAAGATTGCTTCATGCTATTGCTTGCTATCTAAAGATTACCTTGCACCAAATGGACGTTAAAGGTGGCTTCCTCAATGGATACTTGGACAAAGAAGTATATGTTGAACAACCAAAGGGATTTGAGGATCCTCACCATCCACATCATGTGTACAAACTCAAGAAAGCTTTTTATGGACAAAAACAAGCCCCACGTGCATGGTATGGTCGTCTAACTAACTTCCTTGTTGAGTTTGGTTTCACCCGTGGAGAAGCTGACTGGAAATTATTTATTAAAAGACACGGTGTAGATGTAATAATAGCTCAAATCTATGTTGATGATATTGTTTTTGGTTCGACTACAGAATCTTTCTTGAAGTCGTTTGTCGAAGCAATGTCGACAACATTTGAGATGAAGATGGGATCTTTGTATCTCAAAGCAAGTACACTAAGAATCTTGTTAGGAGATTTGGTCTGGAAAATGCTAAACACATGAAGACTCCAATGGGCTCTACGCAACAGGTATGTAAAGACGATGTTGGACAAGACGTTGACCCAACATTGTATCGATCTATGATAGGTAGCCTTTTATACCTTACTGCCAGTCGCCCCGATATCATGTTTAGCGTATGTGTTTGCACCAGGTTCCAAGCCAGTCCCAAGATATCTCATTTTAATGCTGTGAAACGTATCATTCGATATGTTGCCGATACAAGTGACTTGGGAATTTGGTACTCCAAAGACACTAATCCTAATCTAATAGGATATAGCGACTCGGATTAGGCCGGTGATGTAGATGATAGGAAAAGCACTAGTGGTGGGTGTTTCTATCTTGGAAATAATCTCATCTCATGGTACAGTCGTAAATAAAATTATGTATCACTCTCGATTGCCGAATCTGAATATGTGGCAGTCGGAAGTTGTTGTGCTCAACTGATTTGGTTACGACATATGCTAGATGACTATGACATATCTAATAACTCCATGATTTTGTACTGTGATAATCTGAGTGCTATTAATATTTCCAAAAATCATGTTCAGCATTCACGTACAAAGCACATAGATATAAGACATCATTTTCTAAGAGACTTAGTGGAAAAACAGCTAGTTCAAATCGAACATGTAGATACTTTTTGTCAACTGGCTGACATTTTTACCAAACCTTTAGATCATGAGAGATTTTTTAGCTTGAAAAAATCTCTTGGTCTCTGTTTCCTTTGAAAATAAGACATGCTAGGTAGATGTTGTCCGAAATGTTGTCCCAACATTCTGGATAACATTTATTGTTGAGTCAATATACAGGATAAGTGTTGTAGTGATGTTGCAATGTTTTTTTTCAAAAGATTCAAGCATGACTCTAAAAGGACAAAATAAGAAGGCAAAACCTCTACTAAAAGATTTGGCTGTATACAAAAAGTGCAAAGCTCTAAGATCGATATCGTTCCTATTCTATAAGAGTATCACGTAAGGTTGAAAATTCCTCAATATTCTTTAAACTGTATGTGTTCAACTAAGTTGATTAAGGACAATGGTAAAATGTTACATTAGTCCAGCGATCAGTCTCATAGGGAACATATACGGAAGTATCATCTGCCAAATCAAACAATATTTTGAGTCTCATAATGCTTGTTTAACTTTGTAAATGTTGCCAACATCATTAAAAACATCATGTTTCAGTACATTGATCAATCTGATTTATCTTATTTTTTTCTTGTTTTTGGTATTTAACATGTCTCTGTCTTTAACTGGAAGTCCAAAAATTCTAGAGGACCATTTTTAAAAAAAAAAATGATGATATGTGCTATGAAAAATCTTATTTTAGGTGTGTAAAGAGTTTTTATTCTTTTATACAATCTAAATTTAAGGAAAAGGAGTTTGATTGTAGGTATACTTTGCCATAATAAAACCTCCGATTTTTGTCTTGGAATTGTCACATCAGCCGACTATCAATCCATCAAACCATGGCAGCCCAAACAACACCGTCATTTCTCAAAACCCAAAGCTTCTCAAACACGCCCAATCCTTCAAAACCCTCTCCCATGTCCGTGTCCCCAAAATCCACAAACACCAAAGATTATTCTCCAATGTCGACTAGTCCAGCAAATAACAACAAGGTTTACAAACATTATACTTCCATCAATGACTTGAAACCGGTCGAGGAGGACTGCACACAGGCTATGATCCTGCTTGGTTCAGATAAGCCATTACAGGTGAGCTACCCATGCGATAATGAAAACCCAATCGATGTTGATGCAATATCTGATTTCTCGAACCTTGCCTCAAGACAATCAAAATCGACATTTCCAACGCAAAGGTCAAAGAGGGTTTTCGAAAACCAATTCGGTGAATACCAGTCTGCCAAAAGATCCAGGAAAGAGTCAACTTTTTCTATTGATACTACCACAAGCAGCAGCACTGACACCAATTTTAGTGTGCCCAGTTCTTCCAGAACTCCATCAACTTCCAGACCACAAGCAGAAACTGAGAAGGAAAAAGAAGAAGAAGAGATGTCAGATGACACACCTCTATGAAACTTCATTCCTAAAGAGGTCCGTAGAACATACTGGAATTTTGATAAAAATGTTGCCGCAACATCAAAGGCAACAGATGAGAAAATGGACCCAGACTATGTTGCCCCAACATCCGAGGCAACACCTGCAGCCACCTCATCCGAACAAGAAAACACAGAATCTGAAATAGATTCTGAGGTAATTCCCTACTCTTCCATGTTTCAAACTAAATCATGCTCCAGTAACTGGAATTGGTTTTAAAATAGAAGAGTTATAGGGGAGAAGGTGATTGGCCTAACTTCATTCTCAAAAAAGGGTTTAGTTGATTTCTTAAGTAGTCGAAAGATCTTAAGCTCTGTATCTGGTAAGAATCCTTATTGTGAGAAGGTGATTAGGGTGTTATATGTTAATATGACGCTTGCTGTTAAGGACACAACCTCAATGAAATTTGGGAAAGTGTACCTATACAACAAGGTATATAATTTTACACCTAATATCATCAACTCCACTCTTGGGATAATTATTAGTGAAAGAGAACCTCAACCAAACCCCACTGTGGAGGAACTCAATTCGATGATCAAGTACCTTACGAGGAATTTGATCACTGTTTGGGCTCCTCGCAGCCCTGTGTCAAAACTCACTGCCTTGTTTGCCACTTTGCACAATCTTGCTATATACAACTGGCTACCCTCTCTCAATGAGACAATAGTGACCCTTGATCAAGCATCACTGCTTTTCAAGATTGGAAGGAATCAGAAAGTTTACTTAGGAACACTTATATTCAACCATGTTGTCAACTTGGCAGAAAGACAAAGCAACTCTGCCCTTCCATACCCCTCCTTGATTTTTCAAATCCTGCTCAACCAAGGTTTTAAGGCTCCAAAAGGAGAAAATCTGAGTCCAGCCTTAGAGGTTTACTCAGTACAGCGAGCATTTGTTAACAGCAGGGACAGGGTTATTGACCTGCCCTGGAAGAAAGATGAATGGGACACTAAAACATCAAAGGATATTGCCGATATTCCTGACAACATTGGTCAAGGAAAGGTCCCAATGTCCAAAGACTGGCTTCGATAGCACATTGCTGAACTTGACAAGCAAATTCAAGACCTAGTGCGAGCCATGAACTATTATGTGGGCTTACTTTTTTCACAAAAAGGGGGAGATGATGATGGGAGCTGCTAATGATGAGGATGCAGGCCATGATGCAGGGGGAGAAGAGTTGAGATGATTGATTGCTAACTACTTTTAATGCTATGAAGATGAAGATGGTGCTGCACAGAGTGATTGATCACAGAAAGCGGCTGGAAGCTACTGTGACTCGATTACTCTAGTCAAGGATCATCATGCTGATGGATTTGTTGATTCAATGATGAATGTTTATTTGAATATTGGATATACTGACATTTGGAATATTATTTGTGTTTGTAATATTTTACTTTGGGATATTTGGTCTGTTCTTGCAGACATTGTGACTGCTTTCTAAAGCTGTTTATATATGGTTGCCTGATGTGGATTGGTACGAATGGTTACTGTAGACTGATTACGCAATTGATGTAAGTAAGTCTACAGTAACAGAATATAACTCCTATCTAATCAAATCATCGATGCTACACTGCTTGGAATTTAACACTGTAGGTTAAGGCGGAGCATAACGCTGATCCTACTTATTCTTGGAATATAAGGACTACATCGGGAATCAGTATTCTAGTCATTTTCACTTTGTATGGAGTTTTGTGAAGAAAGGCAAAAAGGGGGAGATTGTTGATGTTGGATGGATGTTGTGACAACATCTGTAAATGCTCAGGACAACATCTTATGAAAATAAGAATGTTGCCTGCGATGTTGTGACAATATTCCTGACAATATTTCTGTAACGATTTTGCCTATTCTTCCGGCCAAAACAGGTTGTGTTACTGTGAGTAAAAAATGACCTAAGCAAGCTAACAATGATGATGTGTTTAAAACGTGGTAAAATAAATAGTCAAAGCTTGGAGAGGAAGCAGCGTGAAGACCAAGTCCAGAACGTTGAGCTTTTGAAGGAGCAAGAACCGGTCCAAGCTGAAGCCTTCTTTTACTCAGCCTCCGCAACCAACCAGTGAGGATTTCAAGGGAAGTTCCACACTATAAATAGAGGGGAACTTCAGAGTATCGATATCCAGATTTAAACGAGAAGAATTACCAAGAGAGCTCTCGCATATTCACCTTAGAAACTGGATCAACACACTTAGCCTAAAATAGTATAACAACATCTAGTCCCACGTTACTATTGTTGCCCAGATTCTAGATCAAGCTTATATTTCAAGCAATAGTAATGAAGATGTTGTATTTGTCTTTTTAGATCTTTTAACTTTATGCTGAAGTCATCTGCGACTTCACTTTTGTTTGTAATTTCTTTTTCGCATTTATTGTTCAACTTTGTAAAAAGAAATTCATTTGTAATTGTATATAATTTATACAATTCTTTGGCCATTGACCATCAAGGGATATATTAATATATACCCTTGAAAATATAAACCTTGTGTTTCTTTACTTTTCCGCTTCATTTACTCTATAAAGGTTTATAACTGTTTTATCACAATGTTGTCTCAGATGTTGACACAACATTGAAGGCAACATCCAGAAACTGTTTGAATTGTTCTAGCTGTTACGGTTTTATTCTTATATATTCTTGCTTATCCGTAGCCCCGGACCTAACACAATGAATGGAAGAATAATGGTGAAAAAGAGATGAGAATAGATGTATGTAATTTACAAGGTCAACTAGCTATTTTTTTATATCTTCTAAAGATTTCGACTCGAACTGCGTATATATGTATGCAAAAAAGTTTTTTTAAAATATAATCATTCTGAACTCACTGACTCTAGAAACTAAATGCCTTTACCCTTCATGTCGGGTACTTTTAGTAAAGAAAAAATCAAGAAATGGAACGAAAAAAGGTGAAAAGAGATTAAGAGAATTAGAGATGTAACTTACAAGGTCAACTTGCTCAATTTTAATTTCTTCCAAGGATAAATTAGACGTCATTAAAGGAATATGTTCCTTGATTTTATTGATGAATGATTTACAATATATATAAGGTTACAAGAGTATTTTCTTTGATACAAACTAGGTAACTAATTAACCTAATTACAAAAGGATTACAATTCTGCCTAAAATAGGAGATATACAATTAATGAAAGAATACTGGGAAATATTCTATTACACCCCCGCAGTCGAAGCAGTAGGTTCTCGAACACTGAGATTGACTCAAAAATTATCAAATAGTATGCGCGGAAGTCCTATGGTGAAGATGTCGGCCATCTGATATCTGGAAGGAACATGAAGGACACGAACTTGACCACGAGCCACTTTGTTGGTAACGAAATGAATGTCCATCTCAATATGTTTAGTGCGTTTATGTTGGACGGGATTGCTGGAAAGATATATCGCACTAATATTATCGTAGTAGACCAGTGTTGCCTTTTGAATTGGGCAGTGAAGCTCAAGTAGAAGGTTACAAATCCAACAAGACTCAAAGACGACGTTGGCAACACCTCTGTATTCTGCTTCTGCATTAGATCGGGATAGTGTAGGTTGCCTTTTGGAAAATCAAGATAATAGGTTATCTCCGAGGAAAATGTAATAACCAGACGTGGAGCGTCGGGTGTCAGGACTTCCACCCCAGTCAGCATCAGAATATGCAGTGAGACTAGTGAGCAAAGACCTGTATAGATGTAATCCGAAGTGAAGTGTATCTTGGACGTATCATAAAATACGTTTGAGGGCATGCATGTGTGCTTCCGTCGGACTGTGCATGTGCAAGCAGATTTGTTGCACGATATAAGATATGTCTGGTCTCGTGAATGTGAGGTACTGCAAGGCCCCAGTCAGGCTACGATAGTGAGTCGGGTCTGAATATGAAGGGCTGGAATTAGCGCTGAGCTTGGAATTTGTGTTTATAGGCGTGTGAGATGGTTTGCAAGATGTCATGCCTGCACGGTCAAGGATCTCTTCGGCGTACTTCTTCTGACATAGAAACAGGCTGCCAGAATGTCGAGTGACAACGATGCCCAAGAAATAACTCAGAGGGCCCAGATCTTTCATAGCAAACTCAGAGGAAATAAGAGACATAATGGACTGGCGGAGAGCATCAGATGATGTCATCAATATATAATAATAGGTAAGTCATATTTGTACCCTTGTTGTAGATGACCAGGGAATGATCGGATATGTTGTGTGAAAAACCAATAGAAGAAACATAATCGGTGAACCGCTGGTACCATGCTCGAGGAGCATGTTTTAGTCCATAGAGCGATTTTCGCAACATACACACATAATCTGGATGAATAGAAACCCTGAAACTCATAGGCTGATGCATATATACTGTTTCATGAAGATCTCCATGTAAGAAGGCATTCTTTACATCAAGCTTTTATTCCCACCTGTTGAGACCTGCCATCACCTACAAGACAAGCCTTGTACCTCTCAAAAGAACCATAAGATTTCTTTTTGTCTAAAAATCAACATAGAACGAATAATGTTAGCATCATATGGACAGGGTACTAGGTCCCACGTTTAATAAGAGCATTATATTCGTCAATCATTGCAATTTTCCAATTAGGGTCAGACAAGGCATTCTTCGGGTTACGAGGGACAGGGGAAGGGACAACTGAAACAGAAAGGTTAAACGGTCATTTAGGTTTATGAATTTCATGTATATCATGGGTTTCTATGGTCCGAGAGTGTGTCTCGGGATGCGGGATGTGAGGGGGGGTTTTCTGCGGGACTATCGAGAAGAGGAGTAAGGGCAGGGGTGATGGTATTGGCTGGCCGAACCTCGGTTTGATGAAAGGTGGCTGGGGAATCACCCTGAGGCTGGCTGTTCTGGGCCACCGTTGGTAGAACCAGGTGGGCAGCTAGTCCCGAACTGGCTGAGGTGGTGGAGGGTGTCGGGGTCTGGGACGACGAACTATGTAAATGGTGAATTAGAAGATGGTTTAGGCCATTATCTAGGAAGTCGTAGGAATGTCGAGGTGGCGTGTGTAGAGAGGCAAGTGGGAATTGAGATTCATCAAATAAGACAAGACGTGAAATAATAATTTTATGGCTCAAAAAGTCATAGCACGAGTATCCACGATGATTGGCAGGGTAACCCAGAAACACACACGGGGAAGATCGGGGTTGGAGTTTGTGAGTGGTCGGATGGAGAGGGTAACAAAGACATCCAAAAATACGAAAGTGTTGGTAGGAAGGGTCCTACGAAACAGAACTTGGATGGGCGACTGTTGAGCTAGAGACTTGTTTGGAATTATGTTTAGGAGATAGGTGGCCATGGAGAGTGTGTAATGCCAGAATTGAGAGGGAATTGAGGCGTGATCAAGTATGGCACGAATGAGGTTGTTTATGGTTCGGATTTTCCATTCGGCTTTACCATTTGGGAGGATGTTTGAGGGTAGGAAAAATGAAAGGTAAGACCATTTTTGGAGCAAAACTGTTTGAATTGGTTATTATCGAATTCCCTGTCATTGTCATATTGAAAACATTTGATGCTCTTTTCAAATTGTGTTTTTATGAAAGCTCTAAATGAAGAAAAAATGGGGTAGACCTGGGATTTATTTTCAATTGGAAAAGTCCATAGAAAGTTGGAATAATTGTCCAAAAACAACACATAATATCGATGGCCATTCGTACTCAGAATAGGGGATGTCCACAAATCACTATGTATGATATCGAAAGGCATTAAAGTACAATTTGTGGATGCAGAAAATGATAATTTGACATATTTTCCAAAAACTCAAGATTCACATATAAGAGTCCTAGAAATACGGTTGCAATTAATAAAATTATTTTTCCTAAGGGATCGTAAAATGGAGTCTCCCGGATGTCCTAATATAGAATTCCATAAGAAAGACGAAAGAGCAACAAAGGTTGAGGGAACTTAGGCTGGATTGTTGACGGCGTTTGAAATAGGGTAGCCGGTGCTGTCACATCTCATTATTCATCTCTCTGTCGTAAAATCCTTTACAGTGAAACCAAAAGGATCAAAGTCAAGGGAAACCCAATTGTCAGTTGTGAAATGTCGCACAGAGATTAGATTCTTAATGAGTTTAGGGGCATGAAGGACATTTTTTTAAGATTAGTGGTGGATGTGGTGGGGATAGGGTGGAATGACCATAACCACGAATGGGAATGCCTTGTCTACTACCAATAATAATATTCCAATTTAAATTACTCAAATTGGAATAAGACGAGAGAGTACCTTGTGATGTCGTCATATGAGATGTGGCGCCTGTGTCCATATATCAATTTTCATCTAGAGTATTGAGTGACATTGTGCTCATAGCTGCCTCAATGTCAGTAGGTGTATAAGTCGTGGCTAGGGGCCCGTGTTGTGTAGACATGTTGTGGACGTGGACCATGTATGCCAGGTTGGGCTTGTCGGTTCTGAGGTGGAGTCCACGAGGATGTCGTATACGGGCAAGGAGGAGAGGCCCATGACGGTGGGGCCCATGTGGCCCGCGACGGGTAGTCAGCCCATAGCGGAGGCTGCTGCCATTGTCGCGGTCACTGCTAGCTATTTCTGGCCGACAGGGATTGCCCCTTCATGCCATCGTTGTTGCCGAAATTTCTTCCGCTGTAGCCCCTACCATATTGTCTGCTCCGATTGTTGTTACGGGAGGAAGTGGACTGTTGCGGGTCCTTTGGCCGACCGTTCTGGTTGCCGAATCGGGAGGCCCTGTCATTGGTGAAGGGCCTGACGGTGATGGTGAGGGCGACGTCGGCAATGCTGGCCCGAGTGGTGATGCGCTTGATTTTCTGGGTTTTCTCAAGGATGAGCTTCGAACGGGCCTCATAAAACGGAGGTAACTGCGTGCATTGTTGAATGATGGTGGCAACGCTGTTATTTGATTCTTTCTAACCTGCAATGAGTTGCATGACCAATCGCTGATTAGTGATTGGTGCGCCGACGTTGGAGAGTTGGTCGGCAAGTATCTTGAGTTCTTGACAATAGGCAGACACGTTTGGGAAATCGTCCTGATGAACGTCCTTAAACTGATTTTCAAGGTATAACGCTCGTTGAGTTTTGTTGTTGTGGAAAATATTGTCCAAACGTTCCCACGTTTGGCGGGCAGTGTGCAACAGATCATTAGATATCGTGACGTATATCCACTGGAGGACGGCTGCGTCCAAACGAGAACAGAGTGCATCATCAGAAGTCGAAACTGATGGTACGTCTGTGGACTTCGGCGTGGGAGGGATGATGTGGTCGATAACTTCGTAAAGACGACAATGGACTTAAAAAGCTCCGCCCACGAGGAGTATTGACCACTTTCCATCTCAAGAGTCACAGGGATGAATTTTTTTATGTTGTTTACGGCAAGTGTCATATGGAATTTGGTTTTGTTAGCCATTGAAGAGGAAATTTAGGAGGAAGATGGATGGAGAATGACCGGAAAAACTAGGGTTCCATCGTGGGGAAAAGAGGGGGGCGGCCGAGAGAGGTCGGCGGCTAGGGTTCCGACGTGGGCTAGGTACTGACGTGGAAAAGAAGGTGGCGGCCGAGAAGGTGTATCGGCGGCTAGGGTAGGGTTTGTAGTTTTAGGCTACTGATACCATAAAGGAATATGTTCCTTGACTTTATTGATGAATGATTTACAATATATATAAGGTTACAAGAATATTTACTTTGATTCAAACTAGGTAACTAATTAACATAATTACAAAAGGATTATAATTCTACCTAAAATAGGAGATATACAATTAATATAATTAATAAAAGAATATTTAGAAATATTCTATTAGTCATGATGATACAAATTTAATAAGAGGAAACCAAGAGAAGCAAAAAAAATTAATTTTGTTAACACATGAAGAAAAGATTTAAGAAAGAGAGCTTTCTTGTTTTTGTTTTTTTTTAATGGAGAGAGACTTACATGCAAAAAGATTTTGCTCTCTGTCTCTCTTCTTATTAGTTTTGTGTTTTATGACTAAGAACTTTTTTTCACTTTTCTTGGACTCTCAAAATACACAAAACGCCTGTTTTTTTATCACCCTCTTTCAGTCCCTTTAAATACTTATAGAGTCTTGAAAGAGAGAATTGTTAATGATTTGTTAATTGAAATCTCGGCCATTCATTTATTATACAGCCATTAAAATTTGGTCTATGGTCACCTTTGAAAATGTCTAAAAATAAGGAGACACCATTAAAATAAATTATTGGAATGTCTAAATTTATTTATTTTCCCTTAAACTTTGGATCACCTTACAATAATTATACTTTCTTAAATGTTTTAGTAACTATTTTCTCGGTCATTCTATTTTGTGTCTCCTTGTAAATTTAATCTTTTTGTTTTGTTTTTGGTCTGTTATTGCTAATACGTAGAAGAAAGGGAAATATCCATATTATAATTTGGATTTGATTTATTAAACAAATAATGTAAAGTGTTTTTACACCATCAGTGAATTTAACATGTTGTAGCAGGTAACTTGTAGTATTTCTTTGATTACTCCATCATATATAGATGATTACCTATAATTATCTTTTACATAACATGATAGTGTAAGGATTTATTACAATCAATGTATATAAATTAGTTTTTTTCTTAATTCTAGTTAGTTATAAAAGCATATCGATATGAAAGATCCTAAACATCTGTTGCAAGTAATTTGTCATATTTTCCAGATTATTAGACGATTATTTATAATTATTTGTAGGTGACACGATTATATAAGAATTTGTTATACAATTCTTGAAAACTTGATTGGTCTTATCTTTTCCATTTAAATTTTGAGAAGTAGGAAGCCGTATACTACTTCTAAATCCTAATCTTGTCTGCACAGATCAGTTCATCATATAGTTGTAGGGTTAGTTTGTGAACTTCTACACTGGTGGAAATTAAACTATTGTTTTTATAACTTTCATACTATATAGTCTACCTTGTGCCACGTTTATTCATCTCAATAAGTATAATGCCAAGGTGAAATAGATATAATAATCGTACGTCCAAAAGCATTGTAAGTTCTAGTGTAGTTCCATGATGGCCACATTAATAAATTGACTAGGTGAAGCATATTTTCACAAATAGTCCGCACAACGTAAATACCGTGGGAGAGTACAAATTAGTTAACTCCCCCAAATCGTCCAAAGCACTAGGGGACACGAGGAGAGTCAGTAGGCGAAGTGTGTCGTTCGTAATGGAAAAAAAAGATATTATTACTTCGATACTATTACTTTGCCTCTTTATTGGATTGCTAATGCTAATGCAATGATCTCTAATCAGGATCATGAACAAATTCAAATTTGAATCTTGACATGTCGATGGTTTTAAAATATAGGCATTTTTTGAGGGATTTGATGGCTTATCATGAATAAAGTCGCGGTGGTTGGTGATTTTCAAATTCCATAGAAAATGTAATTTTGTTGCCTCGGATTCAGTAATTTTACCTTATTTTCATTCCTGAACCTCGTTTCTTATTATTGTTACTTTTCTATGATGTGTCTCACAAACCTTATTAATACGGTCGGGATTGCAAGCCCCCAATCATAGTTTTGCTACAGTTGACACGCGAGAAATATTTTTATGACAGTTTTTCCTTCTAATGACTAGCATATCAATGGTTATTTTCTCCTAGATGAAGAGGCATGCATGGTCCGTACAATCTACAAAAAGGAGATGGTTGTGACACAAAATACTCTTGTGCACTTGTGAGATTTTGCTTACGCACAACTCCCTTATGTTATGGAAGACTAAAGCTTATTGTTGGGCTGCATATTGGGGACCTGGCTATTGGTCTCGCAATTAGATTAATTTGGGGTTACTGTGGTGTGATTGAATGTAGAGCAATCCACTTTACACCCGTTGACCAGTAAATCATAATAGTCGATCTAGAATGCCTCTCTTCTTTACTAGACCACAATTTTGGGTAAATGAAAAATTACATCGCTTTCTATGCGTATAATAAAGCTTATGAACTCTCTTTTATGGTAGAGACCTCCCCATACCAAGAAACCAAATCACAATGATCGAAACTTTCCTTTTCCTTCTAATTAGTGAAATTCGATCTCTTGCTAGAACAATAGATCAAATCCTTCCTTTATTCCTTAAAAAAACCTATATATCTCTTTCCTTGTGTAAGCATTATAGAAACAATCTTTTTTTCCCGACCAAGATGTGTAATGTCATTTGATTAAAACAGTGTATCACTTGAAATATCTTGATCATTACATTACATCACTTCACTTGATATACTACATATTTTTGTTATTTTCCAAAACCATGTCTTAGCATATACTGCGTATTTCCATAATTAACCCGTACAGCCAAATGAAATGAAATTATTTTGCAATCAAGCATGATCAGCTCTTCTTTACTTTTACCATATTGAATATGGAAACTACAGTAACATTGTGGAACATTACAAATGAAAAGAGAATCATTTATTTGGAACATTGAAAAACTATGACGCTCAGGATTAATCTTGGTTTAAATCATGATTCTCTTTTAAATGAAAGATAAAGTAACATTTAAAAGAAAACAAAGTAGCTATTACCTAAAAGAGAAATAAACAATCTTCTGCAGATGTCAAAACAGGCACTCTAAATCGGAACAAGCACAAGACTAATCCTCTCAATAATTCATCCACGCTAACAATGTTTTCTCTGATGTGAAACCAAACACTTGCTTTACCTTAAATTTCATGATGAATAATCTCAACGATCAAAACTAGAGCAATGGGGGATTGTGCTCCAGAGGAAAAGTGAAATTATCCAAATACTTCAGGATTGATGCCTATATCAGTGCTGTTCTTAGAACTCCGAAAATGAAACCAAGACACAGAAATTACCCCACAAAAACAAAAAGGTTCAGTAAAGAAGTTTCAGGATCAGGATGAGTTGCCATTTGACCTGGGCTTGATTTAGTGGTAAGAGTACAAGACGTTATGTGCATTCAAACCCAACCGTGAACGAAGGTAAAAGGGACAAATGTAGTATCCACCAAATTTCAAGCCAGAAGCAAACAAACCCTCACAAATTCCTCGGTTATACATCCTTCCATATAGGAGTTTTTTGATAACTATATCATGGAAAGCTGCAGCAAGCTACTAAAAACAATGCTAAAGCAATTCTCAACTCTAAATCAACATTGGAAGCAGGTATCAGTGACTTGTGAAGTGCAAGCTCAAGCTGGCCTAGACACTATTGTTATCCAAGAACCCACTAACCATATAAAAGTAGTACAGTTTCAATTGCCAAACACATATAAAGACCAAAAAATTAGAAGAATACAATCATGTTAATGCCTGGGTGTGGAAGGAGGTATGTCAAAACAATAACTGCATCAAACTAAAGTTTTCAAACTGCAAGCAGACCAAGAATATCCATGTTTGAACTGACAACTGTAGAAATAAAGATGATGGATCCAGCAACCTATAAAAAACCTCCTGTTGCCTCTATACATCCAATAACAACTACAACAATCCCAAGCAAGATGGGGAATAAATTATTTTCGAGCCACATTTCCTGTAATCTCTATACAAAAACTCTGCTGTAGTCTCTATATATAAAAAATAAAAAGGCATGGCATGCTTAGTATCTTTAAATAACACACCTCCCACAAAGCATACTTTTCACATTCACTTTCACTTCACTAACACAACTACCAATTGTCCAATGATGGATAGAAATGCATAAGTTTAGACTCAGTATTATTACACCCTTTAGCCAACACTAGATTCTAGCCCTCACGGAGAATGAGAAGGCAGAATATTGGGAATTAAATGCTAGAAATTAGCTAACAAAGCATAGTAAATCCAAAAATATATTCATTCAATACATAAACTTAGCTGAATATTAAGCTCAAATATCTTTACCAAAACAACTCTACTAGATTTCGTTTCAGAATAAGCTCCTAATAAACAATAGGGAAAGGCCATAAATTTCTCCATGAAACCTTCAAAATCCTAACTTGGTACGCCTCCAGTGCCTGCGCTTCGCATTGTACCTGAAAAACATAACCAAAAATTACAAAGAGAAATGTGAAAACCTACAACTTCTTAGCCCCAAAATTAAAAAGAATACCTGATGGTGTTATCGGTCCTCATGCGGATCCAGTAAGGAATAGGCCTGTTCTGCCTTTGCTTCTTCGCCAGCTTCTTCTTGATCATGAATGTCTTGTGGGACGGCTGCAAAAGGAATGAGTAAAATTAATGTGTTTGTGATGGGGCGTAATGGGAAGGATCTCTTACCATTTTCACGATCCTCCGATGGAGATGACTGCTGCTGATGAGGTCAAATACTAGGGTTTCACCTAGTTTGTTCTTCTTTTATTTATAGGGTGAACGCTGTAGTGTTTGGGCTAAGATAAGGAAGTTTTTTTGGCAGTTCAAAACCCATTTTAATAAGAAAAATTAGGCAAACGTTTAGACCGTATTTAGCTATAATTTTTTTAAAAAATACTAAATGTAGCAATTGTATTTACGAAACATAGCTATCAGCGCTCATACAACTCTTTCGCGCGATTTCATCTGATACCCGTCCGATGCAGCTCTTTCATTGATACTCGCTTGATACAATTCTTCCGCCTGATACAGTAACTATAGCTACATTTTACAAATACGCAAATTTTAGCTACGCTTTGTAACCTGATAAAGCAATTGTAGGCTTGTAGCTACTTTTTTGTAAAAACGCAAGTTGTACTTACACTCTAAACTATAACTATTTATGAAATTTTCACTTAATAATACTCTCTCTATATGGCACCATTTAGATTTCAAGAGTTCATCGAGTTTTTCTTTGACCTTGCAAGAGAATTAGTTATAGTTTAGAGAATCTTATGTATTCTCTTTCATTTTTTTAATTGAATAAATAATTGGAAAATAAAACAGCAAGTACAAAAATGAGTAATAACCCAGTAGAGACTGGTACGATTCAATTTAACATTTTATTCGTTCGGGTTTGATTGTGTCGTAGCTTTATAATTCAGATTAAGTTTATCGTTGGATGAACTGCAATGCTAATATTGATCCAAAAAAAAGACGTTAGGTACAACTAGGCCGTGAACAGCCAACCATCGTACTGTAAAAATTGGATAGGTGAAGATGCGTCGTTAGGTGCGTCCTTCCCGGTCCTCTCGTACTAGGGAAATGTCCTCTCAATGATCTAACTCCCACACTGAATATGGACAAAACTGTCTCATGACGTTTTAAACCTAGCTCACGTACCGCTTTAATGGGCGAACAGCCCAACCCTTGGAACATACTACAGCCCAGGTGGCGAAGAGCCGACATCGAGGTGCCAAACCTTCCCGTCGATGTGAGCTCTTGGGGAAGATCAACCTGTTATCCCTAGAGTAACTTTTATCCGTTGAGCGACGACCCTTCCACTCGGCACCGTCGGATCACTAAGGCCAACTTTCGTCTCTGCTCGACGGGTAGGTCTTGCAGTCAAGCTCCCTTCTGCCTTTGCACTAGAGGGCCAATCTCTGTTTGGCCCGAGGAAACCTTTGCATGCCTCCGTTACCTTTTGGGTGGCTTACGCCCCATAGAAACTGTCTACCTGAGACTGTCCCTTGGTCCGTAGGTCCTGACACAAGGTTAGAATTCTAGCTCTTCCAGAGTGGTATCTCACTGATGGCTCGGGCCCCCCTGGAATGGGGCCTTCTTCGCCTTCCACCTAAGATGCGCAGGAAAGGCCCAAAGCCAATCCTAGGGAACAGTGAAGCTTCATAAGGTCTTTCTATCCAGGTGCATGTAGTCTGTATCTTCACAGACATGTCTATTTTATCAAGCCTCTCTTTGAGACAGTGCCCAGATCGTTACGCCTTTCGTACGGATTGGAACTTACCCGACAAAGAATTTCGCTACCTTAGAACCGTTATAGTTACGGCCGCCGTTCACCGGGGCTTTGGTCGTCGGCTCCTATGTCATCAGGTCACCAACTTACTTACCTTCCGGCACTGGGCAGACGTCATCCCCCATACATAGTCTTACGACATTATAGAGACCTGTGTTTTTGGTAAACATTCACTTGAGCCTGGTCACTGCAACCCCTTTCTTAGGAGGCACCCATTCTCCCGAAGTTACGGGGCTATTTTGCCAAGTTCCTTAAAGAGAGTTAACTCGTGCACCTAGGTATTCTCTACTTTCTCACCTGTGTCGGTTTCGGGTACAGATACGCTCTTGCTCAAAGTCGTTCGAGCTTTTCCTAGGAGTATAGCATGGGTTACTTCTGCGCCATAGCGCCTGGTATTCGAACATTGGTTCAAGGAATTTTCTCTACCCTTTCTTACCCTGAAAAAGCAAAGACACCTTACGTTCTTGAACCGACAACCATCTTTTGGCAAACCTAGCCTCCTACATCCTTCGGGACCAACAAGAGGCAGTACATGAATATTCACATCTTGTCCATCGACTACGCCTTTCGGCTTGATCTTAGGTCCTGACTCACCATCCGTAGACGAACCTTGCGGAGAAACCCTTAGGTTTTTGAGGCATTGGATTCTCACCAATGTTTGCATTACTCAAGACGACATTCTTGCTTCCTCTTCGTCCACCACCGCTCGCGCGAAGGCTTATCTCTAAGGCGGAACACTCTCCTACCGATGTATTTTTACATCTCACAGCTTCGACAGATCGCTTAGCCCCATTCATCTTTGGCGCAAGAGCGCTCGATTAGTGAGCTATTACGCACTCTTTCAAGGGTGGCTGCTTCTAGGCAAGCCTCATGGTTGTCTCTGCACCCCTACATCCTTTATCACTAAGCGGTCATTTAGGGGCCTTAACTGGTGATCCGTGTTGTTTCCCTCTCGACGATGAAGCTTAACCCCCATCGTCTCACTAGCCGACCTTGACCCCTGTTATTTTGAGGTCATATCTAGTATTCAGAATTTACCTCAATTTGGTACCGCTCTCACAGCCCGCACCGAAACAGTGCTTTACCCCTAGATGTCCAGTCAACTGTTGCGCCTCAAAGCATTTCAGGGAGAACCAGCTAACTCTGGGTTCGAGTGGCATTTCACCCCTAACCACAACTCATCCGATGATTCTTCAACAGCAGTCGGTTCATACCTCCACTTAGTTTTACCCAAGCTTTATCCTGGTCATGGATAAATCACTCAGGTTCGGGTCCATAAGCAGTGACAATTGCCCTATGAAGACTCGCTTTTGCTATGGCTCCAATGGGTGGGCGGCTATCTAGCGGGAGTCGTTTCGGTTGTATGCCACGAGGTCCCTATGGACAAGGGGACAAGTGAATCATCGCTTTTGGGCGCCGGCAGCCCTCTACCATCTATCCCAACAACATAGAATGACCCAAATCGGGGGTTTCCCCGGCAATCCCACGCTCAGTCTAAATACGAAATAGCACTTCCTGCATTACCATTCCCTTAACCAAGCCACTGCCTATGAGGTGTCGGCTCATTCTTCAACAGGTACGCAGTTAGAGCCCTGGCTCATCTCACTGTTTGGGAGCTTACGGTTTCATGTTCTATTTCACTCCCTGATGGGGGTTCTTTTCACCTTTCCCTCACGACACTACTTCGCTATTAGTCACCTAGTAGTATTCAGCCTTACAAGGCGGTCCTTGCTAATTCACACGGGATTCCATGTGCCCCATGCTACTCGGGTCAAAGCGTAAGCTAGTGATGCTTTCGACTACTGGACTTTCGCCATCTAGGGTGTAGCATTCAGGCTGCTTCGCCTAGCAGCACAACACTTGTATTGGTCTCCCACAATCCCATTTTCACAGTTTAGGCTGCTCCCATTTCGCTCGTCGCTACTACTTGAATCGTTTTTGCTTTATTTTCCTCTAACTACTAAGATGTTTTAGTTCTCCATGTTGTATCTTGCCTATCCATGGATTCAACAGTAGTTCAAAAGGTTGCCCTATTCGGGAATCTTCGGATCTACAGTTATTTTCAACTCCACAAAGCATTTCGTTGATTACTACACCCTTCTTCATCTCTATGTGCTTAGGTATCCACTATAAGCCATTTCTCGTTTGAACATCGCCCTTCACTTTTAAGGCTATGCCTAAGGTACTGCTAAATGGATGGATCTTATCAATGTCCATGAATGATAAATTATAGATCAAACTGTTGAATCGGAAAAATTAGGTGTTATCATAAAGCTTTGTATCGGCTAAGTTAACGAGTTAGAGATAAGTGGAATCGAACCGAGAAACATCCGCCGCAGGGTAAACCACCGCCTCTCAGGTCCCCCAACTGATTCTACCATAGAGACTAACAATAGACAATAACTCCCCCCAACACAACTTACAACTTTCATCGTTGTGCTCTCCAAAGTGATACTCTTCTCAAAATCTCACTCAAAAGGTAATGAGTCATTCCCCTTCTCTGACCCTGACTGCTCAACCTAAGAGCGGACAGCTAATGCGTTCCACTTATTGAACAGGGTTCTATGGTCGGTATGTGACCCCTGGATGCCGAAGGCATCCTTGGGGTGATCTCGTAGTTGCTACAAGGTGGAGATGATAGGGTCGGTCCATGTATTTTACTTTATTTTCTTTTGCCGTATTTCGCTCAAAGGGTTGAAGGGAGATAGTGCATCAAGCTATTCGCAAGGGCCAACTTGATCCTCTTCCCAGAGATCTCAAATGAGGGGACCATGGGAGAGTCGTTGACTCCAACTACCATCCATGTACGATCCATACTAGATCTGACCAACTGCCTATCCTACCTCATATACGTTTTCGACAGCCCATTTTTATCTCAGTAGAGTCTTTCAGTGGCACATTTCGGTCCTCTTCCCCATTACTTAGAAAAAATGAGTCATCGGTTCAGGTACAAGATACTATCATTACCGCCTGGACAATTAGACATCCAACCCGTAATCGCAACGACCCAATTGCAAGAGCGAAGCTCTACCAACTGAGTTATATCCCCCGAGCCAAGTGGAGCATGCATGAAGTAGTCAGATGCTTCTTCTATTCTTTTCCCTGGCACAACTGGGCCATCCTGGACTTGAACCAGAGACCTCGTCCGTGAAGTAAATCATCGCACATACGGTCCAACCAATTGGGAGAGAATCAATAGATTCCTTTTCGGGGGGCGGGAAGGCTAAATTAAATGCAATATGTTCTTTTTAGACATATGTTTAAAAGCACTTACCTAGATTTCAAATTTTGCAAAATAAAATAGAAGGGTAGGCAAAAATCTCAATTTTAATTGAAAGAATAAGTTGAATGAAAAGTTTTTTATTCATATATCATTATAGGCATACATCACTAACAAAGATAAAGTGACAGACATATAAAAAAAATTGATTCATCATCTGTAACATCTATCCATCCCGCGATTCCAATCAACTGATTCATTGAGTAACTCTTGGGTAAACTATTAAATTAATAAGAGTTGTATCGTCTAACTTCATTCAAAAATGAAACTTGAATTTTTATAGAATCAAAACATAAATGATTTTCGAATTTGATCATTACTTAGATTCTGTTGAATTATATCGAATCCATTTTCTATTTTGAAGCGAATAATTACCTTATAAAACTTTTTCTTTTTACTTTAATTTAAGTTTAACTCATTAGATTCAGTAATATATTAATTCACATAATATCTTGAATGATGGAGAAGAAGAAAAAGTTATCACACAATCCCTTGAAAAAATCTTTCTTTAGTCCAACTAGATTCTAAAACTAGTAATTTCTATTAGGTTTCACATTTTATCTTTCCATAATGCCCTATCCTTTTAGCTAGATCAAGAAAGAACCTTTGGATCGAGATCCACAACAATGCATCACAACTATGGATTCCAATTATTCTATTTTTTCTTTCATCGAATATGATCTACTATTATTTCTTACTTAACCATTAAAAAAAGGATTCCAATAACAAAACGGCTTCCACAACTATGACATGAGAATTTCTATATCTCGCATCATCTTAAATTGTGGGAATATGAGAATCTCTTTCGTTGAATTGAAAGAATTTTCTATTGAATGGAAGATGATTTTACATCAACAAGTAAAGGAAAAAAGAAATTATTTAGTACTTACTTTTGATACTAATTCAAATTGTGTTGTTGTGTCGGAAGAAGGATAACTATAAGGATTCGGTATACTCTAAAGACGCCCTCGGTACAATATTGATGATCTCACAAAGGTGAAATTTCAGTGAATTGTCATTTACTGATCTCATCTTTAACGAAATCGATCTTCTTTGACTGTACAAGAATATATGGAGCTCAACATGTCTGGAAGCATAGGAGAACATTTGTTTGCTGATATTATTACCAGTATTCGATACTGGGTCATTCATAGCATTACTATACCTTCCCTATTCATTGCAGGTTGGTTATTTGTCAGCACCGGTTTAGCTTATGATGTGTTTGGAAGCCCTCGGCCACATGAGTATTTTACAGAGAGCCGATAAGGAATTCTATTAATAACTTACCGTTTTGATCCTTTGGAACAACTCGATGAATTTAGTAGATCATTTTAGGAGGCCCTAATGACTATAGATCGAACATATCCAATTTTACAGTATGATGGTTGGCTATTCACGGCCTAGTTGTACCTACCGTCTTTTTTTGGGATCAATATCAGCAATACAGTTCATTCAATGATAAACGTAATCCGAATTATAGAGCTACGACACAATCAAACCCCAATCATATATATATCCTCATGAGGATACATGTATGTGTTAAGCATACATGTGAATCAAAAATTGGATCTACATTGGATCTCACCCGAATCGCCCATCTATCCTCCAGATGAGGAGTTTGGTTTCAAACCCCGGTTTGAACAGGAGGAGTACGCCATGCTAATGTGTCTTGGATGATCCACATTTTAAGGTCAGGCGCCGATGAGCACATTGAACTATCCATATGGCTGAGAGCCCTCACAGCCCAAGAACAATGACACAATTATCAGGGACGCGCTCTACCACTGAGCCAATAGCTCATCATGCGAGCCTCCCAGTGGGGGGCCCGCTATTCCAAAAGTGAGAGAAACCCCATCACTTTCTTTCCTTTTTTCGCCCCCATGTCGCAACACGAGGGGAACATGGGGACGAAAAAAAAGGGGGTCCTATCAACTTGTTTCAACCTAGGATAATAGCCTCATGAGCTTGGTCTTACTTCATCGTCAAGAAAGAAAAGAAGACTTACATCTCCAAGTTTAACTCAGACGTATCTCCCTTCTTTTTGGGGGTGTAAAGCAATGTCAAACCAAAATACCCAACAAGCACTAGCTCTCCCTGAAAAAGAGGTGATCTAGCCGTATCTTTCAGTACGGCTACCTTGTTACGACTTTACTTCAGTCACTAGCTCTGCCTTTGGCTTCCCCATCATTGCGGTTAAGGTAACAACTTCGGGCATAGCCAGCTCCCATAGTGTGATGGGTGGTGTGTACAAGGCCCGGGAATGAATTCACCGTCGTATGGATGACCGGTGAGTACTAGCGATTTCGACATCATGCAGGCGAGTTGCAGCTTGCAATCCGAATTGAGGACGTGTTTTTGGGGTTAGATCACTTTCGCATGATCGTGACCCTTTGTTCTGGCCATTGTAGCATATGTATCGCCTAGGGTATAAGGAGCATTATAACTTGACATCATCCTTACCTTCTTTCGACTTATCACCCGCAGTCTGTTCATGGTTCTAAACTCAACGATGGCAACTAAACACAAGGGGGGCGCTCATTGTGGGACTTCACTCAACACTTTACGGCACGAGCTGACGATAGTCATGCACCACCTGTGTCTGCGTTCCCAAAGACACCTCTCTTTTTCAAGAGGATTTGCGGCATGTCAAGCCCTGGTAAGGTTCTTCGCTTTGCATCAAATTAAACCACATGCTCCACTGCTTGTGCGAGCCCCCCGTCAATTCCTTTGAGTTTCATTCTTGCGAACGTACTCCCCAGGCGGGATACTTAACACGTTAACTACAACATTGTACGGGTCGATACGCACAACGCCTAGTATCCATGATTTACGATTAGGATACTCCTCTTCTTGGACGAAATGATCAAGGAATACTCGGAAACACATCTCGAAGAGTTTGGGATAGGAATCCATAAAGAAACTATCCAATTAATTAAGATACAAAATGAGAATCGTATCCATACGATTTTGCACGTTTCAACAAATATAATATGTTTTATTATTCTAAGCGGGTATTCAATTTTGGGTAATGAAAAACTTGTTATTCTTGACTCTTGGGCTCCGGAATTCCTTTATAACTTACGTGACACATTAAACGCTTTTTCTATTATTTTATTAACTGATTTATATATTGGATTCCATTCACCCCACGGTTGGGAATTAATGATTGGCTATATCTATAAAGATTTTGGATTTGTTCATAATGATCAAATTATATTTGGTCTTGTTTCCACCTTTCCAGTCATTCTTGATACAATTTTTAAATATTGGATTTTCTGTTATTTAAATCGTCAGTCTCCGTCACTTGTAGTTATTTATAATTCAATAAATGACTGATAAATGATCCACTGATATTAATCTAATCCAATTAGAATGATTGGTACTTTGTAGTTGTACATAAGCAAAGTATTGAAAATCGTATTTACTCTTTCTATTTCTAACCATCGGGAAGATTCATCCTATATTATTCCTAGACTATTCCAGCAAATAGCATAATCGTGGCTAGGGAACTATACTAGCGACCTACCCAATTTATTGTAGAAATTTTCGCGATTAATGATTGGACCATGCAAACTAGAAATACATTTTCTTGGCTAAAGAAACAGATTACTCAATCTATTTCCGTATCGCTCATGATATATATCTTAACTCGGACATCCATTTCAAGCGCATATCCCATTTTTGCACAGCAGGGTTATGAAAATTCACGAGAAGCGACTGGGCGTATTGTATGTGCCAATTGCCATTTAGCTAATAAGCCCGTGGAGATTGAGGTTCCACAAGCGATACTTCCGATATCGTATTTGAAGCAGTTGTTCGAATTCATTATGATATGCAACTGAAACAGGTTCTTGCTAATGGTAAAAAGGGGGATTTGAATGTTGGGGTTGTTCTTATTTTATCGGAGGGGTTTGAATTAGCTCAGTCCGATCATATTTCTCCCGAGATGAAAGAAAAGGTTGGAAATTTATCTTTTATGAGATATCGCCCCAATAAAGAAATATTCTTGTGATAGGCCATGTCCCTAATAAAAAATATAGTGAAATAACCTTCCATATTCTTTCCCTGAACTCTGCTACTAAGAAGGATGTTCACTTCTTAAAAATATCCTATATATGTAGGCGGGAACATGGGAAGGGGTCATATTTATCCCGACGGCAGCATAATACAGTTTATAATGCTACAGCACCAGGTAATGTAAATAAAATCATACGAAAAGAAAAATGGGAGAAAGAACAAGGATCACCTTGTTATATATCTTTTAAGTATTTTGAGTGGTTAAGTATTGTGATATAAATGACCACTACTATGAACTCCATGCACGAGATCTAGAAATTAACCAACATAGCATATTAAAGGAACCAAAAATTACAAAAAGAAAGATTTGGAAAAAAACTATTTTGTGGTTCTTTACAGTGTGTTTTCTCGGAAGTGTAATGGGCAACATGAAGCCCAATTAGTGAACGTTGTTGTTTGGGCTAAATATATGTGAGCCCAATAAGGATGTTTTTGGCCAGCTCTAACAGAATGGGGAAAAAATTCAAAAAATAGTCACTTAGATACGGTCATAGGGAGATACATGCGTATTTGGGCGAATTTTCTCACTGATAACCCTTCAAACGGATAGGCCTTTATTTTTTCCCCTCGTATCCATGGCCTTTTATTTGGTTCGATAGTTAGTTTTCGGTATTTTATGTGCAGCCATAGTCGTCTCACTAGTCAACTTTGACCCATGTTATTTTGAGGTCATATCTAGTATTCAGAGTTTGCCATTCAAAATCATTGAAAAATAATCAGTTTTCAGAATCCATGATAGTGAAACTCCATCTAAATCCAAATTATAAACTTTTATCCTTTTTAAGTTTGAAATCCATGACACGATAGTTAGTTTTCGGTATTTTATGTGCAGCCATAGTCGTTTCACTAGTCGACCTTGACCCATGTTATTTTGAGGTCATATCTAGTATTCAGAGTTTGCCATTCAAAATCATTGAAAAATAGTCAGTTTTCAGAATCCATGATAGTGAAACTCCATCTAAATCCAAATCATAAACTTTTATCCTTTTTAAGTTTGAAATCCATGACACTTGATTTTATTTGTTTAAGTTCGAAATTTCATGAATTATAATGGTATTTTCGCATCAAAAGTGCTTACTTTTCAACGAATTTTCAATTTTTTTTAAAAAAAAAACGTCTGAGAAGTGACTAAGCCGTAAATTTTTACAACATAATGGTCATCTTAGCCCATTTTGGAAATGTTTTTTTCTATCTGCTTTTTTGGTCTATTAGGGGCTTAGAAAACAATAATTCCCAAGTTTAAAACAAAATATTTCCAAATTATTTGGATGCAGAGGTGGGAGGAGGCCCTCAAGTGAGGTTAAATATTTTCAAAGAAATTAAATGTCATGTGGAAGAAATTAAATGGTAACTGAAATAAATTAAATGTCATGTCATATTTTGTTGCCCAAATATTAGTTGAGTAACTTAAGATGTAATATAGAAAAAGTTGGGTGACCTTGAAATTACAAAATAAAAAAACATGACTTTAAAATATCAATACTCATAATTGGTTGATCTTGTGTGTTACTAGTTACTACCTCTATTTAAAGAGCTCAGTGACATCTCAAAAATGTAGAAGGATAGAGCATCACTAGTAAATACTCAAGTAGAAGCTTGTGTTATTTCGTATCGACGAAAATAAACGAGCAATTAATATTTCATTTATATTTGAATATTTTTTATTAGTGAAATACGTAGCTAAAAATTGGTTAAATTCCCTTTTTCTTAAAGTGAATGGTTCAAGGGTTTAGATGAATGAACACAAATACAGTAAAACCTCTATAAATTAATAAATTCTCTAAAATAATAAAATCTTCCGGTTCCGACTTGGGCCTTTGTAAAAAATCATCAAATTCGATAAGATAATAAGATAATAATTTTTTGGAAAATCCCTTTATAAATATTAGGTCCCATTAAAACTCTAAATTAATAATTCATAAATATTACAATTATAAATATTATGGTAATTTGCTAAAATATGAATCTATTGTTACTTGATTTTTCTTAAAATTTAAATCTAATTGAATTTCATCCCTAACTTTTTTAATTGCAGCCAAGAGTTCCGAATTAATGTAAACAATTAACTATTTTTTAAGTGCAACGAATTAATGTAAACATGTATACATTATTTAAGTAATTCCAATGAATTGATACATTCGTCCATGAATATAATAGTTAATTGTATACAATGAATTGATATTATACATGAATATATTTAATTAGTTACAAAGAATTGGTTGATGCATGAATATAATCAATGAAACATATATGAATTCATTTATTTTCAATACATATGTATGTACTAAATTTGCTGAATTTAAAAAGTCTCTCTTTTAATTAATAAAATATTAATTTATCGATATATTAATATCTCTCTAAATTAATAAAATTTCATGGTCCCAAGGTTATTAATTTATAGAGGTTTTACTGTATGTTGTTGAACACATGGTGCTTGGCTTTATAGAGCGTTAGTCTCATAGACATGAATTTCATGCGTTTAATAAAAAATTTAAAAAAAGAACAATCATAATCATTTTTGTGTATAACCTAACCTTCCATAATACCCTGGGCTTCTAATGCATTACTTAAGATTTTATAAATCTCACATGCTATAAATCTCTTACTTAGTTTTTGATAAATGGTAAGTAAACAAAAAATATTATTTTAAAAGTACTTATATATAATTTAAACACGCACTATGAGGGTGGAAATGAGTTGAGTGTGGGTTGAGCTGTGGAAGGGATGAGGAGTGTGGGTTAATGGAGATTAGGGGGTGCTTGGGTGGGGGTGAGAATGGGAGTGGCGGCGTGAGAGGTGTAGGGACGAGGGCGAGGGCGGGGGAGAGACAATCTTCGTTAAAATGTCACTCGTGAAATCTTTTTTTCCTACTTGCACCTGGAATGTCATGTTCTTAAATTTTAAAGATTTATTTTTCTACGGTTAAAGTTTTCAAAATATTTTAACTAGCCAATTATGAAAAAATTGAAAACATTTTATGTCTAAGGATATGATATGACAATTTCCTATTCTCCTATCTTTTGATTAGCGCTTACCATCCCCTTTATCGACGACAAGGGAAAACAAAATTACACCAATAAGGTATTGTCAACAAAAGTTCATGCTATAATTTTATTACGTTATTCCTTAAAGAGAAAATACATAAAATTCCTCCTTAACTTATCTCCAAAATTTATTTCAGCACGATAACTTTACATGCGTTTAAATTCTCTCCTATTCTTGTCCATAATGTATAAAATATCCCCATAAGTAGAGAAAGTGTACTCACCTTCCTAGAAGTAAATGAGAAGAAATTTTTTTAAAAAAAAAACTGACAAAATAATATACATGTCATCTATTTAATCAACATATAATTAATACTCTTAATATTTTTTTCTTGATATTTTTTTTAATTATACAATTTTTTTATTTTGAGGAAAATAAAATTTGTGAGTCTCACTTTTCCTTTTAATTTTTTTAATTTTTCTTCTCCAATAGACCTTCTCCTCCATTGCCACTACCCTATATATTTCATCATTTCCATGATCATTGTTGGATTAAATGTTGGAGAAAAATAAATTGATAAATTGACGACTATAAATATAATAATTTTATATAAAATAAATTGATATTGTCACAATTCTCAATTTTGTGGTGTACAAATTTTTAGAGTAGACAATTCTCCAAAATATTTACACCATTAGCTCTCATTGAAAAGTCAGAAGGAAATTAAAGAGGCAAACAAAAAGTAAAAAGAACGAAACAGTCAGCAGGGTTTCATTATTAAGGGATGACAATTATTTAATATCTCAAAAGTTAAATTAAATTTATCAGAATCTTTAGTATAATTTGGTACCGTTATAGATTTTTTAAGATTAATAAAACGTGTTGAGACGACTATAAATATAATAAGCTATTAATTGAAGAGTTGAATATATATATTTTTTAAAATCGAATTGTGACTTTTAAAAAAGAAAATGAATGAAAAATACAAAAATAGAAAAAAGAGTTAAAATTTAAAATTTAATCTATTGTTGATGTGGCGCTGACATAGCATTAACGTGTCGCTAATGTGACGGAGAGTGTTCTACACAGCCAATTGTAAGATTGATTTGGGCAATGACGGATTGAACAAAATTCACTTGAAAGTTATTTAGGAATACTTAAACGTCCGTAAAATTAAATTGCTAAAGTGAATTTTGAATACAAATTTAGGGGTAATTTTATATATTTTCTCTTCCTTAAACCATATACATTGGTACAATACGAAACTCGAGAAACCTACAGCATTGTATACACTATCATAGACCGAAGAAAGAGGTATGAAAGCTTATGTTATTATGTATATTAAAAAGCAAAATGGTTTTAAATTTATCTGAAAAATAAGAAGATTGCCAAAATCTACTCCTAACAAATTGCTTAATCAAAGCAATACATAGTTACCATAATTTCTTAAATTTTGGGATAAATTTATAATTTCAACCAAATAAAATATAAATTTTATCCAAATTTAATTTCGGAATATCTTATCTTATCCCGCTTAATCCTAATCACATCAAGTTGTTCTTGTGTACATTTTTAGTTACCATAATTTTCTTTTTCACCAAACTTCGTACTCTTTGCCTCTTTGGTAAGGTAGGAGAATTATACTGTGGGTGGAACCTTCTCTTTTCTCCACACCCCAATGGGCAGTACCTAACCCCCCCCCCCCTACACCTCACCCATCCCACTTTATATGTAATTTTTAAATATGTAAATTATTTAAAAAAAAAATTAAAGATTGTGCGTGAATTAAAAAAAAAATGACTTTCAAAATTTAAAATGTGTCACATAAATCGAGATACATAAAGTAATTAAAGTGTCAAAGTTATCCTTTTAAATGAGTGGTGTCTTTATATTTTCTCTCACTTATAAAGAATAGGGTTAGTCAAAATAAATTTGTTCAAATATTTTCTAAATATTTCTGTTAATTCATGAATATATCATATCAAAACTTAATTATTTATGCGTTGGTTTTATACAGACTAATCTAATGAAACATATTAAACAAAAACGTCAAAAGGAGATATTTTAATTGTAATAGCCAACTATATTATATAAAGAGATAGCGATTGAGCTTCCCACCTTGTAATGGGCCATAAATATGGCGGTTGTATTGTCAAATAGTATAATCATTGTGTTATTCTCATTTTAAATTAGTTAAAAAATAAGATATCACATTATCTCAAAATAATAAAATTTGAATGTGCAATGTCACAATTAAAAATTCTAGTGGGAAATAATTCATCAACGTACAAGTTTAGAAATAGTAAAATTTGAATGTTACAATGTCACTATAAAATATTAAGAATCCGGTAACCATTTTCACGATCAGTGACTTTCCTCCTCGGAGATGGCTATTATTGTTGTTGTAGGTGAAATACAAGGATTTAGAGAAACCCTAGTTTGGGGCTCTTTACAGTGACTTGCTTGGAGGTGTAGTGGGCAAAATGAAGCCCAATTAGTGAATGTTGTTGTTTGGGCTAGATATCTGTAAGCCCAATAAGGATTTCTTTGGGGTCATTTGCACTTTTTGATCCTATTTTGTGCTGGTCTTTAATTTTGGTCTCTCGTAACAAGTTATTTTTTGTGGAGCATAATTTTATATTTTTACATCATAATATTCTATAAATTATGCCCGCACCCTTAAATAACTTATGCCCACCTAGGCATAAGCTCGATTTTTAAAGGCCAAAATTAAAGACCAACCCATTTGAAGAGTAAAAATTAGGGAAAAGGACACACAATGGCCTACACAAATTTTAATGGCTCAAATTTGACCTAAATGCCTCAAAATAAACATTCAGCCCAAACTATTGACACAACTAGCCCACCGGCCCAATCCCATTAGGCATAATTTTTTGGAAAGCCATAATGGGATTGGGCCGGTGGGCTAGTTGTGTCAACAGAAGGAACGACGGTCGCCGCCGTTTGCTTCTATTCCATCGCTATTATGTCGACTTACACAACAATAGCCTTCGAGAATCTACTCGAACCTCGTGTTCTTTCCACCAGTGTTTGGCAGTTCTCTGGGAGATCCCAATTGAGTTTATGATATGCTTCTTTTTCTTCATCTTCATATGTCATTAGCTCTATCTCTTTGATATTTGTGCCTGAAAAAAAAGAACCATGTATTAGCTATATAACATGCAAAGTAGTGAACTATTTTGGGCTATTGGGCTATTGGCACTTATGTGTGAACCCCTATTTTGTGGCTCTTTATTGGGCTATTGGCACTTATGTGTGAACCCCTATTTTGTGGCTCTTTATTGGGCTATTGGCACTTATGTGTGATATGTATTTGTATTTGGGCTATTAAGTGCCGAAAACTAAAAACCTGAACTATTTTGTGTTAATTTTTTTGCCCAAATTTTATTTGTATTTTTTTGCATCAATTTTCCTTCTTTTATAGTGTGTTTTCTCGGAAGTGCAATGGGCAAAATGAAGTCCAATTAGTGAAGACTGTTGTTTGGGCTAAGATATCTGTAAGCACAATAAGGATGTTTTTAGGCAACTAAAAATAATGCGTAAAATTCAAAATTAGCGCCTTTTTCGGATTTGTAATTGAATTTATAGTCAATAAATTCCAAAGTCACTGAAAAATAATAATTTTTTAAAATTAATGATAGTGAAACTCCATCATACTATTCTGGACAAAATCCAGAACACTATCATGAATTTTTTTCTTCAAAAATTACAATTTTATTTATTTATGTTCGAAATTCATGACAATTGTATTTTTGCATCAAAAGTGCATAATTTTCAATGAATTCTCAAACACCGTTTTTTTATATATATAAAAAAAAAAAACAGTGACTAGCCTGCATTTTTAGAACATAATGGGTATTAAAGCCCATTTTGAAAATGTTTATTTTTTGTTTTCTTTTTAAAATTACATATTTTGGTTTCTTAGGAGCTTAGAAAACAATAATTCCTAAGTTTAAAACAAAATAATACCAGTTTGTTTGGATACATGGGTGGGAGGAGGCCCCCAAGTGAGTTTAATTTGGTATTTAAAGAGCTCGATGACATCTAAAAGAAGTTGAAGGATAGAGCATCACTAGTAAATACTTAAGTAAAAGTTTGTGTTATTTCATATCCACGAAAATAAACGAGAAAATAACATTTTTATTGGTTAAATTCCCTTTTTCTTTAAGTGAATGGTTCAAAGGTTTTAGCTGAATGAACATTTAGTGCTCGGCTTTATAGAGCGTTAGTCCCGCAGACATGAGTTTCATGTCTTTAAATATAAAAATGGTTGGAAATTTGTCGGAGGTGCGTCCACCCATATTTAATGAATTAAACACTAGTGTTCCGCATGTTGGAGGCTTTGTCTCTTCTCACATGCATAATCTACTAAGTGAGTAGATGACCGTAGGGCCAAGAATCGTCAAATTTCGTTGAGAAATGAAAGAGATATTGGTCCAAGAAGTAAGGTGTTTGAGGCATGAAAATATGGTGTGGGACAAATCTACCACATCGGTGGGAAAAGGAAGAATTGCTCTCTTTATAAGTCTCTAAAATGGTTAAGGGTTTGGGACCCCAAGGGGCATCCCATGTGTTTAAAGGATGGAGGACCTGAGTGTGCTTGGGTTCAAGGCTAAGCCCACACGCGCGCCGCTGCCGCCCGCCCGTCCGGGCTGTGGGAATATTATCTTTTTGGACCCCAAATTGCTTAATATTTACAGTTTGGTCCCTAGAGTTTCTGGAAAGTTGATTTTGGGAATGACGGAAGGCAGAAACTTTCTGCCTACCGTTTGAGCTGTTTTTTGGAGCATTAACCAGCCATTACTTGGTTGTTAACTCCTCCATAAACAACCCTCCTTCAATGACCATAATCAGTCTCTCTAATGACCATTAACAACCCTCTCTAATGGCCATTAACATCCCTCACTAATGGCTATTAACAACCTTGTTTGTGGCAGTTGAGGAGTCCCTCCTCCATGCTATATATTGATGCCTTTTGGCTCAATTGTGTTGTACAGAAAGTGACGAAATACAGTGCACATACAGTGATGAAAAACAGTGAGCAAAGACACACATATACACAAGATATACACAACAGAGACACACTATATACACAGAGACAAAACAGAAGAGAAAGTCAGTCCAAAAACGTTAGACGAAAACAGAAACTCTTCCTTCTTTTTCCATTTCTTCAGCAAGTCGATTCGTATTTGTTTTCTTCGTCAGACTCAACCTATTTGCTTTGTAGTGTTGAGATTAAAGTGTTGTTTTATCTTGGGAGACTATTGCCCGTTAACGTAAAAGCATATATACGGGGCAATCTTGTCTTAAGGACAGAGTGCAATCACTCGACTCAAAGACACGCTTCTAACCATCCAGATTTAGTTGTTTCTTGATTTCAGGTTAGCAAGATTCAAGACTCAACAAGCTTGCGGCAGTTATGAACATTGCCTATTTGTTTATCCTTTCGAACACTTGTAATATTTATTTACTTCCCGTCCTGCTTTACAATAGTATCCAACAAAAATTTCAGAAGAAAACATTCAGTATTCTTTCCGAATAAAAAAAATGTTCACTTAGTTATTTACACGCCCCTTAAAAAACTACTAATTTCTATGTAAAAATAGGTAATTTGACTAAAATATTTTTAATTAAATAGATATTGAGATTTGGTCATCTAACACTTAATAAAGACATATCTGAAAAAATAAGGTCAATTCTTTCTTAATTTGGTAAGTGAATACTTTTTATGACTAAGAAAATAAAGACTAAGTGAATACTCTTTTTTATCCGGAGGGAGTCTCATTTTTTCGTTTACCCTAAACTTCCATAATACCACTTTTCATGCATTACTTGAGATTTTATAAATTGGAAAAGGGTCATATGTGTCCTTATACTTTCAAAAAAATATTATATTTGTCATTCGTTATACCTTTTTTATATATTTATCATTCTTATTCAATTTTAGAGTCATATTTACCCCTTAACCATTAGTTCCTTTTCGGCAACTGTCATCCTACAACAATACAACATGGTGTGTACGTGGCTCATACATGGATATTTATTTGTCACATATTAAATTGTCAAATTAAAACCTGACCCAACTTGCATATTTCAAACCCAACACTTGAACGGTCTTGTCCTTCACCTCCGTTATCTTCTTCACTCCAACAACACTAAATAAACAAGAGATTTCAATTCAATCCGCTGCCGCTAAATAATTGAAAAGTATATTGCATTCCGTTTCTCTTCTTGACTTGGAGTTTGAGTGGATGAGCTCCCCACCCAATCCATATCCCGGCACCAGTCACACCATGGCCAACAAGGAAAATTGAGGAATTAATTAAATACAGAATTAAAAAAACAAAAAAAAAAGACCTTTGAGTAATTAATGTTCGGTTCATCATAAATCACCATTGAGCCCTTCCCCGTCTCTACACCTAGTCCAAACATAATGAAAAGACATTTCGTGTAAATTCATGTGTTCAGCTAAAATTTGTTGGAATTTTTAGGTACCCATTTTTATATTAGAAATTCTTTTTTGCATTTATATCTCGTATAGCTATTTTATGTGCTTAAATGTGCATATGAAGAGGCATTCCAGCTAAATTCATGTATTTTAGCTGAATATTTGATTGGGATTTCTGATAGACCCATTTGAATTTTATTGAAGAATTTGCTGATTTGAAGTTTATTGTTGTATTTTAGCTGAATATTTGATTGACGTTTTTGGATAGCGGATACCCATTTGAATTTTATTAAACAATCTGCAGATTTGAATGGCTAGACATCCATTTTGTCACAAGCTTGTGCACTCGCCAAAATGTTAACTCCCCAATTCGTAATCTTATTATTGCTGGAACTAGTAGTGGAGAGTTGAAGGTGCTGCTGTGCAAAACCCACGACAAATTCATGTATTTGTGTTGGGTCGGGTTTAATATGGGTTAGGTAGAGTTTTATTTGACCGGATTTAATTTGTGAGAAATATATATCCACATAGGCGTCATGTATAAAGGTAGGGACAAGAGAATTAACGGTTCATGAGTAAATATGACCCTAAAGTTGGATGGAAAGTGCAAATATATTAAAAAAATATAACAAAAGGAAAATATAACTTTTTTTTAGAGTATATGGGTAAATATGACCCTTTTCCATTTATAAGGGCTCGTTTGGTTGGGAAATAAGTTATCCCGAGATTAGTAGGGGTAAGCGGGTCCGGGTACCCTAACTTTTTTGAACTACCCGGACCTTACCTAGTAAAAGACCGGTTCCTAAATTTACTACTCGGAACCTACCCGTAGCAATCATTACCCAAAACCTACTCGGACCCTGCAGTTCCGGGTAGGTTCCCGGGTACCCTGTAACTTCGTTAACTAAACAATTGGTTATGCAAGTCTATGAGTATACCACAACTGGATACGCATATCTAAGGGGTCTAAATCATGTCCTAAAGGGCTTACCATCCTCTTGTATTTGACTAATACATATTTAAACATTATTTGAACTAAGAGCACATATATATTATGATGTGAACCATGAATTGAGCAGATAACAGTCACAAATTAAACCTATACTATCACATAATAGATAAATGATGCACCTAAATAAAATTTCGAGAGGAAATCAAACATACCTTCTTTGAGTGCAGCCTTGGTCGAGAATTCGGAGTGGGTTACCTTCTCCAAATCCCTCAACAAGCTCGAACCACACAAAATTAGAAGGGAAAAAGTTTAAACTACTAGAAACCTTAGAGGAAATATTCTAGGGTTTCTATTTTTGCTCAAAATGTGAGACTTGTGCTTGAATTCTACGCCCTTAATTTTTGCTATATCCGGCAAGAGTGAGAAAGAAGAGAGTATGGTGTGAGGGCGGCGCTAGGGTTTCTCATCACTTGGGCATTGTGCATAAAGTGAGAGAGGTAAGGGACTAAGGGCAAATTTTCCTTTTAATTGTGAAATGGATCGGGTATGGTCCTTTTAGGACTGGACCTAGCTGAATTAAAACAAATGAGGCTCAAAATTGGTTCCGGGTCTCGGTACCCTGTCTCTATTTGTCGGAACCAAACCCGACATTGATCGATTCCTAATTTTACTACCCGAAACCTACCCGTTATTATAATATATCTATCCGGAACCTACCCATTAGTGTCGGTTTCGGTCGGGTATCTGGGTACCCTGTACCCGTGCTCATCCCTAGAGATTAGTTATTTCACCCTCAATGTGGGATAAAATAACACTACAATTTCCGGATAACTAATCCTCTCAAAATTTTATTCCAACCAAACATGGGATAATGAGGTACTAAAATTTTATCCCGGGGCTATCTTTGCTTATCTATCATACCAAACGACCCCTAAATCTCTTATGTTATTATATATGAAATCATGCATGCTCTAACTAATATAGTATGTTATAAATCTCTTAGTCTTTGGTAAATGATATGTAAACAAAAAATATTATCTGAAAGCATTTATACATAATTTAAGCACACGCTATGATACGATATCGGGGGCCACATCTAGTTTGAGGCCATTCACTCGGAGTCAAGCAAAGGAACTCTAAGCCATGCAATCAATGTTCATACATAAAGGTACATTGGAAGACCTTGAAGTGATGAATACACAAGTCTACAATATTTGGAGGATCGCTTGGACAGACGAAGAGCTCGGAATCATGTCTGTCAAGTCCTAAGACTGACCTTGGAGTCGCAGGAGTGTCCTGAGACACTTTCTGCGAGACAACAGGCCTCTAGGAATTGAACACTTCATGCGACACATTATGCGAGTCGCAGGAGTGTCATACGCCCCTTTGTGCGTGACACACGATTTGCTTATGGAAATTGAAGATTTGAAGTTTGGCTACTTTTGCATTTTGAGACTTTGATCACTTTTGGGCCAAGCTTATAATAAGTAGTATAAATAAGACCCTTAGTCTTATTTTACATTTAGCTTGTTTGATGATGAAAAAACTCTTATGAGAGATTAGTATTGTAGTTGATAGAGTAACCTAGTCTTAGCATAATCTTAGTGTAATTGCGAGGTTGTTCTTGACCTTGTTCTTGATTCACACTTGAGCATTACTCACTAGTAGAATCATTCAACTCTTATAGTTTAGGTGCTTTAGTAGTCTAATTCCATTGAGGTCTTTGTTTTAATATAACATTGGTTGCTTTGGATTGCTATTATTGTGTTTATTCTCCAATCCTTTTAATTTTCGCATTGTCGATTTGATTTCTTAAAGTTTCATTTAGGAAATCGTATCATTTGGTATCAGAGCTTAAGCTAGAGTTTTGTTTCTACAATTCTCAATCCTAGGTTCTTATTATTTGAAAAATCACAAAATTATGAAAATTCCAAAAAAATCCACAAAAAAATTGAGTTGTTGTTTGGATTGAGTGCTCTTATTGATAGATTTGAACTCATAGAGGTTGGATCTATCACATATCAAAGTTTCAAGTGATTTGGGACTGATTTGAGCAAAAACACCATTGGAGGACCTTCAACCTTGAAGAACACCAATAGGATCTTAGTGAATTAGTATCCATTTGATTACAAAAACCATTGGGCTTTGTTCTTCTTGTTGAGAAGAAGCTAGATATGAAATTTGAGCAAAATTGAAGTTGATTTGGTACTAGTTGAAAATTTGAAGTGTTCTTATTGTTCATCAAGTCTTGTGAAGAAGAAGATTCAAGAGGTGGTATTTGATCCAAAATTCCCAAGGCAAAGTTGGGAAAAGTATTTTTGGGCCTAAAAATAGTAAAAATCTGAACAAAGTGGGGCCCGCCCAAGTCGTTAAAAGTACAAGGAATAATCAAAAAGTGATCAGTCAAACAAATCCTAAGAAATTTGACGTCATCAAATTTTGGTTTGTGAAACGTGTCGTGCGAGAGGCAGGAGAGGCCACAGGACAACCCTGCATGTCACACTCCGGTCGCACAAGTTGATAGAGAGTTTGACAAATCAGGAAACATCATGAGAGACGCAGGAACCCATTGCAGGATCATCCTGCGAGTCGCAAGACCTGCACTTGCATCTCGGGACGTACAACTCAGATTTTGTGATTCCAATCCCATTTTGAATTCAGTTCTTTTCACTTCTTTTATTCTTGAAACTATTTAACATCAAGTAATTGATCTATTTGATTGTTAATTAGTTCTTGAGTCATACTTTTATTTCGTACTAATTCTTCTGTATTTTTCCATTTTATTTCATCGAACTTCTTTGACTCCATCCATTAGATTTTGAGTCGTACATATTTTCATATAACAAGAATCCATTCCTCCACTAGGCTAAGCAACCGTATGCGATTAATTGAATTTAGGTTCATTACAACCTTGCAAGAACACTTGAGTGACGTGAGGAGTAAGTAGGCATAAAGAGTAACATGAGGGCTTTTACTTCTAACTTGTTTGTTGAATTGTGTAGGCACCATGACGACTTCCGGAGGACAATCCCAAGAGGAAGAGGAGCCAATAACTTTCATAGCTAAAGAGTTGGCAAGGCTGGGCATAGAGATGAGTGCTATGAGGACGGAAATGGGAACGATTAATACTAGGTTCACTAGTGTTGAGCAAACAAGTAAGTTGGGCACTCCCCAATCGATAGGTAGAGATACAGCTATTGGTAATGAGTCGAGTCGGAACCCCAACACTTCACCCACTATAACCCCGTGGCAATTGCATGTGTTGTGTTTTTCCTACAATAGCACATCCATTCAACCTAAATTCACCCTCTACTCACCCAAATGTTGACACCTCGGGTTATATGAGGCGAACCAATTGCTATAACTAACCACAATTCTACTCACCCCATCAAGATGAACCTTCACCCCAAGTGGCCTCAAGAGCCACCCAACCCAACAATCCCTAAGCAAACCTACATGAACTACAAAACTTTACCCTAGAACCATTCTCACAACCTTACCAAAATCCCCTTTTCGAAGAAGGAGTTGATGAGTATGAGTGGGAGAGATGGTGGGAGGAACCACGGTATGAAGGGAGACATGAGTATGATGCTAATACGGAATGAGGTGGACGAGGAGGTAGAAGTAGACCTTTTAAAGATCGGGGTAGGTGGCAAGGTCAAGATGATTGGGCACGATGGCAAGGTCACGATGACCGGGCAAAATATCAAGGTCGGGAGAATAGAGGTGACCAAGACCACAACTTACATACCATCAAGAGGGAACTTCCTAAGTTTAAGAGTGTAAGTGATCCGAATAAGTTCCTAGAATGGAAGTTGAAAAGTGAGAGGATATTCCTTACCAACAACATTTCAGATTCCTTAAAAGTAAATTATGCCCTTACACAATTTGAGGGATATGCATCTACTTGGTGGGAATCCAAGAAGCGAGAGAGAACTCAATGATACATATTTGATGTTCTGACTTGGCAAGAATTGATTGAGCTCATGGAACTAAGATATGTGACACCCGATTATTATCAAAGTGTTCTCAAGAAGGTGTACATGTTGAGGCAAGGTAATAAAAGTGTTGAAGAGTACTTCGATGAATTTGAAAACTTAAGGTTGAAATCTAAGATTGAAGAGCACTTGAATACACATTAATCCAATTTGTAGCCATTTTGAACTATGATATCTCCAAACCCATGAGGCTTCAATCATATACTACACTTGATGAGGCTTTTCATGATGCAACTAAGGTTGAAGCAGGTTTGAAGGTTGATAAGTCTTACAAGGCTAAGAGTTTGTCTTTCTTATCATGGAGCAAGATCAAAGATAAATGGGGAAAAGCCCAAGGCAAATACTCAAGCTTCCCAAGACAAGTTTGACTACAAAGCCAAAGTTGAAGAGAAGGCTAAAGGAGATAACAATGCTAAACCCAACTTTCTTCATCCTTTTACCATTCAATGTTCCAGTGTTAAGGTAGGGGACATATTGCAAGTGAGTGCGCCAATAGAAGATCAATTGTGGCTTTGTTTGATGGGTATCATAGCAATGGATAGAAAGAGAGTGGAGGTGAGAGTGAAGAGGGTAACCCAAAGGGTGAGCATGAGGGAGAAAGTGAAGAGGATGATGATGAGAGAAGAATATCAATTTGGATTGTATGTTGCGAAGGATCATGGGTGCTATGAACAGGAAGGAGCTTGACCAACGGGAGAACCTTTTCCATACTAGATGCAAAATCTTAGATAAGGTGTGCTCATTGATAACAAATAGTGGGAGTTGCACAAATGTGGTTAGCACAACTTTGGTTGATCATATAAAGTTTCCCACAAGGAAACATCCTATCCCCTATAAGCTTCAATAGTTCAATGATTGTGGAGAGGTGAAGGTGACTAATCGAGTGGTGATGAATTTTTGCATTGGCAAATACCAAGATGAGGTTGTGCATGATGTGGTGCCAATACAAGCATGTCATATGTTGATTGGTATACCTTGGCAGTTTGATATGGATGCTCACGTAGAAGATCTAATAAGTATTCCTTTGTATTTGGAGATAAAAAACATACTCTTACCCCATTGACACCCTTCAAGTGAGTGAAGACTATAGAATCACGAAGGAGATCCAGAAGAGAATGCAAAGGGAGGAATTGAAAAAGAGCCCTTACTTAGTCAAGAGGAGCAAGTGGTGATGAAAGGAAAATCTAAGATATGTACACTTGCCAAACCAAGCAATTGTTTGAAAAGAGTTAATGAGGGTCATTTTATGGTGTGCCTTGTCAACAAAGATCTCTTGTTACATGATAACCAAGATACTAGCACATTTCCTAGTATTGATTCCTTTAGTTTGCAGGAATATGACAACATATTTCCGTAGGAGATGCCCAAAGGATTGCTTCCATTGAGGGGTATTGAACGTCAAATCGATTTTGTGTCGTGATCTCAAATTTCCAACAAACCAGCATATAGGAGCAATCCAGAATAAACTAAAGAGCTGTAAAGGCAAGTTGAAAAGCTACTTGACAACGGGCTAGTGAAAGAGAGTCTTAGTCCATGCGCCCTGCTCATGAAAGATGGCACGTGGAGGATGTGTATTGATTGTAGAGCCGTTAACAAAATAACAGTAAAGTGTCAACATCATATCCTTAGACTTGATGATACACTTGATGAGCTCTGTGGCTCAAGTGTGTTCTCTAAAGTTGACATTTGAAGTGGGTATCACCAAATTCGCATGCACCCCGGTGATTAGTGGAAAATGACCTTTAGAACTAAGTTTGGGCTATATGAGTGGCTTGTCATGCCATTTTGTCTCACCAATGCACCTGGCACCTTCATGAGGTTTATGAACCATGTGTTGAAGCCTTTCATCAACAAGTTTGTCATCGTTTATTTCGATGACATCCTTGTCTATAGAAAGATTATTGAGGATCATGTGTGCCACTTAAGGCAAGTTTTTGATCTCTTGTTGCTTGAGAGGTTGTATGCTAATCTCAAGAAGTGCTCTTTTTATGTTGATCGGGTGATATTCTTGGGTTTTGTGGTTGGTGTAGATGGCATGGAGGTTGATGAATAGAAAGTCGAATCTATTAGAATTTGGTCAACTCCTAAAAAAGCAACTGATGTAAGGAGTTTCTATGGGTTGGTAAGCTTCTATATGAGATTTGTAAAGGGATTTAGTACAATTGCTTCTCCCTTGACCGAATTGATCAAGAAAGATGTTACACTTGTTTGGGGAGATGAACAAGAGAAGGCCTTTCAAGAATTAAAGGCGAAATTGAGTTCTTCTCTATTATTGAAATTGTCAAATTTAGAGAAGACATTTGAGATCGAATGTGACACTTTGGGTGTTGGTATAAGCGGGGTATTGATGCGAGAAGAAAATCGTTGACCTATTTTAGTGAAAAGCTAAATGGGGCTTTCTTGAATTACTCTACATATGACAAGGAGTTGTACTCCCTTGTGAGAGTGTTGGCTCATTGGCAATACTACCTATGGCATAAGTAGTTTTTGATCCGTTTGGATCATGAATCATTGAAGAACTTGAAGGGTCAATCTAAGCTTAACAAGAGGCATGCAAAATGGGTGGAATTTATTAGAACCTTCCCTATGTGATCACCTACAAGCGGGGAAATAAGAATACTGTGGTAGATGCTCTATCTAGGAGGTTTGTGTTGTTGAATGCCATGACTTCTAAGATGATAGATTTTGAAAGTCTAAGGAAGTTCTACTCCAATTACTTCGATTTCAAGGAGGTTTGTGATGAGTTAGCCCAAGAGAAGAGGGTTGAACGGTTCCAACTAGTTGATGGGTTCTTGTTCAAAGATGGTAGAATATGTGTTCTATTGAGCTCATGGAGGGAAATTTTCGTGAAGGAAGCACATAATGGGGGTATGACGTGTCACTTTGGTGTGGCCAAGACACTTGACATCCTCAATGAATAATTCTATTGGCCCAAAATTAAACATGATGCAGAGAAGCTTTGTGGACAATATTTGGAGTGTAAGCAAGCTAAATCGAAAACTCATCCTCAAGGTTTGTATACTCATCTTCCCACTCCTATTGATCATTGGATAGACATTTATATGGATTTTGTGATGGGTCTTCCAAGAACCAAAAGAGGTCATGATAGCATTTTTATGGTGGTAGATAGGTTCTCTAAAATGTCTCATTTTATACCATGCCATAAATGTGATGCTGCTTCTCATGTAGCATCCTTGTTTGTTGCTAATGTACTTAAATTGCATGGAGTACCTCGCACTATTGTTAGTGATAGGGACTCCAAGTTTCTTAGTCATTTTTGAAAGAGTCTTTGGGGTACACTTGGTACCAAACTCATGTTATTTACTTCTTGTCACCCTCAAACGGATGGACAAATAGAAGTAGTGAATATGACTCATGAGAGTATGCTTAGGTGTATGATTAGAGGAAACCCCAATTCTTGGGAGGACCGATTACCATTTATTTTAATTTGCTTACAATAGGTCACTCAATTCCTATATTGGCATGGCTCCATTTGAGGTTTGTTATAATTTTAATCCTTTGGTGTCTTTAACCTTAACTCCATTGTCTAGTGATGTTGTTGTGAGACTAGATGCAAAACAAAGGGCGACCGAAATGATAAAAGTTCATGCCAAGGTGAAGGAGAACATAGAAAAGATCAATAACAAGGTGGCTTCGAGGCAAAACCATGGAAGGAAGAAGGTGGACTTCCAACCCGATGATTGGGTGTGTGTTAACTTTACAAAGGAGAGGTTTCCTCAAATGAGGAGAGCCAAATTGTATCCAAGAGGCGATGGTCCTTTAGATCGATTTACTAAGTGAGTATAATATTCATAATATGTTCAACGTAAGTGACTTGTCTTATTGTGTTGTAGGTGAGCCTATGGATTCGAGGACGATCCTTTCCAAGAATGGCAGGATGATACTATATCAGGGGCCACATCTAGATCGAGACCATTCACTCGGAGTCAAGCAAAGAAACTCTAACCCATGTAATTTATGTTTATATATAAAGGCATATTGGAATCCCTTGAAAAGATGAATACACAAGTCTACAATATTTGGAGGATCACTTGGTGTCTGTCAAGTCTTGAGACTGACCTGCGAGTCGTATGAGTGTCTTGAGACACTTTCTGCGAGACAACAGGCCGCAGGAAAGGCCACTGGGAGTTGAACACTTCCTGTGACATATTGTGCGAGTCGCATGAGTGTCCTGCGCCCCTTTGTGCGTGACACATGATTTGCTTATGGAAATTGAAGATTTGAAGTTTGACTACTTTTGCAATTTGAGGCTTTGGTCACTTTTGAGCCAAGCTTGTAATAAGAATTAGTTTAAATAAGACCCTTAGTCTTATTTGACATTTATCTTGTTTGATGATGAAAAAATCTTATGAGAGATTAGTATTGTAATTGATAGAGTAATATAGTCTTAGCATAATCTTAGTGTAATTGTGAGGTTGTTCTTGGCCTTGTTCTTGATTCACACTTGAGCATTGCTCACTAGTGGAATCATTCAACTCTTATAGTTTAGGTGAGTAGTCTAATTCCATTGAGGTCTTTGTTTTAATATAACACTGGTTGCTTTGGATTGCTATTATTGTGTCTATTCTCCTATCCTTTTACTTTCCGCATTGTCGATTCGATTTCTTAGAATTTCGTTTAGGGAATCGTATCACGCTATGAAAGTGGAAATGAGTTGAGTGGGCTTGGAGCCATGGATGGGGATGAGGGGTGCGAGTTAGTGGAGATTAAGGTGTTGGGGGAGGGGGTGAGAATGAGAGTGGCGGTGCGGATGGGTGTGGGAGGTGGAGATGGGTGCGGGGGAGAGACAATCTTTGTTAAAATATCACTTATGAAACGTTTTTTTCCTACTTGCACTTGGAAAGTCTCGTTCTTAATTTTTAAAGACTCGTTTTTCTACGGTTAATGTTAAAAATATTTTAATCAGCCGAATATGTAAGTATTGAAAACATTTTATGTAAAAGGATGAACAACCTCCTATTCTCCTTATCTTTTGATTAGCGCTTACTATCTCCTTTATCAACAATAAGGAAAAACAGAATTATACCAATAAGGTGTTGCCCTCATACTATTATCACAACAAGAAAAGTTCATATTATAATTTCGTTACGTTATTCCTTAAACCCTAAAACATATTACATGGGTACAACACGAGATTTGAGAGACCTCGAACATGGTATACGCTATAATAGGCCGGAGCAAGGATATTTGAAAGCTTATGTTATTATGTATATCAAAAAGCAAAATAGTTTTAGATTTATTTTAAAAATGCAAAGATTTAGCAAGCCAAAATCTACTCATGACAAGTACAAATATTACTCGATCAAAGTAATACATTACACATTTTCTCGCCTACAATAGCGGTGATTCAATTCCTATATACACAATGTAACACTTCGATGCTCGTAACTTTACTCTCTAATAGTAGCAACTAGCAATTGCTGCCACTTTTAAAGACTCCAGTAGAGGTCTGGGGTCGCGTAATAGGAACGGAGAGACATGTGATAAGAATTGCTTCCCTTTTAATGAGTCTTAAGCAATACTACTTTAGATTAATCGGGCCAGTGAATTTTGAACATCTGAATAGATAAACAAAACAAGAAAACAAATTTAAATAAAGTAATACTCCCTAGAAAACTTAAAAAGACAAAATGGTTCACACATTTAGCACATCAAGTTGTACTTATGTACAATTTTAGTTACCATAATTTTATTTTTCTCCAAATTTCATACTCTTTGCCTCTTTGGTAAGTATAACCATTATACTATGGGTGGGACCTTCTCTTTCTCCACATTCCCAATAGGCAGTGCCTAACCCCCTCCCCCTTTACCCCACCTCACCCACCCACTGCACCCCACCCTATACGTTTATATATTCAACACTCTCTGCACATCATAAACCTCCCTAAACCCCCTCTGAAAGGCTTTCAAATCATACAACCAATAATGCCGCAAGCATCAAAGAGAAAATCTGACTCACCCAAATCCACTTCTGCCAAATCTTCACGCACTGAGTCTGTTAACTCTGGTAAATTCTTGATGTTTTTGCTTTTTTATTTGTGATATATATGTTATCCATGAGATTTGTTGCTACTGTTCATTGGAAGTGTTTCTTGATTTGAAGTTCAAATTTTGTTTAATGAGTTGAGGTTTATGTTGTTTCTTGATTTGGGTATCAAGAAAAAAGATTTTTTTTGGCCACTCAAGGGTGTGGCTCATGTCGAATTAGTCGAGTTGCGCGTAAGCTAGCTCCAACAATACTTTTATTAAAAAAAGGAAAAATGAATTAGTTGTTGCTACTGTTCATTGCAAGTGTTTTATTTTTGGGGTGTCTTTTGAAGTTCAAATTTTGTTTAATGAGTTGGGGTTTGTTAGGTCCGGGTATGCTATGGAACAATAAAAAACAAACTGAAAATAAACTAACTCGAATGCCAATTCAGTTTCCGAATGTCGGCGATAATGTCGTCCGACACCAATGATAACACTTTAGGAAAAATATAAAACTTTAAAGAGTAATGCAGCGGAAATTTAAAGAACACAAAGGTTTAAAATTTACATAGTATATTATATAACCTATGATGGTCAATGATCGAAAGTATTGTATATATTTATTAAATACAAAAATTACAAATTCATTTCTTTACAATTTTACAAGATGAAATGGAAAAGAATTAAATGTTGAAGTCGCATATGACTTCTGCCTGAAAAAGCTAACTAACTAGACATAGACACCTTCTCATTACAAAACTAATCTAGAATCTAAACAACAATTGTAATGTTGGACAGAATGTTGTCGACACACTCATGCAACACTTGTGGTCCAGATTTCTGAGATGAAATCCCGAGAGCTCTCTTGGTATTTTTACATTCTGGTTATGGATATCGATACAATGTTGTGGCCTCTCTATTTATAGCAGAAAGTTCCCTTGAAAGACTCATCGATTGGTTGTGGAGGTTGAAGGAAAGGTGGGCAGCTTGTGGCAGATGATTAAGGAGTGAAAAATCTTAACAAATTTGACTTATTCCTTGCTCGACTTCTTCCCTAAGCTTTGACTCTTTCTCCCATGTTTTATACAGCTCCAATTCACCACGCCTAAGTCATTTTTACCTCACAGTAAAATATTACTACTTACCGTGAAGTAAGACAAAACTATTCTAAAAAATGTTAGTCCGAATGTTATGACATTTGTCCCAACATTTTTATGCATTCAAATCAGTACTTCAGAAGATATGTTGGGTCAAATGTCACAACACCAAACCAACATTAACAATTTCCCCCTTTTTGTCTTTCTTCATAAAACTCATTACAAACCTAAACTGACTTAGGATATTGAGACAAATGTTTGTCCGACATTTGTAATCAATAATATCAATGCTATGCTTCCCCTTAACCTGCGATGACTTTCAAGCAAACATGCATGTACCGATTCATAGGATTAGAAAAGAAGAAAGATGTTAGCACATATATACATATCATCTACTATACACAAAACACGAATAGAAATAAACATTGTCAACAAATATCCACATCAATCCATCAAACCATTGAACAAGCATTTACAGCTTAGGTTCAGCAACATCATTCAAGTTCCTTCTTGCTCATCATACACCAGTAGCAGCTTCCAACAACTTTCTACCCCTACACAACAGCTTTAGCTTCCAGCATCTCTCCCCTTTCATCTCTGCAACATAACAACTTCTCTGCAACATAACAACTTCTCTGCACAGAATAATAATCTCTAGACTTCTTCCTCAGCTCCCCCTGCATCAGCACGTTCCTCTGCTTCCCTTGGCTTCAGTAGCATCATTTTCTCCCCCTTTTTGTGAAGAAAGCAACAACATGAAATGATCTCTGGCTTGAATCAGAGCATTCCTCACAGCATCAACCTCAGTGATTTGTTGGTTGATCTTTGCAATTTGAATCACAAGCCATTCAGTAGACAGTGGAGACTGTCTTGGACCAGTGTTGCCAAGAATGTTGGTGACATTCCTGTCAACATCTGCACTGTTTCCTTCCATTCTCCAGGGTAAATCGATGACTCTATATCTACTATTCAAAACTTCTTTGTTTACTGTGTACAGTTCAGGAGTCTTCCCTAATGTGTCCTCTCTCTTAGGCGTAAGACCTCGGGTAGTTAAAACTTTGTATATTAGAGAGGGATAGGGAGAATTGAGGTTGATTCTTTTTGTGCCAAGTTGGTAACTTGATGGAAGATCATTTTGCCCAAATCAACTCTCAAACCTTTCCCAATTTTATACAGAAGGGTGGCTTGTTCTGCAGTTGCAATTGACTCATTCATTGAAGGAAGCCAATTGTGTATAGCAATTTTGTGAAGGGTGGCAAATAGAGCTGTTAATTTAGAGGCTGGACATCAAGAGATCCACTTATGCATTATACCTCATGTGAGGTACTCAATTACTTCATCTCTATTGTTCATTACAGGGTCTGCTTCTCTAACATTCTCCTCGGCATTTAATCCCATACATTGGTTTAAAATAATAGGTGTGAAGAAATATACTATGTTATAGAGATATACCTTCCCAAATTTCTTCGATGAATGTATCCTCTATAGCAGAGCTCAAATTAGCATAAAACAACCTGACTATTTTATCAACATACAGTCCTTTCTCAGTAACAGATCCTAGGAGCTGTCTTTCTTTTAAGTACTCTACCAAACCATATTCTGAACATGAGGCAATGTCTAATACTTTTTCAGACCTAAATAACTCTATTCTTGTACCAGTCCCAATTATCAGAATTAGTTTTAGAATAGAATTTGTCTGAGTAGATAGATACCTCAAGATCTGAATCAAATTCGGTTTTGCTGGAGGATGTTGGTGTTTGTGTCTCTTCTGATGTTGGCTGAAATGTTGTTTGAGATGTGGCATCAGTGGCAACATTCGGAGCAGCACTCAATTTAGCATATCTGGGAATTTTCTTTGGAAAGAATTGCTTCAGTGGAGTTTCATTAGGAACTTCCTCGTTATCTTGAGACACATTTTGCGGTACAGAAGCAGTTGGTTCTTCTTCACTCTCTTCAGTTAAGAGCACAAAGTCCGTGTCGTCACCGTCACTGCTCGAGCAAGCAGGTATATATGTATCAACTCTGGACCTTTTGTTGCTCGGCTCTTCACGAACTGTTCTCTCAAACATTCTACTCGATCGACGAGTAGGGAAGGTGGAGGATCTTGGTCTTTTACCCAATGCTGAAATATCAGATGTTTCATCAACATCTATTGGATTGTTGTCATCACCTGTGTAGATAATGTCTAAAGGTTCATCTAAACCTTTAAATACTATAGCTTTGGACAAGTCCTCTGTGGATGGTGAAGAAGATAACCGACAGGGTTGCTGCGGTTTATTTTTGCACAAACGATTCAGTGTTCATAGGAGGGCTTGTACTCATTGGGGTGTTGGTCGAAGTGTTGGCTGATATTGGAGTTGACATTGGAGAGGTTTCCATCGGTGAAAATTGAGTAGAGGGTTTTGAGGAGTTAGGGTTTGATATTGAGGATGGAGTTTGATTTGGAGATGATTCCATCGGGTAGGTAGGGTTTTACCTGATGAATGGTGTGATTTTCCCTTTTTTTTAGGGAAAATTGGATATGATAAAAAAATTGCAAATGAGAGGATTTTATATACATGACAAACCTTTCTAAACAACAAATGTCCCTTAGTTTTAGGTGTTTCATTTTTACTAAATAACTTACACCTAAAATTTTGGGATAAAAGGATGAACATCACCATTTTAATTTAACCTTATCATTTTAAAGTTTGAAATTCCTATTGAAAACGAGACATAAAAATAGGGAGAAAAGTCTGCTTTTCCTGAAACCAGTTAAGAAGAACATCCCAACAAATATCACTATCTGAAAATGTCAACAACAATGTTGGCAACATTTTGGACGACACATGTATTTTGATCCCTCAAGAATTTTTCATTTTGGCAACAAATCAAGACACGTTTTCTACGTATTTTTATGAGTTTTAACCACTGAACCAATGTAACATTTTCCCATTGTGTCCTTAGTCTAATCATATAACACATATAAAAGATTTTTTCGTATAAAAAACAAGAATACTTTTATGGTATTCTCAATTCCTTTTACAAGCACTCGATACTCCTATAGAATAGGAACAATATCTTATTAAGGGCTTTGCCCATTTTTCACAGTTGCCAAATATTTGTAAAGGCTTTGCCTTACTTTGATACTCTCTTTTGAGAACGGTATCACGTTGGAATCACATTCTTATTGAAGGATCATGCTTGTATGACCAAAAGTAATGCACTATACATCAACAATAATCAGTTTATGATATTACATAGGTAAATGTCACCTAAAATGTTAGATAATGTTTTAGCTGACATTCACCAAAAATGCCTTTCTAGAGATTACAAAGACCAAGAGATTTTTTCAAACTAGAAAATCTCTCATGGTCCAAAGCTTTTTTAAAAATATCAGCTAGTTGATGAATAGTGTCAACATGTTCAATTTGAACTAGCTGTTTTTCGACTAAATCTCTTAAAAAGTGATGTCTAATATCAATATGTTTTGTACGTGAGTGCTGAACTGGATTCTTGGAAATATTTATAGCACTCAAATTATCACAGTACAAAATCAAAATGTTGCTAGAAAATTCATAGTCGTCTAACATGTGTCTTAGCCATATCAGCTGAGAGCAACAACTTCCAGTTGCTACATATTCAGATTCAACAGTTGAAAGTGAGACATTTTTGTTTACGACTATACCATGAAACAAGGTTATTGCCAAGATAAAAACATCCTCCACTTGTACTCTTTCTATCATCCACATCTCCAGCCCAATCCGAGTCACTAAATCCTATTAAGTTAGGATTAGTGTCTTTGAAATACTAAATTCTCAACTCACATGTGCCAACGACATATCGAATAATACGTTTCACGGCATTTAAATGGGATATTTTGGGACATGCTTGAAAACGGGCACAAACACAAACACTAAACATAATTTATGGGCGACTAGCAGTAAGGTAAAGAAGGCTACCTATCATAGATCGATATAATGTTGGGTCGACATTCTCACCAACATTATCCTTACATGTCTTCTGTGACGAACCCATTGACGTCTTCATTTGTTTAGCGTTCTCCAAACCAAATCTCTTGACTAGATTCTTGGAATATTTACTCTGTGAGATGAAAATTCCATCATCACTTTGCTTTAGCTGCAAGCCTAAGAAAAAAGTTAGTTCCCCAATCATGCTCATTTCAAATGTTGATGACATAGCTTCAACAAACGAATTTAGATACGATTGTGAGATCGACCCAAAAACTATGTCATCTACGTAGATTTGAGCAATTATAATATCTACACCGTGTCGTTTAATAAATAAAGTACGATCAACTTCGCCACAGTTAAAACCAAATTCAAGAAGAAAGTTAGTTAAATGATCATACCATGCTCGAGGAGCTTGTTTCAATCCATACAAAGCCTTTGAGAGCTTGTATGCATAGTGTGGATGGTAAGGATCTTCAAATTCTTTTGGTTGTTCAACATAGACTTTCTTATCTAGATAACCATTTAAGAACGCACCTTTTACATCCATTTGGCGTAGAGTAATTTTCAGACAACAAGCAATAGCAAGTAAAAGTCTAATTGACTCAATTCTAGCCACATGCGTGAAGGTTTCGTCATAATCGATTCCTTCAACCTGAGTATATCCTTGTGCAACTAGACGAGCTTCGTTTCTGACAACCGTTCCCGATTCGTTTGATTTATTTTTGAAAATCCACTTAGTTCCAATTACATTTGTATTGTTTGGACGTGGAACTAAGTCCTAAACTTCATTTGGAGAGAATTGTTCAAGCTCTTGTTGCATTGCTTGAATCCAAAAGTTATCTTTGAGTGCTTCTAAAACATTTTTTGGATCTAATGTAGTTATAAAACAAGAAAGACTAACTTCTTGGTATATAGTAGTCATACACACATACCTTACCATATCTCTGTAGTTGAGTGGTTCTTTCCCTCTTGTTTTGATTCCTTCAAAAACTTCCCCTATCACCTGACCTGTTGGATGATTCTTCCTAATCCTTGATGAGGGGTCCCGTCGAACTTGATCTAGCAATTCAGCATTTGACTCATCCATGACCTCTGCGGTCAATATTTCAGGTTCAGATATTGCTTCGGATGTGGCAACATTTGGGGCAACATCTGATTCTTCAGCAGTCTGCACATTTTCCACTGAAACTATAATGTTATTTTCGGTTGTATTTTCTGCAGGATCAGAAAAATAATCAAAAATAACATTACAGACTCTTATACAGTTCTGGTCCTTAGATTGTATACTCGGTAAGCATGACTATTTTGAGAATAGCCAACAAAAATTCCTTTGTCACTCTTAGAGTCAAACTTTGTCAAATGATCTCTATCATTTAGAATGTAACAGATACACCCAAAAATGTGAAAGTAACACAAGTTAGGTTTCTTCCCATTAATAAGCGCATAGGGAGTCATCTTTGTTCCTGGCATTAAGTAGACTCTATTACAGATGTGATAGGCAGTATTTAATGCTTCAACCCAAAAACGTTTTGACAATTTTTTAAAACTAAGCACAACTCTAGCCATTTCTTGCAGTGTTCTATTCTTTCTTTCAGCTAACCCATTCTGTTGAGGAGTTTTGGGAGTAGAGAACTCATGGAAAATTCTCTTTTTCTCACAAAAATTTGTGATTGAGTTATTTTCAAATTCTTTTCTTTGGTCGGATCTAATCCGAAAAATAGGTGAAAAGAACAAGTTCCTAATTCTAGAGTGCAAAATTTTAAACATGTCAAAAGTTTGTGATTTTTCTTTAAAAAAATATATCCAAGAATATCTAGAAAAATCATCTACTATCACATAGGAATACCTCATGCCTCCTAGATTGTCTAATTCAATTGGACCCATTAGATCCATATGCGGTAATTGAAAACAGTGAGACGTACCTGAATGTTGTCATGTCGTGTTGGACAATATTATGAGAGACACGGGTTTGCTTGCCTTTCAGACAATCTTCACAGACAGTTTTAACTTTATGGCTAAGATTGAGTAAGCCTCTAACTGCTTCATATGAGACCAATTTTTCTAAATTGCGGTAGTTGACATGCCCCAACTTTTGATGCCATAGTGTTGTGTCATTGATCTTGGCATTATTGCATTTTTCTTGTCTTGCAACAAGATTGCAATTATCACATATTCTAGTACTTGTCATGACACATTCATTGGCTTCATTCGTAACTTCACAGGCATTCTTATTAAATTTTACCTCAAGATTGTCATCACATAGTTGACTAATACTAATCAAATTAGCCATTAAGCCTTCAACGTGTAAGACATTTCCTAAAAATGGAAATCCAGGAACATCCAAGATTCCTTTTCCAATTATTTTGCTTTTGCTGCCGCCTCCATAAGTCACGTTTCTTCCGTTGAATGACTCACTTCTTTAGAAAACCTTTTGTACCTGTCATGTGTCGAGAACATCCACTATCAAAGTACCAAGAACCTGAAATGTTAGTTCTTAATGCAGTTATCACAACATTACAAGTTACATACTTTTTAGGAACCCAAACTCTCTTACAATTTTTTGTACCTCTTTGCTCAGAAATGTTGCTGCGATTGTTATCCGTAATGTTAGACAACAGTTTAGGCAACATTTTGCTCATAGAATTTTGAAGTTTGAAACAGTATGGTTTTAAGTGACCAGGAGAGTTACAGTTATGACATACAAACTTCATATTCTTTAACATATATGAGAACCTATTATTCATTCATTTTTCTTTTATAAAAAATATTTTCTCATTTTTGTCAAACAAACTAGAGCATATGGTTTTAAGAGAGTTCTCGTATCCAATACCTGTATGTGAAGGTTTACTAAAGCTGAGTATCTCATTCAACTTCGAAGTCCCTGTGTTGAGCTTGTGGAAGGTTGCTTCGGCTAAATCCAGTTTTGCACGAATCTTACCAAATTCAGTATCCTTTTTGGTAAGAGCAACCTCAAGTCGGGTTATCGTGCCAGTTAATTCCAGATTCTCATGAGTTAAAGATTTTACCTTTTTGTCAAGTTGTTTGGACTCTATGATTAAGACTTTACAAATACTTTGTAGTTTATTAATCATGCCATTTTTGCATTCAACTTGATCCGTACAATCAACCTCACTACTAGAAATAAAACCACTAAAGTAATTAACATCAGAATAGTTAAAGAATTCGTACCTCTCGGATGTTGCTAGGGATGCAAATGTCGTTGCTGATGTTGGAGCAAATGTCGTGACATCTGAGACAACATTACAGACAACATCTTCATTATCAGAGAGAAACTGTTCGTAAACAGTGGCCAACATTGCTTGTGATTCGACTTCTTGATCTTCTTCCTCTTCTCCTTCGTCATCACTAAGAGAAACCCTTAGACTCTTATCAAATTTTCTAAGAGTGTTTGCACATTCGTTGGCATAATGACGCCAACCCGAGCATGCATGACATTACACAGACTCAAGCTGTTTGGGATCAAATTTGGTACGATCTGAGTTGGTTCTTCTTAGTTGATTTCCCTTTTGTATATTAGGAAGAAATCTAGTGGGCTTTTGTTTGAAGACTTGGTTATGGTGCTCATTAGATTTAGGTTTATTTCTATCATTGTTGAACTTCCTCACCATCGAATTGTATTTTCGAGTGAGTAAGACAACATTTGCACATTCACCAATTTCTTCAAGATTCTCATCCTCTTCTTCGATTTGATTCTCCAGGGATTGAACTTGAAGTGCCACATTCTTGCTTTTATATAATTCCCTTTGATTCTCAATGTTCATCTCATAGGTTTTGAGAATGCTCATTAAGGTATGAAGGTCCATAGTGGCAAGATTGTGAGCTTCTTCAATGTGACAAATCTTTAAATTAAACTTTTCAGAAAGAGAACGGAGAGCCTTTTCAACAAGTTGAGTGTTGGTTAATGGTTCACCAAACACTTGACATTCATTTGAGATGTCAATCAACTTTTCAAAATAAGATTTAATATCATCCGCTTCTTCCATCCTTAAACGTTCATATTTACTCATAAGCATGCGTAGCTTTGTTCGACGAATACTTGAGCTACCTTCACAATGAATTTGTAAAGTATCACATGCGTCCTTAGTCGTGGGCCAGTTTTGAATGAATTTGAACATGTAAAGATCAGCCCATCCAAAAATTGAATTTAAGGCCTTTTCATTAAAGCTAGCATTATTGATTTCTTCCGCAGTCCATTCGGATTCAGATTTAACAAGAATGTCACCTTCCTCATCCGGTGACAACATTGGAACAACATACCCATTGGTTATAGATCTCTATGCCCTAACATCAATTGATTTGATATGAGAACGTAAGCGAATCTTCCAATAGGCATAGTTTGAACCATCTAAAATAGGAAGTCTACCAATAATCAGATTTGCCGGATCCATAGCTTATGACAACATGACCAAGCACTTATTGTGTTAAGTGTCGGCTCTGATACCATTTGTTAGGTCCGAGTATGCTATGGAACAACAAAAATAAACTGGAAATAAACTAACTCGAATGCCAATTCAGTTTCCGAATGTCGGCGATAATGTCGTCCGGCACCAGTAATAACACTTTAGGAAAAAACATAAAACTTTAAAGAGTAATGCAGCGAAAATTTAAAGAACATAAAGGTTTAAAATTTACACAGGTTATATATAACCTATGACGGTCAATAACCGAAAGTATTGTATATATTTATTATATACAAAACTTACAAATTCATTTCTTTACAATTTTACAAGATGAAATGGAAAGGAATTAAATGTTGAAGTCGCAGATGACTTCTTCCTGAAAAATCTAACTAATTAGACATAGACAACTTCTCATTTCAATCGCTCCATACAAAACTAATCTAGAATCTAAACAACAATTGTAATGTTGGACAGAATGTTGTCAATACACTCAGGCAACACTTGTGATCCAGATTTCTGAGATGAAATCCCGAGAGCTCTCTTGGTATTTTTACATTCTAGTTATGGATATCGATACACTGTTGTGGCCTCTCTATTTACAGCAGAAAGTTCTCTTGAAAGGCTCATCTATTGGTTGTGGAGGTTGAGGGAAAGGTGGGCAGCTTGTGGTAGATGATTAAGGAGTGAAAATCTTAACAACTTTGACTTGTTCCTTACTCGACTTCTTCCCTAAGCTTTGACTTTTTCTCCCACGTTTTACACAGCTCCAATTCACCACGCCTAAGTCGTTTTTACCTCATAGTAAAATATTACTGCTTGCCGTGAAGTAAGACAAAACTGTTCTAAAAAACGTTAGTCCGAATGTTATGACATTTGTCCCAACATTTTTATGCATTCAAATCAGTACTTCAGTAGATATGTTGGGTCAAATGTCACAACACCAAACCCAACATTAACATGGTTTATGTTGTTTCTTGATTTGGGTATTTGGGTATCAAGAAAAAAGATTTTTTTTTGCACTCAAGGGTGTGGCTCCTGTCAAATTAGTCGAGGTGCGCGTAAGCTAGCCCCAACAACACTTTTATTAAAGAAAAAGGAAAAAAGAATTAGTTGTTACTACTGTTCATTGTGGATTTATTTCTTACCGATGAAGGTTCTTTTTGGGATGTCTTTGAAGTTAATTTTGTTTTAATGAGTTGGGGTTTATCTTGTTTCTTGATTTGGGTACCTAGAAAAAAAGAAAATTATTTTGTACTCAAGGGTGTGGCTCCTGTTAAATTAGTCGAGGTGCGCGTAAGCTAGCCCCAACAACACTTTTATTAAAAAAGGGAAAAAAAGAATTAGTTGTTGCTACTGTTCATTGTGGATTTATTTCTTACTGATGAAGGTTCTTTTTTGGGGTGTCTTTGAAGTTCAAATTTTGTTTTAATGAGTTGAGGTTTATTTTGTTTCTTGATTTGGGTATTTGGGTACCAAGAAAAAAGAAAAATTAATTTGCACTCAAGGGTTTGGAGTTCAAATGTTGTAGAATCAATCGAGGTGGGCGCAAGCTAGCCCCTGGCACCACTTTTATTAGAAAAATGAAAAATGAAAAATGAAATTAAGTATTTTTGTGTTGTTGCATTAATATCAAGTGGATAATTATCTATATTGGAAAACGAGTTGAGTGGGATAGATATATAGAGGATTCATATAGCCGACCAATTTGAATTTCAAGATTTGTGTAATGATTTGGGGTTTATCTTGTTTCTTGATTCTTAAATGGGTATTTGGGGATTTGTGTACCAAGAAAAAGAAAAAATTAATTTGCAATCTCAAGGTGTTGGTTTAGTGGTCAATTACGTGAGTAAAGAATCACGGGGTCTCAAGTTCAAATTCCGTAGAATTAGTCGAGGTGCGCATGTTTTATCCCGCAGGTGGTTGGTGGGATAAGGATAACAATCCTGGGATTATTTTATCCTGCGTTTGGTTTATGACTTTTATTTAATTCCGGGATTATTTTATCCCACGTCGTGGGATTAGCTATCCCATATAGAAGGTGTGATATCCAAACCCACAACATACCAAACGACCTCTAAGTATTCTTGTGTTGTTGCTATATCAAGTGGGTATTTATCTATATTGGAAAACGAGTTCGGATAGCGTGGGATAGATATAAAGGATTAATATAGCCGACCAAACTAGTTTGAATATCAAGATTTGTTTTAATAAGATGGATTTTATCTTGATTTTGAGTGGGTGTTTGGGGAGGTAAATACTTAACCCACCAGGTGTTTACACCAAATCGAGTCGTTTAACCTTAGCAGTTAAACAGAAAAAAGCAAAGGAAATTGAGAATGCATATCACTTAACCATGATTAAGTGGTAAATTTGTGTCCTGTAAGATTAAATAGCCATGCATATGACTTAACGGGAAGCAGATAAGTTTTTGCCATTCGGGGATTGGGTCTCAAGAAACAGATTAAATAAATATTTTCGTCTTGCATTTATATTAATTGGGTGTTTGTGGAGAATGAAATGGGCTCGAGTGGAGTGGAATCCATATAGAGGATTCATAGAGCTGACTCCAATTAGTTTGGGATTGAGTGAATGGATATAGAGGATTGATAGAGCTGGCCTCAACCAGTTTGGAATTTGATTTTGAGATTTTTTGCTAATCTTAGAAATGTACGTGCATCATGTATATTGTGATTGTAATTTCTAAAGGAAGCATAAGATTCAACCTGCAGTGTTTTTCTTATTCCCTATTTTGAAAAGATCTTGAAATTAGGTAAATTAAAATGTGTGGCACTTTAGTCCGGATTCTGGTCTTCTTCACATGGGATTGCCGTTAGAAGCTAATGAACTGCCCTTTCTAAACTAAGGCGTGGAAAGTTGATTAATTTACTGTGAATACTTTTATGCATTGTTTTCTGATAGTTGTTCTAACTCTATGTTTGAAGCGAGATTTATCATGCTTAAGTAGTCTCAAATTCTTTCGTTATGTATAAACATGTTGAGTATAAAACTTCTGGATGTCCCACCATAGAGTTTGGCTGAATTTATTTAAACTTCCATATTGCAATAAGCATAAACACGTTCTCTATCTTAATTTGCAAGTTCTGGTCCAAGTTCTGCTCATTTTCTTATCTGAAACTTTGTTAACAATGTCGAAGACCATAAATGTTGTAATATGTGGTGATTCAACTTTAAAATTCTTTTTCTTTCCATGAAAGATATTTTCTGTAGCTGGATGTTTGTAATTTTCTGTTAATTCTTGTTTACTCTTCTTAGTATGGTCAGTGTGTTACAGTTATATTGTACTTTGCCTTCGGCTATAGTTTCCTGACAAATTCGTTGTTCTATTCAGCTTCAGGCAAGACTACAAAGTTCGGGATCTCAGTTGATAATCTTTTCCAGAAGTATGCCAATAAGTTGCTAGGCATGATCGAGTGAGTTCTTTTTTTCAATTGACAATCTATTGTTTGTATGTTTCTTGTCATTGATTTTGTGATTTAAGGGTTTTATATATATATATATATATATAATTTTACAAGTTAATTTTGCACTCATGCTGACCGTTTTGATCCATGATTTACCTAGTCGAACAGTGGATATGATCTCCAGGGTCTTAGTACTTAGCTAAGTACATGGTTAACATTGTCCTTCTGTGCAGATATCTTTGTTAGTAGTGCAGGAGTTTTTTGTTTCTTCTGCTACTGGAAAGTTGAGCGAATGCCACCATATTTAAGTGGCTAGGCAGTGCTTTATAGGGAACCTGAGAATGTCCATTTCTTTCATGTGAATGAGTTAACAGTAACATAAAACTATAATGAAACTCACTATGTGCTTTACTGGTATTTGTTGCTTGATTGTATCATATCACTGAGGGAAATTCCACGGAAAGTGTTGGGTGGTGCAAATTCTTTGGATTTTATAAGGGTTTCTGCCAGAACCTTCTTAAAAAAGAACTGCTTTGACGGAAGCTATAGCTGAAAATTACGTCATTCTTAGGATCTTATTTGGCAGTCGATTGATTTGATTTCTTATTTTGTGAAACCGAGATGTGACAACTTTATGAATGAAAGTTTTAAAAAATAATGCTATTATGGTATCAGAGGTAGATTTTGTCATCACTGTCTTTTAATTAACATTTGAAAGTAAAAGATTTTGGAATCTTCATTGAGTTTCTGTTTATTTTTGTTTGTACAGTCCAGAGGGGATTGAGGCACTATGCTCAGATCTTGGAGTAGATCATACTAATGTCCGGATTTTGATGCTCGCTTGGTAAGCCATTTGCTGCCTATATGTGGCTCTGTGATCAATAGTTTATTTGAGGAAATGTTTTGTTTCTGTAATATATTATATATATATATATATAATAACTTACTATTCACATGGATCAGGAAAATGAAAGCCGAAAAGCAGGGATATTTTACTCAGGTAAGATACTGCTATTTAGTTTTTCAGCTTCCTTTTGAGCATAAACCATTTCAACATGTTTTCTTTTCGTGATGTATTCATACTGGTGCTGTATCATTGGAATTGTCTGGCGTTTGGTCCTTTTTTGATTGCTGATATTTTACTTGTTCTTTCTGTTGATACAAGGGATGATTACATTTTTTGACCGCTCAAACAAATAATAGCCAGCAAATGTATAGGTTTTGTATATTAAGTATAAAGATACATATAGTATACATGTTGTACACATAAATATACATAACCAGTGTATTTGTTATGTATATTTTGGCTACCGCCCATAATTAATTTGGGCCAATGGGCCAAAAATGAAAAAAATCCCTTTGATACAACTACATTCTCATTTGAGTTGGTTTTGGCATTTGCTCTTGGATGCAATGCTTGGTGTGCTTTCCTAGGACCAATATAGTGCATTCTTCCTCAGTGACTAATTTAGTTCCTCTATGTGTCGGGAATATCTTTTCCAATTGTCAGGATGAATGGAGAAAGGGCTTAAAAGATCTCCAGGTTGATACTATTACTAAATTGAAAAAAGCCCTGCCAAAATTGGAAGCAGAGGTATGTTGTTGTCATCTCTCTTTAGTAACTTAGGTGGGATAATTGCAAGATTCTAATGGTCATGTAGCTGACCTTGGCTCATTTAAATATTCAGGTCATGATGCCTGAAAATTTTGAGGATTTTTATTCCTATGCTTTTCGTTATTGTCTTACCGGTAAACTTCTCTTTGCGAGGCAAAATGTAGCCTAGTATGTTTCATATTTTATTTGACGTTTATGTTGCAATAAAAGCTAATCCATTACTAACATGTGCCTGGTTTGTCTTTCGCAGAGGATAAGCAGAAGTGTGTGGACATCGAGAGCATTTGTCTATTGATTGATCTTGTTCTGGGGCCCCAATTCCGGGCTCAGGTTGACTCATTTAGTGAGTTTCTCAAGGTAGGTACTCACTTATATGTTCTGAATATCTTTTGATATCTGATGGATAATGAAATATGCGTAGGTTTAAAGGCTTAACTCTTCATATAATTTCCTAGGACCCTAGTGTTTAGGCTTTTATATTGTTAGGAAAATTTAAGTTGCAAAATGATGTTAGTCTTTCATTTTCAATTCTTATTTTATTTGACAGCACTGATTCTGTCTTTTCCTTCATACTAGATTCAAACTGATTATAAGGTGATCAATGGACGAATTTCCTTCGATTTTGCCAAGAGGTAAACTATTTTTGCTGTATAGCTCCTCCTAGCTTAGAAGGAAACATTTTGTTTTGGCCTGAGATGATTTTAAAAATGAGGAAATATGGTTAGTGAGAGCTCATATAGCCAACATCAACTTCTTTGGACTGAGGCATAGTTGTTGTTGTATAGTTCCTTCTAGCTTATTTGATGCAACATTTTCCGATGTTGTGATGTTATGTTTTGTTCTCTCTGTGTGTGTATTTTATTTGGTTAAAAGATGCTTCATGTCTTCCTCTCTTTTCCTATTTTCATTTTTGTCGGGTTCTCCTTCCTTTTTCTGTCAGTATTCATTATGACATTCTTCTTCCAGTTTTGCACTTATGGCCACTTCTCGTCTACTGAGTATGCGAATGCTATTTTAGCGGAAATAAGATTTCATTTTACCTTTCTGGATCGTGCCTCTTTTGTTTCTATCAACTACTTTTTGCACTATGATCAGACGCATACGGGAGCACCAGTAGCGGTACCTTTTGGTGAAGGGGGTTAAATTGAATCCCCTTAGCCAGAAAATTGCACTGTGGAAGAAGGGTATATATATAACCAAACTTCTAACGGATGAATAAATATAGTTTTTGTTTCTCTAAACAAAAATCATGTGATGTTTTTCTTTCAGAAAATAAAATTGTAAAGATAGAAGTTTTAGTCTAAGTGTTTGTTCAATAAAAATTAAAACTATCTACCTGACTGGGACATTTTGGTCAAGCATAGCAATCAGTAGCTAAGTAATGTGGGCTTGTGACCCAAATGAAGGCATTAGTGTGGTGGAATGTTGGGTTGTCTCGTAAGGTAGGGCTTAGTGGGCTAGTTTTTGGCCTGCACTATCCAAGCGCAGAGTTGTGTCACATGGCCCAAGCGTGTATATATATATATATATATATATATATCAGACGCATCCGGGAGCACCAGTAGCAGTACCTTTTGGTGAAGGGGTTCAATTGAATCCCCTTAGGCAGAAAATTGCACTGGAAAAAAGGTAGAAATAATAATTTTCTTGTATATATATATATATAAACACTATTGAATCCCCTCACATAGGTTCATATCTTAGCTGAGACATTTTTACATTTTATTGAATCCCTTTACTCCTCAAATTCTTTGACTCCGCTACATTTTATTTACCTTGGGAAACACTAATTAAATGGCTTCTCAAGTAATCTTTGAATTTTGTCATGAATCTAATCGCTGGTCTTTCTTTTGGTGGCTGTCATTATCCATCTTTTGCAGATTAGCTTTCCGGACCTTGAAAACTACGATACCAACCAAGCATGGCCTGTGATTTTGGATAATTTTGTTGAGTGGATGAAAGAAAAGCAAAGCTGACCTTCGCGTGATATGAGTTCTTCGGAAATGCTAATGAAAAGAATTTGAAGTGTGCGCACGATTTTTGCTTGCACGATTCATGAAAGCTGCACCATTCAGTATGAAGCTGGTTTTCTTTTTGCTACAGCATTGCATGCCTGAGGAGGGGTTGACACATTTTTTTCAAGGGGGATATACCAAGTTTTTCCTGATAAATGCTCGCAGGAACTTTTTGATTTTTGGTTTTTGTTTTCGGAATGTATGCTACATCTTTTTTTGGTTAACTCATTTCTTGGTTTTAAAATCTCACAAGTTACATAGTGGTATGGATCATTTGATCCCTTTATGGTAGCATGTGAATGAAGTGAAAAAACAGCATCTTTAAGTGAAACTGAATGTGGCTTATCTGCTACTCTTTGCTTCTGAGACAAAATCTTCCAATATTTCAAAGTCACAAACTATGTTAACCCTTGTATGAGGCTATAGCTTCATCCCCTCCTCCCTTCTCTCTTGCTTGTCCTAGTGTCATGATTGAGTTGAGATATGGTCTCAAATTAGTCTTCATGGTATCCTCATTCAAGCCTCAAGGGCTTCGTTCTAGTGATAAGAGCGTAATGGTGATCTGTGGGTTAGCGTATGTTAGGGGTTTAAACGTTGCCGCAGAGGAAAGCCTGATAAACAAGTGAAGAAAGATAGAGGGATGAGCTCATCATCCATCGAGTTCCGAAGCATGTGTCATGGGGATTTCTTGGTTGTCAAAAAAGAGTAAGGATGCTATCGGTAACCTCCACTAACATGAGCGAAATTGTTTGTCCCTTTTATGTATATTATTAGAGAATTTGTTCACGCATCGCGCTAGATTTAGAATGATCTTGGATAAATAAGTCAAGACAAATTTTTTTTCCTCCACTTAGAGTCTAGACTTTTTCCCCTACTAACAGATGACACAATTAAAAAAAAGAAAAAGAAAATACATTCACAATAAGTTGAAACCACATAAATTGATCCTAAGGAAAATGTATTTTTCTTTTTGATTGAGTATACCATGTCAAGGAAGATATGAGTTCTACTATATTTGGTAGGGGTGGACAAAGAAAATCGACAACCCGCACCAAATCGAGAAAAAAATCCGATCATAATTGGCTTGGTTTGGTTTGGTTTGGTTTGGTTTTAACTAAATAAAGTTAAACTCCATCAAACCAACTCGACATTACATGTATATAGTTTTTAAAAATATTTTATACATAAAAATATTTATTTGTAATGTAATTTATAAATGTTTCTTAAAATTTTCATAATTTTTATCTTTTCACATATTATTTCAAGCTTGGACTTAGAATTTTGAATGGTACAATAAGTTTTATAACCCATAGATGTTGGTGACTCAAATAAAGCCTAAATCAATGCTAATGCTAACAAAATAAATTCAATTCTAACACTATGAGTAACAATAATATCGAATATCTATTCTTAGTTTTGAATTGATTTAGATAGTGAAAATACATAGTTTAATTTAGTTTTTCTTTAATATTTAATCATGTAATTAATACTTATTAACTGTATTTATTTTAGCATGACTTAGTACCTTTAGGTTTTGATCATTTTCTGTTCCCGTCCGAAATGTTTGTCGTCTATCGGCTGACGAAATCATATGACAAATTGATTCCTTAACTAAGCGATTTCGGCTGGAAGCGAAACTTTAACTTCCAGCAATGAGTTCTCCAACTACTCCAGAAAGCATTAGGATGGTGATTGAGTAAACTAAGTGGTAAGAAACATAAATACAGTTAGAGTGCAGTAAAGGCGATAAAGATAAAATGAAGATATGTAAAATCAGTTGTTTGATTAATTGATTGTGTTTATTCTATACAAATGATCCTATATTTATAGTACAAGAAAATAAAACGTGATCCCCTATGTTAGCCACTAAATTACCCACTAAATCCACTAGCCAACTATGAGGAGGTGGTGCTCATTTTTACTCCTTTATGACACTTCCTTCTACCTGTTGTTGGTTGTTACCGTTTCTTGGGGTCTAGAAGATTCTTTGACTTGGTCTTCGAGGCGTCCAAATATGTGTGAGTCTTAGTTGTTCCTCGAAATTATGACTCGGCCAGGCTACCGTAATAGCCGATGAAGCTTTTCTAGCCGAGGGCTAGGACTAATAGATTCGGTTACGAGTCAGTTCGGTTATCAACTTAGAATTCTGTTACCTGCTCATTTTGAGGTTTCCTCCTTCGGCTATCACTTGATTCGACTAAACACTTATATTTTTTAGTGTTAACAATTGCCCCCTACATTAACTCGAGTGCGGCTGTTGAGTTGATGTATTCAAAAAATAGCCGTCGTTTCGTGTGGCAGCCACATGTGTCATTTCAATCACTTTTGCCCTAAATGCATGCAATGATGATTTTCTCTGAAAAGTTGCTTTCTTTCAATCAAGGCGTCTAGGATTCCACAACTGAATTCCGATGTATTTCAACCATATGTTTGAAAGAAAGTAGTCCCAATGCGTGTCGGCCACATCTCCAACAAAAAAAAATTAAGGAAAGACATCCCCCTAGAGGTTTCTCACTTAATCTTCAGTCGTTCCCAAATTCCTTTCCTTCTCGAAAGAATCTTATTTCCTTAATCAGAAACCATGTCTTCATCTTCCTTTCCATCTCAGGGATCAGATAAGGCCGATTTGGCTGCCGATGACCTAACCCCAACCTTTGCCATCATCGATGAACATCTGGTTCTTGCTCCCTACGGTACATCTGAACAGGGCGACCTCCTTGTTTCTCGGTATCTTAGCCCAATAAACTATGACCTTCCTATTACATGCGATTGGTTCACCGACGATCGTTGTCCGGCTAGCCTGCATACATGGCCGACCAAGATTACCAACTACTCTGATTGGTTGGAACGAGTGAAGTTGGCCAGAGAGACCGAATGGAGAATTATTGGTCTCTATGACGCCATTGCGCTGTCGGAGTTTGACCTCTCCTGTAATATATGCTTTCTTCGGTTACTGGTCGACCACTGCCAACACCTTGTTTTCCCCTGGGGAATGATAATCCCCATACTGCTCGACGTGACAACGATACTTGGCCTTCCGATTCTGAGAGCCGAAGTGCCTGTCTTAAGCGACATAGATGTTGCCAACTTGGGCATCAAGGTCTCAAAGACTTCTTCCGGCTATGGCCACTTCATGACCAACAACAGCGGAATATCGCCTCTTCTAGTCGACGATGCCGAGAATCATGTTTTCCTGCTCTTTTGATTTAGCCGATATTTTGTCTGCACAAGATCTTGTGCAGTCGTGAAGGAGTTGGAAATTTATACGGCGCTAGCCGTTTCGGGGGAAGATAACAGCTGGGCATCTCTTTCCTGACTTATCTTTATATGTCTCTTGGCGATGTCCATGCAAGGTTAAGGGACTCCATAAATCTAGATACCTTTGCTGGTCCCCTGTGGTTCCTTCAGCTATGGATCACCCTGTATTTCCCGGAGTTTATTCCTGATGATTTTGATGACCGCCGTTTTCCATTAAACCCGCCGGTGCTAGCCGATACTTTTCGGAAAACACCCTTTGTGCCCCAAGATGCTTTCACTGTAGTCTCCACCCTGTATGGTCTGTCTCGAGACTATTACACAGATTGACAACTGGTCCTTGAAAGATAGGCCACCCCCAATTGGGTCCGTCAAGAGGCCGATGACAGCCTTACATTCTCTCAGCGGAGAACTATGGCCATCATATGAGGGCGTATTCTTACGGCTAGGGATCTATTGGGTGGCTTGAAACCCACCTCTAGGAACAATAAGTTGACCACGGAGCCATATCCTCCAAACTTTGTGGCAAGACAATTCGGTCTCACTCATCATGTACCATGGCCTCACCACAGTATTGTTTGTTCAACCCAACGCTGCATTCTTAATGTAAAACAGGCAAGGAAAATAGTCGACAATCTTGATAGGCTCGCCCTATTTGACTGGCAACCGTTTCCCCCGAGAGCAAATATCATAAATGGTAGATTGATTACAATATTTCTCAGTCCTCTATGATGCCCCACGATATATATCATATAGTGACATGGTATCTTAGATGACTAGTTCATTTCTTAAAAAAACTCATCAATCCTATGATACCCGCATGGTATATATCATATACTATATATTGACAAGGTATCACAGATGATTGGTTCATTCCTTCAAGAAAAACAAAAATCCTCTATGATACCCAAATGATATATATCATATACTAACAGGGTATCATGGATTACTAACCCACATGATATATCATATACTTGCAAGATATCATAGATAACTGATTCATTCCTTAAAAAAAAGCTCAGTTGTCTATGATACCCACATGTTATGTATCATATACTAACAAGGTATCATAAAGACTGATTAATTTCTTTAAAATAAAAAAAATACTTCTGAGTCCTCTATGATACCTATATGATATATATTATATATTGACAGTGTATCATAAAGACTGATTCACTCCTTTAAACAAATCCTCTATCCTTTATGATACTCACATGATATATATCATATACTGATATAGTATTATAATGAACAAGTTCATTCCTTCAAAAGAAAAAAAGTTAACAAAAATACAACAAATAGAGTTAAGCTTAATTTTGATATTTTAAATTTTATTTAATTTTTAAAAAATAAAAAAAGAAAGTCATATTTTATATATAAGTTTTGTTTTCATTCGCAAAAAATAAAAAATATTATAAAAATATATTTTCTTTTAATTTAGATTTTAATAAATAAGCTAGTAATTTAATACTTAGTTATTTCTTATTGTAGTCTAATAATTTAATTCGTATATCTGTATTACTATATATTTAATTATTCAATATTTTTATTTTTATATTTCTTTTGAAAAAAGAAAAATAAAAGATAAAATTAGAGAAAGAAATTAAAAGAAGAAACTAACTAACCAACGAGGAAAACAAAACAAAACAAACAAGAAAGGAATTAAAAGAAAAATGGATAAAAGGAGAATCGTGCAGCAGTAAGTAGTTAAGTGCACGTGCAGCTTTATGCGGCCCACATAAGGCAAGTAAAATAGGGAGCACGTTGGGTAAATTATTTGTAGGGACGTGCCTTCGTTATTCGGTTCCACAATTCAGTAATCGAAAGTAAATATCAAATACAGAACTTTCAAATTTCAGTTCGGTGATTAATTAATTGATAAATCAAACTTCGATTAGATACATAATACCATATTAAAGTGGATGAGGTACACTACTTTACTTCTCCTAACAGCATGTTTTCTTCTAATGATTCGTTAAAGGGTTCGTACACTGACAATGCAAAAAGAGTTTTTTACATTATCAAGTCTTTAGAAGGTAAAAATAGGTAACAAGCTATATTCGTCATGAATTGGTAACCTAGAAAGTTGGGGCAATGATCTAAGTTCAAGTTTTCTTGATATGACCTGCAGGGACTTATTGAACAGGCAGCACTAGACTCCTTCAGTTATCCTTGTTATGCACCATACAAGGATGAAGTTGAAAAGATTGTTCAAATGGAAGGTTCATTTGATCTTGATAACCTAAAGTTTTTCCAAGTGAACTGGGACGAGGGGATAACGACGATGACATTTGTTTTAATGCCTATAACAGTGGTAAACATTTAGCAAAAACTATGAGAGCTGTTACAGAACAAAATGTTGGTTAGCCATTTCCAATTTGGAGAGTCCATTGTTATCTATTTGTTTGATAGATATTCGGTATTCGGTAGTACTAAATTACCCAACGGTATAATTACCTCAAATCGAATATCGAATACGGTATATTTTAATTTTATTTTCGAAAATCGAACCGAAAACTGAAAACCGAAATACTGAATATCGAATATTGAATACTGAATTATTGAAATTCCCGGTTCGGTTCGGTTCGGTAATTCGATTTTTGGTGTTTTATGCCCAACGACTAATTATTTGTGCCGTATGGGTAGTTTATTAATTAATATGTATGGGGAAAATTTTGGTAATTAGTTTCTCCATAGTGGGTAATTTGTGTTGTAATGAAAAGTAGATAAATTAATTTCAAATTCTTGACATAATAGTTAAATTAAAATTTTAAAGATAAAGCTGTAACAAAATTTAGATTTTAACTTTGAGAAGTGATGTGTTTGCTTAGTCGAGACTTCTTTACCTTAGTAATAAATAGTAGAAATAAACAAAAAATATAATGAGCATGATATGTTGATACCATAAAAATTAATCAAAAAGAAAAGAAAAATGTCTTGTTGGCTTGAATGTCACCCATGTCAAGAAGGAAGATACGTATGTGTTGGATCCTATATTTCGAACTATGTTATTAAGGTTTAGGCCAAACCCATCGGCGGCCCCATGTGATCGTCAAGATCTTTCACTTTGATACGTTAACTAGATCTTATTTCACTTAGACACATGAGGTAGGGTCCGACTGTGCTATTTAAACACTTTTCGCTGAATCGGCCAAATATATAATGTGTGTGTAATACACTCGCTGATGACATGAAAAAATGATAAATTAAATTATGACATGTGTCATTTCATCCCTTAATAATATAAAAAATAAATTTTGAGTAAAACTAATATTTCCAAATATAAAGAGAAAGCTCTATTTTCTAAACACATTAGTAACTACAAAAGATTTTTTTTGAAATCATGTTCTTGGTGTTCTTCACCATTTTCATGTGTGTTCTTGTTTCAACCACGATTTTAATTCAAAAATTCCTTCAAATTTGTTATAAGTTCAACTAAAGATACCACACGTAGACCCGAAGAGAACCTCAACATTAATTTTGTATACGATGAAAATCGGCACGACACGTGGCATGGTTTAAGTATGAGGTCGAAGGGAGTAGCAACGCTGTGCACCGGGGTGCGAGGTACCCGGGGTGAGTCCGAGTGAAAGAGCAAGGCCGGGCGTAGACCGAACCAAGTAACACCGGGTAAGCGACTGAAGAAGCTCAATGCATGCTCGTTCCGGATTTGGTGCCAATCATTACTCTTTGGTCATTAAGTGACCGTTATTATCATTTAATTGCATTGAATTAGAGAATGATTCTCGGGCATAAATGCCTTGTATTGATAGCTATAAAAGGAGTCCAACCTTCATGTTGGAAGGACATCTGATTCTCATTTCACTTACTTGCATGGTTTTACTGTAATCTTAAACTGTACAAGCTCTCAATATTGGTTCGTTGCTCTAAGCAACTTAGCTAAGGACTGAACCAATCTCATTAACAAGTTTCAGTAAAGATACTATCAATTCAGGCTATTTCTCTTACTTGTCATTGTCATTTATTTATTGCTAATTATCTATTGCATTTACTTACAAATTAATTCACGTATCCTTAAAACCACTATACAAATTCAAATGTGCATTTTTGGGGTAAACAGTTTGGCGCCCACCGTGAGGCTAAGGATAATAGTGGTGATTTATTCAAACTCAAATTTTACTTGTTTCTTTTGAGATTTTGTGATTTCAGGTTAATTCTAAATGGCCAGTAACAATCAAGTTAGCCACTATGATGAGAGCAACAACGACATCCCATCTGTTGATCCATTGAACAACGTTCCAATGAATGATGTTCTGCCCGTTGACCCATCAAATAGCGTTCCGACCTTTGATCCAATGAATGAAAACAACCCCATGATTCACCTCGGGCGTCTAGAAGGCCGCGTCAGAAAACACCAGACGATGCAGAGAAAGAAATAATTTTGGCTCAGATCTATTATATGCTGAAGGAGCAACATGAGGCTATAACTCAATTACAAAGCGAATGTATACTAATGAAAAGAAGGTTAAAATCTATAATTCATGGGTAGACCAGATTTCGGGAGTGCCTCCGATTCTGAAGGGACCGGACTCGAAAAGATACATTCAATTATCGTTTCCACCGAGTGCAGCTCTGAAGTTGATATCAAAAAAGTTCAAAATGCCAGATCTTCTAAAATACGATGGAACTACGGATCCACATGAGCATGTGACTTCGTACACTTGTGCGGTAAAAGGAAATGACATGCACTTGGATGAGATTGAATCGGTGTTACTGAAGAAATTTGGTAAAACACTATCCCAAGGGGCAATGACATGGTACTTTATGTTGCATGAACATTCTATTAACTCGTTTGAAATGTTTGCAAATGATTTTATAAAGGCACATGCCGGAGCACAGAAGGTTCAAATAAGAAAAACAGATATATTCAAAATTTCTTTGAAGGATATGAAGTTGATGCGTGAGTTCGTGATAAGGTTTCAAAAGGAACATATGCTTCTTCCCCCGGTACCGGATGAATAGGCAGCGGAAGCTTTCATTAAAGGATTAAATCCTAAGAGCTCCAGTGCCTCATTTAAACTCAAGGAGAATTTGCTAGAATTTTTCGCAACAACTTAGGATGATGTTCATAACAGGTACGAATCAAAGATTCGTGTGGAAAATGATCAGATGATTATGTCGACATCTTCTACAACTCGGAATCAAGATCAACAAAACTTTGATCGAAGGTATTTCAGACACCGGTTTAAACCATACCCGTCGGGATCACAGACTGACATGAGACAAGAGCGTCTCTGGAGTGAATCACCTGAAAATAATTTACATGAAGAACAATAATGTATACGAACACTGGGGATTGTTGCATCAAAGTAGCGGGAACTATAACAATACGTACCGGAAGCATTTGAAGATGGCTCCGGAACGAAGTTAAAGGAAGGCACTATGCCCGAAGGCACCATGCCTGAATCCTCATACTTCATACTCAAGAATAAATATCGGAGATAGCCTGAACTTGACTCCGGAATAAAGAAAAAAGGAATGGGGATTTCCAGATCAGCCCCAAAAAAGAGAAGGAAACAGAATTAGGAACCGGCTAGACCCAATTGATGTCAGCTCAGCCGCAATTCTCTTGGAATGTACTTTTGTTAATTTTCTCTAAACTATCTTATATGCAATGTTGTAAGCACTTGTGTGTGTTCAATGAATTAATGAAGCAAAACTTGGACCTTCTAATCATCCTCGTATATGTTTGAATGAACTAAATCATTCTTAAAAATGCTCACACTTAAAAGAAAATAAGGATTACAAATGAATAGGAGACATCCTCTCCATAAGCACCATAAAAATAAGGGCCTCTCTTATAAAACCACCCACTCAAATGGCTAAAAGCCAAATACTTTATTTTCTGACCGTAAAGTTAACTGGATGCATTAAGTTCTCAGACATTATCATAATCAGAAGTAAAAATTTCTTGGTCATTAATATCCCCCGTCTATGAGGTTTTAAAAGTTTCGGGTATACCTAAAAACCCAAGACTATAAATTTTGGGTACAACTAAAAATTCAAGAGTTGAAAATCAAGAGTCAAAACTCAAAGATTAAAAGTTTCGAATGAACACTAAAAAAATTAGGATCAAGCTTTATGTGGTGGTGGTACTTTTTTAGCGGTAGAATTGCCATCCAAAATCCCTAAGTCATGTACTCTTTTTCCCTTCACCTGGTTTTTGTCCCGATTAAATTTTTTCGGTAAGGTTTTTAATGAGACAATGGCAATGATTATTACACGGCTTTTGAGCAGAAAGGATTAAATATTCCACTTTCCGATCACATCACAAGAGTAATCGAAAAGTGGGAGACTATCTGTATACGGTAATTATCGACCGCAAGAGCTGAACAAATAAGGAAGAGACACATGCCAGGAATGGTAGAGTGAAGAGACGTGAGTTAGATCGTGGAGAAGGTCAAGTGGTTCACTTTCCCTCCTATTTCGGAGTGATTTAAAAGGAAGCTTACAAGAGAAGACACCGAGGAAATCATTTCCACTTTCCATCACTTCGGTAAACTTTGATCCAGGAAGTGTGGGGACTAGCTATATACGGTGAAAAATGACACGACATATGGCATGATTTAAGTATGAGGTTGAAGGGAGTAGAACGCCGTGCACCGGGTGAGAGGATACCCGGAGTGAGTCCGAGTGAAAGAGCACGGCCGAGCGTAGACCGAACCAAGTAACACCGGGTAAGCGACCGGAGAAGCTTGATGCATGCCTGTTCCGGATTTGGTGCCAGCCGTTACTCTTTGGTCATCGAGTGACCATTATTGTTATTTAATTGCATTAAATTAGAGAATAATTCTCTGAAATAAATGCCTTGTATTGATAGCTATAAAAGGAGCCCAACCTTCATGTCGGAAGGGCATCTGATTCTCATTTCACTTACTTGCACGATTTCACTGTAATCTTAAATTGTACAAGCTCTCAATATTAGCTCGAGCTCAAAGCAACTTAGCTAAGGACCGGACCAAGCTCATTAACAAGTTTCAATCACGATAATATCAATTCATGCTATTTCTCTTACTTGTCATTTTCATTTATTTATTGCTAATTATCTATTGCATTTACCTACAAATTAATCCATGTATCCTTAAAATTATTACTATACAAATTCAACAATATCTTTTTTGGGGTAAACAAATTTCTCAATTTCATCAAATAAAGTAACTCATTTTAAACCTTCAAGCTTTCTGAAGAACCTTTTAATGGTGTTTCGATGAGTTCTTTCGATTTTTTTCTTTTTACTAGAAGAGAGCAAGAAATTGAGTTGAATTAAAAATGCAATTGAATTTTTTTCGTTAGTGATAGCGGCGGCGGTAATGTCGGTGATGGTAGGAAGATGGTTGAAAAAAGAATGACGAAGAATAAGGAGGAAATAAAAAATACAAAAAACAAACGAAGAAGAAGAAGGAAATTAAAAATAATAATATGATTTTTGGCCTTTTCACGCGCCTGTTTGATGTGAAATTCACATAACTTTCCAAGTCAGCAAAAATTGTCTAAATGACACAGTGAGGGTCCACCTCAGGTGTCTAAATGGAACAAGGTTTAGTTAAGGTGTCTACGTGAAAGATCTTCACGACCACCAGGGGCCGCCGATAGTTTTGGCCTACATTTTATGTACATTTAACTAAGAAGTTGGCTTGATATTTAACTAAACAGTTGATTTAAGTGAGATTAAAATTTTGCAAGTTAACTAAGAAGGATAAAATAGCTACTTTCAATTCTTTGGCATAGTTGACTTGCACATTTAATTTTAAAGGTATAAGCTGTGTCCAAATTTAGATTTAAACATCGAGAAGTAGCAATTATCTTTACTAAGAGCCGAGAGTCGCGTCTATTCGTTACTAACAAGTGGTATAAAAAAAATTAGAATAATGACAATAGCAATATAAATCAAAAGTTATACACACAATTTAACTTATCTATTTCTGCCTTAAAAAAACTTCTGCTTGTGGCTATTTTGGTGCACTATGATAAAAGGTGTAACATTATTTTGCTTCAGAAAACTCACTCAAATTATGTTTATCTTTTTAACAAAATAGAGAAAGAAGGAAAAAAAACATTCTCTGTCTTACAAATAATACAATCCAATGCCCAAAAAAAGAAATGAAACCGCAAACCAATAACATATGCAATGGAGCATATAGAATTTCTCTATTATAAAAGAAAAAGAAAATAAGTTAAAAAGAAAAGAAAGTTCTTATGGGAAATTTAATAGTTTTAAAAGAAGAAAATTCTTATAGGAAATTACGAGAAGCAATTAAATCTGTTGCAAAAGACACAAAACTTGACACATCCCTCAAGAAAAAAAGAAAAAATCCATGCTTTAGAATTGAGTGTTCACTTAGCCATTTGCACACCCCTTAAAAAATATTAATCTCTTAGAAAAAATAAGTAATTTGACTAAATTACTTCTAATTAAATAGGTATTGAAATTTGATCACTTAATACTTATTAAAGACAAATCTAAAAAAATAAATCTAATTATTACTTAATTTGGTAAGTGGATACGTTAAATGAACACTCTTCTTAAACCGGAGAAAGTAATTGGGTTGGAATGCCATAGTTTGGGAGTTTGATTTCAATAAATTGGAAGCAAAACCCGCGGGAGTTAAAGAAGATAATGAAGAGTCAATTAATACTATTCAAGAAAATCCATTAAGCTGTTTTTATAGACCACAATAGCCTTCCTTAACTCCTACACGAGTAGGATCTTGGAATAAGCTATTGGAATTTTGAAGAGAAAATAAATCGAATAGACAAAAAGAAAAAAATATTTTTCTTTCTGAAAAAAGTAGACTTCTTTGTGAAAGAGTACAATTTTCATGAAAATTCTTTCTCAAAGGTTGTGTTGTTTCAGGTTAAGGTTAAATCATCCTCTATAAATAGAGGAACATGCTGGAAATATTTTATCATAAGAATCATTCAAACCAACACTTCCTTAAGAAAATCTGCATAAGTTTAGTGACTACAACATTAATTCTTGCGTGTTTATGAGATTTGTATCATTATGTTTTGGTTTTCCTTCATTCTATCCTGAGAGAGTATTTGTGAGGGACAAATAATTCTCTTTGAAAAGTGATCCAAGTAAAATACACGACTTGAAGCATATCCAGATTTTTCACCACAAACACACTTTTTACTAACAATCAAAGAAAATTATTTTTTTACCTTCGTTTGTTGAGTTCGACGAAGTTATTGGCGTTTGAGGATACTAACAATCTTAAGGAATTTAATTTACTGTTATTATTTTTCTGTGCTCTGCGATGATGGAGACACAATGAGAAGGAGAAATGTTTTTATCAGATGATAAAAATTCTTATTCAACCATAATGTTTCGTAGTGGGCAGAAGTTCCTTTTTCAATTGATGAAATTGACATTGAACAACGGACTTATGTGCCCCATTATATTTCATTTGGCCACAATTTTAGAGACTACAATGCTCAAAGTCAAAAATCAGTGAAACACTTTCTTTTATAACCAAAAGTAAATCTTCGGCGATGTATGTTCTTCTGGAGTAAATTGACATGAAGATTGGTAATACAAGTTCATTGTGTTTAAAACGCCGATATTGATGCTTACTGAAAGCAGTATTTTGGTGTTACTCTATGTGTGGATGATTAAATATCTCTGATTTAATTTCATTTCACAATTTTATAAGATAAATTTCATATAAGACCGTTGTATGAATTATAGTATAACACATGGAGCACGGTGCTCAATCAGGACCACATCAGCCTAAGGCACTACCGACTAGATACACGCGGAATCGGGAGCGATACAAATATGGCTGATATCGGTAATATAGAAGGTTGAGAGCCGTTTGAATTGCAACGGACGACCGTTGCTAAATCTGGTCATACGTCTTCCAATGATGCTTAAATGACATTTATTAAGATATTGATTGTCTAATTATTACAACATTCATTCTCCTGTATTAATGAGAACATATTTCGTAATTTGTGTACCCCGTGTATCTCATGTATTAATAGGACACATTGTTCCATTGTAAATCATGACATTCTAGTTATTACAAGATATTCACTCATATTCTCTCGATTTATGTGCTTACATACAAGTTATCGTAGCTTTGCCCAAAAGCTGTCACAAGGCTAATCATTACTTTATTTTGTCTTATTATTACTTGTTTTCAGTATAATACATCTATAATTCCTATCTAACGTGTCATTGTAGATCCACGTGTCCTTGACCACGTATACAAATTCAACTGTACCGTTTTTCAGGTAAACAGTTTGGAGCCCACCATGTGGCTTGGACAATTGTGGTGTCACAAGTAACTCCTCTACTAATCTAATTTTTTCTTTAAGTCTTATTCTTTGTTCAGACCAGTCAGATGACATGAATAGGAGAAAGCAGTCATAATATCGGGGACAACACAAACAATCTTAGGCTGGATGGTTTGCCGATAGAAACCACGAGACTCGAAGATCCGATATTTACTAACGGAGTCACATTCGGAGATGGATAGACTCGGGATGAGAATGTTCCCATTGAAAAAACACCTGAAGAAGCTATACAGAACATTTGGACACAGAACGCCGTAATGAGTGATGAGTTGGAGAATCTGAATCGGTATCAAGAGGAGTTAATGGCTAAAAATGCTGGCAGTACTCCAATAGGGGAACCAACGCCTCTACTGAATTCAAATGGAGAAACTGATAATGATCAAGGAAGATCAGCAAATGATGGTTCAGAGAGTGAAGCTGCCCCTGAAAATTCATTTCAGGAAAAAGTCTTGAAATTCATGAAGGACATGACGAGCAAAGTTGATACCAATGCAGAGAAGGCGGAAAAAACCACCCTCGAGTTACGGCGCTAGCACAGCCAGATACCGGGGGCTCCTCTTATGGTTGATGGTCCGAATGCAAAAAAATTCATGCAATTGGCATATAAGCTAGAGGCTGTGCTTGAACTGATCCCCAAAAGGTTCAAAATGCCTTTTGTAGCCAAATATGATGGAACTACTGATCCACAAGAGCATATAATGGCCTATACTACGACCGTAAAAGGAAATGATCTAAGAGAATACGAAATATAATCGGTTATGATAAAAAAGTTCGCTAAAACACTTGCTAAGGGAGCTTTAACATGGTATTCACAAATCCCTGAGAATTCAATTTGTTCATTTGCCCAGCTCACCGACATATTCATAAAAGCTCATGCGGGAGCCCTGAAGGTGAAAACACGCAAGGCGGATATCTTTTGCATTGTGCAAGGAGAGACAGAACTTCTTAGAGTTTTTATTACACAGTTCCGGAATGAGCGATGTTGTTACCAGCAATCCCAGATGAATGGGTTGCGGAGGCTTTCATAAAAGATTTGAATCCGACAAGTTCGGATGCCTCCCGAAAGCTCAAGGAAAATCTCTTAGAGTTCCAAGTGATAACTTGGGAAGATGTGCACAATCGATATGAGTCCAAAATTCGTATCAAGGGTGATATGCTTGGATCTAAAGTCGGCAGTATCTTTGCAAACCCTGATAAAAGAGCCCAAACTGACCAGAATTCCTCGAAGAACCTATATCAACCTTGTCATACTCCCGGAAATAATGAGTGGAGAAGGCTTTCGCTCATTTGAAAAATCAAATAACAAAGGAGGTTCCGGAAGAAACAATCATGGATTGGTGAATTCTGATAAAGGTAATTCACCTAAGGGTACCGACTATGCAAAATTATTTGAGTATAACTTCAACATCGACGAAGAGAAAATGGTGGCTATACTGAGAACTCATCCGATGTCCCGACCACTGAAACCACTGCAATTTGATCCTACCAAAAGAGATCAGTTCGTCTGAGAGATTTTTGTGGCACTCACAGGCATAAAACTGCGGATTGCAGACATCTATGAGAAGAGGTGGTAGGAATGCTAAGCAGGAGTCACCTCTGACAATATTTGAGTGAGAGAGCTTGCAATAATTATGAGCGGGAACCTCCCATCAAAGGTAAACTAAATTCAATTGCACCACCTCATGTTATAAACATGATCTATGGTGGGTCGATAATTGCCGCTACATCTTTCACTGTGACTAAGAAGATAAAATCTCTGTAACTCAGGAGAAAAGATTATGGGAGATACCTGACGAACATACTATCACGTTCATAGAAGAAGATGTTGTCGGTGTTATCTTTTCTCACAACGATGCACTAGTAGTCACAATACCTATTGATTGCCTCCAGATGAAGAGAGTCCTAATTGATTCTTGGATCTCAGCTAACATAATCCGATTGAAGGTGTTGGAATAAATGAACATGGCAGACAAGATAGTTCCGGCTACTAGAACTCTCTTAGGCTTTAATATGTCAAGTGAAACCACAAAAGGGGAAGTAGATCTACCGGTGGACGCGATGAAAGTTATGAAGTTGACAAAATATGTCCTCAACAGAGACATGAGGTATAATGCAATATTCAAAAGACCATGGATACATGAGATGAAGGCAGTCCCGTCAACACTGCATCTGTTGGTGAAATTGCCTACACTAGAGGGGATTCAGTGAATTCGAGGTGAATAGCCCGCTGCAAGGGAAATGTATGCCATAGAGGAACTAGAGGAGGCAACATACCCCAAATAGCAATTACAGGAAGCAGAATCGGTACTAGAAGATGTTCACTAGGTTCCACCGACGGAAACAGAACCAACCTATCCGGAAGAGGAGTTTTTGGATCGGTACCAAGTACTCAGATATTTTTAGGTACCGGATGAATCAGATCTCACCAAGTCCATTGTAGAGGAACTGGAGCAGATTGCACTCATTCGGAAACCCCCGATAGAAAAGTATACTTGGACAAGGGCTCTGGGATTTGATTCTTAAATATCTTATGTCTAACGTTGATTGCTTTGCATGGTCTCATGAAGATATGACATACATTCCTCCAGATATGACATACATTCCTAAGGGAAGTGTGAAGAAGAAGAAGAAGAAGAAGGTGAATCTGGATAAGGATCTATGCCTCAATTGCAACAGGAAGGGGCATTGGAAGAAGGACTGTACTGCACCAGGAGGAGGAAAAACACCAGGTGCTTCTACCTCTGGTGGACAAGGGATGTACGTCATTGAAATAAATATGTCTATAAATAACTCTCATTATTGGGTATTGGATACCGCTTGTGGCTCACACATTTGTACCAATGTGTAGGGGCTAACTGATAATAGGAAGGTTGGGCCAAGAGAGGTGGACTTACGCATTGGAAATAGAGCACGAGTGGATACTGAGCTCGTAGGAACTTATAGATTAAATTTGCCTTCTGGCTATTGTCTAGTGTTAAATGATTGTTACTATGTACCCTCGTTAACGAGGAATATCATTTCTATCCTTGTTTTGGACATGGAGGGTTTTTCCTCATATATTTATGATTACGGTTAAGTACTGTCTTTTGATAATGTTATATATGGAACTGCTCCTCTTGTGGATGAATTATATACACTAAACTGTAGTCGAGAAATATTTGATGTACAAAATAAACGAGCTAAGATAAGTAATAGAAACTCTACCTACCTATGGCATTGCAGACTTGGTCATATCAACGAATCAAGGATAGCAAGGTTGAGGAAGTTAGACTACATCGAACCATTTGACTTGGAATCTTATGGTAACTGTGAATCTTGCTTGAGAGGAAAGAAGACCAATAAGCCACTTTCTGAGAAAGGTGTGCGAGCTAAGGAGGTGCTTGAGTTGGTCCATATTGATGTATGTGGGCCATTTTCAACTAAAGCTAAAGGAGGCTTCCCATACTTCATCAATTTTACTGACGACTTCACAAGGTATGGATATGTGTATCTTATGAGACATAAATCCGAGGCTTTTGAGAAGTTCAAAGAGTATAAGTCGGAAGTAGAGAAGCAACTTGCAACAAGAATCAAGACCCTTCGATCGGATCAAGGATGTGAATACTTGAGCAAGGATTTTCTAGATTACTTAAATCTACATGGAGTCCAATTAGAGTGGACACCTCCTGGAACACCACAGATGAATGGTGTTGCCGAAAGGAGAAACCGAACCTTATGGATATGGTTCGATTCATGATGAGCTTCTCAGCTCTACCGCCATTCCTTTGGGGACATGCTATACAAACCTCAATACATGTTCTGACCAAGGTTCTTTCCAAATCAGTAGAAAAGACACCATATGAGATATGGTGTGGTAAGAAACTAGCTTTTAAACATATGAGACCCTGGGGGTGCCCTGCATATGTTAAGAAGATGCTCACTGACAAGTTGGAATCCAAAAGTGAGAAATGTTACTTCGCGGGGTATCCAAAGGAAACTAAGGGATACTACTTCTATCTTACTAGAGAACATAAGGTCATTGTTTCCAGGAACGCAACTTTCCTTGAAGAAGAATTATCTACAAGGAACATAGTTGCACAGAGATAGAACTTGAAGAAATTCAAGAACCGCAAGATAACATAGATGTTGAATCCTTGCCGAATGACCAAGGCAAGAATTCAGTGGGAGTATTTGGTGAAATTTGGGTACTTCAAGTACGCCCTTCGGCCAGTGGGAGTGTTACAAGGAATAATGCAAAAATGGAAGATCCTCCTACATAACCTTAGGGGGTAGATGAAATGGTTACACCTCCTCCCATTCAGGAAATACATGAAAATGATATTCCTGAAAGCTCTCAAGTTAGTGGCTTATCCAACACACAAGAACCCTCTCACAGTCAGAACATACCAAGCACTGAACTTCAAAACAACCAACTCTGTAGGTCTACTAGGACTCATCGTCCTCCTAAAAAACTAAATCTACCTGTGGAAACACACCGTGAGATAGATATTCCCGATAACGATGAGCCTACAACCTATAGCGAAGCAATGTTGGACATTGATTCGAAGAGATGGAAAGAAGCCATGAAATCCGAGATGGAATCTATGTACATCAATCAAGTGTGGAACTTGGTTGATTTGCCAGCTAGGGTTAAACCCATATGATCCAAATGGGTCTTCAAGAAGAAGATCAGTGCATTTGGAAATATACAGACTTATAAAGCAAGGTTGGTGGCTAAAGGTTATAATCAACGGCCTGGGGTCGATTATGATGAAACCTTTTCACCTGTTGCTAAGATTAAGTCCATTCGGATTTTACTTGCAATAGCTGCATATTATGACTATGACATTTGGCAGATGGACGTCAAAACCGCTTTCCTCAATGGTAATCTAGTTGAGGAAGTGTATATGAAACAACTTGAGGGTTTTTCATCTGAGTCCAAACCAAATGTTGTATGCAAGCTACAAAAATCTATTTATGGGCTTAAGCAAGCCTCGAGGAGTTGGAACATTTTCTTTGACAAGTCTATCATGTCATTTTATTTCGTCAGAAGCAAAGATGATCCCTGTGTTTATAGTAAATGCAAGGATGGGAGTATTGCCTTCATTATTATATATGTAGATGACATATTGACAATGTGAGACAATAAGACTCTCATGCAGTCACTAAATGAGTGGTTGTCCAGTACCTTCATGATGAAGGATTTAGGTGAAACCTGTTACATTCTGTGAATTAAGATCTATAAAGATAGACCTAATAGATTGTTGGGGCTGTCACAGTCAGTCTACATAGACAAAGTGCTTAGACGTTTTTCTATGGAAAATTCCAAGAAAGGCGGTCTACCTATGTGACAAGGCATCAAGTTATCTAAAAAGGACAGTCCTAATGCTATAGAACTTGAACACATGAAGAGGATCCCATATGCTTCGACTATAGGATCGATCATGTATGCCATGACCTGTACTAGGCCAGATGTGGCATTTGCACTTAGTATGACTTGCAAATTCCAGCAGAATCCTGGGGAAGAACACTGGAAAGCAGTTAAGAGTATTCTTAAGTATCTTAGAGGAACTAAAGATTACTTCTTAGTCTATGGTGGGGAAGAAAAGCTAGTCACTCTCGGGTACACGATGCTAGATTCCAGACGGATCTTGATGACTTCAAATCTCAGTCTGGGTACACCATCATTTTCAATGGTGGAGCAGTGAACTGGAAAAGTTCCAAACAAGCTACAACTGCTGTTTCGACAATAAAAGTTGAGTACATTGCTGGATCGGAAGTTGGTAAAGAAGCTGTCACGATTTCTGAGTTCCTGAAGGAACTAAGGGTAGTTCCGAGTACCAATTGTCCAATAACTATTTATTGTGACAATACTGGTGTAATTGCACAGACTAAGGAACCAAGATCAACAAACAGAAACAAGCATGTACTAAGGAAGTACCACATACTTAGGGAGATGGTAGAGACTGAAAAGATTAGATTAGACTATGTTCCCACAAACGATAATCTAGCTGATCCATTCACTAAATCATTAAGCTTAGTCAAACATAATGGTTATTTTGAGAATATGGGCATTAAATATGTTAAAAATTGGCTCTAGGCCAAGTGGGAGATTGAAAGTATATGTATGTCCTAGAGACAATCTATATTAGGATAAATGTACTTTATACACGTTCGTATTATTATTAATAGAGATTAATATTTTGGCATTTACAATTATTGAATTATTAGTTGATTGTTTATAATATTCTATAATATGCATTCCTAGAGGTTACGTTATTATTAATAATGTGAGATATTAATATTATAACGTAACTCTTAAAATAGTCTCGACTAATGATCATCGAGAATGGGATATCGATGATATGTGATAAGTCGACATGTGGTCTGCATCACATCCTTAGAGGATGTAGTATGTCTCACCTGCTACGAGTAATAGCTACTCGTGATGAACACATGGATACTTTGGAAGTATTGGTATACCCTGCTGATATACTGTTTGTTATACTTGTCTAAAGTATGATCAGCGTGTGGGAGATAGAAGTCCTTAGACTTGAGGTCAATGCGCACCCTGTCTACAAAGTAATAGATTTTGATCATGTCCTAAGCTCAAATGCCTTATAGGTTGAGATACGACTTGTATTGGGCACATTACGATGTGGATTAAAGGTGGTAGTTGAGCCAAGATTAGGATTCATTCCTCGAATGTATATTCGAGAGAACACTCAGCTTCTTAGTGATATTAGGTTGACTAAGTCGTTGGCCAACACAATAGACATATTTAGAATATGGTCTAGTTGTCAACTAATATAGATGAGATACAATGATTAAGCCATTTGGATAGACACTTGACAAATCCTAAGCTTGATCGGGTGTGTCGTGAATAAAATGATTTTATCTTACCATATAGAGGTTAAGTTTACTGTATTCGTGTAAACGTACTTTCACATATTGAGTTCGTCTTGCGGCACCGTCTAGGAGTTTCGCATAGACCTTAATTTGATTAATGTCGATATGTGAAGGCTTATAGGGTCACACTATGTCGATTTTCTTTTCGATCTAAGGTTGTATTGAGAGAGTATTAACTATTCGATTTAAAATTGAGATATTTAAATGAATAATGATTGTTTTAATTAATTCAAAATTAGATTTTGGATTTAATTAAAAATGTGCGGAAAATAAAATGTGACAGTGTAAGGCCACGTCAGCATCGCGACACCCACACCATAGGGCCCCGACGCCATGACCTAATATGTCTCGAATTTTAGGTCAGGCCCAAGGTCAAACCCTAATCTGATTTGACATAATTTTTCACCTATAAATTCAGACCTACACTTCATTACTCAATACACTTGATTTTCATATCATTATTCTAAGTCTTAGAGACACAGAATCAAAATACTCTCTCGAACCTCTGCCGGATTTCCTAGCTTTCCAAAGGAGGAATACATTGAATTTTGGATCTTGCAATCGAAATGGAATTCGCGTGCGCACCCACAGTTGATAAACATTCCAGATATTGTCAACATGCAAGTACCATTCAAGTCTTATGTTTACGGTTTTACCCTATAGTCAAACAATTCTACGTTTGTTGGGTTTAAACAAGTTTTCAATATCCACTGCGTACAACAACCCAACAAAATCCCTTCATCTAGTCCCAGCGCACCATGGACCATACGCCGCTCCCGGGCCACCATGCGCCATCTGAGCTGCAATCCGCTCCCGCGTCTTTATATCCCTAGACACCATGCACCATCCCAACCGCCATCCGCTCCCGCTTCTCTATTCCCTGACCACTATGCACCATCTGAGCTGACATTCGCTCCTACATCCATATATCTTGATTTAGAATTCCTTATCAAGTCATAAAATATGCTCTATCTACGATATTGACCAAGCATAGCCTATGATTCTGGATAATTTTGTAGAGTGGATGAAAGAAAAGCAAAGTTGACATCCACGTGATATGAGTTCTTCGTAAATGCTAATAAAAAGAATTTGAAGTGTGTGTGCGAGTTTTGCTTGCACGATTCACGACGGTCATTTAGTGTGAAGTTGGGTTTGTTTCTGCTATAGAACTGCATGCCTGAGGAAGGGTTGACAAATTTTTCTCGAGGGGTAAACACCAAGTATTTCCTGATAAATTCTTGTATAAACTTCTTGATTTTTGTTTTTTTTGTTATCTTCGTATAAGTTACAAACAAAATATCTGCTACATCTTTTTTTTAATTTACTTATTCCCTCATTTTGAAATTTCACAAGTTACATAGTGATATGGGTCATTTGATTCCTTTATGATAGTCCTACATTGAATGGAGTAATAAAACATCTTTGAGTGAAACTAATGTGATGTATCTGTTACTCTTTGATCCTGAGACAAAATCATCCAATATTTCAAAGTCAGCACATATGGACTTAAACTATGTTAACCCTTGCATTAGGCTATAGCTTCATTCCCTCCTCCCTTCTCTCTTTTCTAGAGCTTGTCCAAGTGATGAAATAGAGTTGAGATATGGTCCGGTAATCTACTCTCATGCACAATTTCTCAAAATTAGTCTTCATATATTCAAGGCCTTCCGGGCTTTGGTCTAGCGATAAGAGCGTACTAGTGATGTGTGGGTTAGGGCATATCAGGGGTTCCAACGGTTTCACAGACAAAACCTGATAAATAAGTGAAAAAAGGTAGAGGGATGAGCTCATCATCCATCGTGTGTCATCAGTATTTCTTGGTTATCCAAAAAAGAGTCGAAGGTTGATATTGGTATCCTCCACTAACATGACCAAAATTGTTTGTCCCTTTCATGTAAATTATTCGACATATCCTTCTTGAGCTCGAAGGGAGCCAAATCTTAGAACATGTTTCTTTTTACGGACAATCTATTCAAGAGTTTGGGTCCCTAATTCAATCTATTCATCTATGTCTGGGCTGTTGCTATCGGTTGTAGTCATGGTGAAGGGCTTCATATGTAGTGGAAATGCACCTAGACGGTGCCGTAAGACAAACTCAATATGTGAAGTATATCTACACGAATCCAGTAAACTGAACCTCTATGTGGGAAAATAAAATCCTTTCATTCTCGACGCACTCGATCAAGCTTGGATTTGCCAAGTGTCTATCCAAATGGCTTGATCATTATATCTCATCTATATTGGTTGACAACAAGACCATATTCTAGATATGTCTATTGCGTTGGCCAACGACTTAGTCAACCCAATATCACTGAGAAGCTGAGTGTTCTCTCGAATATACACTCGAGGAATGAATCCTAATCTTGGCTCAACTACCACCTTTAATCCACATCGTAATGTGTCCAATACAAGTCGTATCTCAACCTATAAGGCATTTGAGCTTAGGACATGATCAAAATCTATTACTTTGTAGACAGAGTGCGCATTGACCTCAAGTCTAAGGACTTCTATCTCCCACATGCTGATCATACTTTAGACAAGTATAACAAACAGTATATCAGCAGGGTATACCAATACTTCCAAAGTATCCATGTGTCCATCACGAGTAGCTATTACTCATAGCAGGTGAGACATACTACATCCTCTAAGGATGTGATGCAGACCACATGTCGACTTATCACATATCATCGATATCCCATTCTCGATGATCATTAGTCGAGACTATTTTAAGAGTTACGTTATAATATTAATATCTCACATCATTAATAATAACGTAACCTCTAGGGATGCATATTATAGAATATTATAAACAATCAACTAATAATTCAATAATTGCAAATGCCAAAATATTAATCTCTATTAATAATAATACGAACGTGTATAAAGTACATTTTTCCTAATATAGATTGTCTCTAGGACATACATATACTTTCAATCTTCTATTTGGCCTAGAGCCAATCTTTAACATATTTAATGCCCATATTCTCAAAATAACCATTATGCTTGACTAAGCTTAATGATTTAGTGAATGGATCAACTAGATTATCGTATGTGGGAACATAATCTAATCTAATCTCTTCAGTCTCTACCATCTCCCTGAGTATGTGGTACTTCCTTAGTACATGCTTGTTTTTGTTTGTTGATCTTGGTTCCTTAGCCTGTGCAATTACACCAGTGTTGTCACAATAAATAGTTATTGGACAACTAGCACTCGGAACTACCCTTAGTTCCTTCAGGAACTCAGAAATCGTGACAGCTTCTTTACCAACTTCCGATCCAGCAATGTACTCAACTTTTATTGTCAAAATAGCAGTTGTAGCTTGTTTGGAACTTTTCCAGTTCACTGCTCCACCATTGAAAATGAAGGTGTACCCAGACTGAGATTTGAAGTCATCAAGATCCATCTGGAATCTAGCATCAGTGTACCCAGTAGCAACTAGCTTTTCTTCCCCACCATAGACTAAGAAGTAATCTTTAGTTCCTCTAAGATACTTAAGAATACTCTTAACTGCTTTCCAGTGTTCTTCCCCAGGATTCTGCTGGAATTTGCAAGTCATACTAAGTGCAAATGCCATATCTGGCCTAGTACAGGTCATGGCATACATGATCGATCCTATAGTCGAAGCATATGGGATCCTCTTCATGTGTTCAAGTTCTATAGCATTAGGAATGTCCTTTTTAGATAACTTGATGCCTTGTCCCATAGGTAGACCGCATTTCTTGGAATTTTCCATAGAAAAACGTCTAAGCACTTTGTCTATGTAGACTGAATGTGACAGCCCCATCAATCTATTTGGTCTATCTCTATAGATCCTAATTCCCAGAATGTAGCGGGCTTCACCTAAATCCTTCATCATGAAGGTACTGGACAACCACTCCTTGATTGACTGCACGAGAGTCTTATTGTCTCCCATTATCAATATGTCATCTACATATATAATAATGAAGGCAATACTCCCATCCTTGCGTTTACTGTAAACACAGGGATCCTCTTTGCTTCTGACGAAATCAAATGACTTGATAGCCTTGTCAAAGCAAATGTTCCAACTCCTCGAGGCTTGCTTAAGCCTATAAATGGACTTTTGTAGCTTGAATACAACATTTGGTTTGGACTCAGACGAAAAACCCTCAGGTTGTTTTATATACACTTCATCAACTAGATTACCATTCAGGAAAGCGGTTTTGACGTCCATATGCCAAATGTCATAGTCATAATATGCATTTATTGCAAGCAAAATCCGAATGGACTTAATCTTAGAAAAAAGTGAAAATGTTTCATCATAATCAACCCCAGACCGTTAATTATAACCTTTAGCCACCAATTTTGCTTTATAAGTCTGTACTTTGCCAAATACATCGATCTTCTTCTTGAAGACCCATTTGCATCTTATGGGTTTAACCCCAGCTGGAAAATTAATCAAGTTCCACACTTGATTGATGTACATAGATTCCATCTCGGATTTCATGGCTTTTTGCCATCTTTTCGAATCAATGTCCAACATTGCTTCACTATAGGTTGTTGGCTCATCGTTATCGGGAACATCTATCTCAATGTGTGTTTCCATAAGTAGATTTAGTTTTTCAGGAGGACGATGAGTCTTAGTGGACCTACGGAGTTGATTGTTTTGCAGTTCAGTGCTTGGTATGTTCTGACAGTGAGAGGGTTCTTGTGTGTTGGATACTCCACTAACTTGAGAGCTTTCAAGAATATCATTTTCATGTATTTCCTGAATGGAAGGAGGTGCAACCATTGCATCTACTCCCAATGGATGTGTAGGAGGATCTTGCATTTCTGCATTGTTCCTCGTAACACTCCTACTGGCCAAAGGGCGTACTTGAAGTACCCAATCTTCGCCATATACTCCCACTGAATTCTTGCCTTGGTCATTCGGCAAGGATTCAACCTCCATGTTATATCGCGGTTCTTGAATTTCTTCAAGTTCTATCTCTATGCAACTATGTTCCTTGTAGATATATTCTTCTTCAAGGAAAGTTACGTTCCTGGGAACAATGATCTTATGTTCTCCAGGAAGATAGAAGTAGTATCCCTTAGTTTCCTTTGGATACCCCACGAAGTAACATTTCTCACTTTTAGATTCCAACTTGTCAGTGAGCATCTTCTTAACATATGCAGGGCACCCCCAGGGTCTCATATGTTTAAGAGCTGGCTTCTTGCCACACCATATCTCATATAGTGTCTTTTCTACTGACTTAGAAGGAACTTTGGTCAGAACATATATTGAGGTTTGTATAGTATGTCCCCAAAGATATGTCGGTAGAGCTGAGAAGCTCATCATGGATTGAACCATATCCAATAAGGTTCGGTTTCTCCTTTCGGCAACACCATTCATCTGTGGTGTTTCAGGAGGTGTCCATTCTGATTGGACTCCATGTAGATTTTAGTAATCTAGAAAATCATTGCTCAAGTATTCACATCCTTGATCCGATCGAAGGGTCTTGATACTTGTTGCAAGTTGCTTCTCTACTTCCGACTTGTACTCTTTGAACTTCTCAAAAGCCTCGAATTTATGTCTCATAAGATACACATATCCATACCTTGTGAAGTCGTCAGTAAAATTGATGAAGTAAGGGAAACCTCCCTTAGATTGAGTCGAGAATGGTCCACATACATCAGTATGTACCAACTCAAGCACCTTCTTGGCTCGCACACCCTTCCCAGAAAGTGGCTTGTTGGTCATCTTACCTTTCAAACAGGATTCACAGTTACCATAAGACTCCAAGTCAGATGGTTCGAGGTAGTCAAGCTTCCTTAACCTTGCTATCATTGTTTCGTTGATATGACCAAGTCTACAATGTCATAGGTAGGTAGAGTTTCTATTACTTATCTTAGCTCATTTATTTTGTACATTGAATATTTCTCGACTACATTTAGTGTATATAATCCATCCACAAGAGGAGTAGTACCATATATAACATTACCAGAAGGCAAATTTAATCTATAAGTTCCTACGCGCTTAGCATCCACTCGTGCTCCATTTCTGACGCGTAGGTCCACCTCTCTTGGTCTAACCTTCCTGCTGTCAGTTAGCCCCTACATATTGGTACAAATGTGTGAGCCACAAGCGATATCCAATACCCAGGAATGAGAGGTATTTATACACATATTTATTTCAATGACGTGCATACCTTGTCCACTAGAGGTAGAAACACATGGTGCTTTTCCTCCTCCTAGTGCAGTGCAGTCCTTCTTCCAATGCATCTTCTTGTTACAGTTGAGGCATACATCCTTAGCTGGATTCACCTTCTTCTTCTTCTTCACACCTCTTTTAGGCTTCGTAGCTGAGGGCGCAGTGAATGCTTTGCCTTTCTTCTTCTGCCATTCTTTACCTTTCGACTTGGGTCGGCTAGTAGAGCTCACCATGAACACAATTTTGCCTTTGGTAGTTGAAGATTTAAAGGTCTTGAGCATGTTATGCAGCTCCGGCAGACTCGCCTTCGTTCCGTTCATATTGTAGTTTACAATAAAATTCTCGAATGAACGAGGGAGAGAGTTCAGGATAAGGGTGGAAGCGACGTTTTTCTGCAGCTTTATACCAATCGAGGCCAGCCTTTCTATCAGTCCTATCATCTTCAACACATGCTGAGACACTTGCCCCCTTCATTTAGCTTACACATGAAGAGTTCCATCAACAACTTATATTCCATAGTTTGGGACGGAGAGTCATAGAGACTTTTTCTATAGGGGTGGTCGTATATCGGTTTATATCGGTTTTGTATCCGAAAAATATGAACCGAATAAAAATTGTTTTTTTTTTTAAAAAACGAATCCAGCTTTTAAAAAAAAATAATTGATATGTTCGGTTTATATCGCCGAACGTATCGGATTATATCGGTTTTTTTTGTGGGCAGGGGCGGGTCGAGTCATGGAATTTTTTATTTTTAAAAAAAATTGAATTTCCAAAACTGAAATTGACATTCGCACCTACACTATCATGAAATTTGAATCTATTGTGTATCGTGAGATGTTTACTAAAGAAAAAAAATTAGAAATCGATTTGGGGAAAAAGACAAATTGATTGGGAATACAAACGTTTTTTCTAAAAATTGGCTGCGCCAAACCGCCTTGTGGCGGTTTGGGCCGCCCCGTCTCAAAAAAATACCCAAAAAACGGGTAAAACGGACATCCGAGCGCAGAGTAATGACCATTTAATGTTTTACCAATTTACAACTACTTTCTCTTCCTACATTTTATGTCAATGCTTCCGTGATATGTTAATCAAGCTCATGCCGCATTAGACTTCCATAAAAGCTTCATAGATTGGTTTCAATGGCTATGATTCAAGAGATAGTAGTAGCCTAAAATAAAAAATAAGATTAATTACATATTTAATTTAGTTTTTCGGTGCGGTTCGTATCCAAAATTAAAAAACCGAACCGAATCACTAAATCCTGATTCGGTTCTATTTTTCAAAAAATCGGTTTTATAAAAAAAAACTGAGAAAAAACCGAACCGAATTTTGGTTCGGTTCGGTTTTTTCGGTTCTCCGGATTTTTTGCCCACCCCTACTTTTCAAGTGTTCGAGCATTTCGTTAGGGCCCATGTTTTCGTGTTATCTCTTAAGCTCCACTGACATGGAAGACAACATCACGCACTGTGCTGAAGTGGCATCATCTAGGTTCTTCTGGTAGGCTACCTTATCGAATGTGACATATTCTGCAAAATCCTCGGTAGGGACTGTGGGTAATACTTTGTCCAATACATATTCTATCTTTTCTTGCCTTAGAACAATTCTCGGATTCCTTAGCCAGTCCAGATAGTTGGGTCCAGTAAGTTTGTTCATTTCAATCAACATTTTCAATCATAGGCTCGACATTTTGATAATCTGAAGAGTTAGATAGACAACAAATTAAACTCAAATTTATTTCCTATTATAAACAATCGTTTAGGCTAATCAACATGGACTTTTGTTTAATTAGCTTCCACTATTTTAACATACTTCTACGACCCCATGGTAGAATACGAACATATATTAATTTAAGGTCATGATGGGCCAAGATCCAAGCCTATGCTATCTCCGCATTTGCTTTGGCTGATAACTTCAATAAGACATCTTGGTAGGTTCTAAATCAATTTCAAAACTTATTATCAACTCTTGGTTGATCAAATATTATATTTAATCTTGCGTCCTTAGATTAGTCCGACACTTTGGCTCCAAGATTTGTCTAAGCAAGTCAACCCCATTACACGACTGTGTTTATGTATCTAAGTAAATTTGGCCTTTGTGAGCAAACACTTTGGTGTAAATACTCATAAAAGTTTATCATCTATCTTTACATTCAAAATACATCTATGAAAGAGTCTGGGTCCTCGTAGACTTAGAGCAAATGCTTTGGCATAAATACTCGTATCGCCGAAAAGGATCTTGCACTCTAACAATTATAATGGACGACGTGTTTTAATATAGACTTGTATTTAAAATTTGGGGAACATTTTAGTTTCTGGGATTTTAACCAAGATCAACAATTTGTGTCATATCAATATGACATTTAATCATGCAATTTCTAAAAACACATTTAGTTGAGAACTATCAACCCAATAGGCATGATATAAGATGGTTTGATCAGTTACTGGGGGCCTATCCAGTCAGTTATAGCGGACATTATGCTAATAATTAAATGTACGCATTTAAACACTTAGCATATAGTTCGTATATTATTCAATAATATGTAATTAATAATAATCATGTGTTAACTTATTTGAAAAATTAATTACAGATTTTCCAGAATTTAAATTAATTACATATTTACCCCAAAGGACCAAATCTGCTTATTTGAAAAAGTTTTAATTTCAGATTTTGAAAAAGTTTTAATTCCACCATGGAGTCGCGGCGCCTCCGTCTCAGAAACACAAAATCTGCATTTCTGAAACCCTAAAACTGGTTCAGGCTCAGATTTGCAAATTCATCTTCATTACCCTTCACTATCAAACAACACGTTCATCGACCATCATCCAATCCCTTCTCGTTCTTCGCTTCAGTGCACCATATTCGCAATGAACCGGTTACGCACATCGACTTTGAAGAGTTAGATCAGAATGACTTCCTCGATTACATCATTGTTTAATAGTTTGGGAGACAAGTATGATGTGCCTTTAAGATATTAGGTTTTCAAGCTTTAAACGACATAAAATTTCAGATTTAAACAAATTATAACCCATATTATTATCAATGATTACTACATAATCACACAAAATAGCCCTGGCTCTGATGCCACTGTTAGTTTTCGTTGGGTTCGTCTACGCATCGGAATTTGAAAGTTTTGTGTTTCAAACCCAACAAGCGACGAACTGTAGGATGATTATGTAGTAATATAAAACACGTCAATACATAACATGTATATAACCGTAATACTTTGATAGAATACTTACGGTTTGGAAACTCTTGAGTCTTTTAGTAATTTCTGAGGGTGCGCACGCAATTGATCCTCGACAGCAAGTTCCAAGAACTCTGATGTATACCTCCTTCGAACAACTTGGAAATTCGACAGAGGTTCAAGAGAGAGTTTTATTCTAGGTCTCTAAGACTTAGAATAATATATGAATAATGTGTCAAATAATGAATGAGGAGGTGCTCTATATATAGGTGAAATTAGGGCAAAATTCAGATTTTGGGTTGGGCTCAAAGCCTGGCCCAAAATGTCACGACCCGACCCGACGGGCCGCGACTAACCGCCCTAATGACGTCATTATACTAACCTGTCACACATAATCCAACTAACACTTAATGAGTCTGAAATCCAGCAACATAACGCTGCAATAACAACATATGCCAGGGTAGGCAAGCCGATAAGGCTGCCTTTACCCCCGAATGTACCTACCTCCTGAGCAGTCACAACAAGCCAACACAATACAACAGGCAAGCCGACAAGGCTGCCACTAGATAATGTCATATATACACGGGGACACCCCAATACAGAGTACAATAGCATGACTGACCAAAACAGAGTTATAACCCTTACATAAGTACAACCCACAACTGTCTACAGACCTCAACAAGAAGGATAACGACATATGACGGGACAGGGCCCCGTCGTGCCCCTAAATATACAAAAGTCAAAATAATAGGGTTCTGTACCCAAAATGACAAAGCTCTGAATCAAAAGAGCTTCCCAACCTGCTGAGTAGGAACCTGGGCCTGAGGTTCACCAAACTAAAAACGTGTACCTGCGGGCATGAAACGCAGCCCCCCAAGGAAAGGGGGTCAGTACGAAATAATGTACTGAGTATGTAAAACACGAAATGCTGTAAAAGAGGTCATAAGTGGCCAACAGAAAATAGGAGATCAGTATAAAAATCAGGATACAAATCCAAATGTGCCATAAACAATAAAAGTCAGCTGTGCCTTATAAAAATGAGAGTCAAGTCAAGAAAACATGTGTGCCTGTCCATATACATATATATATATATATCTGTAATTTAACTCGGCCGAATAGTGCGGGACTCGGTGGAATCATATCATAACCCGGCCCATACTGGGACTCGGTGAAGTTATATCGTAACCCGGCCCATGCTGGGACTCGGTAAAGTCATATCGTAACCCGGCCCATGCTGAGACTCGGTAAAGTCATATCTCATCTATGGATCCATCCTACGTAACCCGGCCCTCTAGTGAGGGTCTCGGTGAAAAAATGCAGGGCTGTGCACGAACATAACCCGGACCGGGACTCGGTGAGGTGAAGTAATAACACTTAGCACGAGTAGATATCATGAGTAACCATATGCAAGTAAAAATTATCATTTGACTCTCAATAAAATCATTATAATAATGTCATAATAAACTCTTTGCTGAAAAATCATAGGCAGTTCTCATAACAATCCTCTTTAGGAATTAAAATGTATAAGAATCAAGTACGTCCGCCGTACTTTCATTAAATCATGCCAAAAGAAAGAAGTAAGGGTTTCACATACCTTTTAGACGAACTAATCCACCCAATATTAGAATATGCCTCGTTATAGAACTTCAACCTATAATAATGGTAATACGTTCGTTAATTCTATGATTACTAGCATACTTTATATCGAATAACGACTTCTTATTCTATAAAAATTCGGGCAGCACTTCCCCCGATTATACATGTTTTCACAACTTCCAAACGAGGCTAATAACATCAATAACCAAGCACCAATTAAGGGCACAACCAAAACAGCAACAAAGGGGATTTACACACCCACTTCTCATGTAAATTTAGCCTCTTAATCCACATTAAAACAACCCACAAAAACAGTCCATGTTCCAACAACAACGAGGGTAGAATGTGAAGCCTTTCTACACCCTTATTCCTTTAGGACTTACATTAGCAATTACCACACCTAAATATGCATAATGGTAACTAAATTTTCAGCATTATAACACCACAAAACAGTCCCTAAAACAGTCCATATACATCACAACATGTCCAACAATTTCATGCAAGTTCTTGGCCACAACATGTCATAATTCCATAACTCTTACCTTAATTCCTAAAATCCAATTTCGTATTTCAATACTTCCATATAACTAATTCCAACTAAATATCAATGTTTCCTTTCAATTTCATCCTGCAATTAGTGACAATAATCAACGAATCCAATAACACCAAAATATGTCCCAAATCGGCAACTAGCCCAAAATTGTCACATGTAATGCTTAAATTCTAATTTTTTCTTAACACAAATTCATATCCTTAATTCTAACAACATGCATTCCAATTATATTATATAAAGAAAAATTTTATACCTCAAATTTCGTCAAAAACAGTCCACAATTTTCTGCCCACTGCTTGTCCGAAAATCCCCACTATTTTCGTATTTCTTTCCCTTTTTTGTTCACTTCTTCAACTCCAATTGACATGCAAGTGTTCTGCAATGTTAAGCCATCATCTCTACACATTTTTCTTCCAAAATTTCATCCAAAATCTCAAAATTTCTGGGCTAAAGTTTCGGCCAACAGTGACTGTTTTTGCCACTGTTTTTGGTGTTATTTTGTTTCTAATTTTTGGTGAAAAATGTAGTCTAGAAAGAGAAGATAAAAACCTCAAATTTGGCTATGGGGTTGGGGGGGGGGGTTCTCGGCTGGGGTATGGGGGAGGAGAGGAGATGAGAGTTTGTTTTAAGTTTTGAATGAAGAAGATGAAAGAATGTAGGTTAATAAAAATTTTTGGATTTTTAATATTACACTTTGGCCCCCAAGTTCTTCAATTAATAAATCTTAAACCCACTTATTTTAATTCTCGAGAATTTCATAAAGCCTCGTATCCTCAATGTCATAATTTTTATAATAATACTATTCCATAACTCCATTGGAATAAATTCAACTATTAGGATTAATTCTCGTCGTCACATGTATAGCAATAAAGAAAACTATTCCGGGATAACATCCGTTTATACACTAATTTCCCGTATTAACATATGTAAGTGTTCCTTATATTCAATATCCGAATCTCACTTCCTTAATGACGTTCTTAATTATCGTCTTAATCTTACGATGTGTAACATTCTTCCCCCCTTAGAAACATTCGTCCTCGAATGTTCATAATAGGTCTTATGCTAGAAAAATTTCGGCAGAGTCTCCTTTATAACTATGTCTATCCACCTATATTCATCAAACCAACAGGTGCCACACAGGGCCACAATATATCACTCATAAACAATTCCCAATTACCATAATCAAATAAGGAGTTAAATTACATTACCTGGAGTCATAGAGAACAAGTAAGGATATTTCTTCTTCATTTCATCTTCTGCCTCCCAAGTCATTTCCTCCCTATTGTTGTTCCTCCACAATACCTTGACGGGAGCCACATCCTTCGTCCATAATCCCCTGACCTGGCGATCAAGTATGGCTACGGGACTTTCCTCGTAGGACAGCTCATCTGTCACCTGGATGTCATCTACTGGGAAGACTCTGGAAGGATCACCAATACACTTATGCAGCATAGGTACATGGGAGACTGGATGTATTGCTTCTAAATCAGGCGATAGATCCAACTCATAGGCAACCTTGCCTATCCTACGAATGATCTGGTAAGGCCCGATGTAGCTTGGGCTAAGCTTCCTTTTCTTGCCAAACCTCATCATACCCTTCATGGGTGACACCTTTAGGAACACCCAATCATCAACCTGAAACTCTAAGTGTCGACGTCGATTATCAGCATATGACTTCTGTCGACTCTGTGCTGCTAATAACCTTTCCTGAATGAGTTTCACCTTATCAACAGCTTGATGAACCATGTCTGGGCCAATCAACTTAGTCTCACCTACATTAAACCAACCAATAGGTGACCTGCACTTCCTCCCATAGAAAGCCTCATACGGTGCCATCTGGATGCTAGAATGGTAGCTATTTTTATAAGCAAACTCAATGAGTGGTAAATGGTCATCCCAACTACCTCTGAAGTCAATAATACAGGCCCTCAGCATATCCTCTAATGTTTGGATAGTACGTTCTGCCTGCCCGTCCGTCTGAGGGTGAAAGTTGTGCTGAGACTCACCTATGTCCCCAATCCCTTCTGGAATGATCTCCAGAAGTTAGTTGTAAACTGAGCTCCTCGGTCTGATATAATAGATGTGGGAACTCCGTGCAGTCTCACTATCTCCCCGATGTACAGCCTAACATAGTATTCAGCTGAGTAAGTAGTCCTAACTGGAAGAAAATGGGCTGATTTCATCAGCCTATCCATGATAACCCATATGGAATCACACTTCCGCTGAGTGCGAGGTAAGCCTGTAATGAAGTCCATATTGATCACTTCCCACTTCCAAGTCGGGATCTCGATCTCCTGTAATAATCCACCAGGCTTCTGATGCTCAACCTTAACCTGCTGACAATTCGGGCACTGGGCAACAAATTCTGCGATGTCTCTTTTCATGCCATCCCACCAATACAAGCATCTAAGGTCATGGTACATCTTCATCGACCCTGGGTGAATGGAATAACGGGCATTGTGTGCCTCTCCCATAACCTGTTGATGTAGCCCTGCAACATCATGTACACATAATCTGCCCTCATACCTCAGCACATCATCAGGTGTAACCTCAAATAAAGTCTTCCCCTTTCGGAGAGCTGCATCTCTATATCGGGCCAGAACAGGATCCTCATACTGACGTCTCTTTACCTCTTCCACGATAAAGGACTCCGCAACATCCCGAATAAGAACCCCGCTATCTTCCGAATCCGCTAACCGGACTCCAAGACTCGCTAGCCTATGTATCTCATGAACCATCTTCCTTCTGTCTGGCTGCACATCCGTCAAGCTACCCATGGATCTACGGCTAAGAGCATCTGCCACAACATTGGCTTTTCCCGGGTGATACAAAATATCAACATCATAGTCCTTTAGCAACTCTAACCACCGCCTCTGCCGTAGGTTCAACTCCTTCTGCTTAAAGATATATTGAAGACTCTTGTGATCCGTATAAATATCAATATGAATCCCATACAAATAATGTCTCCAAATCTTCAAGGCATGAATCACCGCTGCTAGCTCCAAATCATGAGTGGGATAATTCTTTTCATGCTTTCTGAGCTGTCGGGAGGCATAAGCTATAACTTTGCCATGCTGCATCAACACACAACCTAGCCCAATACCTGAAGCATCACAATAGATGACATAACCATTCGGTCCCTCGGGAAGAGTCAGAACTGGATCCGTAGTCAACTTATCCTTCAACAACTGGAAACTGTGCTCACAAGCATCCGTCCAAACTTAGCTGCCTTCTGGGTTAGCCTAGTCAAAGGCGCTGAGATCGAGGCAAACTTCTCCACAAACCTTCTGTAATACCCTGCTAGCCCCAGAAAACTGCGCATCTCAGTAGGTGTTGTAGGTCTCGGCCAAGTCTTCACCGCCTCAATCTTCTGTGTATCCACCCGAATACCATCAACCCCGATAATATGCCCCAAGAATGCCATCGAAGTCAACCAGAACTCACACTTGGAAAACTTAGCATACAACTGCTGGTGCTGGAGGACCCTAAGTACCGTCCTCAAATGGTCTGCATGCTCCTGCTCTGAACGGGAATAAACCAGGATATCATCAATGAATACAATGACGAACATGTCTAAGAAGGCCTGAATACCCGGTTCATCAAATCCATAAACACTGCTGGAGCATTGCAGTCCAAAAGACATCACCCTAAACTCATAATGTCCATATCGGGTTCTGAATGCTGTCTTTGGAATATCTGCCTCCCTTACCCGCACCTGATGATAACCTGACCACAAGTTTATCTTCGAGAAGCACTTAGCACCCTGTAACTGGTCAAATAAATCATCAATCCTGGAAAGGGGGTACCTGTTCTTGATGGTTACCTTGTTCAGCTGCCTATAATCAATACACATCCGCAGTGATCCATCTTTCTTCCTCACAAATAACACTGGTGCTCCCCATGGAGATGTACTCGGCCTAGTAAAGCCTTTCTCCAACAAGTCTCTCAGCTACTCCTTCAACTCCTTCAGCTCTGCAGGAGCCATTTTATAAGGAGGAATGGATATAGGTTGGGTACCTAGCAATACATCTACACTAAAATCTATCTCCCGCTCTGGAGGGAGACCTGGAAGATCATCTGGGAATATATCCGGAAACTCACTAACTACCGGAACTGATTGAAGAGCCAGTACCTCTACTTCTGTATCATGCACCCGAACCAAATGATAGATACAATATTTTCTGACCATCTTCCTTGCCTTGAGGTATGAAATAAACTTACCCCTCGGCGATCCTGCATTCCCTTTCCATTCTATAACTGGCTCGTCTGAAAACTGAAACCGAACCAACTTCTCCCTACAATCAACGTTGGCAGAACAAGAAGCCAACCAATCCATACCCATAATGACATCAAAGTGGGTCATAACCAACTCTATCAAATCTGCTAAGGTATGACGGTTATATATCACCACCGAACAATTTTTATACACACGCTCAGCTATAACCGAATCTCCTACTGGTGTAGCTACCTCAAACGGTTCTATCGGCTCAGGTTCTATCCCTATTCTATTAGCAACAAGAGGGGATATGTAGGACAAGGTGGAACCTGGATCTATCAAAGCATATACATTACAGAAAAAGACCGATAGTATACCTGTAACAACATCTGGTGACGCCTCCTGATCACGTCTACTGGCCAAAGCATTCATGCGGTTCGAAGGACCGCCGGAACTAGAAAATCTACCACGACCTCTGCCACGGCCTGCTGGTGTCTGAATACCCTGCCCGGTGGGGCGCATAGCTATAGATGATGACGAACCAGCACCCGACCCCGTAGGCCGAGCCATCCCACCTGAACCACCCATGTTGGGACACTCTCTCATCATATGGCCCTGACGGCCGCAAGAGAAGCAAGTACCTGTGGTCGAATGACATTCCCTAATATGAAGATTACCACACTGAGAGCACCCAGGATAAGGTGGCCTCAACTGACTAGAGCCCCTATCCCTCTGAGAACCCGAAGCCCTGGAGCTCTGTCCGGCTCCTGAATACCCGGGGAGGTCGAACCTCCTGCCCGTAGACTGTAGAGGAGCACTCTGTGCTGGCTGAGATGAATATCTGACCTGCTGCTGGAACTGTCTGCCTCGAGACTCACCGGAATAAGCTGCCGACCTAGCCCTCTTATGCTGGTCCCTGTCATGACCTCGTCTCGTCCGTCGCGCCCTCTATATCGGTCCTCAACCCCCGTGCGTATGCACGGATACGAGCAATATCCATACCCGGCTGAAGAGCCACCGCCATACAACCATCAATCAGATAATGGTCCAGCCCCATCACAAAGCGATGCACCCTGTCTGCCATATCTGCTACAATAGTGGGTGCCTATATGGCCAATGAATCAAACTCCAGGCTATACTCACGAATGGTCCTGCCACTCTGCCTCAACTGTAAGAATCTGTCCACTCTAGCTCTCCTCATCTCTTGAGGCAAGAAGTGACCAAGGAAGGCCTCTGTAAACTGATCCCATGTAGCTGGAGGAACATCCTCTCCCCTGGACAACTCCCAAGACTCATACCAGTTTGTAGCTATATCCCGCATCCTATACGAATCCAACTCCACAGACTTAGTCTCCGAAGCCCTGATTACCCTCAAGGTACGCTGCATCTGCCAGATAAACTCCTGCGGGTCCTCCTCGGGCTGAGACTCGAAAAACTCTGGAGGGTTACAACTCAAGAAATCACGAACCCTTAAACTATCTGCTCTGGGGCAAACTCCTGGTCCCTGTCTATAAGTCTGCCCTGCCACTAACCTAGTCAGCAGCTGCACTGCATCTCTCATGGCTCTGTCCTCTGTCCCAGGCTGAGGAGCTGGAGACTCAGGTGCTGGGGCCTCGGAAACTGGTGATGTTGCCCCATGAACTGGAGCCTCTGGTGGTGGCGACAAAGCAGAGCTCGTCAACTGGGGCACAGTCTCCGGCATAGACTGAGTACGGGACCTGGTAACTCTCTGAATCCGACTAGTAACTCCCGCCGTAGGCTTGCCCTTCTGGGCTGCTATCGCCTTCTTCGGAGGCATAACTGTAAACATAGTAAGTCGTCAGAAAGGAATTATCCTAATAACATAGCTCTATTGCACGATCTAAGAGATGAAAGAATAGAAACCAATCCTAAATGCCCTGCAGCCTCCTGCATATAAGTATGGTGCACAACATACCCATACGCAAGACTCTACTAGCCACGGTCTGTAGACATTCCGAGGACTAACTGCTCTGATACCACTTTTGTCACGACCCGACGGGCCGCGACTAACCGCCCTATTGACGTCATTATACTAACCTGTCACAAATAATCCAACTAACACTTAATGAGTCTGAAATCCGGCAGCATAACGCTGCAATAACAACATATGCCACGGTAGGCAAACCGACAAGGCTGCCTTTACCCCCGAATGTACCTGCCTCCTGAGGAGTCACAACTAGCCAACACAATACAACAGGCAAGCCGACAAGGCTGCCACTATATAATGTCATATATACACGGGGACACCCCAACACAGAGTACAATAGCATGACTGACCAAAACAGAGTTATAACCCTTACATAAGTACAACCCACAACTGCCTACAGACCTCTACAAGAAGGATAACGACATATGATGGGACAGGACCCCGTCGTGCCCCTAAATATACAAAAGTCAAAATAATAGGGTTCTGTACCCAAAATGACAAAGCTCTGAATCAAAGGAGCTTTCCAACCTGCTGAGTAGGAACCTAGGCCTGAGGTTCACCAAACTGAAAACCTGTACCTGCGGGCATGAAACGCAGCCCCCTGAGAAAAGGGGGTCAGAAAGAAATAATGTACTGAGTATGTAAAACATGAAATGCTGTAAAAGAGGTCATAAGTGGCCAACAGAAAATATGAGATCAGTATAAAAATCAGGATCCAAATCCAACTATGCCATAAACAATAAAAGTCAGTTGTGCCTTATAAAAATGAGAGTCAAGTCAAGAAAACATGAGTGCCTGTCCATATACATATATATATATCTGTAACGTAACCCGGCCCACTAGTGCGGGACTCGGTGGAATCATATCATAACCCGGCCCATACTGGGACTCGGTGAAGTCATATCGTAACCCGGCCCATGCTGGGACTCGGTAAAGTCATATCGTAACCCGGCCCATGCTGGGACTCGGTAAAGTCATATCTTATCTATGGATCCATCCTACGTAACCCGGCCCTCTAGTGAGGGTCTCGGTGAAAAAATTCAAGGCTGTGCACGAGCATAACCCGGCCCGGGACTCGGTGAGGTGAAGATGTAACACTTAGCACGATTAGATATCATGAGTAACCATATGCAAGTAAAAATTATCATTTGACTCTCAATAAAATCATTATAATAATGTCATAATAAACTCTTTGCTGAAAAATCATAGGCAGTTCTCATAACAATCCTCTTTAGGAATTAAACTGTATAAGAATCAAGTACGTCCGCCGTACTTTCATTAAATCCTGCCAAAAGAAAGAAGTAAGGGTTTCACATACCTTTTAGACGAACTAATCCACCCAATATTAGAATATGCCTCGTTATAGAACTTCAACCTATAATAATGGTAATACGTTCGTTAATTCTATGATTACTAACATACTTTATATCGAATAACGACTTCTTATTCTATAAAAATTCGGGCAGCACTTCCCCTGTTTATACATGTTTCCACAACTTCCAAACGAGGCTAATAACATCAATAACCAAGCACCAATTAAGGGCACAACCAAAAAAGCTACAAAGGGGATTTACACACCCACTTCTCATGTAAATTTAGCCTCTTAATCCACATTAAAACAGCCCACAAAAATAGTCCATGTTCCAACAACAACGAGGGTAGAATGTGAAGCCTTTCTACGCCTTTCTACACCCTTATTCCTTTAGGACTTACATTAGCAATTTCCACACCTAAACATGCATAATGGTAACTAAATTTTCAGCATTATAACACCACAAAACAGTCCCTAAAACAGTTCATATACATCACAACATATCCAACAATTTCATGCAAGTTCTTGGCCACAACATGTCATAATTCCATAACTCTTATCTTAATTCCTAAAATCCAATTTCGTATTTCAATACTTCCATATAACTAATTCCAACTAAATATCAATGTTTCCTTTCAATTTCATCATGCAATTAGTGACAATAATAACAACAATAACCAACGAATCCAATAACACAAAAATCTGTCCCAAATCGGCAACTAGCCCAAAATTGTCACATGCAATGCTTTAATTCCAATTTTTCCTTAACACAAATTCATATCCTTAATTCTAACAACATGCATTCCAATTATATTATAGAAAGAAGAATTTTATACTTCAAATTTTGTCAAAAACAGTCCACAATTTTCGGCCCACTGCTTGTCCGAAAATTCCCACTGTTTTCGTATTTCTTTCCCTTTTTTGTTCACTTCTTCAACTCCAATTGACATGCAAGTGTTCTACAATGTTAAGCCATCATCCCTACACGTTTTTCTACCAAAATTTCATCCAAAATCTCAAAATTTCTGGGCTAAAGTTTCGGCCAGCAGTGGTTGTTTTTGGTGTTGTTTTGCTTCTAATTTTTGGTGAAAAATATAATTTAGGAAGAGAAGATAAAAACTTCAAATTTGGCTATGGGGTTAGGGGGGGGGGGGGGTTCTCGGCTGGGGTATGGGGGAGGAGAGGAGAGGAGAGTTTGTTTTAAGTTTTGAATGAAAAAGATGAAAGAATGTAGGTTAATAAAAAAAATATGGATTTTTAATATTAAACTTTGGCCCCCAAGTTCTTCAATTAATAAATCTTAAACCCACTTCTTTTAATTCCCGAGAATTTCATAAAGCCTCGTATCCTCAATGTCATAATTTTTATAATAATACTATTCCATAACTCCATTGGAATAAATTCAACTACTAGGATTAATTCTCGTCGCCACATGTATAGCACTAAAGAAAACTATTCCGGGATAACATCCGTTTATACACTAATTTCCCGTATTAACATATGTAAGTGTTCCTTATATTCAATATCTGAATCTCACTTCCTTAATGACGTTCTTAATTATCGTCATAATCTTACGAGGTGTAACACAAAACGAACAATCCAATCTGATTTGGCCTGCTGCCCAATTAGCGTCACGGGTCTGCCCATTGGCCGCCGCGGCGCCTCACCCTTTTCACAAAATATTTTCAGCACATTTTAATTAAATCCAAAATTCAATCTTGACTTAATTAAATAATTTTCATCAAATAGAAATTATCTCATAGTTATTAATAATTTATCGAATATTTAACACTTTCTCAATACACCTTTAGATCAAAGAAACAATTGATATAGTGTTACCCTACAGATATTCACATATCAACACTAATCATATTAGGGTCTACACGGAACTCCTTGACGGCGCTGTGAAACGAACTCAAAATGTGAAGTATATTTACACGAATCCAATAAACTGAACCTCTATGTGGGAAGATAAAATCCTTTCATTCTCGACGCACTCGATCAAGCTTGGATATGCCAAGTGTCTATCCAAATGGTTTGATCATTATTTATCATCTATATTGATTGACAACAAGACCATATTCTAGATATGTCTATCGCGTTGACCAACGATTTAGTCAACCCAATATCACTGAGAACCTGAGTGTTCTCTCGAATACACTCGAGGAATGAATCCTAATCTTGGCTCAACTACCACCTTTAATCCACATCGTAATGTACCCAATACAAGCCGTATCTCAACCTATAAGGCATTTGAGCTTAGGACAGGATCAATGTATATTACTCTATAGACAAGGTGTGTATTGACCTCAAGTCTAAGGACTTCTATCTCCCACACACTGATCATACTTTAGACATGTATAACAAACAGTATATCAGCAGGTTATACCAATACTTTCAAAGTATCCATGTGTCCATCACGAGTAGCCATTACTCGTAGCAGGTGAGACATGGTACATCCTCTAAGGATGTGATGCAGACCACATGTCGACTTATCATATATCATCGATATCCCATTCTCGATGATAATTAGTCAAGGCTATTTTAAGAGTTACGTTATAATATTAATATCTCACACTATTAATAACAACGTAACCTCTAGGAATGCATATTATAGAATATTACAAACTATCAACTAATAATTCAATAATTGCAAATGCCAAATTATTAATCTCCATTAATAATAATACGAACGTGTATAAAGTACATTTGTCATAATATAGATTGTCTGTAAGACATATATATACTTTCATTGTGCTCTCTAACACATGGTCCCCTGTATGTGTGGCTATATCTAGAACAAACCCTTGTCTCGATCGTACCAATAAAAAAAGTAAGAACAAAATGAAATAGATAGAGGAGAGTTGCAGTAAATTGACGGTTACGTAAATAAGGTAGTCGCGTGAAATAGTTACTTATTAGAGTGAAGGAATCTCATGCATTCCACACATTCTTTGGTGCTAAATTCATAATTAATCTCAATTAGTTTAGGTTTGGAATATAGTTAATTGATTGATAATTGTTTGTTTGAACAAGGAAATGTGAAATAAAATAAATAAATAAATAGGTCTAGCCACTGAATTAGAAATAAGCGTGTGGCTAAATTCAACACAAATCCTTGCCTCTGTCATAACCAAAAGAAGAAAAATAAAATTAAGAATCAATAAACAAAGGAGAGTTGCAGGAAGTTAACGGTTAAGTAAATACGATAGTAGCAACATGAAGAATATTCTGAATAGAATGGAATTGATATAAATGATAAGGGATCTTTCCTTTTCTTCGGTTTAACTATCTAATATCCAGGATTTATCACTTTGACTAATGTAGATTTGGATTGCGTAAGGCTCATTTAAGGAGGAAATGCTCTCTAGTTACCAGAAATTTTCATTCCAGAGTTACAACTCAAGACATCTAATTAAGGGTGGAGAGATCTCATGCAATCCACCATATTCCGTGACGTTAAGTTCACAACTGATCTCAACTAGTTTTAGTTTATTATGTAACTGATTGAGTGATTATTTGAAAAAGGAAATATAAAAGGAAAATGCATAAAAACACCACTATATACTTGTCCCCAATTACTAGCAACACACTTATACTTTGTAGATGTCCTATCACCTCTTTGAATTATTTTAAACTTAGAATAATTATCACCCTAACTGTATACACGTCTTTCTGGCACGTGAGAAATTAATTAAACGTTTTGGTGTCTTTTGTCCACATAATAGTCAAATTAAACCTACTTTGACTCAAGTCAAAAGATTATCTTCCCCAACTTCATTTCCTCCATTTTTGAAGAGCTCTAAAGCTCTAATCTGAATGATAAATCAACAAGACCCAAAATTAAGAAATTAAAAAGGCACACACAAGACTGAAAACCTTAACCATATAACCACAAACTCATTTGGCAAGAAGCTAGTAAGACAGAAAACTAGGGAAAAAAAATTAGTTAAAGAAGAATGTAAAGAGAAGGAAAGCAAACATCATACAATTATGTGGACAACTGTCGCGAGCCCTTTTCAGGAATCGTGGTGGCACCTACATAATTCACCGGTAAACGAATCACTCTCAATCATTCACAAGACATGATATAAATAAAAGCGAAAGATAACAAATACTACATAAGCTGTCTCATAATATAAATACGAAAAAATGAATAAATCTGATACACCAAAACATCCTCAAGCGATCTAGTCAGTAGATACAAGAGCACTAATAAATTCGATACAAGTCTGAATAGACATGCAGACCAAAACCAACATAAATAGTCTAAGAAAGTATGTCATGTCTCTCAAATGCAACAAAAGACTGAAATAGAGATAACACTCGAGAGTATGCTGGAGATAGCATCTTCACCCTGAATGCTGGAGATCCACTACTCGAACTCAGCCACGTAGTGCTGCGGGGTAGAAGAAACTGAATCTGCATCCAAAAGAATGCAGTAAGTGTAGCATGAGTACACAACGCACCCCCGTATACATCATAGGCAGACAACGACGGAAAATACATAATCAGAGATAAATACCAAATTGACATCAAGTAATCCTATACTAACAGTCCAATAATCCAAGTAAATCACATAACTCAAAATTGTTCGTAGAGTTCAACAAAAATTCAAGTATCAAGTGGCATGTAAACCCTTCAAATTCCAGAATCCATTTATTTATCAATAACTACTTCAAATACAGTCCAATCACAGTTTATCAATGAAATGAAATAAATATGTATGATATGAATACAATGCATATGCAAGGTACCTTACTCAACCTGTTATACATTACGTCAAGATTTTATTATGATACGTACACCCATGGGGGACCCGTGAAGTCCATATAGCACTCCTAGCCAGCCGAAATTTCACACACGAATCTGACTAGATCCCCAAACTCATTTTCGAGCCTTATCATATTGCAGGCATGCAACTCCGCTTCCCGTGTATCAATATTATCTCAATGTGCCATAATCTCATGGTATTCTTTCCTTCCGACCTCTTGGACCCACAACATATCCATACCACTCTCATACACAAGGCAATATATCATGATATAATAAGATGCAATCAAGTATAGAGATGACATGTCACATGCTTACATGATTTAACAACACATTTACATAATTCAAGTCAGAATCAAGATATCATATCAAAAGCATATGTGATGAGTAAACAAATAATAGCAAATATGGCGACAAGCCCAAATAAGCAGCAGTCAGATCCAGCACAAGGCTGATTCCCCAAATCACTCATCATCACAATTCAATATCGATACACGCTCAAACGTTCATCACAATCGGCTGATTGGGACCCCCAAACACGCCAAATACCCCTCAATATTTATAATTAATTATGCACTTCTATCGAAGTCTCGAAAAATTGAATCGTAGCCTACCTCTAGGAAGAACAGAAATGCTACACGATCAAGCCTCGATGATAGTCTTGCCCTTCCTCTGCGCCTCATGATAATCAAAGTCTAATCATGCATATTATATCGTTAATATAAGGCTAACACAACATGAAACAAGACTTTAAATACCCCTCCCGGGCCCACGCTACCAAAACTCGAACTTTAATAATCAACTACTAAGAACACATACTAAGTAGTCAAATTCTTAAGTTAATTAGAAATCTATACACATTTGAATCCTCAATTGGACAATAATAAAAAAGCCCCAATTTGAAACCCTAAAAATTTTCCCCCAATTGAAATAAGCTTCTACAACCAAATTAAGCCTTAAAACATGATCTTCTAACAATATCCATCACTAATTCACAATAATACAAGTAAACTAATCCGTAGACCTACATTAATCAATAACATAACTCTCTTAATCTCACAAACATGCATAACTCATCTTCCACAACTTATATTCATACTATACCACCATTAATGAAGAACTTAAAAGCATAAACTTAATCCACAAAGGAAGAATCACTTACCCAAGGATGAAATTACTCATAAATCTCTGAAAATGCTCTTGTGACAGCTCTGGTCTCGAGGTTATCTATTGTGGGCAAAGAATTCTGACCTAAAGATTTTATAGGACACCCGATACAGTACTTTCGCCTCAGCGGAATCGACTCTGCTGGAGCGGACCCGCAACCCTGGACCAAACCCTCATTGGGGCAGTGTCACTTGACACCTCACCCAGCGCCACATCGAACACGACTCCGCGGCGAAGGAATCGCTCCTATGGACAAATCTTTCGCTATGGAGGAAACCCATCATCTCCCAAACTTACACTTCGTCGAGCAAGCCTCTCACCGAGGCGGACACTGGTACCGCTGCGGCAGATACCAGATACTAGCAATGGGAAAATCAGTCCAACACCCGAAACACTCCCGAGACTCTCCGGACACAAATCAGACAATCTCGTCTAAGGTAAATGGTGCAACGAACTCACTCGTACCCTCAGATTTCCCATTTAACCAAGCTAAGACGTACTTTTCTAAAGAATCATCCAGGAGAAATAAAAATTCAACCTTTACAAATAAGGCCACAAAATACATTTGATTGCCTCGGGAAGTGAACCAATGAATCGACTAAGTAATAAATGACCCTCCGAAATTATTGAAAGCGAAGAAACTAAAAAACGAACCCATTTAACCAAAAGTCAAATTTTGAGTCAAACTCTCCAACTCTAAGTTTCTAGTTTTGGGTTTTTCATTTGAAATGCATATAAATAGACCTCGAGATCTATGCCACTCATCACTGTGCATCACAAACCCCACATAGAGTCTACAGAAAGGGTCAGACAAGCAAATAAGGGTTTTTAGCTAAAGATCGAACATATCGTTACATCAAATACCAATTAAAATAACGTCAGTCCTCGAACGGAGAGACACGAACAGAGCAAATGTATCAGAAGTAGTGAACAAGACCGGATATCGTCTACGCATATCTAACTCGATCTACTAAGTCACCTCATTAATAGGATGGTATCTACACTGAACCTTCACAGAAGCTATCTCTTTCGACCTCAACTTCCTCACTTGCCTGTCTAAATAGCCACATGCTCCTCCTCAAACTCCAAATTCTGATAGAGCAATATAGAATCCCACTGAATGATATAAGAACCATCGTCATGATACTTCTTTAGCATAGATACATGGAAAACTGGATGAATGCCTGAAAGACCTAGTAGCAGAGACAACTCATATACCACCTCCACAACTCTCTGAAGTATCTCAAATGGTCTAATGTACCTCAGACTCAACTTTCATCTCTTATCGAATCTTATCACACCCTTCATGGGTGAGACCTTAAGAAGAACTCTGTTATCCAACCATAAACTCCAAATCTTGGACCTTCCAGTCCGCATACTCTTTCTGCATGCTCTGAGCTGTCAGGAGCTTATCCTGAATCATCTTCACCTTCTCTAAGGAATTTCTCAATAAATCGGTACCCCAAGGTCGAACCTCAAATGCATCAAACCAAAGAATCAGATATCGACATCTCCTACCATTAAGCCCCGAACGGTGCCATATCATTACTAGAGTGATATCTATTATTGTACGCAAACTCTGCTAAAGGTAAGAATTAGTCCCAATGACCACCAAAATCAATCACGCAGGCTCGTAACATGTCCTTCAATACCTGAATAGTCCGCTCGGACTGACTGTCGATCTGGGGGTAAAATAATGTACTAAGATCCAAGCGAGTACACATCTCCTTTTGCAAAGTCTGACAAAATGTGAAGTGAACTGAGTACCCTGATCTGAGATGATAAAAATAGGAACCCTATGAAGACGAACAACCTCACAAATATAGATCTTAGCCAACTTCTCTACATTATGAGTCATTTGGACCAGAATAAAATGCGCGGACTTGGTCAACCTATCAACAATGACCCAAATAACATCAAACTTGCCCAAAGTCTTAGGCAACCCAACAACAAAATCCATGGCAATCCTCTCCCACTTCCACTCGGGAAATGGGCATTATTTGAGATACACCATCAGGTCGCTGATACTCATACTTGACCTACTGACAATTCTGACACCGAGACATAAAATCAATAATACCTCTCTTCATCCTACCCCACCAATAGTGTTGTCTTAAATCATGGTACATCTTAGTAGCACCTGGATGACTCGAATACCTAGAGTTGTAGGCCTCCTCCATAATCAATCTAGTGAAGTCTCTCATACGCGGCACACATACTCTACCCTTGATCCTATAAACACCCTCACCATCAATCATGGCATCCTTGGCCTTACCATTCATCACATTGTATCTGATTTTCCACAACTTCACATCAACATACTGATAAGTCTGAATCTGATCCAAAAGCGACAACCTCGCCTCCACACAAGCCAGAATCCTACCTAAATTCAAAATATCAAGTATCACAAAATAGTTAGCTAGAGACGAGACCTCCAATGCTAAAAGATGCTCAGAAATAGCCAAACAAGCTAAACTCCCCATGTTGACTGCCTTTCGGCTCAAGGCATCCACTGCCACATTGGCCTTGCCTGGATGGTATAAAATGGTCATGTCATAATCCTTCAACAACTCCATCTACTAACACTGCCTAGAATTCTAATCCCTCTGATTCAACACATGCTGAAGATTGCGGTGCTCGGTATACACCTCATAATGAACGCCATCTTAGTAATGCCTCCAAATCTTCAAGGCAAACACAACAACAGCCAACTATAAATCATGAACATGGTAATTTTTCTCATGAACCTTCAACTGACTCAATGCATAAACAATCACCTTACCCTCCTGCATCAACACACATCCCAACCCAATTCTCAAAGCATCACAATATATAGTAAAGTCTTTCCCTTCCACCAGAAGGGATAAAATTAAGGTTGTGGTCAAAAAAGTCTTGAGCTTTTGAAATCTCTCATCACACTGATCGGACCACTGAAATGGCACTTCTTTCTAAATTAAGCGCTTCAGATGCAAAGCAATATAAGAGATACCCTTGACAAACCGGCAATAGTAGCTAGCAAGACCCACAAAACTCTAAATATCTATCACAGAAGTCGGTCTAGGCCAGTCCCTGACTGGTGTAGACACACGAATAGGAACATCAAACATATCACACCACATCTCCAATTTAGAATAAAATTAGGCAGACACATAAAGAAATATAAACCCTGAATCAAATAACACAGTAGTAGACCGATGATTGACTGAGATGATACATGTAATGACTACATCCGATGTCTTAGCCTTAACTCTATCAAGGAATGCATAGCAATGAGTGTGCCCTACCTCAGACTAAGTACCCTACTGGCCACCTCAACCTGAACGAGTTACATATCTCTCCCATCGGGATCCACCACGACCAGACTGATGGCCACCACGGCCGACTGAGATCCTCCCCAGCTAGTCTGACTACCACATCTAGATGTTTATGCCAAGGTCCTAGGTGCATGAGAGGCACCCAAAAATTATGTGGGGCAATCTCTCATGAAGTGCCCAACCTCTCCACAACCATACCAAGTCCTGGTCGCCGAAGGCTACTGAATGGAGATAGAAGAACTCGAACCACCATGATCTGAATATCTAGACTAAGAACCCCTCAAATACTGGCCCCCACCATCAGTAATGTGAAGAGCTTCATGAACTGGTCTACTGGGCTGCGACTGCTGATATCTACCCTGATACCCATAACCACGGAAAATAGAACCATTGAGTTGTCCATGTCTCATCGCCCTCTTATCAGACTCATTTCTATATATATTGCCCCTCACGGACTCCACCGTCCTAGCATGCTCAGCTACAGTCTCAAAAGAAACACTTGTAACCACTAATTGCAATGTAGCCAACGGAGATGGAATAATCAAACCTCTAACAAAAAATCTCACTCGCTCTACCTCAGTAGGTAGAAAATGTGCCGCATAGAGGGATAAGGCATAGAAGCAAGTCTCATACTGTGCAATTGTAGAATTGCCATGCGAAATATTCTGAAACTCATCACGCATGCCCAAACGCAAGCTCAAAGGAACATACTTCTTAAGGAACACTCTATAAAACATAACCTATGTCAATAGAGGCAACCCCGTGGGTAAACAATCAACATATGCCCTCTACTACTGTTTTGCATCCCCCAAAAGCTGAAGGGTCACGAAACTAACTCTATGTGACTCAACAATACCCAAAGTATGCAACCTCTCATGGCTGCTCACAATGAACTCATACACATCTCCTCAAGCTATCCATAGAATATCAGAGGCTTCATGTTCGAAAAGTGCTCCCAAATCTTCCGCTCATCACAGGTTATAGTTGTCCCTCCTATAGACTGGGGACCAAACTTTGGAGCATAAACCTCATCAATACGGGGCATTGACATTGCTGCTGGATGAACCTCAGGAGTACCAAACTCAAGGGTATGAGTCTTCCCCTCTACCACACGGATCTTAGAACCACCCGGAGTAGTAGGATGTACGCATGTCTAAGAAAAACAATCAAGAACACTCAATAACCTGACCAATGTGTCTTGTAGAACCGGAGTAGCAATAAATCTAGGCTGATCCTGGGCTATCCCCATCTCCTTCTCTAACATATCACCCTGAGGCTCAATAACCAACTCAGGGGAAAAAATCAAACACGAGCCTGACCGGCTCTCTATGCTCCGCCTCGAGTTGGTGTTGCCACTCTAGCTCTACCTTGTCTCCGAGCATGACCTCTACCATGACCGCGCACCACCGGAGTTGGTGCCGGTGCATCCTCCCTCGCCGCGTCGACATGAGTCCTCACTATGTGTGAGATAATAAAAACTAAGGTTAGATACCAATTTGATTCAGCTTAGCACGAAAGGAATGATGAAAGTGAAATTTTCTAAATGTCCCATAGCCTCTCAAAGATAAGAATGGACGTCTATACACCGATCCGCAAGACTCTACTAGACATTGCTCTTGTATTTAAGAACGATTAACCTAGGGCTCTGATACCAACTTTGTCACGACCCTTTTTCAGGAGTCACGGTAGCACCTACATAATTTCACTGGTAGGCGAACCACTCCCAATCATTTACAAAACATGATATAAATAAAAATGGAAGATAGCAAATACTACATAAGTTGTCTCATAATATAAATGAAAGAAAGAATAAGTCTGATTCTCCAAAACATCCCCAAGTGATCTAGTCTATAGATATAAGAGCATTAATAAATCTAATACAAATCTGAATTGGCACGCAGGCCAAAACCAACATAAATAGTCTAAGAAAATATGTCATGTCTCTCAAATGCAACAAAAGACCGAAATAGAGATAACACTCAAGGGTATGTTGGAGATAGCATCCTCACCCTGAATGTTGGAGATCCACTACTCGAACTCAGCCACATCATGCTGCAAAGGTGAAAGGTACTGAATCTACATCCAAAAGAATGTAGCAAGTGTAGCATGAGTACACAACGTACCCTCGTAGACATCATAGGCCGACAACGATGAACGATACATAATCAGAGATAAATATCAAGTTGACACCAAGTAATCCTATACTAACAGTTCAATAATCCAAGTAAATCACATAGCTCATAACTGTACTTAGAGTTCAACAAAAATCAAGTATCAAGTGGTATGTAAATCCTTCAAATTCTAGAATCCCGTCATTTATCAATAACCATTTCAAATAGAAGTCCAATCATTGTTTATCAATGAAATGGCATAAGTATGTATGATATGAATGCCATGCATATGCAAGGTACCTTTCTCAACATGGTATACAGTACGTTAAGGATTTATTATGATCTGTACACCCATGAGGGACCCGCAAAGTCCATATACGGCTCCTAGCCAGTCGAAATTTCACACACGAATCTGACTAGAGCCCAAGACTCATTTTCGAGCCTTATCATGTTGCAGGCGTGCAACTATGCCCCCTGTATATAAATATCATCTCAATGTGCCATAATCTCATAGTATTCTTACGTTTTCGGCGTCTTGGACCCACAATATATCCATACCACTATCATACCAATATTATAGAATCATAAGTGTATGAATTCAAATGATAATACAAGGCAAGATATCATGATATAATGTAATACAACCAAGTATTGAGATGACATGTCACATGCTTTCACGATTCAACAACACATTTACATAATCCAAGTCAGAATCAAGATATCATATCGAAAGCATGTGTGATGAGTAAACAAATAATAGCAAATAAGACGACAAGCCCGTATATGGCGAAAAGCCCATATATGGTGACAAGTCCAAATAAGCACCAATCGATCCAACACAAGGTCTATTCCCCAAATCACCCATCATCACAATTCAACACCGGTACCCACTCAAACGTTCATCACAACCGACTGAGTGGGACCCCCAAACATGCCCAATACCCCTCAATATTTATAATTAATTACGCACTTCTATCTAAGGCTCGAAAAACTAAATTGTAGCCTACTATGGGACGAACATGAGCGCTACACGATCAAGCCTCGATGATAGCAATTTTCAATGATACCCCTAAGAAGATGATATTGCATTTTATTGTCTTTGATAAGCTTAACAACAAGTAGGTAGTTTGTTTTCACTTCTAATTTTTATAGGAAAATAGCTCAAATATGCCATCGAACTATCGAAAATGGCTTATTTATGCCATTTATCAATAGTTTTGTTCATTTAGCTCATCCTCATTACCAAAACGGCTCATCCATGCCATTTTTGATTAATATCGATTTTATAACACCATTTTTCATTAACACCAGCGTTAATGAAAAATGACATGGATGTGCCAATTTGGTAACGACAATGACATAAATGAGTCAAACTATTAACGAGTGGCATAAATGAGCCAAACTATGAACGAGTGGCATAAATGAGCCATTTGCGATAGTTCAATAACATATTTGAGTTTTTTTTCCTTTTTTATATTCCACTTTTTTGGCTAATATAGCCTTTACTTGATGCTCCATAACGCTGTACTACGGCCGGAGGTAAGTCTCATCTGACAAAAATATCCCAACATTCACTTTCCTCGTTCATTTCTAAAAATTCCTCCAAAAGCAGCCTCTTTTGTATCTTCACATTATTGTCAGTATTGAGTTTAATCTTTCTTGCACATGGAGGGACCAGACTGTCAGTTTGACTTGTTTATACGTAGAATTTTGTCCAGGAAATACTTCAATATTTTCCCGAGCATAAGCTCTAAATATGTTTGCATATAAGATCTGTAGCTAGACATTTCTTTTCTATCAAATTTCTATTTCTTTCTTTCCATATACGTCACGTAATAGAAATTACAAATGTTGCAATATACGTGGATTGCCCAGTACTATCAATAATAATATCATCAATCATCAATTTAACATTCATACATGCATCTCATTTAGTGAGAAAAAGCTGTTTCATATTTGCTCAGACTTTGCACATACCCTGACAATATGTGAATAGTCCTTCACATCACCATCACAATAACCACATTGTTGGTCCAACAATGTTTTCTATACGTTGTACCAACGTTCACTTTAATTACTGAATTGAGAAGTACTACCTACCATGCATATAACAGGCCTAGGAAGATCCAAAATCAAATTAGAATAAACTTAAGTTTTGCAAAATGTTACATTGATGTGTAAAGATCCAAAATCAAAATAGAATAAACTTCAGTTTGACATAGAGATGTCGATACAATCAGAGGTTTCAACAATGTTACATCAACATAAATATCATTAGGTAACACAAACAATGTATAGTTACATTCAAGAAAAACATTTGTACCTCAGCGACCTGCCAAAGATGGCACTTTCTGTTCTTATTTTCTCACCTTGCTTTAGTATATTGTATATAAACATCTCATTTCGTGTTATTACTGGTGAAAAAAGAGTGACTAAAACAAAATATGGCTGCACCAGAAATCTTGTCAACCTTTTTGGTTGTTGTTGTGTTTCTTGCTGGTGCTAAATTTCATTTGTGTTCTGCATCTCGTTATGTTTCTGCTCCTGTTTCAGTGTCTCATTCACCCTTGTCTGGTCCACTTCCACCTTTATATGGACCTCTAGTCCCAGCCCACCTTACACCATCCGAGCTGCCTTCCACGCCCGCCTTCCCTATACCGTCCTTGCCTCCAATCCCAAGCACTATTCTACCGTACCCACCTTCTGTTCCGGGCTTCCCTATACCGTCCTTGCCTCAATTTCCTAGCACTAGTCCACTGTCCCCGTCTATAATTCAAGGCTTCCCTTTACCATCTGTGCCTGCATTTCCAGGCTCACCTAGTTCACCGTCCTCGCCTTTAATTCCAGGCCTCCCAATACCATCAATACCTCCATTTCAAAGCACTAGTCCAGCGTCCTCACCACTAATTCCGGGCTTCCCCATACCATCCGTGCCTGCATTTCCAGGCTCTCCTAGTTCACCGTCCTCGCCTCTAATTCCAAGCCTCCCTATACCATCAATGCCTCCATTTCCAGGCACTAGTCCATCATCCTCACATTTCGTTCCGGGCTTCCCTATACCATTAATTCCTCCATCTCCAAGCACCAGTCCACCATCCTCACCACTAATTATGGGCTTCCACATACCATCCGTGCCTGCATTTCCAGCCTCGCCTAGTTCACCGTCCTCGCCTTTAATTCCAGGCCTCCCTATACCATCAATGCCTCCATTTCCAGGCACTAGTCCATCATCCTCACCTTTCGTTCCAGGCTTCCCCATACCATTAATTCCTTCATCTCCAAGCACTAGTCCAGCGTCCTCACCACTAATTCCGGGCTTCCCCATACCATCCGTGCCTGCATTTCCAGGCTCGCCTAGTTCACCGTCCTCGCCTTTAATTCCAGGCCTCCCTATACCATCAATGCCTCCATTTCCAGGCACTAGTCCATCATCCTCACCTTTCTTTCCGGGCTTCCCTATACCATTAATTCCTCCATCTCCAAGCACTAGTCCACCGTCCTCACCACTAATTCCGGGCTTCCCCATACCATCCGTGCCTGCATTTCCAGGCTCGCCTAGTTCACCGTCCTCGCCTTTAATTCCAGGCCTCCCTATACCATCAATGCCTCCATTTCCAGGCACTAGTCCATCATCCCCGCTTTTCACACCTATCTCCCCTGTACCATCCATGTCTCCATTTCCATCCACTAGTCCAATGTCCCCGCCTCCAGCTCCGTCTCCTATTCCGCTGTCTGTGCCTCCGGTCCCTGCCTCAGTACCATATCCAGATACTCCTGTTCCTGCATCTGGACCTACGCCAACGCCTTCTGGTATTAAAGGTGCATACTGGCCTTCATGGCTAGCCAAAAAAGTTCCTTCATCAAGCATCCCTACAACATATTTCACCCACATTTTCTACGCGTTTGTTGTGCCTGATAATACATCATTCCAGTTGCTCGTAAGCCAAGCTGACGAGCAATCAATGATTAACTTCACGTCCACCATCCATTCCCTTAGCCCTTCAACGAAAGCCATGCTATCGATAGGAGGAGGTACAGGTTCTCCAATCCTCCCTAGTATGACAAGTTTCCAAGATAATCGCGCTTCATTCATCAGATCAACGATCGATGTAGCCAGAAATTGTGGATTTGATGGCCTTGATCTTGATTGGGAATTCCCAATAAATTCAGAAAACATGCTTAATCTAGCACTGCTCTTCAAAGAATGGCGTCTTGCCATCAGCATAGACTCACTAACTTCTTCTAAACCTCCACTTATCCTCTCTGCTGCTGTTTACTTCTCTCCGAACGCTCTCTTATCGGGTACATTTTATCCCGGAGACGCTATAAGAAACTATCTTGATTTCTTGAACCCTATGTGCTACAACTACCAAGGTTCTTGGGACACTTCAGCAACTGGTGCTTCGGCCTTGTTATACGATAAGTCTAGCAATATTAGTACGAGCTACGGAATTTCATCTTGGAAAGAAAACGGGGTTCCATCAAGAAATCTAGTTATGGGAATTCCCTTATATGGAAATACATGGAAATTGAAGGATCCAAATGATCACGGAATCGGTGCCCCTGCAGTAGGAGTTGGTCCTGGTACTAAAGGAGAAATGTCATATGATAAAATAGTAACATTCAATTTAGAAAATAATGCTACAATAGTATACAATAATGAAACAGTTTCAACATATTCATACGCTGGAACAAATTGGATTGGATATGATGATACTAATTCCATCACAGCAAAGATTAAGTATGCTAAGGCTCAGGGTCTTGGTGGTTACTTTTTCTGGGCACTTGGATTTGATAGCAACTGGACTCTTTCTAGAACAGGTAAAATTCCTAAAGTTTGAGTTCTATGCACTGACCGTCTAATTTACACAATTAGGACACTTTTAAGATAACAGGCTATATACAGTATGTCAATGTATATAACTTAAATTCTTAGACATATGTCCCTTTATTTTAATTTTTCATAAGCATACTATTTGCGAGTATTAATTATGGCATCGACAGTTGAAACTGAATTAACGATTGTGCATAATGATTTTCAGCTTCTATGGCATGGGATGATGGAATCTGAGGGGCACCCGCCCGTGCAGGGTTGGTCTGTCAGAGGGAAATTCTTATCGATCACTGGATCGTTTAATTGAGTTTATTTATATACCCTTCATTTCTTCTTACACTTCACGTTCGAATTAGTGCTGAGAATTATAGTTTATTTTTTATGCATTTCTTGATGTTCTGTTTAGAATTAAGTTTTTATGCATCAGAAAACTGAAACTGAGAATGAAATATGTAACAACAATTGAACTAGAGTAATACAAGTTACACTATTGAGGGTTCATTCAACAAGTTCTAAGCTAAAGTTTGTATTCTCTTACACTTTATTAACTTTATTAGCTGCAGGTACATATAATAACTATACGGTACAACATATATAGTGCATAATAACTAAATAGAAGATGAACTAGTCAGCTTCAAATACATTTTCACAGACAAGTTCAGTTCCAAGAAATTATATATATATATGAAGTTGATGGAGTTGCCAAAGGAAGAATCCTTTTTTTCTTCATTTCTTAGGAAATAATCCATGACTGTTTAGCTGCATAATAGGAAAAAGAAGTGTCTTTGTAAGAAATTCAATCAATTGTAACTTAGAAACAATCTATATGCTAGATCTTTTTTTCCCACTTGATTCTCAAACTTTTCTTCTTAATCAGCAATTTCATCATTTTTCTTGATCAAAGTTTTAATATATGTTAGAATATTCTCTTTTAAAAAATTTGAAGTAGGAAAGCCACATGATCTTCTTTAGAGGGATTTAACTTACACACACCAACCAACCAGTATCTTTTAACCTATCAGAACAGGTAACCTGCCTTATTTTGTAGGTTACTAGAACTAGATACTTTTCGTAGAAAATCTTATATGATAACCTTGATAATAGAGTAAATAACATGTTGTATCAAGTTAAAATACACTAATTATGTAAAACAATCTTGATGGTTTATGCCAGAAAAGTATGAAATTAGACTATTTCTAGTCTTATTTTATTATTAGGCATGGTTGTGGCTATAGTACCGACCATGCATAGTACTATGAAGGTGAAAAGACAGGATGTACAACATTGTCGTCAAGTTAAATTCTTTTCGAATATAAGTGTAAGCAAGTTACCTTTTTTGGAGATTTTCCAATCTTGATCACCGTTAACAGCCCAAAAGAAGTACCCCCTAAGGGCAAGTGCTTGAGCATAGCTTAACTTCATTGTAATAGACCTAGTGTCATCTTAGCCAATCCATGAAGTGCCAGCCACAGAGTAAGTAGAAACTGTAGCAGCATCATATACAACTTTAGCATTATTATCCTCATTGAATTTCTCTATTTCCCTATAAGTTAATGTCCCTTCATCACCGGGACCAAGACCAATTGCTGGTGCACCAATTCCATGTACATTTGGATCTTTTAATTTCCATGTCCTGCCATATAGTGGCAACCCCATAATCAATTTGCTTCTTAATGCCCCTGCTTTAATCCATGACCTTAGTCCATAACTTGTACTAATGTTACTTTTCGAGTCGAATAATGCAGCTTGTGCACCCGTGGCAGACGTGTCCCACGATCCGTGATAATCATAGCACATTAAGTTGATCCAATCTAAGTTCTTGTTAATTGAAGCCACAGGGTATGATCTGAATTCACGAGATAGGAAAAAGTCAACTGAGAATTAAACAGCTGATGTGATCAAAAGTTGTGGACTTTTTGTGGTCAGAGATTCTTTTTTGACCTCAACCCTCCATTGGTCTAGTAAAACTGCCAAATTCTCCATGTCCTTTTTGTTCTGAGGGAGTTCCCAGTCAAGATCAAATCCATCAAATTCGTACTTTCTAGCTACCTCTATGCTAGATTTTATAAAAGTCAAACGAGAGGCAGCTGTAGACGTCATGCGCGAAAACCTAGCCGGTCCTTCACCTCCTCCCCCGACCGAAAAGAGCGTCTTAACGGACGGTCTTTTGGACCGGAGGGTGGAGGTTTCATCGTCGATATCAAATTTAAATGTGGTGTTGTTTGGGACAAGAAATGCATAGTATATGTGAGTGAACAATGATGTGTCTATGGATGATGGTGGAAAAGTTGAAAATGTCCGTGAAGGATAATATGCTCCTTTGACTCCTTTAGATGGAGGGTGTGCCATGGCACAAGAAAGGGCAAGACAAAAGATAACATAACAGAACAAAATGTTAGTTTTAGGACACATTTTTATGAGAAAAATGAGACAATATTATGATTGTTCCTTAGTTTCTTCTCTATTTATAGACAAATGGAACCTTAATAAAGTTCAAACTTGGAATAATATTTTTGCTTTTTTGGTGTTAAGGAATTGGCTCATCTCATTTGGCCACAAGACATGAAAAACACGACTTGGCATGTGTGGATGGAGTTGAAGATCTCCTAAAGGAATTGGTATTAAAAAGTTGATATTTTTGACTGGTTAGTTATGTGTATTGTCCCACTTCTCAATGGAGCTGTGCCTTTTGACTTTTTTTCCTGATTTCCTATTTGGTTTTCGATAGTCTTATTGGGGTTCGACTAGTTTTAGATTCGCACTATGAAGTCTAAGTAAAATGCTTCGTAGAAAAGACGACTTCATATTTAGGACTTGAACCCAAGATTAAATCTCGATTCGCATTGGAAAGTACCACATTGGAAGTAAAGTGTTTCCTAATAAAAGTGACTTCATATTTAGATCTCAAATACGAAATATTTGATTAAGGATGAAAAAGTAATTACTACTGCACCGCAACCGTACTTCGTTTGCCTACTAATTTAAACTCTAGAAGATCCTTTAATTTAATATTATAAGTAAAAAGAGGAAAAGTCCTTAATAACTCTCCTAGGAGAATTAAAGTTTGACAAGCACCTAACATTGCTGTGCACTCAAGATGTAATTATTAGCTAGCTAGCTGTGTGGTTGCATATAAGTCTATAAAATTGTCTACCTAGAGATGGTAGTGGATTTTGGACCCTGTCCGGATCCGATGGATCTAAATCTGTTTTATAGGATATGAATCTTCAAAATTTGGACCCGACGGATTCGGATCGGACCCGGATCCGTTTCTGACAGATCGAATTTGGATCTGGATCTTGTATTTGAGATCCGTATCCGATCCAGATCCGATCCGTAGATCCATTTTTATTAAATATATCAATAACCTAGAATGTAATTTTATAAGTATTTTCTTAAAACCCGTGATACACATAGGTTTGTATACCATGTATATCACGGTTTCACAAGGGAATTTACCTAGTGTGAAATCGTGATATACACGTTATACATACCAGTGTATGTCACGATTTTGTGCCATATTTAGTGTAAGGTTTTGTTCCATATTTAGTGTAACATTATTGTATTAAATTAGTATTGTACACTTATCATAATTATAGGATTCTTGTATTACTAGAATAAGATTTTGAAAGTAGAATAGAAATATTATGGAAAATTATATATATATTTTTTCGTTAATAAAAATAATTAAGGAATTATTTCTTGACAACTTTTAGTGTGCAATTATGACAAAGAAAAAGTATTATAGCTGAAGCATTGTAGTACTATCATATATTCTTTATATAATACTCCTAGTAATATAATAACAAAGACTCTTTGTTTTTATTCTTGGATTTATCTTTTTGTTCAATTTCTATTGGCATGTCATCCATGACTTATAATTAATTTTCATCTTAGTTAAGGGGATTTCTTCTAGAGTACTACAATATTTCTCATAATTTTTGGCACTGGTTCCTAATTATTAAAGACTCAGTTATCTGATGTGATGCCTATGACAGAGCTCAGACTAATGAAGGCATGTCAAAGAGAAAGATTGCCGGCCATTTAGGTTGACAACTTTTTGAATAAGGGATGTGTCGGCACATAACACCCTAGACAAATCCCACACTGGAAAAGTGACTGAGTTTTACAAGGCATAATATAAGTTTACATGATATGCACACTTTTAGACTCGATGATGACATAGTCCAAGAATAGTTCGTGAGGCCTATTGCGCCAAAGCAGACAATACGTGTTACGAGCTTGGGTCGTGACAAATCTAGTAAAAGTCAGACTCTCATTCGACACGGTCATCATGTATTGAACCTTAGCAAGAATGCTAAGTCTCTAGACATACATTTCAGCGGGCGGGTCAAATAGAAGGAACATGCTTCTTGGTTAACAAGCTTGTAAGAAGGGGTGCACATGACACCTTAGACGAATCCCACGTCGGATGAGAGAGTAAAACGAAGAATTTTATACTGCATAACACAAGTTCATATGGTACGTATTTTTGGCCTTGATGGCTATATAATCCAAGTGAAAAATTTGCAAGATCTGTTAGGTTAAAACGGACAATATATGCCATAAACTTGAATCGTGAGACTGAGACCACATATACACCGATAATATTGTAGTTAATTTTTACATTATTAATGTATTTTAACTTGGTACGGTGAGTCGTTAACTTTATTTTCTGTATTGCCAAAGCTTATTATAATATTGCGACAAGTCATCATCTTAACCTGATGGTACACGCTATTTGTGAACGAAAGTAAATATATTTATTAAAATAGTCCATTACAAATTTTATCTACTATTAATCAAAAGACAACTTTTCTTTGGAAGCTTTATTAGACTTAGAAAAGAAAACATAAAATATTAGTCAAATAGGAAAATTCATTTTTTTTGTTAACCATTAGGTTCGGCTTCATTTGATTTTGCAAATTTTCCAGTAATTTCACTTTCCATTTTTCTAGTGGGCTTTCTTTATATCACCAACACATACCGTAGGAAAAATGATTTTTTTGTTGGACAAAATGAATTCTGAAAGTTAGCAGCAATTTATTCAAACAAAATATGTATAGGGTAGTGGAATTATATGTCAATGAACTTTAATGGCTGAAGAAAAGGACGTGATCTGAGTCAGCTTTATTGATAAGAACAATATTAATGATATTTATTAATAGAAATATATAAGATTATATTAATTTTCCTCGGGAGTCTTTCTCACTAATACAAATTATATATAGGTGTACAATGTGGAATCCTTATACAATATGAGATCCTAATTCTACCATAATTACATGAAACTAAATATGGTAAATATACAGATGGTACACTTGCTAATACGCCCCCTCAGTCGGAGTGGGAGGAGGCCGGACGCTAAGACTGAATCTGAAGTCTAGGAAGAGTTGTCTAGGAAGGCCTTTTGTGAATATATCTACATACTGATATGAAGAAAGCACATGCAATACCTTGACATGACCGAGAGCAACTTTCTCACAAACAAAATGGATGTCCGTCTCAATGTGCTTGGTTCGTTGATGCTGAACTGGATTATGAGATAGATATATAGCGGATATGTTATCACAATAGACCAAAGGCGCCTTACGGAGAGGACACTGAAGCTCCAAAAGAAGGTTACAGAGCCAGCAGATCTCAACAACAACATTAGCAACACCTCTGTATTCTGCTTCTGCACTCGAATGGGATAATGTGGTATGTCTCTTGGCTGACCAAGAAATGAAGCTATCCCCTAAGAACACACAATAGCCTAAGGTGGATCATCGCGTGTTCGGACAGTCTGCCCAATTAGCATCCGTATATGATAACAATCTAGTCAGTGCTGAGGGGTAGAGATACAAACCATAATCAAGTGTGCCCTTAACATATCGAATGATACGTTTGAGGGCAGTAAAATGAGGCTCCCTTGGGGCATGCATGAATAAACATACTGCTGAACAACATAAGCAATATCAGGTCTGGTGAAAGTAAGGTACTGTAGTGCTCCAACAAGACTCCGGTATAGAGTGAGATCTGACACTGGATTACCATCCAAAGCACTGAGTTTTGATTTAGAGTTAATTGGAGTAGACATGATTTTGCAATTTTCAATTTTAGCCATGAACACAATCTCATCTGCATACTTACGCTGACAAAGAAACATAGTATCTGCAGATCGAGTCACTGAGATCCCAAAAAAATATCTCAACTTCTCCAAGTCAGTCATAGCAAATTCAGTTTTGAGCAAGACAATAATCTCATTTTTCAGCGAATCAGAGGAGACAGTAAGCACAATATCATCCACATACAATAATAAATATGCAATGCTACTACCTCTATGAAAAATAAATAGAGAATTATCACACTTGCTGCATACAAACCCAAGTTGCAAAATAAACCATGCAAAGCGATCATACTATGCTCGAGGGGCATGTTTCAACCCATACAGTGACTTACGAAGACGACATACATATTGCGTGACTGCTAGTTGAACAAAACCAGGCGGATGGTGCATATAAACGGTCTCTTTCAAATCTCTGTGTAAACATGCATTTTTACATCAAGCTGAAGAATAGGCCAATGCTTACCCATAGCAATACTCAAGACCATGCGAATGGTAGCCGATTTAATAACTGGACTCACCACAATCAATACCCTCCTGCTGATTTGTGTCATTAGCCACAAGTCTTGTCTTGTACCTTTTAAGGTCACTATTATCTCTGTATTAAACTCCTCACATGGCTGTATTTCAATTTGGGTCTAGTTTGGCCAATTTTGGATTTTTGGGAATTGGGGATATGGTTTGTGTGGATAGATTAAATTGAACTTTGAGTTTGAAAATTCTGTGTTGGGCACGGGTTTTCATGCGGTGCGAGGTGGCAGTGATCTGTGGGGTGGGTTTGCTGGGTATCGGGTTTGTGGATATGGTAGGTCTCGGGAGCTGTGAGGTGTCGATTTGCTGGACAGACGGTGGAGGTGAGGCATCGAAATCGGTATATGGCAGTGGGTGTGGACTGGTGGTGGCAGGTGACGCTGGTTGGGTGGGGTACAATGTCGGAGGTGGTGACGATGCATGTCTCGACGAAGGATCTAGTGACACTGAGGTTGGCCGGGGAGTGGAAGTTGTGTCGATGGTTGGTGACTGGGATGGGACCGACGCCCTAGTAGTGACGGCGGGTGTTGTCAGTGGTTGTGGAAACCCTGACGATTGGTGAACAGTGGGTGTAGTATCTGTCGGCAGTGACAGAGACGGTGGTATGGTGGTGGCGGCACGGCTGACTTGAATGCCGAGAATGGGTAGTGGTGACATTGGGTTTACCGGTGGAGACGGACAGTAGGTGTGAGATGGGAGAACCGGTGGATGTGGGGCAGCCGATCGACTGCCGACAGTGGGAATGGTAGTCGGTGGTGGCTATGACAGTACAAAGGGGCTGCCGGTAGTTGCAAATGGCGTTGGACCAGTGGGATTAGTGGCAGACGGTGGCTGACCAGTGGAATTGGTGGCAGAAACGTTGTCGGCAGCTACCGGAACATTGGTAGTCTGACGGAACGTTTGTTGGACAAGCGGGGATGGGTCCGAATCTTCGAGGAATTGGTAATCAGTGACTCAGAATTTTTTAATGTTGTCAAACGGGAAACATACTCAACAAAGGTGACGTGGCGAGAAATGATGATTTTATTGGTGGATAGTTCATAGCACAAATATTCTCTATGGTTTAACGGGAAACATAGGAATGCACACGGAGTAGATCGGGGTGCCAATTTGTGGGGGGCCGTAGATGTCAGATTAGGGTAACACAGTCAATCGAAAATTCTATGATAGAAATTAGTGAAGAGGAGCTATGAATCTTGAAATAGTATCGTCCGAGGCTGTAAAGAAAGTTATCGTGTTTTTAATTAGTTGATAGAAATTAGTGAAGAGGAGCTATGAATCTTGAAATAGTAGCCAAGCTCCCTAAGATGTTGCTTGATTACATTCGGTCAGTGTTTATTTAAGTGATGGTCATTCCCATTCCTATGGATGTATGTGAAACATAAGATTCGCAAGAAAGTTTTTACCATAGTTTCATTATTAGTTTGAACACAGGCCTATGCTAGAAAGCAAATGAAAAGAGAGATTTGCAAAGAGTTATGATTTAACCTGCTTTTGAAAGCTCCCAATCGACATCATCGCTAGGAATTTGTAATGCAGCAAAACCGAGAAGCCCCTTATCCTTCGCATAAGAAACTTTAGTTCTGATAGCCTCGACATCATCATAACCAATCCAAAATGATCCAATAGTCACATAGTTCATAACATAAGTGGAGTTATAGACAGTATGGCTCCATAACTTTTCATATACCGCTTGATATATATGTATAGCTCATCGATCCATCTCATGTTATTCCCAGACCTCTTGCGGGTGAACCTACTATGTTATGTTTTGGATTGACAAGTGTCCATGCATAGCCATGGTATGCTAAACCTAGAACTATTTTATTGGCTGGTAATCCGCTCTTTATCCATTCCCTTTTACCATAGTCTGTATTTCGCTTGCTAGATGGATCATATAATGTGCTCCTGTAAAATTATCTTTCGTTGGCAAGTAATAGTCATATGCTAAGAGATGAACCCAATCAAAATTTCTGATAATTATATCTACTGGATATTTCATTGATCCTAGCATTGGTGAATAATATGCTCCCATAGTCAAGATCAATGAATTCTCGGACTCAGAATTAATCGATGTCCGCCACTCTTCAATAAATATTCTCATATTAGTCATATTGGAATCCATGTTCGGGTTGACGCCAACAAGATCCAGTCCTTGAAATCCATATTGTCGAGCGGTTTTTATTGATGTTTTGATGAAAGATTTTCTACGAGAAAATCGCTACTCATCGCAAAAAAGTCAGGGGACTGATCCCTTCCTCCCCAGATGGATAGAAGTGTGGTAATTGAGGGATTATTTTGCTTCACAGTTTCTGAGAAGGTTGAGATGTATGGTTCATCAGAGTGAGATATCGTGTTGATATATGCAAAGGCGAAGTGAAGGTGTGTGAAAATAGTGGAAGGAATTTCAGGAACTGGAAACTCACTGCTAGCATACCAGAAGATTTTATCCAAGCTGTTGTGTCGGAAAAACTCGAAAACGGAAGAACAAGTAGAAAGAGGAAGGAGAATAGGTTTTTGGAAGACATGTGAAGTAAACGGTAAGATTCTTCTTTAGCAAAGGTGATCTACTAGTTGAAAAAAGGAGGATCCGTTGAAGATTTTATATTGTCTTGGTAGGGATTAGTCCAATCTTTTCCTGCACCGGTGCAATATGAAAGAGTCCTTTAGAATTCCTTAAAATACGAATGAGATCATAAACACTTTACCGAGGCTTGAGTAGAAGAAGGGTACTTGAACAGAGGGTCATCTCAGACCACTGAAGATCGGAATTGAGATGCTTAAGATTTCAAGTCAAGTAAGGGAAATTGTCAGTAAGATACTAAGATTCTTGATATCAGGCAATAGTCTTTTGCAGTACATGTCTAACTTTGAACTATGTAATAAGCTTCTTGATAAAAGTCTCGAAACTATATTGTTGATTTGCCTAACCCCTTTGCTTGTAAAGAATGTATTGGTCATTCTGTTATGCTTTTTCTTTTGTGATATGAAAAAGGTGTTTGGCTGCTTTCTTGAATACTCCTGGTGCATTTTGGAAGTCAAACTGTGCTTGAAAGAGCCATGAAATCTTGGCTATTTTGTCTAGTCATGCTCACATCAACAAATGCATCATCCTTGTATAGTTTTTGAGCTTTGATTACACTTCTACACATGCAAAAGTTCTTGATACCAAGAAGCTATACAATTTCAGAACAAGCAGACTCAGGTGCGGAGCTAGGGCACAAGGGGAACATTCGAACCCCTCTCGTCGGAAAAATAATATTATATATATAAAGTCAAAGTTATTTATTATGTATATATAATAGATGTTGAATCTTCTTGACTTCTTCATGTGTTTACTTCTTTATATTTTAAATACCCTTGGTGAAAATTTTATCTCCGCATTTTCTATGTATATATAGTAGATGTTGAATTTATTTGGCTTTTTCGCGTGTTTACTTCTTTATACTTTGAATCCTCTTGTTGAAAAGTTTGATTCCACGTTTTTGTGTATATATAGTTTTGAATTTAATTTTTTTTTTGTGTTTTTGCTTCTATTTCAAATTCTCTTGGAGCATGTTTGGCCAAAGCGGCTAAAAGCTGCTTATTTTGAGAAGCGTTTTTTATAAAATGCTTTTAAAAAACTTTTGGTGAGAAGCAATTTGTGTTTGACTAATTCATTTGAAAAATGTTTGTGAATGTTCTTGATAAACATATTGTGTTTGGCTAATCTTCATAAAAAATACTTTAGAGTGTCAAATTATCAACAAGGACATGTATCAATGGACGCTTGTTATTAAGATTATCTTATAGAGAGAAATTATTTTAAATATCTATACGAAAGACTTTAATTAAGTTTTTTACCTTTATTTAATTGAAATTTAAAGTTCATATTAAGATTTTCAATTAACATTATAATACATAAATAAAGCAAAAAAATTAAATATTGATATAATATCAACATGGTGATTTAAATATACTAAAAAATACCAACCAAAATAAAATTTAAAAACATTCCACAAATTAAAATACAACATAAAATAAAAAAAGGAGTTAATTATAAGTTAATGAATTAATGCGGGATATACTTGGTAAATATGTATTTATGATAGAGATATTTTTGTCTAGAAGAAAATAAATTTCTGCTTCTGCTTTTTTCGATAAGAAGATGCTTCTCCCCAACTGTAGAAAAACTATTTCTACTTTTACTTAAAAGCAGTTTTACTAATTGGTCAAATCCTTCAAATAATAATAAAAAAATGTTTTTTTCTCAAAAAAAAAAAATACTTTTAGCCTCAAAACCACTTGGCCAAACAGGCATTTAGTGAAAATTTTAGTTTTGCCACTGTCCAGCTTTCCACCCGAACTTCTTTGGTAAGCGCTTTGTGATAAAATATTATGAAAGCTATATTATTGGTTTGTACAACCCCATTATTTGTATTAGCAATTCTATTCCTTTTCATTTGAAGTAGGCCATAGCTTGTCCACGAGATCCAAGTGGTTCAATAGGATCATCTTTCTTTTGCAGCCTTGCCCTGCTTGATTGACCTAAATGTAGGGGGGCTAAAAATGGTAAAGATTATCCGATCTCGATATTTATACTCCCTTTATCTCAATTTATGGGAACTCTTTGCTTCTCCATATTCAAACGGTAATTTTGATAAACATTTTAAGATGTAATTTTTCATCAAATTGATATGAAAAAAGTTACAACTTATAGTATTTTCATGTAGTTTTCAAATATATAAACTTTATGTTAAAACATTAAATTAATCTAATTCAATTTAACTTCAAAGTTTAGTCAAGTGATTTTCAAAAAATGAAAGTGTCACATAAATTGAGACGGATGGAGTATTAAACTACGTCTAATCAAAGATCAAATGAAAGAATTTTCATCGTTTCTTCGTACTTACTCGTACCTAGAGTGTATACCAATCTCTGAGTATAAGATATATATCGTGCATGCATATACACCTTTTGAGTATGCTATGCTATTGTTTGAAAAGTAATAGAAATATAGCCACATTTTAATGCGAAAATTGGAAGAAATAATCTCTTAATTATTTTTATTAATGAATTAGTATATATACAATTTCCATAATATGAAAAACCCTATTCCTATTCTATTCTCAAACCTTATTCTACTTATACACGAATTCTATAATTATGGTAAGTGTACAATGCTAATTAATTACAACGATATTACCTAAAATATAAACCCCAATCAGTGATATACACGGTTTTGTATACCATGTATATCACGGTTTCAATTATGGAAAAACTTCCTTTTGAAACCGTGATATACATGGTGTACAAAACCGTGTATATCACGGTATGTTATTACACCCCCGCAGTCATAGCGGGCGGTCTTTGTACGCTAAGACTGTCCCTAAAATCTTCAAAAATGACCGAGGGAAGACCATTTGTAAAGATGTCTGCAATTTGATACCTGGAAGGGACATGGCATATGTGCACTTGTCCACGAGCTACATTTTTGCGAACAAAGTGAATATCCATCTCGATGTGTTTAGTGCGCTGGTGCTGAACTGGATAATCAGAAAGGTAGACAACACTAATATTATCACAATAAACCAAGGTAGCTTCTGAATAGGACAATGAAGCTCTAAAAGAAGATTACGTAGCCAACAGGATTCAGAGACCACATTGGCGATCCCTCAATAATCGACCTCCGTACTAGAGCGGGATAGTATAGACTGACGCTTCGCAGACCAGGAGACCAAGTTAGTACCAAGAAACATACAATAGCCAGACATGGAGCGTCTGGTATCTGGACAGTCACCCAACCAGCATCTGTATACGAGACAAGTGTAGACGTCGATGAAGGATATAAATGTAAGTCATAGTCAAGTGTCCCCTGGATGTAACGAATAATGCGTTTGAGCTTATTCATGTGCTTAACCCTGGGATCATGTAAAAACAAACACACATGTTGTACAACATATGTAATATCTGGTCTCGTGAATGTAAGATACTAAAGAGCCCTTGCAAGACTGCAATAGTGGATCGGATCCTCGTAAGGTGAGCCCGCCGCAGCACCCAACTTGGGTTTTTTATCAACGGGAGTGGAAGTAGACTTGCATGAGGACATACCAGCTTGCTCAATGATCTCAACGGCATACTTCTATTGTGATAAGAATAACCCACCTGCATGACGAGTGACAACAATCCCCAAAAAGTAACTTAAGGGCCCCAAGTCTTTCATAGCAAACTCAGAACTGAGCATGGTCATGATAGACTTGCGCAAAACATCAATAGAGGCAGTCAAGAGAATATCATCCACATATAAGAGAATATAAGCTAGGGAAGTACCACGGTGATATATGAACAATGAATTATCAGACTTGTTGTGCGAAAACCCAATAGATGAAACATAGTCTACAAATCTCTTATACCAAGCCCGTGGGGCCTGCTTAAACCCATACAAGAACTTCTTCAATAAACAGACATGATACGGATATTTGGGGTCTCGAAAACCCAAAGACTGATTAATGTAAATGGTCTCCTTAAGATCACAATGTAAAAAGGCATTCTTCACATCTAACTGATTAATGAGCCATGCCTTCGAAAGAGACAAACTAAGTCTAGGTCAAATTTTCCTCTCCCAAACTTCCTTCTCGTGCCTCGATTTCAAAGACAATACTCTCAGTTTTCGTGCACTTTATTCTCTTTTTTCTTCCCAATTTTTTTCCAAATCCCTACGTCATGTCTTACGTTGTTGTTATGGCTAAGAACACGTTTCACCCTGCCTTTACTGTTTCTAACATCAAGAACCACATCCCTATCGTTCTTGAAATAAAAAACGTCCAATACGCGACGTGGGCCAAACTGTTCAAAATTCACGCACGCTCACATCAAGTCCTCCATCACATAATTACCTCGGTTCCTGCTGATATGGAGGTGCCCAAACCCGAGGATGATCCTAAATTATGAACGATCCTTGATGCTACCTTTCTTCAGCGGATTTACTACACTATCTCTACCGACCTATTGCAAACGATTATCGAACCAGATGCTAAGACAATGGATACTTGGAATAGAGTACGTGATATATTCTAAGATAATCAGAATTCTCGAGCCATTACACTTCAGCAGGAATTCTCCCACGTCAATATGAAAGATTTCCCTAACGTTTCAGCTTACTGCAAAAGGTTGAAATAATTGACGGACCAACTTTGCAACATTGGTGCTCCCATAACCAATGATCATCTTGTCCTTCAAATGGTTGCAGGCCTATCTAAGGCCTATAGTGGCGTCGGTACGCTTCTTCGTCAAAGCAATCATCTTCCGCAGTTCTATTAAGCTCGTTCCATGCTCACACTCGAAGAAGCAGATTTGGTTAAGAAGGGGGCCTCTGGGGCTCCTTCTGTCGTCATGATGACTGCGTCCGAATATTCTCCATCCATCTCCGACAATTCTAGCCAAAGCCGCAACAACGGTGGCGGCAATAAGGGTCAAAATCGCAAAAATAATGGTAAAAACCATGGTGGAAATCGAGGTGGCAATAACGGGGGTGTCAACAGGACCAGAGGCAATGGGCCTCGGGGTAGTGGGCCGCAGGACAACTTGCCAAAGCCTTGGGGTCCATGGCCGTGGAACTGGTCCAGTGGCCCTGGGCACAACAACCTCTATTACCCACCGACTGTTTTCCCGGGAAATTGGGCCCAAAATCTCAACAATAACAGGCCCAGTTTTTTGGGTCAGTAGTGGTACCCGAGAGACAGTTCTGGGCCGGGGCAGCAAGCGGGTGTACTTGAGCCTCGGCCTCCGTAGGCCCACCATACAGCGGGCCCCACCCCTACCGACATTAAAGGTGCAATGCACACACTTGGATTAAATCTCTCAGATGTAAATTGGTACATGGACACCAGAGCCACTACTCACATGACATCCGACCAAGGTACTCTCTCATCTTATTCCAATTTGAGCAGTAATCGGGGCATAATTATTGGTAATGGCAACTCAATTTCCATTCGTGATTACGGTCATAAAACTTTGTCTCCCCCCATCCACCTCTTATCTTGAAAAATGCCCTTCATGCCCCTAACTTAATTAAAAATTTGGTGTCTGTCCGTAAATTCATCACTGATAATTGAGTTTCTATTGATTTTGATCCTTTTCGGTTTTCTGTGAAGGATTTCAAGACGGGGATTCCTCTCATGAGATGTGATAGTAGGGGAGATATTTATCCTATCACGCCCGCATCCGGTCTCTCGATTCAAGCCTTGCCATCTACTTTTGCAGCTCTAGCTCCTTCCTTATGGCCTGCACGTTTGGGTCACCCTAGGTCATCTATTGTTTCTTCCTTACATAAAACACTTTTATTTCTTGTAAGGGTACGCGTAGTACTCCAATTTGTCAATCATGTCCTCTAGTAAAAAATGTTAGATTGTCATTTGTAGCATCTACTTCTCGTACTTTAATACCATTTGATATTATTCATAGCGATTTATGGACATCTCCCGTTTTAAGTTCTATGGGCCATCGTTATTATGTTATGTTTTTGGATGATTATTCTAATTTTTTATGTACCTTTCCGTTAGCGAAAAAATCACAAGTTTTTTTCACATTCTTAAAATTTAGAGCATTCATCCGTACCCAATTCGATCGGGAAATAAAAAATATTCAATGTGATAATGACAAAGAATATGATAATGGGTTGTTTCGGGATTTTTGTGATACTAATGACATAGTTTTTCGCTTCTCTTTCCCTCATACTTCCTCACAAAATGGAAAAGCCGAACGGAAAATTCGTACCATTAATAATATTGTCCGAACTTTATTGATCCATGCTTCCGTACCCCCTTTCTTTTGGCATCATGTTCTACAAATGACTACTTATCTTCTTAACATACTTCCTACCAAAGGTTTGGCTTATTCATCCCCTCTTCAAATCCTATTAATTCACATCTAAGGGTTTTTGGGTGTTTATGTTATCTGCTATTTTCGTCCACTACAATTAACAAACTTCAAGCCCGTTCTACCCTTTGTGTATTTTTGGGTTATCCATCTAATCATCGTGGTTACAAATATTTTGATTTACGTCTAATAAAATCATAATTAGTCGCCATGTTATTTTTTATCAAAACCCAATTCCCGTTTGCTAAAGTCAGTAGTCCCGGGCCAAGTTCGTAAATTTTTTTAGATGAAGAGGTCTCACTGTATATTATACACCATTTATCAGACTTGTCCCATGCCCAAAATCCGCCAGTGGGCCCACTGCCCGCTGTCCCCACTGTTACGTCGGAACTGCCCAGTGGGCCAACCACCCGGCCCAGTACCGATCTCAGTACTGTTCTAGTGGTCCAGCCCACTGCCCCAGTTCCTGTTCCCAGCACTGTTTCCCTTGTTGGGCCAACAGGCCCACAACCCACTTCATCGACTGCTTCTGCTCCTGTTCATGTACCGATACCGAGCCCTGTTTCCCGTGTTGGGCCTGCACGAATCAAAATATTCCTACTTAAACACAAAAGAACTTATAATGATTTGAACTTATAAAGGTTTGAACTCCGAATCCATCCTTGGTTTTAAAACCAAAACTAACTTTTGAACCCCGTGAGTAAGAAAGTTTGTCCAGTGAAGTGAAATAAGAGAAGGCCGGCCCATTACAGTTAAGTCCAGGCACAAAAATGGGCTGATTCAGATGGAATGCAGCGGAAAGCAAGAAGAAACTACTAAACAGCAGCCTAGGCCCGTGCCAGCTAAAAATTCAACCAGCTAGATCTTCCTCATCGCTTGTACAAAGAGGCATCATTGTGTTTATATTGCCGAATGTGAACTGATGTTTGGCCAAAAATATATATATTTTCTCATTGTTTGCCTCACATTTTAATACTTTTAATCGTGTTTTTATTATTGATCATATAATTTGAGCTTAATATTATATTTTTACTATATATGAATAAATCGGTTTGAAGATGAAGAGATTTGGAGCAAAATTGAAGAGGGGACAAGTGGGACACACCATGATTATCCAATGATTGGCCATCATGTTGTAATGATTAGTGAAAGTAGAAATTGAAAGTAAAGTTGTATACTCGGCAGCAAATGAAAAGGGGTACAAAAATTGTTTCAGTATTGCCATCTTCAGAGGTGCGATTAGTTTCCATCGCACAAGTGCCGTGGACAAACTGCGTCTCTAAATCTAAAATGGCCTTACGCGCCACCTGCGCGATGTGGGGTCACGCAGAGCCCCGAGATTTTTCCCGGTCCGAGTTGGATTTAGTTTTAAAAGTCCAGGCCTTTTGATACCCTATAAATATATATTTTAGACGGTTTTTACACAATTTAGGAGAACTTGTGACCCTAAGTGGAGTACTTTTGACCTAGAGAGAGCTTGAAGCCACCGTGGAGGCCGGAGTTATTTGATTTTACATTTTTTTCTCCTTCTAGTTTCTATGTTTCTTTGTATGAATTGTTATTTTTTCCCCATGTCTATGTGGAGCTAAACTTCGCGTTCTAGGGTTGTGGTGTAGCCATGATTATTGATGTTTTATAAGTAATTAAACCTTACCAGTTTATTCTTATGCGATTGTTTTCTTGCTTCTGTTCTTAATTGCTTGATTGCCTGCGCAACAGTCGAGTTTTATTTTACTATTTAATATCGTGCTTGGAAAAGACGTTATTAGATTAGAGAAGAAGTAAGGAGAGTGCGATCTGATTATTCCTAAAGTACGGCTAAGCTCAAGGTTTGTAACTCTGTATATAGCTTATTCTTATTTTATAGTTCGTTATGATCATGTCTGTCTTAGAGTAGAGTTGATCTATCTTGATTGAGACTTGTGCCATGTGTGGTGAGGATTTTCTTGCATCTTCCATATTTCGCATCTTAGTCTAGAACTTGTCCTGCTTGTTATTGAAGCGAAATAAAAAGTGTTTCCCTGTTTATAAGATGATAATAGGCTTTCTTTGATATGTCTTGTGAATTTTATCATTTTCAGTTATTGTTACCACTAGTTAGCCCTTTGAGTCGGTAGTGTTGTTAGCCATATTTTGCCTTGATCCTTTTTGTTGAATCCCTAGTTTTTGCACCCTGCTTCCTTGAGCAATTTAGCTTAAACTGTGATATAATTGATAAATCTGAAGAAAAGGGATGGGCGAGTGAAAAATGGTGACCAATGATAGCTACAAAGTGATGAAAAGGCCATCTTACAAAAAATGTGACATGTAAAGAAAAAAATTGCTTGAATTTTTTTTTGAAGTGTTCTTGATATGATGAGAATTACTAGTGAAATAATTGATGAAGAGGGCTGAAAAATAAAGTGAAGAGTAAAAAATAATGAGTGATGAAGTCTAAAAGTGCAAAGTGCTTAGGGAAGTGTAACTATTATATAGTTTTCCTGCCCGACCCCTAACCAATATTACAACCCGTTAAAGTCCTATTTGATTCTATTCGAGCACGCTTAATTAGTGGAGATGTACATAATGGGCAAGTCTATGGTTCTTTGTGCATACATGTGCATTCTTTTGTGAGTACGAGAGTTATTCTTTGATGCTAAGTCCTTAAATTATATTCAATTCTTTGATTTGAGTGTGCGGACTATTTCTTCTTGTGAAGGCACTTATTTCATGATAAATAGGAGAGATTATTAGATTTCTTTGACAGAGTAGGCGAGCGAACTTAAATTTGATGAGTCTGAGTCTATCTTTGAGGTTAGGAGGTTAGAAGTTTGTTGTTCATTTGAGTTGACTTGTATATCTTGCATGATGATCAGGAAGTGTATATCTGATGAGTTGAATTGATATAGGGTCTAATTGTTGGTATCAATCAAAGTGGTGGTATTTCTAGGCTTGATTTATTGAGAGAGGCTTAGTTCTTACTCGAGGACGAACAAAAGTTTAAGTGTGAGATGGTGATATTCGGCAAAAAATGCATATATTTTCTCATTGTTTGCCTCACATTTTAATACTTTTAATCGTCTTTTTATTATTGATCATATAATTTGTGCTTAATATTATATTTTTACTATATAGAACTAAAACCATTTGAAGATGAAGATATTTGGAGCATAATTGAATAAAAGGCGAAATAAAAAGAAAGGAGAAAAAGAGAGGGGACAAGTTGGAGACAACATGATTACCCAATGATTGGGCATCATGTTGTAATGGTTAGTGGAAGTAGAAATTGAAAGTAAAGTTGTATACTTGGCAGCAAATGTAAAAGGGTACAAAAATTGGTTCAGTGTTGCCATCTTCAGAGGTGCTATTAGTTTCCATCGCACAAGTGCCGCGGACAAATTGCGTCTCTGTATCTAAATGGCTTTACGCGCCACCTTGTGTCGCGGGGATGACGCAGAGTCCCGAGATTTTTCCAGTTCGAGTTGGATTTGATTTTTAAAGCTCAGTCCTTTTGGTACCCTATAAATACATATTTTACACGATTTTTACACAACTTTTGGGAGAACTTTTGACCCTGGCAGAGTTTGGAGCCGTCGTGGAGGCCGGAGTTATTTGGTTTTACATTTTCTTCTCCTTCTAGTTTCTATGTTTCTTTGTATGAATTGTTGTTTTTCCCCATGACTATGTGGAGCTAAACTTCACGTTCTAGGGTTGTGGTGTAGCCATGATCATTGATGTTTTATAAGTAATTAAACCTTAGCAGTTTATTCTTATGCGATTGTTTTCTTGCTTCTGTTCTTAATTGCTTGATTGACTGCGCAATAGTTGAGTTCTATTTACTATTTAATATCATGCTTGGGAAAGATGTTATTAGATTAGAGAAGAAGTAAGGAGAGTGTGATCTGATTATCCCTAAAGTAGAGCTAGGATTTGTGGCTAGGATAGGAATACCTAGACACCGCATTCAATTAGATACCATGGACTAATTCCATTCTTAATAGGTCAATTTCATAAGAATATAGACGACGAACTGTTCTGAATCTGCGGGTAGTAGTTCAGGAGAATGCTACATGATTAATAATCTGATTAATTAGCAATCGTGAATAAATCTGCTAGGGTTAGCTATTTAGATGAAGCAATATGATTGGTGAACAAACCACAACCCTGAAATACTATTCTCTCATAGATAAACTCAAGCTTTACAAACGTTCTAGAAAACTGTTAGCATAAATTAGTTAGTTGTTTATTTTTCTGCATTAGTTATAAACAAAACAAACATCCTCTTTCATACTTGCATAATTAGTAGTGACAGTGAAATCTTTTGTAATCGTTAATCATAAGTCTCTGTGGGTTCGACATCCGACTTTACAAGTCTTTATATTACTTGGCGACCACGTATACTTGCGTGTGCGTTTGGGAGCAACATGAACCTCTATGTTTGTCCCTTCGGGTTATCCGATAAAATTGAAATGATACAGAGAAAATTAGCTTGGCCCCTGCGCAAGGATGACACACATAAATCGAGAATGGTGACACTTTTACAAACACGTCTATAGATTCCACTATTAAAAAATCTCTATTTTTCCACTGATTTCCCGGTCCCTTGAAAAATGTTCAATGGCTATTTCCCACTGAATGTTGGTCGGAAAAAACTAAATAGTAGTGTTTTCACACGAAAAAATTATGAAGTTTCCTAGCGTTTCAATGAGAACATGTTTCCCACCATACGTTTTTCCATTAAATTGATTCGGTGGAAATGAAGTGGAAAACTCATATTTTATAGTACAAATTTCCCACTTAATATCGATGGAAAAAACCTTTATTTCTAGTACTGTTCTTTCTGCTATACATGGTAACATGACTTCTAAGAGAAGGGTTTTGGTGGGACTGAAATATGTGGGTGCAGAAGAGAGATCAATATCAATAAAGAAACTGTGCATTAATACATTGTGTCCTTAGACGGTTAGACATGGTGTTAGCATCTGAGAAAACGTGGGTAAAGAGGCAAAATCCTCATGATGTTGATCTCTCCTCTAAAATATGTCTATGCGGAGAAGAGATTAACATTCATAAGGATGTCGTAGGTTGTCTTCTAACATTACCGACATTTTGAGTTTTCATAAATTAATTCACGTAAGATAAAAGTTCTTTTCTTCATTAGAAACAACCTGATTTCCAACCTCTTGGCATTATCGGCCAGACATTGCTTACACTTATAACATAGGAGGCAATGATCAGCCTATTTTATATGGACAAGTCAAGATCATCTCACTTACAAGCTGATTTTGGGATTCTGTAATGCAAAAGTTGAGTGTCGTAAAAGTAGTGTGTTTTAGCTACACTTTGAAAAGGTCGCGTGTAATGCCCGTGGTGGACAGGTGTGACACAGATTTGATCTCATGTTCCAAGGATAAATTATGTATTCTGCCCTCTTTTAAATACAGAAGAACTCTACTACAACTTGAATATATTCACATCTGAGCTTCACTTGTATCAAGATATTTATCATTTTGTACACATTAATGTGATATAGGCACAATTTTGTGGAAGGGAAAAAAGAATAAGGTCCTCACTGCTATGTCTGGTGAAGCTACGTACCAGAAAATGTAAGCATATGTGTCCGTTTTTACAAGAACTAAGTAGCTATATACTTGTGTCTACTTGTCCATTTTTACACTTTTTAACTATTTTCTTTCCCGGTTCTCTAGCTGTAACCATCCGAGCTAAGCTCGCATCCTTTGAACGTCGTTAACCAAATTTCACCACCAACAGTTCTACCAAAATGATACTCTACGATACGTGAACTGTCCTTAATTTTGCGTTGATATCATGGTTTTACTGCAAATTTTTCGATTGGCAAGCCTATTGTATACACACTCGTACTAATAGATACAAATAGCAACAAATTGTGGATTCAGTGCTACGCTTGTGTTATATATTGCAACCGGAAAGAATTGTCGGTTTATATTGTTTGATTCTTGCTTGATAATTTTACAATCTAATTTTCAGATAGATGTGCGGAATTCAGAACGTGCAAATGTAATTGAGGTACATAATACATGCATGGCAGCCATTATGTTCCTCAATTACATGTGCATTGTTCTAAATTCTGTGCATCCAAACAAATTATAAGAATCATCAAGCAACAACCAAACAACATACATTGACAAATTTTTTTGGCCACATTTAAACAAGGATAGCACTGTCTATCAGTACGAGTAGGTCTATAGCTGGCTCGCCCATCGAAAAATTTGCAACGGAACCATGATATTTTGACGCGCAGGACAATTCACAATGTGATAGTGTTATTCGACAGAATTGTTGATGATGAGAGAATCATAGCATATTCCTCTAATTCCTTATAAAAGATATTCAGATGGGGCCGATGCATCCTGCGATCTAATTATTGTTGGTGCACTTGTTAGCTCATATATATACATTCATGATACTCATAACTTCTCATGATACAACAAATTACTAAGCTATTTTTAGTGTCACACACAAAATGAACCTAAATGCAGCGTTGTTATTATTGTAAATATACTTCAGTTAAGGAGCATTGAAGGTGTGAGAATTCAACGCAAGCTTTGAGTTTTACTTTTTGAGTAACATGAAAGTATATTTATGTCCTAGAGGTATTAAGACAAATGTACTTTATATACATTCGTATTATTATTAATGGAGATTAATATTTTGGCATTTGCAATTATTGAATTATTAATTGATTGTTTATAATATTCTATAATATGCATGCCTGGAGGTTACGTTGTTATTAATAATGTGAGATATTAATATTATAATGTAACTCTTAAAATAGCCTCGACTAATGATCTTCGAGAATGGGATATCGATGATATGTGATAAGTCGACACGTGGTCTGCATCACATCCTTAGAGGATGTAGTATGTCTCACCTGTTACGAGTAATGACTACTCGTGATGGACACATGGATACTTTGGAAGTATTGGTATACCCTTCTGATATACTGTTTGTTATACTTGTCTAAAGTATGATCAGTGTGTGGGAGATAGAAGTCCTTAGACATGAGGTCAATACACACATTTGTCTACAAAGTAATATACTTTGATCCTGTCCTAAGCTCAAATGCCTTATAGGTTGAGATACGGCTTGTATTGGGTACATTACGATGTGAATTAAAGGTGGTAGTTGAGCCAATATTAGGATTCATTCTTCGAATATATATTCGAGAGAACACTCAGATTCTCAGTGATATTAGGTTGACTAAGTCGTTGGCCAACGCAATAGACATATTTAGAATATGGTCTAGTTGTCAACTAATATAGATGAGATACAATGATTAAGCCATTTGGATAGACACTTGACAAATCCTAGGCTTGATCGGGTGTGTCGTGAATGAAACGATTTTATCTTACCACATAGAGGTTATGTTTTCTGGATTCGTGTAAACGTACTTCACATATTGAGTTCGTCTTGCGGCGCCGTCTAGGAGTTCTGCGTAGACCTTAATTTGATTAATGTCGATATGTGAAGGCCTGTAGGGTCACACTATGTCGATTGTCTTTTCGATCTAAGGATGTATTGAGAGAGTATTAAATATTCGATTTAGAATCGAGATATTTAAATGAATAATGATTGTTTTAATTAAGTAAAAATTGGATTTTGGATTTAATTAAGAATGTACGGAAAATAAATCGAGACGGTGTAGGGCCACGACAAGCGCCGCGGCGCCCACACCATAGGGCTGCGGCGCTAATGACCTAATCTGTCTCGATTTTTGGGCCAGGCCCAAGGGCAAACCCTAATCCGGTTTGACCTAATTTTTCACCTATAAATACAGACATTCACTTCATTATTCAATACACTTAATTTCATATTATTATTCTAAGTTTTAGAGACTTAGAATCAAAACACTCTCGAACCTCTGCTGGATTTCCTAGCTTTCCAAAGGAGAAATATATTGAAGCTTGGAGCTTGCAATCGAAAGGGCTTTCGTTTGCGAACCCATAATTGATAAAGATTCCAGATAATACAACCTGTAAGTGTTCATGTTTTATGTTACAGGTTTTTTATTGTCATATAACCATACCAGAAGTAATTGTTGGGGTAAGTAAGAACAAAATTTTAAACTTCCGTTGTGCTTTACTTATGTGTGTTGAACCTAACAAAACCCTACATAACATACAGTTTAAAAAGTATGTGCAAGAAAAACCTCTCGAAAGGTTAGAAAATGTGAAAATCGGACAACTGATTTATGGCCTCCAGTTATTTTTAGACGAGATTTAGTATGGCAAACATTAATATAAGTGCACTATAATTATTACGAGGCTATTCTACTTCTCCTCTACATCCAAGTTCTAATGAGGCATTGATGAGCACATTAAACTATCCATGTCATTGAAAGCCCTTACGATTCAGGCACAACGATGCAATCATCAAGGACATGCTCTATCACTGAGCTAATAGTCCGTTGTGGGCCTCCCACAGGAGCCCACCTTTTCTCTTTTTGAAATTCAAATCAGCAAGTTGCTTCCAAGAAATACACAGAAGCAAGTAGTAGACTGTCTGCTATCGGGACAGCTCAACCCAGTTAGCATCAAACTCGATGAATGAATATTATGTCAATTAGAGTAAGTTGTTAGTAATGTGAGATCTTATGAGGACATTGTGAAAGAAAGCCCTGTTATCATCTTGTTAAAGAGACATTAAGTAGCAAACCATCACCAAACACCTAATCGACAGACATTTATATGTTCATTTTACTTTTTTAAGTCTAAACAAGATGCCACATAAAATACAATATCGTAACATCCCATCTGATACAACAAATTTATTCCAGATATCAGGACATTTCTAGTAAACTATGCCAACAGACAAACTAGAATACACATACTATCTTTTTTTGAAACCATATTTTTTAAGTTCATAGAAGAGATCTGTTTTTGCACTACCAAGATTCACAATCTTAGGACAGCCATCCCTGTCTTTCTCCTGCTGAGTACTCTTTGCAATAGTAAGCATCAGAAATACCCACACCTCCACAGATCACGCAACGGCCCTGAAAGGAACCATAGTTGCACTCGTCACAAACTCGTACCAGCGTGCAAGGATGTACGTAAGAATCACAGATAACACACTTGCCATCACATTTCTCGCAAAGACGCCCAATAGCTATTCCTGGCTGCTTCCTGCACATGATCAAGTCAGGGTGATGCTTGGCCATGGTTTTGTAAATGTTTTAACCTGCACAAATGAAGGATAACCAATAAGTACCGGATAACAAAGGTACATACAAGAGCATGTAGACGTAGTCTATTCATCATACTAGTATCACGCTCAAATATTCACATATGTAGTGACTAGAGGAAAAATTCAATAATTGCCAGTCACGGATACAAAAGTCATTGAAAAATAGCCAATTCTTGGTATCCATGACACTATCGTGGATTTACAGATACAGAATTCAAGATTTACACTATCACAATTCAAATGTGGCTACTTTTCATAGAATTTACAGATACGGACTATTTTTCAAATATCGGTCTGAAAAGTGGTTAGCCCGTACAATTTTTATAGTACGGTTACGAGGATCTCATAAAGGTACTCATATTTTATTTGTTCTTCTTTGTTCTCCCCGGAAAAATAACTAAATTTGCAGAAGGTCGAGCATTACTGCTGAGGTTTCGGAAGTGTTTAATACTCGAATAGGAGTTAAGCTCCAAACTGGAACTATCTAGCTCAATACCAAATAAAGTCACATGCAAGAGCCTGTGGATAGTCTTTTCATCATATCAATAGTACACTGATATATATATATATATATATATATTCACATCTGCAATGACTAGGATTTAATTAAATATTAAGGAAATCATATTGTCTCTTTTCTTCTTTATCTTCCTAGGGAGATAGCTAAATTTGCAGAAACTAATTCTTGAACAAAGCTAGCATCAAAGCACCATCTCTTTCCTCTGAAAAAGGCTAACTTTCCCTTACAAGAAAGAAAAAGAAATTGGGAAAATGGTGGGGGTTTGTCCTTCCATGGAATTTTGGGAGAGCAATTCTCTTGTTTCTATTGCAAAAAAAAAGGTCTGGTACAGTGCATTCAAAGAATAGAAGGTAACAACTCTGCCTCTCTCTTAGCAAAAAGAACACAATTATAAACATAAACTCCAAGAATATCTGAAACAGAAAAGGAAGTCTGAAATTAACCAACAACTCATGATTGAAGCAAATCATGAGCCCAATATGATAATAACAGTAGTACTGCACTTCCTTTTGCAGGAGAAAAGACAGTGCAAAATGAGTAGTATAAGCAAGAAATTGAAGCCCTTCCGAAAGTAGACCAGGACCCAACCAAAATACTATTGTTGGATCTCAAACCATGAATCATTTTCCCTTTGGAGGCTGTTGAGTGACATTGTGCTCATAACTGCCTAAATGTCAGTCGGTGCATAAGTCGATGGCGGGGGGCCTGTGCTGTGTAGGCATGTTGTGGACGTGGCCAAGTATGACAGGTTGGACCTGTCGGTTCTGAAGTGGAGTCCACGAGGATGTCGTATACGGGCAAGGAGGGTAGACCCATGACGGTGGAGCCCACGCAGCCCACGGTGGGTATGCAACCCCGACGGAGGCTGCTGCCATTGCCGCGGTCGGTGCTGGCTGTTTTCGGCCGGTGGGGACTGCCCCTTCACGCCGCCGTTGTTGCAGGAATTTCTTCCGCCGCGTCCCTTGCCAGATTGCCTGCTCCTGTGGTTGTTACGGGAGGAAGTGGACTATTGCGGGTCCTCTGGCCGATGGTTCTGGTTGCCGGACTGGGAGGCCCTACCGTCAGCGGAGGGCCCGACGGTGGTGGTGAGGGCGGCATCGGCAATGCTGGCCCTGTATGAAAGTAATTCCTTGGTTAATATTCTCTCAAAGGTACAATATATATACAATCATCTTATGCTTGAATAATGGAAGACTAATCTACCTTACCAAAATTATAAGATACTAATTACAAGATATTTACCCTATCAATTATCTTTATTGAATAGTAGAGGTAATTATGGGATTGCCCCCATAATTACTCTAATAGTCCCCCGCAGTCTTAGCAGGAGGTTCTCGAATGCTGAGACTGTTCCGGAAATCATCAAAAAGTACGCGCGGAAGACCTTTTGTGAAGATGTCAACAATTTGATAACGGACGACACATGGAGAATACGGACCTGACCACGGGCAACTTATTCTCGGACAAATAAGATATCCATTTCAATATGTATCGTGCACTGATGCTGAACATGATTTCCAAATAAGTAGATTGCACTCACATTGTCACAATAAACCATTGTTGTTTTGTCAATCGGACAATGCAACTCCGGTAGAAGATTTCGGAGCCAACATGATTCTGCGACTACATTGGCTACGTCTCAATATTCCGCCTCAGCACTTGACCGAGACCGTGTGGACTGGCGTTTGGATGACCATGAAATGAGATTGTCACCCAAGTACACACAATAACCGGAAGTGGAACGATGTGTATACGGGCAGCCACCCCAATCTGCATCTGTTTAGGCAAAAAGATTCGAGATGGAGGACTTATACAGATGAAGTATGAAATGGAGAGTCGCCTGAATGTAATGCAGAATCTGTTTAAGAGCCCCCATATGTTCCTCCTTCGTATCATGCATGTGTAAGCAAACTTGTTGAACCGCATAGGAAATATCTAGTCTCGTAAAAGTCAGATACTGCAGGGCCCATGCAATGCTTCGGTAATGGGTAGGATCGCTATACGGAGTTTCGGGTCCTCTGGCCGATGGTTCTGGTTGCCGTACTGGGAGGCCCTGCTGTCAGCGGAGGGCCCGACGGTGGTGGTGAGGGCGACATCGGCAATGCTGGCCCTGTATGAAAGTAATTCATTGATTAATATTCTCTCAAAGGTACAATATATATACAATCATCTTATGCTTGAATAATGTAATATTAATCTACCTTACCTAAATTATAAGATACTAATTACAAGATATTTACCATATCAATTATCTTTAATAAATAATAGAGGTAATTATAGGATTGCCCCCATTATTACTCTAATAGTCCCCCCGCAGTCTTAGCGGGAGGTTTTCGAATGCTGAGACTGTCCCTGAAATCATCAAAGAGTACGCGCGGAAGACCTTTTGTGAAGATATCAGCAATATGATAACGGGACGACACATGGAGAACACGGACCTGACCACGAGCAACTTTTTCTCAGACAAATAAGATATCCATTTCAATATGTATCGTGCGCTGATGCTGATCATGATTTTCAGATAAGTAGATCACACTCATATTGTCACAATAGACCATTGTTACTTTGTCAATCGGACAATGCACCTCCAGCAGAAGATTTCGGAGCCAACATGATTCAACGACTACATTGGCTACGCCTCGATATTCCGCCTCAGCACTTGACTAAGACAGTGTGGGCTGACGTTTGGATGACCATGAAATGAGATTGTCACCCAATAACACACAATAACCGGAAGTGGAATGATGTGTATCCGTGTAGCCACCCCAATCTGCATCTGTGTAGGCAGAAATATTCGAGATGGAGGACTTATACAGATAATGTCCGAAATTGAGAGTCGCCTGAATGTACCGCAGAATCCATTTGAGAGCCCCCATATGTTCCTCCTTCGGATCATGTATGTGTAAGCAAACTTGTTGAACCGCATAGGAAATATCTGGTCTCGTAAAAGTCAGTTACTGCAAGGCCCGTGCAAGGCTACGGTAATGGGTAGGAGCGCTGTACGGAGTTCCGGGTCCTCTGGCCGATGGTTCTGGTTGCCGGACTGGGAGGCCCTGCCATCGGCGGAGGGCCCGATAGTGGTGGTGAGGGCGGCATCGACAATGCTGGCCCAGCATGAAAGTAATTCCTTGATTAGTATTCACCCAAAGGTACAATATATACATACAATCATCTTATGCTTGAATAATGGAAGACTAATCTAACTTACCTAAATTATAAGATACTAATTATAATTATACTAATTACAAGATATTTACCCTATCAATTATCTTTAATGAATAATAGAGGTAATTATGGGATTTCCCCCATAATTACTCTAACAGTCCCCCGCAGTTTTAGCGGGGGGTTCTCGAATGCTGAGACTGTCCCGAAAATCATCAAAGAGTATGTGCGGAAGACCTTTTGTGAAGATGTTAGCAATCTGATAACGAGACGACATATGGAGAACATGGACCTGACCACAGGCAACTTTTTCTCAGACAAATGAGATATCCATTTCAATAAATTTCGTGCGCTGATGATGAACATGATTTCCAGATAAGCAGATCGCACTCACATTGTCACAATAGACCATTGTTGCTTTGTCAATCGGACAATGAAACTCCAACAGAAGATTTCAGAGTCAACATGATTCAGCGACTACATTGTCTACGCCTCAATATTCCGCCTCAGCACTTGACCAAGACAGTGTGGACTGGCGTTTGGATGACCATGAAATGAGATTGTCACCCAAGAACACACAATAATTGGAAGTGGAACGATGGGTATACACGCAGCCACCCCAATCTGCTTCTGTTTAGGCAGAAAGATTCGAGATGGAGGACTTATACAGATGAAGTCCAGAATGGAGAGTCCCCTGAATGTACCGCAGAATCCATTTGAGAGCCCCGATATGTTCCTCATTTGGATCATGTATGTGTAGGAAAACTTGTTGAACCACATAGGAAATATCTGGTCTCGTAAAAGTCAGTTACTGCAAGGCCCCTGCAATGCTACGGTAATGGGTAGGATCGATATACGGAGTTCTGGCATCCTTACTCAATTTCGCCTTTGTGTCAACTGGAGTATATGAGGGTTTGCAGGATGACATCCCTGCTTTGTCAATTATTTCTTCGACATGTTTCTTTTGACTGAGAAACAGGCCACCTGCGTATTGAGTCACATCAATGCCAAGAAAATAATTCAACGGACCCAAGTCTTTCATCGCAAATTCTGCTGCAAGAAGTGACATAATGGACTGGTGAAGTGAAATGGATGATGTTGTTTGAATAATATCATCGACATACAAAAGGATATATGCCATGTTAGCGCCTTTCCGATAAATAAACAATGACTGATCAGACTTGCTATGAGAGAATCCCAACTTGTAAATAAATCCTGCAAACCTGTTATACCATGCCCGAGGTGCTTGTTTCAAATCGTATAAGGATTTCTTCAATAGGCAAACATGATCTGGACGTGTATAATCTCGGAAACTCAACGGCTGATGCATGTACAATGTCTCCTGTAAGTTGCTATGTAAGAATGCATTTTTAACATCTAACTGATGAATGGTCCAAGATTTGGAAAGAGCCAAGTTGAGAACAGTCCGGATAGTTGGTGGCTTCACCACCGGACTGAATGTTTCACCACAATCAACCCCAACTTGCTGAGACCTGCCATCACCAACAAGACGAGCTTTATATCTCGCAAAAGAACCATAAAAATTCTTTTTATGACAAAAAACCCACATAGACCGAATGACATTAACATTAGACGAACGTGGTACTAATTCCCACGTCTTATTTGTAATAAGAGCATTAAATTCGTCTAACATGACAGCTTTTCAATTCGGGTCGGATAAGGTAGCTTTGGGATTTTTTGGTAAAGGTGATGGTTGAACGGAGGATAGTAGGTTAAAATGATGTTTGGGCCGAAAAATCTCGTGCATGGCACGAGTTTCAACGGTCCGAAGTTGTGCCGACACTGGTTGGGTAGTAGGAGTCTCGGTCCTGGGATGGGCACCGGAGTTGGTTTGGGTACAGGGCGTGATTGAGGTAGTTGTGGACTACTCTAATTGGGTTGGCCTGCCACAGAAACAGGACTTGGCCGAGACCATCGGAGACAAGGCATTGGTCTCCGGTCCAGTCCCATTTAGTGGTTGGGCCGAATGTTGTTGGGTTGGTTGCACATGGGTTTGTTCATTAATATGGTGGTGTAAAATATGGCTGGCCAGTAGGCCAGGTCGGCCTGGTCCCAGCCCGGTCCCGCCCCGATCCCGCCCCGATCCCGCCCCGACATCGCACCGGTCCCGCCCCGAACCCGACTTTTTTTTAAAATACAAATTTGGTATCGGGACTCGAACCGAGAAGGGACATGGTCTCGTCTCGGCCCGGACTACCCCAGGCCCGCCAGTCCCGACCCAATCCCGGTCCCGCCCCGATCCCGCCCGAAATCCCCTTTTGCAAAAATAATCGTTGCACCAACGACCATTTTACATTTTGGCCGTTGTGCAACGGACATTTTTGGCCTCCCCCCTCCCCCTACCCCCTTAATATTTATTTTTAACCTATAAGTTATTATATGTAGACTTTAACCCAATTTTCCAACTATAAATACCTCATTTTTTCTTCATCTTTCTCATAAATCATCCTATAATCTCTCTAATCTTTCAATCTATCTCTCTACAAGTCTACATTGTCTACTAAATATTCAATTTTATTTATTCATTTGGGAATTGAGAGTGAAGTTGGCAACTAGCTTGAGGATCTTCCATCGAGCAAAGTTTCAATTTTCAACCTCTCGATTACACGTCGACGTTACATCGGCGTTTGGTACATTCGTTCCTTCATTAAATTATTATTGTCTGTTTATTTTATTTAGCGCACTTAATTTCATTTACTTTAATTATTTATTAGTATAATTATAAATTTATAATGGAAGGATTTAAACGTATGCTTACGGGTATGGGTCATGCTTCTTCTAGTAGGGGAAACAAGGGCAATGGTACTTCTTCTAGTCATCCTATTTCTAGACAAAATCCTATTCCTACATAAGATGATTTTGTTGATACTGAACATTTTCCTACAATACCATTAGATTTAGACGAGGAGCTATTTTCTGGAGTCAAGAAGATTTTAATTTAGACGATGATCTAGATGATACACCCACTAATGTAGATGACAACACACCCACTAGTGCACCTTCAACTGAAATGCCTCCTATTGCCCCTAGTATGAGACGAGGTCCAGCAAAACGAATATTAAAATCAGATGCATGGACATTTTTTTATAGGGATGTAGAGAATCAAGTAGCTAGATGTAAAATTTGTAAAAATGTTTTAAAATTTAAAACTGGAAAAGGTCACGGTGGGACGGGGGGGGGGAGGGGTTTAATTAGACATGTAGTAAGTGCTCATCCAGTTAGGTATGCCCAATACCCGGATTTAAAACCGGGTGCGCAAATGTCCGGTCCATCGGAACAAGGTTCACATACTGTCCCGGACCAAGTACAAGGTCAAATTAACCCTATGACGGGGGGAATTGTAGGCCATAAATACAATAAACATAGAGATAGGGAAGCAATAGAAAAGTTAGTCATTGTGGAGGGTTTGCCTTTTTCATTTTCTTCATCTCCCGGTTATATTCATTACATTAGAGATATGTATAATCCTGCTTTTAACAGTTTTCCTAGATCAACTGTTAAGAGAGATATATTTAAATTCGCACATGAATATCAACAATATTTACGTTATTCATTATATCATTTTAATGGGAAAATGGCTATCACTTCTGATATAGGCCGTAGTACTAATGACCATGAACGGTAACATGTCATTGGATAGATTATAAATGGTCTATGCAAAAATGTATTTTAGCGTATAGATATATAGATGATAGGCACACTGGTACTTTTATTGCAGAAAATATTTATCAAGTGTGCGATTATTACGGAATAACTGATAAAATTATGACTATTATATTAGATAACGTTTCTTCTAACAATTACGCTATTACAATTTTAAAAAATAGTTTAACTCCATCTTTTCCAGATCATTTTCATATAAAATGTGCGTGCCATATATAACTTAATTGTAAATGATGGTCTATTACTTTTTGAAGACATTCTTAGTAAAATACAATTTGCAATAAACTTTATTTTTAAAAATAATAGAATACAACGAAGAAAAGAATATAAGAAACCTTGTCACGATTGTCAACTACCTTATAGAAAAATTCCAGAAGAAGTACCCACTAGGTGAAATTCTTTATACGAGCAACTACTTGTTGCTTATGTCTATAGAAAACCTATAACTTTATTTTTTAACTCTCATAATCAAAATCCAGCTGATATGGTTGTAGATAGCGATTGGGGAAAATTTTCCGAACTTATTGTATTTTTAGAGAATTTTTTTCAAGCAACAAAAGAATTTTCCGGTATATATTATCCTACTATTTCAACTATGTTGTTTTATATAGCTCTAATATTTTGAATGCTTATTGAATATATGGATAAACCAACTTATAAGGCAGCTATTAAAAAAATGTTTATCAAAATAAAAAAATATTTTATTCCTATTCCCACTATTTATATTATTGGTGTTGTATTAAATCCGACTATTAAAATAGACGGTACTAAATCGCTTATTGAAACTATTTATGATTGTATAGCAGTACTACCACCTCCAAGTCCCAAAAATCCAAATCACCCACCACCTATTGAACAAACTAAAGAATAAGTGTTGTCTAGCGTAGAAGACGAATGCAAAAAATATTTAGGTTTTACCAACAAGAAAGTGCTAGCAACCTACCAACTTCCATACCATCTTCTTCTTCTTCAACACAACCTCACAAAAGACATGCTGTTTCTGCGGCTAGTATTGAAAGCCTTAGAAATAGAATGTGCGGCCGTACTGCTACTAACCAAATTAGCGAGTTTGATATTTTTGTTTTGCAGGGTTCTGTACCGTACCAAGCAGTTCTCAATAAAGAAGGACGTGAAGACTTGCTGAAATACTGGAGGGGGAATGAGAAGACATTTCCGACACTTTCAATGATGGCTCGAGATGTTTTGAACATTCAAGCGTCGTCAACGGCGTCTGAAAGCGCTTTTTCTGCCGGCAGATATCAAATAGGAGAGCATAGACACTCATTAGTCGAAGACAACTTAGAGGTTGTAGTATTATTCAGAGATTGGATACGAGATGAGCGGAGAAGGTGCGGTCAACCGGAGATCAACGAAGAAGAAGACGAAAACTACAACGAAATCTTATCCGAAGGTGGTGGAAGCTACGTGGAGAAATTTGACCAACAAATACCAATTCCAACCGAAGAACCACAAGAAATTATCAAGAAACTAGAATAGTTTTTTTTCAAAATTTAATTTTTTAATTGCAATTTTACTATGTAATTTGCAACTTTTGAACAACACCACAAAGTTGCAATTTGACAATTGTATTTGTATTATAGAAAAATCAGATGTCTATTAAATAATATAAGAGGCACAAAAACAGACTTGAGATGTTTTTATTACACTACCTTGTTTAATTTTTGAGTTTATATATATATATGTTATTTTTTAAATTAAGTGCAAAAAAAAAAGAAATCCCGATCCCGAATCCGACCTAGCCCGATTCCGATGGGATCGGAAATGGGACGGGACGACGGTGAATCCCGCCTGTCCCGACCTGACCCGATCCTGCCCCGCCTCGATCCCGCCAAACCCGGCCCGCCGATCCCGATCCCGGCTCACTGGCCACCCATAGTGTAAAATGAGATGTATTCCATTGTCCAAAAAATTATATGAAGGTGAGGATGCCACATGAGACTTAGCAAACGGGAATGTAGACTCATCAAAAATCATATGACGACAGACAAATATTTTTCCATTCGTCAAATCATAACATTTATATCCCCTATGATTTTGTGGGTATCTCAAAAACACACAAGGAGTTAAACGAGCCTGCAACTTGTTAATGGAAGTAGAAGGAAACAAAGGTAACAGAAACAACCAAACATCCTCAAATGTGTAAAAGACGGGATACGATGATATAACATTTGCGTAGGAGACACATTGGAAAGAAATTTACTAGGAAGAATATTTAAAAGATATGTAGCCATTTTAAGTGCATGGTGCCAAAACTTTGGTGGTGTGGATGAATGCACAAGAATAGAGCGAATCATATTATTAATTATTCAAATTTTTCTTTCGGCTTTCCCATTTTGTGGTGAGGTATGAGGACCACAAAAGACGCAAAGACATCACATTTTGGTGACAAAAATCATTAAAATGAGTATTTATGAATTCCCCCCCCCCCCATTGTCACATTGAAAATATTTAATGTTTTTGCCAAATTGAGTTTTGATAAAAACACTAAATTATTTTAAAATGGTGTAGGTTTGTGATTTATGTCCTAATGGAAAAGTCCACAAAAAAATTGAATAATCATCTAGAATAAGCAGATAGTACTTATGACCTGCAGAACTCAAAACCGGTGATGTACACAAATCACATTGCACAATATCAAATGGCATAAAAGTATGAGCATTAGAAGATGCAAAAGGAAGTTTAACATGTTTACCAAACACGCAAGATTGGAAAACAAAGGAGTCCAAAGGTTTATTACAAGAAAACAAATTATTTTTCCTAAAATTATTAAAAACTTGTGCTCCTGGGTGTCCCAATCGATTGTGCCTTAGAGTAGGAGAAATGGCAACAAAGGTTGATGGTTTGTTCATGCTATTTTTGGGAACATAGGTGATGGGATACAAGTCCCCCGTGCTATTGCATCTCATAAGTGGCATTCCCGCTTGAAAAATCCTTCACAGAAAAGCCAAATGGATCAAAATTTACCAAAACATTGTTGTCAATTGTAAAACGTCTAACAGAAATCAGGGTTTTAATTAGATTTGGTGCATGTAAGACGTTTTTCAAGTATAACGTCTAACATAAATTTGTTATCTTGAAAAATGTTTTGTAACTTTTCCTATGCATGTTGAGTCGTAGAATTTGGTTCTAAGATGATATGGAGAAGATCATTCGAAATTGTGCCATAAATCCATTGAAGAACTATAGCATCTAATCGAGACCATAATTTCTTGTCCACCGTAGTGGTATCCGACGGTGATTCAGACGAGATGATATGGTCAATCACCTCATAAGCGTGGCAATACATTTTGAAGAGTTCTGCCCAAGAAGTATACTGCCCTTTCTCCATTTCAAGAGTTATGGAGATAAAGTTCATGACGTTATTAACGGCAAGAGCGGGATGAAAAGTTTGTTTTTCGGCCATTGGTCCACAAGAAATCAAACTAGAGAATGAAAGAAGTGGTGTTTGATGTTTTTAGTGTGGAAAAACCCTTAGGGTTTCGGAGAGAAGCTAGCCGAGGGGGGCATTTTTTAGAAGGTGGCTAGGGTTTTGCAAGGGTAAGATATGGTTTATGGTTTTCATTTGGTAGGGTTGGCCGAAATTGTCAAGAAAGAGAGGGAGAAAATCGTGTAGAGGGAGAATGAATTAGGGCTAAGGATCTTAGACTCTTGATACCATGTAGGAAAGTAATTCCTTGATTAATACTCTCCCAAATGTACAATATATATACAATCATCTTATGCTTGAATAATGGAAGACTAATCTACCTTACCTAAATTATAAGATACTAATTATAATTATACTAATTACAAGATATTTACCCAATCAATTATCTTTAATGAATAATAGAGGTAATTATGGGACTGCCCCTATAATTACTCTAACAGGCCCGAGTGGTGTTGCGCTTGATTTTCTACATTTCCTCAAGGATGAGCTTCGAACGGGCCTTATAAAATGGAGGTAATGGTGTGTATTGCTAAATGATGGTGGCAACGCCGTAATTGGATTCATTCAAACCTGCATTAAGTTGCATGACCAATCACTGATTAGTGACTGGTGCGCCGACGTTGGAGAGTTGGTCGGCTATCATCTTGAGTTCTTGACAATAGGCAAACACGTTTGGGAAATCGTCCTGATGAACGTCCTTGAACTGATTTTCAAGGTATAAAGCTTGTTGAATTTTGTTGTCATGGAAAATACTGTCCAAACGTTCCCACATTTGGCGGGCAGTGGCATCGGTCTCAATGATGGTGTGCAACCGATCATTAGATATCGTGTCGTATATCCACTGGAGGACGCCTGCGTCCAAACGAGACCAGAGTGCATCATCAGAAGTCGAAGCCGATAGTATGTTTGTGGACTTCGGCGTGAGAGGGATGATTTGGTCGATAACTTCGTAAACATGACAATGGATTTGACATTATTTTAGTTTTCAGGTATTGTTCATAAATAGATATATAATAGGAGTATAATACTATGTTGAAGTTCGGCAGGATTTCCAGCGAAAAAGTAATCAATTTTGCATAATTTGACTAGTTCAAGAGGTAAAACGGGGTTGCTCCCTTGACAAACTGAGATAAAATTGAGCCAAAAGATCTCGAATACAGATCATAAATTTTTAAAAATAAAGATTGTCTTTTTAAACGCATGATATTCAATGTGTCATATTATTTGTATGGGTTAAAACCTTGTCTTATTGCGGGTTAAATTAAAAATTTTAATTAAATTTTTTCTATATTGGAAAAGTTTGGACTGAATTAAAAAGAAAATATTGCTACATGAACTGAAAAGGATAGAGTAACATAACGTGGTTGAATCTTGATGCTTCTAAATAACAACAACAACTACTTTTCATTCCCAAACAAGATGGGGCTGGCTTAAATGCATTTACACTTCTTCATTTAAATTCATTTCATATCATCATACTAAAGGAGGGATGCAACACGAGAATTTCCCAGGAGTCCATCGATCCTAGTACTACTTATTCTTGCACAAACACATTTAATTTTGGAATTCTAATTGGTGTGTTGGTGTTGATATGATCGAATCGATTCGGTGCTTCTAAATATGAGATATTTATTATTTGTTTTACCGGTCTCGATGGATTCTTCCAAAAATAAAAATGGCTGATGAGTAACGACTATATCTTTAGCTTTTTTATCACGTTATAATAGAAAATTGGGAAATTGTTGCCGGTGTTTGCAGGGTTTCTTGTGAAAATAGGTCATCTTGGTGAGAAATTTGACAATAGCTATATGTTGTCAATGAACCTTGACTGCTGTATGTATGAATGAAAGGCTCAAATATCATATATATCATTCTCCTTTTATTATATATATATATATTCCCTCCCTATATATAATGATAATAACTTTTTTATTTATCCAATATAATCACCAACTGGAATTATTTTAAACTGTGTAAATTTTCATACAAAACACAATTTTCATGATCAACAACAACATACTCAGTATATTTTCACATGTGGAGTGTACACATACTTTATTCTTACCTTATGGAGATATAAAAGTTATTTTCGAAAAACTCTCGGCTCAAGTACATACATATGGCGTAACAAATAGGACATAGCAAATAATAGGGAGGTATTATCATAATTATTTTTACTTTTTCGGAAAGAAAAATATAATTCTCTTCCATATTTGATTATTCCTTGTCTTGGAGGAAAAAAATTGGACATCTATAAATTGAAGACCTCATTCTCACAACTACAACACAATATCATCCACAATGTAATCGTTTAAAGTATCTTGTTTAAGGTAAGATTTTCTCTCAATATTTTTTATGCTTTTTAGTAATTTTGTCATATTTAGGTCAATTGGTCAAATCATAATTTATTATGCATATTTTAATATAGTATCTTTTGTTTCTGATTTATCGTTTAAGGTTTGCAATTGTCAGCTTCCACAAGACGCCTTATTATTTGGATTTCAACAAGCATAACATAACATTCAGAGTAATTACTGAAGCACAAGAAACAACAAGTAGTTACAGAAATCGAAAAAGAAGATACTGCGAGCGTAATGCTAATACTAACTATCCACCAAGTTTATCCCGCATGAGAAAGAGACAACATTCAACTACCTTCTAATCTTATACACTAATTTGCTACCTCACAATTTTCATCATCATCAAACTCCTTTTTAACCATGTGATCCGAATATTGCAGATGCACATCGCACATAGTTCATTTAATGGAGATTAGTGCTCTATATCGGAAATTCCTCTAATTTTTAAGACTCAAATTTGAGACTTTAGATTAAGAGTGCAAGAATTTCATACATCATCTCATCATATCCTTTAGTAGTATCATAAAATCATTTACATGGGGGTTGGGGCTGCTGTTAAATAAGTCAAATAATGAAAATGGAGTTGATAATTATATGTCATTGTAACCTATTAATTACTCCACTTTAGCTTAGATTCCTAATTGAAAGAAATAATCCCCTTGATTATTTTCATTAATTGAAAGGTATATATACAAGTTACATATTTCCATAATAGGAGAATCCTATTCCTATTCTATTCCTTAAACCTTATTCTACCATAATTCTAACTATACAATTATGGTAAGTGTACAAGACTAATTAAGGTAACCTTTAAACTACAATATACCAACAATATATACCCCAAATATACATCACCCGTGATGGGCTTGCTGCCTTTCCGTGTTGGGCTTGCTGCCTTAAGCACCCGTGATATACACTTATGTATATCAAGTGTATATCACGGGTATATTACCTTGTTTAACATACCCCCGTAGTCATAGCGGGCGGTCTTCGAACGCTAAGACTGTCCTTAAAATCTTCAAAAAGGACCGAGGGAAGACCCTTTGTAAAGATGTCTACAATTTGATATCTTGACGGGACATGACAGACGCGTACATTACCCCGAGCAACCTTTTCACGGATAAAGTGTATGTCCATCTCGATATGCTTAGTGCGTTGGTGCTGAACCGGATTACCCGAAAGGTAAATGGCACTAATATTATCGCAATAAACCAAGGTTGCCTTTTGAATTGGACAATGATGCTCTAAAAGAAAATTACGTAACCAACATGATTCTGAGACCACATTGGCTATCCCTCGATATTCAGCCTCAGCACTTGAGCGGGATAGAGTCACTTGACGCTTCGCAGACCAGGAGACCAAGTTGTTGCCAAGGAACATACAATAGCTAGACGTAGACCGTCTGGTGTCTGGACAACCACCCCAATCAACATCCGTATAGGAGACAAGTGTGGATGTCGAGGAAGGATATAAATGCAAATCATAGTCCAGTGTACCATGAATATACTGAATGATGCGTTTCAGTGCATTCATGTGCTCAATTCTGGGATCATGTATGAATAAAACACCTGCTGGACGGCATACGTAATATCCAGTCTTGTAAAGGTAAGATACTGAAGGGCCCCTGCAAGACTGTGATAGTGGGTCGGATCTTCGTAGGGTGCATCGGCCGCGACACTAAGCTTGGGCTTCGTATCAACTGGAGTAGAAGTGTACTTACAGAATGACATCCCAGCCCTCTCGATGATCTCAGATGTATACTTTCGTTGAGATAAGAACAAACCATCTGAATAGCGAACTCAGAGCTGAGCATGGTCATGATATACTGGCGTAAGGCATCAGAAGAGGCAGTCAAAATGATATCATCCACATACAACAGAATGTAGGCCAAGGACGAACCACGATGGTAGATGAACACCGAATTATCTGACCTGCTGTGAGTGAACCTAATAGTCGAAACATAGTCGGCAAACCTTGCATACCAGGCCTGTGGTGACTGCTTAAGCCCATATAAGGACTTCTTCAACAAACAGACATGATGAGGATGGTTGGGATCCCTGAATCCCAACGGTTGATGCATATAGATTGTTTCCTTGAGATCACCGTGTAGGAAAGCATTCTTGACATCCAACTGATGAATAGGCCCTGCCTTCGAAAGAGCCAAGCTAAGCACAGTGCGAATGGTAGCCGGTTTGACCACCAGACTAAACGTCTCCCTACAATCTATCCCAACCTGCTGAGTCTTACCATCACCCACAAACCGCACCTTATGTCGAGCAAATGAACCATCTGAATTCTCATTATGAGCAAAAATCCATATAGACCTAATAACATTAATACCAGATGGACGGGGCACCAACTCCCACGTCTTATTATCAATAAGAGCATTATATTCATTAGTCATAGAAATTTTCCAATTCGGGTCGTTTAAGGCAGACACATGATTACGGGGCAAGAGGGATTTAGAGACATTCGAATGTAAATTAAAATGTCTTTTTGGTGTAAAAATACCCCGTTGACTATGAGTAACCGGTCTATGACTCGAGGAAGAAGTGGATGGATTTTGGGAATTTTCTGGGCTCGGGATGGACTGGCCAGCAGGCAGTGGGTCTGCTGGCCCAAATCGGTAAACTGGAGCAGGAACTGGACCAGTTCTAGAATTAGGCTGGAATGGCCCAATCGCTGGAACTGATCCAGTGATGGGAAATTGCGATGAAACAGTGGGGCCAGCGGGTAGTGGGCCGCTGGAGAATTTTGGGTGCGGGACATGTCCGAAAAATGGTGAGTAATATACGGGGATATACCATCATCCAAAAAATTATACGAACTAGGCTCGGGAGTATGAACTTTAGTAAAGGGAAATTGAGTTTCATCAAAAATTACATGGCGATTAATGATGATTTTCTTGGAGGATAAATCAAAGCATTTGTAACCACGATGATTAGACGGATAACCCAAAAACACACACGGAGTATATCGGGTATGATGTTTGTTTATTGTGGTGGACGGGAATAACGGATAATACAAGCACCCAAAAACCCGAAGATGAGAATAAGAAGGATTCTTATTATATAAAATTTGGAGGGGGAAGAATATGTCAGACCTTTGGAAGGAAATATGTTTAGCAGATATGTGGCCATTTGTAGAGCATGATGCAAAAAATATGGGGGTATGGAAGCATGAATTAAGAGAGTACGAACAATGTTATTTATGGAATGAATTTTGCGTTCGGCTTTCCCATTTTGTGAAGATGTATGAGGACAAGAAAAATGAAAATTGATCCCATTATTAGCACAAAACTCCCGAAACACCCTATTGTCATACTCTTTTCCATTATCATATTGAATATTTTTTATTTCTCTTTCGAATTGGGTTATAATGAATGCTCTAAATTTTACGAAGACGAAAAACACTTGAGATTTATTTGCAATTGGAAATGTCCACAAAAATTTAGAATAATCATCCAAAAAGAGAATATAATACCGATGACCCAACGAATTTAGAACAGGAGACGTCCATAGGTCGCTATGAATAATATCAAATGGCATTGAAGTATGAGAATTTGAGTCTACAAATGGCAGCTTAATAATTTTTCCTAATGACAAATTGGAGTACGACTCGTACCCTTACAAGATATAAAACTATTTTTTATCTAAAATTGACAAAATAGAGGATCCCGGATGACCAAGGCGAGCATGCCACAAGGAAGGAGAAATGGTTGCAAAGGCTGATGGCAAGGCTTGACTCGATGGACTGAAACCGGGCGTGATAGGATTTAGATCTCCCCTAATGTCACACCTCATGAGAGGACTCCCCGTCTTGAAATCCTTCACAGAGAAACCAAAAGGATCAAATTCAACAGAAACGGAATTTTCAGTGGTGAACTTTCGGACAGACACTAAGTTTTTAATTAATTTGGGGGCATGTAAAGTATTTTTCAAGATAAGGGGTGGATTGGGGGGGATATAACGTTTTCTGACCATAACCCTGAATTGGAATAGAGTTACCATTACCAACAATTATACCCCGAAGGTTGCTCAAATTGGAATAAGATGAGAGAGTACCTGAATCAGATTTCATGTGGATAGTGGCACCGGTATCCATATACCAATTCGGGTCCGGTTGACTCAAACCTAGTGTGTGCATTGCGGCCTCGATATCGGTCTGAGTGGGGCCTACTGCACGGTGAGCTTGATAGGCCGGGGCCCAAGTATTCCAGAACTGGGCTGTCCTGGGCCGTAGCTGCTGGAACTGGCGTTACTGGGACAGTGGGCAGTGGGTCGTCTGGGCTGCTGGAAAGCCCACTGGCTAGATATTGGAAACTGCTGTGGAGGTGGGCCGTAGGGCCACTGTCCACTGGTCCAAGCCCACGGCCCAGAGGCCCAAGGCTGAGACTAGGGGTTCGGTGGCCTACTGTAACCTGGATGGGGTCCACTGCCACTGTATTGTCCACCGTGACCGCTGCCTGTGCAGCCGCGTTTGCCACCGCGATTTTTCCCATTATTTTTCCGGCCATTCTTGCTGCCCCCGTGGGATTGGTTTTGGTGCGGCTTGTTACCAAAATTTTGAGGACTAGTGGAGGAAGTCATCATGACCACGGGACTAGCATTAGTAGCCGCCTTTTTAGCCAAACTGGCTTCTTCCAAGGTAAGCATGGAACAGGCTTGATAGAACCATGGAAGAGGATTACTTTGACGAATGAGAGTTCCAACGCCACTATAGGCCTCGGATAGGCCAGCAATCATCTGTAAAACAAGATGATCGTCACTAACTGGCGCACCAATGTTGCGGAGTTGGTCCGCCAAATCCTTCAACCTTTTGATATATGCTGAAACGTTCGGAAAATTTTCCATGTTGACGTGGGAAAAATCCTGTTCAAGAGTAACAGCTCTGGAATTTTGATTATCATGTTATATGTCACGCAGTCTATCCCATGTAGCCATTGCCGTAGCGTCTGGCTCAATAATCGTATGCAATATGTCGGTGGAGATAGTAGAATAAGTCCACTGAAGGACAGTGGCATCAAGTGTTGTCCATAACTTAGGATCATCCTCGCGTTTAGGCACCTCTGTATCATCAGGAGCCGCGGGGATTATGTGATGGATGACTTGATGCGAACGAGCGTGAATTTTGAACAACTCGGCCCACATCGCCTATTGGACGTTTTCTAATTTAAGAATTAACGGGATATGATTCTTGATGTTAGAAACAACAAGGGCAGGGTGAAACGTGTTCTTTGACGTAGATATAACGAAAGAACAAGAGGTGAAAGAGGGATTTGTAAGAGAGATTTTGAGAGTGGAAGAAAACAATTTGGTAAACCCGAGGGGGGGGGGGTCTTGGCCAAGAGGAAGCAACAAAAATTTGGGAGAGAAATTTTTTGTGTGACCTAGACTTTTGATACCATGAAAGAAATAATCCCCTTGATCATTTTCATTAATTGAAAGGTATATATACAAGTTACGTATTTCCATAATAGGAGAATCCTATTCCTATTCTACTCCTAAAACCTTATTCTATCATAATTCTAACTATACAATTATGGTAAGTGTACAGGACTAATTAAGGTAACCTTTACATTACAATATTACATCAATATACATTCCTAATATACTACAAACCAACATTGCCCGTGATGGGCTAAAGGCCACTGCCGAGATGGGCTTCAGCCACTGCCGAGATATGCTGGATCATTCCTAATGTACCCGTGGTATACACTATGTATACCAAGTGTATATCACGGGTATATACCTTGTCTAACAATGCTTCCCATGTTTGTGAAGCTGCAAAAAGAAGTGGAAGAAAATTAAAAACAAATTAAGAACATAAACTCATAATAACTCTTTTATTTTTCTTCAGAAATTGATAGAACAAAATAATTCGACAAATATAATTATGTACCAACAATTTAAAGATAAAAAAGGGAAAAAAAATGAAATTTACATTACTAACCTGCTAGAGAAAGTACCCAATTTTGATCTCCTGCAACGTGCCATGCAAAGTAACCAAGCAATCCTCTACCTTTAACATAAGTAACCTTATTTATAACACTTTGAGTATCATCATAGCTAATCCAAGTACTTCCAGAGTAATAATAATGTCCAACAATTGTTGTTGGAAGAAGAAAAAAGAGAAGATAATTGAGATAAGTTTGATGCAATTAGCCATTGAAATGGAAGATTAATTGGAGCTAGTTTTTTTGGGGTGATAGCTTATTTAATTTGTGACTTCGAGTTTATATATAAGGTTGAAGAGTTGAGCTAATTAAGTAAGATTAATTACTAAAGGAATATATTCCCTTGATTTTATTGATGAATGATTTACAACATATATAAGGTTACAAGAATATTTATTTTGATACAAACTAGGTAACTAATTAACCTAATTACAAAAGAATTATAATTCTACATAAAATAGGATATATACAATTAATATAATTAATGAAAGAATATTGAGAAATATTCTATTACACCCTCGCAGTCGAAGCGGGAGGTTCTCGAACATTGAGACTGACTCGAAAATCATCAAATAGTATGCGCGGAAGTCCTTTCGTGAAGATGTCGGCAATCTGATAACTGAAAGGAACATGATGGACACGAACTTGACCACGAGCCACTTTTTCACGAATGAAATAAATGTCCATATCAATGTGTTTAGTGTGTTGATGTTGATTGGGATTGCCAAAAAGATATATTGCACTAATATTATCGCAATAGACCAGTGTTGCATTTTGAATCGAGTAGTGAAGCTCAAGTAGAAGGTTACTGATCCAACAAGACTAAGAGACGACGTTGGCAACACCTCTGTATTCTGTTTCTGCACTGGATTGGGATATTGTAGGTTACCTTTTGGAAGACTAAGATAATAGGTTATCTCCGAGAAAAATGCAATAACTAGACGTAGAGCGTCGGGTGTCAGGACATCCACCCCAGTCAGCATCAGAATAGACAGTGAGACCAGTAAGTGAAGACATGTATAGATGTAATCTGATGTGAAGTGTACCTTGGAAGTATCGTAAAATACGTTTGAGGGCATGCATATGTGCTTCCATCGGACTGTGCATATGCAAGCAGATTTGTTGCACGGCATATGATATGTCCGGTCTCATAAATGTGAGGTACTGCATGGCCCCAGCCATACTACGATAGTGAGTCGGGTCTGAATATGAAGGGCCAGAATCAGCGCTGAGCTTGGAATTGATGTCTATAGACGTGTGGGATTATTTGTAAGATGTCATTCCTGCACGATCAAGGATCTCTTCAGCGTGTTTCTTTTGACATAGAAATAGGCCTCCAGAATGTCGAGTGATAGAGATACCCAAGAAATAACTTAGAGGGCCCAGATCTTTCATAGCAAACTCAGAGGAAATGAGAGAAATAATAGACCGACAGAGAGTATCAGATGATGTGGTGATGATAATGTCATCAACATATAATAATAGGTAAGCCATGTATGTACCCTTGTTGTAGATGAACATGGAATGATCGAATCTGTTGTGTGAAAAACCGATAGAGGAAACATAATCGGTGAACCGCTGGTAACATTCACGAGGAGCCTGTTTCAGTCCTTAGAGCAATTTCCGCAACAAACACACATAATTCGGATGAATATGATCCCTGAAACCCATAGGTTGATGCATATATACCGTTTTATGAAGACCCCTATGTAAGAAGGCATTTTTTACATCAAGCTGATGAATAGGCCAAGACTTGGATATGGCAATGCTGAGGGCGGTCCGGATGGTTTCGAGATTTACGATCGGGCTGAACGTTTCATCACAGTCCACTCCCACCTGTTGAGACCTGCCATCACCTACAAGACGAGCATTATACCTCTCAAAAGAACCATCAAATTTTTTTTTATTTCTAATAATCCACAAGAATGAATAATGTTAGCATTAGGTGGACGGGGTACTAGGTCACACATCTTATATTATCAATAAGAGTATTATATTCTTTAATCATTGCGCCTTTTCAATTAGGGTTGGATAAGGCATCATTCGGGTTACGAGGGACATGGGAAGGGATAACTGAAATAGAAAGGTTAAACAGCCATTTAGGTTTACGAATTCCGTGCATGGTACGAGTTTCCATGGTCTGAGAGTGTTTCTCTGGATGCGGGACGCGAGGGGGGTTTGTCGCGGGACTGCCGGGAAGAGGAGAAAGGGAAGGGGTGACAGTACTGGCTGGCCGAACCTCGGTTTGACGAGAGGTGACTGCAGAATCACCCTGAGGTGGGCTGTTTTAGGCCACCGTCGGCAGAACCGGGTGGGCAACTAGTCCCGAACTGGTCGAGGTGGTGGCGGGTGCCAGGGTCTAGGACGACGGACTTTGTAAATGGTGAATGAGAATATGGTTTAGGCCATCATCTAAGAAGTTGTATGAATGTTGAGGTGGCGAGTGTAGAGAGACAAAGGAGAATTGAGACTCATCAAATAGGACATTACGTGAAATAATAATTTTACGGCTCGATAAGTCATAGCACGAGTAACCACAAAGATTGGCAGGGTAATCTAGAAACATACGCATGTAAGACCGGGGTTGGAGTTTGTGAGTGGCCGGATGGAGAGGGTAACATAGACATCCAAAAATACGCAAGTGTTGGTAGGAGGGGTTCCTACAAAACAGAAATTGGGTGGGCGACCGTTGAGCTAGAGACTTGTTTGGGATTATGTTTAGGAGATAGGTGGCCATGGAGAGTGCATAATACCAGAATTTAGAGGGAATTGAGGCGTGAGAAAGTAGCGCATGAATGAGGTTGTTTATGGTTCAGATTTTCTGTTCGGCTTTACCATTTTGGGAGGATGTGTGAAGGCAGGAAAAATGAAAGGTAAGACCGTTTTGGAGCAAAACTATTTAAATTGGTTATTATCGAATTCCCTACCATTATCACATTGAAAATATTTAATGCTCTGTTCAAATTGTGTTTTTACAAAAGTACTAAATGAAGAAAAATGGGGTAGACCTGGAATTTATATCCAATTGGAAAAGTCCATAGAAAGTTGGAATAATCGTCCAAAAATAACACATAATATCGATGGCCAGCCGTACTCAAAATAGGGGATGTCCACAAATCACTATGTATGATATCGAAATACATTAAACTACAATTTGTGGATGCATAAAATGGTAATTGAACATGTTTTCCAAAAACGTAAGATTCACATATAGGAGTCCTAGAAATACGATTGCAATTAATAAAAATATTTTTTCTAAGGGAGTGTAAAAAAAGAGTTTCCCAGATGTCCTAATATAGAATGCCATAAGGAAGACGAAAGAGCAGCAAAGGTTGAGAGAACTGAGGCTGGATTGTTGACGGCGTTTGAAATAGGGCAGAGATCTCCGGTGCTGTCACATCTCATTATTCGTCTCCCTATCATAAAATCCTTTACAGTAAAACCAAAAGGATCAAAGTCAAGGAAAACTCAATTGTCAGTTGTGAAATATCGCACGGAGATTAGATTCTTAATGAGTTTAGGGGCATGGAGGACATTTTTAAATTACTCAAACTGGAATAAGACAAGAGAGTAACTTGTGATGACATCATGTGAGATGTGGCGCATGTTTTCATATACCAATTTTCGTCTGGAGTGTTGAGTGACATTGTGCTCATAGCTGCCTCAATGTCAATTGGTGCATAAGTCGATGGCGGGGGGTCTGTGCTGTGTAGGCATGTTGTGGACGTGGGCCAAGTATGCCATGTTAAGCATGTCGATTCTGAGGTGGAGTCCACGAGGATGTCGTATACGGGCAAGGAGGAGAGACCCATGATGGTGGGGCCCACGCGGCCACGACGGAGGCTGCTACCATTGCCGCTGTCGCTGCTGGCTGTTTCCAGCCGGTGAGGACTGCCACTTCACGTCATCGTTATTGTCGGAATTTCTTCTGTCACGACCCTTGCCGGACTGTCTGCTCCTGTGGTTGTTATGGGAGGAAGTGGACTGTTGCAGGTCCTCTGCCCGATGGTTCTGGTTGCCGGATCGGGAGGTCCTACCGTCGGCGGAGGGCTCGATAGTGGTGGTGAGGACGGCATCAGCAATGTTGGCCCGAGTGGTGCTGCTCTTGATTTTTTGGGTTTCCTTAAAGATAATCTTCGAACTGGCCTCATGAAACAGAGGTAATGGTATGCATTGCTCAAGGATGATGGCAACGCCGTCATAGAATTCTTCAAACCTGTAATAAATTGCATGACCAATCGTTGATTAGTGACTGGTGCGCCGATGTTGGAGATTTGGTCGGCAAACATCTTGAGTTCTTGACAATAGGTAGACATGTTTGGGAAACCGTCCTGATGAACGTCCTTGAACTGATTTTCAAGGTGTAACACTCGTTGAGTTTTGTTGTCGTGGAAACTATTATCCAAACGTTGTCACATTTGGCGGGCAGTGACATCATTCTCAATGATAGTGTGAAATCGATCATTAGATATCGTGTCGTATATCTACTGGAGTACGACTGCGTCCAAACGAGACCAAAGTGCATCATCAGAAGTCGAAGCCGATGGTACGTCTGTGGACTTCGGCGTGGGAGGGATGATGTGGTAGATAATTTCATAAACATGACAATGGATCTTAAAAAGCTTAGCCCACAAGGAGTATTGACCCTTTTCCATCTCAAGAGTCACAAGGATGAAGCTTTTAATGTTGTTTACGACAAGTGTCGAATGCAATTTGGTTTTGTCAGCCATGAAAGAGGAAATTTAGGAGGAAGAGAGTGGGAGAATGACCGAAAAAACTAGGGTTTCGTCGTGGGGAAAATAGGGGCGGTCGAGAGAGATCGGCGGCTAGGGTCCCGACGTGGGCTAGGTGCCGACGGGGAAAATAAAATATGGCGGCCGAGAATGTGTATCAGCGGCTAGGATAGGGTTTGTAGTTTTAAGCTACTGGTACCATAAAAAAATATGTTCCCTTGATTTTATTGATGAATGATTTACAATATATATAAGGTTACAAGAACATTTACTTTGATACAAACTAGGTAATTAATTAACCTAATTACAAAAGAACTATAATTTTATCTAAAATAGGAGATATACAATTAATAAAATTAATGAAAGAATATTAAAAAATATTCTATTAATTACTGCTACCGGCGGCTTTTTGCTATCGTTTACTTCATTACAATGTAATTATGTGACAATTTTGTTGGACTTCCTCTTCCCAGAAATGAAGGATTAAAAAAATGACTTATTTATTTTAGTTTTCAGTTATTGTTTATAAATAGATATATAATAGGAGTATAATACTATGTTGAAGTTCGGCAGGCTTTCCCGCGAAAATAATAATCAATTTTGCATAATTTGACTAGTTCAAGGGGTAAAACGGGGTTGCTCCCTTGACAAACTGTGATAAAATTGAGCCAAAAGATCTCGAATATAGATCACAAAATTTTAAAACTAAATATTGTCTTTTTAAAAACATGATATTCAATGTGTCATAATATTTGTATGGGTTAAAAACTTGTCATATTGCGGGTTAAATTAAAAATTTAAATTAAATTATTTCTAAATTTGAAAAGTTTGGTCTGAATTAAAAAGAAAATATTGCTACATGAATTGAAAAGGATATAGTAACATAACGTGGTTGAATCTTGATGCTTCTAAATAGACCTGTCCAAAGGTCGGGTCGGGTGGCTTTTTTTTTCTGCTTGCCCAACCCTGACCCTATTTTTTTTAAAAAAATCCGACCCTGACCCTCACCCTTTGGGGATCCTACGGATCACGGGTCGGCCCTGACCCGTCAGAATTTTTTGGCGGGCCAAGGTCGGGTCGGGTTGAGGATTTTTTTATTTTAAAAAAAAAATTGAATTTCTAAAACAGAAATTGGCATTCACCCCTACATTACCACGAAATTTCGACGTTGAAATGTATTGTATATCGTGAGATACGACTAAAGAAAAAGAAAATTAGAAATCGATTTGGGAAAAAACACGAATTGATTGGGAAAACAGACGTTTTTCTTAAAATTGGCTACGCCAAACCGCCTTATGGCTATTTGACCGGCCCTGTCTCGAAAAAATATGCCAAATAAAAAGAAAATCGGATAAAACAGACATTCGAGCGCAGAGTTATGACCATTTAAAGTTTCACCAATTTACAACTATTTTCTGTCCCTACATTATGCTTCCGTGATATTAACAGAATGACTAATAATATAAATATATAATTAATAATCAGCTACCATTTTTATCTTATTTTATGTCGAGCTCAATGTAGATTAGAGCAATACATATATTATAAAAACACACATTATATCACTTATTAATGACAAAAATATATATAAGTACAAAATAAATATTAATGAAGGAAAAATAATATAAATTATATTAAAAAAATATGCAGGTAGGGGTCTGGTCGAGGTTGGGCCGGGTCAGACGGGTAAACTATTCTGACCCTGGCCCGACCCTGACCCTGGTCGGGTCCCCGATTTTTCAGGTCGAGTGGCTCTCGGGTCAGCTATACGCTGACACTAGCCCTGGTTTTTTCGGGTCGGGCGGGTCTCCGACCAGATGGACAAGTCTACTTCTAAATAACAACAACAACTACACTTCATTCCCAAACAAGATGGGGCCGGCTTATATGCATTTACACATCTTCATTTAAACTCATTTCATATCATCATACTAAAGGAGGGATGCAACACGAGAATTTCCCAGTAGACCATCGATCCTAGTATTACTTATTCTTGCACAAACACATTTAATTTTGGAATTCTAATTAATGTGTTGGTGTTGATATGATCGAATCGATTCGATGCTTCTAAATATGAGATCTTTATTATTTGTTTTACCGGTCTCGATGGATTCTTCGAAAAATAAAAATGGTTGATGAGTAACGACTATATCTTTAGCTTTTTTATCACGTTATAATAGAAAATTGGGAAATTGTTGCCAGTGTTTGCAGGGTTTCTTGTGAAAATAGGTCATCTTGGTGAGAAATTTGACAATAGCTATATGTTGCCAATGAACCTTGCCTGCTGTATGTAGGAATGAAAGGCTCAAATCTCATATATATCATTCTCCTTTTCTTATATATATTCCCTCCCTATATATAATGATACTAACTTTTTTATTTAACCAATATAATCACCAACTAGAATTATTTTAAACTGTATAACTTTTCATACAAAACACAATTTTCATGATCAACAACAACAATAACATACCCAATATACTTTCACATATGGAATGTGCAGATAATAGACTATACACAAACTTTATTCATATCTTATGAAGATATACAAGTTGTTTTCGAAAAACTCTCGGCTCAAGTACCGAACAACAAAGCAGTTTGAAAAAAAAATAAAGAAATACATATGGCGTAACAAATAGGACATAGCAAATAATAGGGAGGTATTATCATAATTATTTTTACTTTTTTCGAAAGAAAAATATAATTCTCTTCCATATTTGATTATTCCTTGCATTTGAGGAAATTTTTTGGACATCTATAAATTGAAGACCTCATTCTCACAACTACAACACAATATCATCCACAATATAATCGTTTAAAGGATCTTGTTTAAGGTGAGATTTTATCTCATTTTTTTATGCTTTTTAGTAATTTTGTCATATTTAGGTCAATTGGTCAAATCATAATTTATTATGCATATTTTAATATAGTATCTTTTGTTTCTGATTTATCATTTAAGGTTTGCAATTGTCAGCTTCCACATGATGCCCTATTAATTGGATTTCAACAAGCATAACTTAGCATTCAGAGTAATAAATGCAATTACTGGAGCACAAGAAACAACAGGTAGTTACAGAAATCGATAAACAAGAAACTGCGAGCGTAATGCTAATACTAAATATCCACCAACTTTATCCCGCATGAGAGAGAGACAACATTCAACTACCTTCTAATCTTCTACACTAATTCGCTACCTCACAATTTTCATCATCATCAAACTCCTTTTTAACCATGCGATCCGAATATTGCAAATGCGCATCACACATAGTTCATTTAAAGGAGATTAGTGCTCTCTATCGGAAATTCCTCTAATTTTTAAGACTCAAATTTGAGACTTTAGATTAAGGGTGCAAGAATTTCATATATCATCTCAGCATATCCTTTAGTAGTATCATAAAATCATTTACTGTTAAATAAGTCAAATAATGAAAATGGAGTTGATAATTATATGTCATTGTAACCTATTAATTACTCCACTTTAGCTTAGATTCCTAATATATGTTTTCATCTATCCTAATCTATCATATAATCTATCTATAACTCTAAAGTTCAAAATAATCGCCAAATCCCTAACCAAGATATCCTATCTTTAGAAGAAACCATGCAAGACCGGCAACAAAATTTTCAAATTTTTATCGTAACGTGATAAAAAAGATAAGGCTCGTCACTGCTGATGATCCATGAAAGACTAGTGAAAAACAAGAACAGAAAAAGATATACTAGTTCATCCTTGTTGTTTGTCTTCTTATAAAAAAGTGGCGTATTATTTATACTTAAAAATAATTTAATTTAAATTTTTTATTTTATTCTTAATAGCATGTGTTTATAGCCCTATAAATTATGACTTCTTTAAGATCACATGTTTCAATTTATTTTTCTTTCTTAAACTATATATTGAAACGAATTGAGTATCATTTTAAGAAGCATCAAGATTCAATCACATTAATTAGTTTTTACTATTCCCCTGTATTAAAATATTTATCTTTCTTACTAAAAATATTTGTCTCAGAATATTTATCATTTTCTAAATTTAAGACCAAATTAATTATTTGTTTTCCATTTTACCTTAGTAGTAAATCTATAAACACCTCAATTATGATTAAATAATCAATGTAGACAGATTATATCTTAAGACATAAAAAAGAGTAAAATAGTCAAACACCTATCCTAATTAATATTTTTTTAAGGAACATGTAAATGAAAATCACGAAAAGTATTTTGAGTCGGAGTGAGTAAATATGTTAGTGAAAAAGCCGCCGGTAGACAGTAATAATCTTATAACTCACATCTTCAAACTTATATAAATGCGAACTCACAAATTAAATAAGCTATCACCCAAACAAACTAGCTCCAACTAATCTTCCATTTCAATGGCTATTTCCATCAAACTTTTCTCAATTATCTTCTCACTTTTCTTCCTCCAACAACTTATTTTCTCAAATGGCCAAAATGTTATTAAGGGAGGGTACTGGTTTAGGGACAGTGGATTAGCTTTAAACAACATTGATTCAACTCTTTTCACTCATTTATTTTGTGCATTTGCCGATCTTAATACATGTTTACCAAACACTCAAGATTGGTAAACAGAGGAGTCCAAAGGTTTATTACAAGAAAACAAATTATTCTTCCTAAAATTATTAAAAACTTGTGCTCCTGGGTGTCCCAATCGATTGTGCCATAGAGTAGGACAAATGGCAGCAAATGTTGATGGTTTGTTCATGCTATTTTTGGGAATAGAGGTGATGGGATACAAGTCCCCCGTGCTATTGCATCTCATAAGTGGCATTCCCGTTTGAAAATTCTTCACAGAAAAGCCAAATGGATCAAAATTTACCAAAACATTGTTGTCAATTGTAAAACGTCTAACAGAAATCAGGTTTTTAATTAGATTTGATGCATATAAGACGTTTTTCAAGTATAATGATGGGTGTGGAGAGGGTAGTGTTACCTGACCAATACCACGAATTGGAATTTCCTGCCCACTGCCGACAATAATATTTTTATTATTGCTCATATTAAAATAAGATGAGAGATTACCTTGAGATGTCGTGATGTGTGACGTAGCCCCTGTGTCCATGTACCATGACTCATCGGGAACACTTAGATGCATGTTGTTCATGGATTGTTCAATGTTCGTGGGTGCATAACCAACAGAAGATAGGTGCCTGAGCCGCAAACGCATGTTGTGGAAGAGATTCAAGAATACCGGGTTGGCGATTTGTAGAGGGAGGAGGTCGAGCCCACGATGAGATCATATATGGACATGGTGGGTACTGCTCCCACTGAGTTCCGCTCCTGCCAGCCCGCCACGGCCCGGACTGGCCACCGCCCCTCCCCCATCCCTTTCCACCATTATTTTTCCCTTTATTGTTACGGTTTGAACCCCGTTTTCTACCACTACTAGAACGATTACCGTGGCCCCCTGAACCAGAATTTTGGGGCTCCAAATCAGTGGAAGATGAGTTAGTGGAGAGGAGAGCAGTTTCGGCGGTGGTTGCTCCCGATGATTCCTGCTTTGCTTTTCGCGTTTCCTCGAGAATTAACCTCGAACGGGCCTCATAAAAGGGAGGCAACAAATTGCTTTGTTGATTAAACGTAGCAACACCATCATATTGTTCGTTCAACCCCGCAATTAACTGAAGGACCAACCTTTGATTCGTCATGAGCAAACCAACGTTGGATAGTTGGTCCGCAAGTACCTTTAATTCTTGACTATAGGCTGAGATGTTGGAAAAGTCATCCAATTGAACGTTTGTAAATTGGTGTTCAAGATAGACTACCCTAGAAATTTTGTTATCTTGAAAAATATTTTGTAACCTTTCCCATGCCTGTTGAGTTGTAGAATTTGGTTCTAAGATGGTATGGAGAAGATCATTCGAAATTGTGTCATAAATCTATTGAAGAACTATAGCATCTAATCGAGACCATAATTTCTTGTCCACCATAGTGGTATCCGATGGTGATTCAGACGAGATGATATGGTCAATCACCTCATAAGCGTGACAATGCATTTTGAAGAGCTCTTCCCAAGAAGTATACTGCCCTTTCTCAATTTCAAGAGTTATGGAGATAAAGTTCATGACGTTATTAACGGCAAGAGCGGGATGAAAAGTTTGCTTTTCGGCCATTGGTCCACAAGATATCAAACTAGAGAATGAAAGAAGTGGTGTTTGATGTTTTTGGTGTGGAAAAACCCTTAGGGTTTCGGAGAGAAGCTAGCTGAGGGGGGCATTTTTTAGAAGGTGGCTAGGGTTTTGCAAGGGTAAGAGATGGTTTATGGCTTTTATTTGGTAGGGTTGGTCGAAATTGTCAAGAAAGAGAGGGAGAAAATCATGTAGAGGGAGAATGAATTAGGGCTAAGGATCTTAGACTCTTGATACCATGTAGGAAAGTAATTCCTTGATTAATATTCTCCCAAAGGTACAATATATATACAATCATCTTATGCTTGAATAATGGAAGACTAATCTACCTTACCTAAATTATAAGATACTAATTATAATTATACTAATTATAAGATATTTACCCTATCAATTATCTTTAATGAATAATAGAGGTAATTATGGGATTGCCCCCACAATTACTCTAACAGGCCCGAGTGGTGTTGCACTTGATTTTCTGGGTTTCCTCAAGGATGAGCTTCGAACGGGCCCTTATAAAATGGAGGTAATTGTGTGTATTGCTAAATGATGGTAGCAACACCGTCATTGGATTCATTCAAACCTGCATTAAGTTGCATGACCAATCACTGATTAGTGACTGGTGTGTCGACGTTGGAGAGTTGGTCGGCTATCATCTTGAGTTCTTGACAATAGGCAAAGACGTTTGGGAAATCGTCCTGATGAACGTCCTTGAACTGATTTTCAAGATATAACGCTCGTTGAATTTTGTTGTCATGGAAAATACTGTCCAAACGTTCCCACATTTGGCGGGCAGTGGCATCGGTCTCAATGATGGTGTGCAACCGATCATTAGATATCATGTCGTATATCCACTGGAGGACGGCTGCGTCCAAACGAGATCAGAGTGCATCATCGGAAGTCGAAGCCGATGGTACGTCTGTGGACTTCGGCGTGGGAGGGATGATGTGGTCGATAACTTCGTAAACACGACAATGGATCTGACATTATTTTAGTTTTTAGTTATTGTTTATAAATAGATAAATAATAGGAGTATAATACTATGTTGAAGTTCGACAGGCTTTCCCGCGAAAAAGTAATCAATTTTGCATAATTTGACTAGTTCAAGGGGGTAAAACGGGGTTGCTCCCTTGACAAACTGTGATAAAATTGAGCCAAAAGATCTCGAATACAGATCACAAAATTTAAAAAATAAAGATTGTCTTTTTAAACGCATGATATTCAATGTGTCGTAATATTTGTATGGGTTAAAAACTTGCCATATTGCGGGTTAAATTAAAAAATTTAATTAAATTATTTCTAAATTTGAAAAGTTTGGACTGAATTAAAAAGAAAATATTGCTACATGAACTGAAAAGGATAGTGTAACATAATGTGGTTGAATTTAGATGCTTCTAAATAACAACAACAACTACTCTTCATTCCCAAACAAGATGGGGCCGGCTTATATGCATTTACACTTCTTCATTTAAACTCATTTCATATCATCATACTAAAGGAGGGATGCAACACGAAAATTTCCCAGGAGACCATCGATCCTAGTACTACTTATTCTTGCACAAACACATTTAATTTTGGAATTCTAATTGGCGTGTTGTTGTTGATATGATCGAATCGATTCGATGCTTCTAAATATGAGATCTTTATTATTTGTTTTACCGGTCTCGATGGATTCTTCGAAAAATAAAAATGGCTGATGAGTAATGACTATATCTTTAGCTTTTTTATCACGTTATAATATAAAATTGGGAAATTGTTGCCGGTGTTTGCAGGGTTTCTTGTGAAAATAGGTCATCTTGGTGAGAAATTTGACAATAGCTATATGTTGCCAATGAACCTTGCCTGCTGTATGTAGGAATGAAAGGCTCAAATCTCATATATATCATTCTCCTTTTCTTATATATATTCCCTCCCTATATATAATGATAATAACATTTTTATTTAACCAATATAATCACCAACTGGAATTATTTTAAACTGTGTAAATTTTCATACAAAACACAATTTTCATGATCAACAATAACAATAACATACTCGGTATACTTTCACATGTATAGTGTGCGCAGACTTTATTCTTACCTTATGGAGATGTAAAAGTTATTTTTGAAAAACTCTCGTCTCAAGTACATACATATGGCGTAACAAATAGGACATAGCAAATAATAGGGAGGTATTATTATAATTATTTTTACTTTTTCGGAAAGAAAAATATAATTCTCTTCCATATTTGATTATTCCTTGTCTTGGAGGAAAAAATTTGGACATCTATAAATTGAAGACCTCCTTCTCACAACTACAACACAATATCATCCACAATGTAATCGTTTAAAGTATCTTGTTTAAGGTGAGATTTTCTCTCATTTTTTTATGCTTTTTAGTAATTTTGTCATATTTAGGTCAATTGGTCAAATCATCATTTATTATGCATATTTTAATATAGTATCTTTTGTTTCTGATTTATCGTTTAAGGTTTGCAATTGTTAGCTTCCACATGACGCCCTATTATTTGGATTTCAACAAGCATAACATAGCATTCAGAGTAATAAATACAATTACTGAAGCACAAGAAATAACAGGTAGTTATAGAAATCGAAAAACAAGAAACTGCGAGCGTAATGCTAATACTAAATATCCACCAAGTTTATCCCGCATGAGAGAGAGACAACATTCAACTACCTTCTAATCTTCTACACTAATTCGCTACCTCACAATTTTCATCATCATCAAATTCCTTTTTAACCATGTGATCCGAATATTGCAGATGCGCATCACGCATAGTTCATTTAAAGGAGATTAGTGCTCTCTATCGGAAATTCCTCTAATTTTTAAGACTCAAATTTGAGACTTTAGATTAAGAGTGCAAGAATTTCATACATCATCTCATCATATCCTTTAGTAGTATCATAAAATCATTTACATGGGGGCTGGGGCTGGGGCTGCTGTTAAATAAGTCAAATAATGAAAATAGAGTTGATAATTATATGTCATTGTAACCTATTAGTTACTCCACTTTAGCTTAGATTCCTAATATATGTTTTCATCTATCCTAACTATAACTCTAAAGGTCAAAATAATCGCCAAATCCCTCGCCAAGATATCCTATCTTTAGAAGAAACCATGCAAGACCGGAAACAAAATTTTCAAATTTATATCATAACGTGATAAAAAAGATAAGGCTCGTCACTGCTGATGATCCATGAAAGACTAGTGAAAAACAAGAACAGAAAAGGATATACTAGTTCATCCTTCTTGTTTGTCTGCTTATAAAAAAGTGGCGTATTATTTATACTTAAAAATAATTTAATTTTAAAATTTTATTTTATTCTTAATAGCATGTGGTTATAGCCCTATAAATTATGACTTCTTTAGGATCACATGTTTCAATTTATTTTTCTTTCTTAAACTATATATTGAAACGAATTGAGTATCATTTTAAGAAGCATCAAGATTCAATCACATTAATTAGTTTTTACTATTACCCTGTTTTAAAAATACTTGTCCTCCTTACTAAAAATATTTATCTCAAAATATTTGTCATTTTTTAAATTTAAGACTAAATTAATTATTTATTTTTCATTTTACCTTTAGTAGTAAAGCTATAAGCACCCCAATTATGATTAAATAATCAATGTAGACAGATTATATCTTAAGACGTAAATAAGAGTAAAATAGTCAAACACCTCTCCTAATTAATATTTTTTAAGCAACGTGTAAATGAAAATCACGAAAAGTATTTTGAGTCGGAGTGAGTAAATATGTTAGTGAAAAAGCAACCGGTAGACAGTAATAATCTTATAACTCACATCTTCAAACTTATATAAATGCGAACTCACAAATTAAATAAGCTATCACCCAAACAAACTAGCTCCAACTAATCTTCCATTTCAATGGCTATTTCCATCAAACTTTTCTCAATTATCTTCTCACTTTTCTTCCTCCAACAACTTATTTTCTCAAATGGCCAAAATGTTATTAAGGGAGGGTACTGGTTTAGGGACAGTGGATTAGCTTTAAACAACATTGATTCAACTCTTTTCACTCATTTATTTTGTGCATTTGCCGATCTTAATCCTCAATCAAATCAATTAATCATTTCGCCGGAAAATCAAGATTCGTTCAGGCAATTTACAAGCACAGTTCAAAGGAAAAATCCCTCAGTCAAAACTTTGTTGTCCATAGCTGGAGGAAGAGCTAATAAAACAGCATATGGAGTCATGGCTAGAACACCAAATTCAAGAAAAAGTTTTATTGATTCATCAATAAGAATGGCCAGGCAATTGGGATTTCATGGACTTGATCTTGATTGGGAATACCCTGAATCAGCTACTGACATGACAAATTTAGGTACTATTGAATTTTGTGATCATTTTAATATTTCTTCTTTCTTTTAGTTTAATATTAAGTATCTGGTATCTGGTATTTGAGAGGATAAATTGGCTCGACTAATTCAGATTCGCGTCATTTAAAATTTATTTAAATAGGAAGTGATCTCTATCCAGAAGTTCTCAATTCCCAAGATTAATACCCGAAATCTCTAATTGAAGATTAAGGATCCCATCAATCTTACCACATCACTTGACGGTTATCTTTTTGTTAATATATGTCTTCAACATGTTCCTTATGTGTGGGCCTGATTATTTTTCATAGGTGGAACACATTGAATTATTATTTTTTGATAATCAAGGCTTCCCTATTCCGAATTTAGTACCTTTTAAAATCTCACGTGCACATACATAGTAGACACATATATATATATATATATATATATACATGTCTTTATGCGTCATGTCATAAATATTGAATTCATGTTAATTGTATGCTTCTTTTGTCACTGGCATTGAGACGAGATATGAATCCAAAATATCTGCTCGTTATAATATTATATAATCAATTGTATAACCATTCAATTTTATTTACTTAATTATCTTAAACAGGCACACTTTTAAACGAGTGGCGCACCACTATCAACACGGAAGCGACAAATTCTGGCAGGCCAGCATTGCTCTTCACGGCGGCCGTTTCTAACTCACCCCGAGTCAATGGTTTAAACTATCCAGTTCAATCAGTGTCAAGAAACTTAGATTGGCTCAACCTCATGGCCTATGACTTCTATGGACCAAATTGGTCACCATCACAAACCAATTCACACGCACAATTATTTGACCCCGTGAACCATGTGAGTGGAAGTGATGGAATTACCGCGTGGATTCAAGCAGGCGTTCCAACACGAAAACTGGTTCTGGGAATTCCATTTTATGGCTATGCGTGGCGATTGATTAATACAAACATTCACGGTCTTAGGGCGCCTGCTGCAGGAAAATCAAGTGTTGGTTCTATCGATGATGGGTCGATGACTTATAGCCAAATTAGGGATTATATAGTGCAGAGTCGCGCTACAACGGTGTATAATGCAACTATTGTTGGAGATTATTGTTACTCTGGAAGTACTTGGATTAGCTATGATGATACTCAAAGTGTTAGAAATAAGGTTACTTATGTTAAAGGTAGAGGATTGCTTGGTTATTTTGCATGGCACGTTGCAGCAGACCAAAATTGGGTACTTTCTCGAACAGGTTCGTAGTTTTACTTTAGTTTTTTCTCATTTTTATCGTTGAAGAAATTAAGTATATTTGAGCAATAGAAAAAATTGTGGGAAACTTGCAAAATTCATATCTTTATTTAGACATTAGTGCTTCACAGTAAAATATCATAGTGTATTGATACTTGCCGAGTATAGAATAAATCTGCTTCTTTTTATGTTTATGAATATTAAAGTTTCATTATTATCTACATAATAAAATACCTTTAAGTAATTCTAAACAAGAGGGATTCATATGATAGTCGTATTATAGAATTTTCCTATGCAATAAATTAAGTAGTTATCAAGGGTAAGCTAATTAGTTTTCAGAGACGTTCACTAGGGCTTATAGTGATTCTTTTTTTAACTTAAACTTTATGTTATTAATTAATCAGAGAATACATAAAAAGTATAGGAAAAGTCAATAGTAGTTTCCTAATTTATAATGATGAAGCAAAATTAGAAGTTATCTATTATAAATGAAATTAGAAATTTTTTATATGTAATATTCTCAATAACTTGGAAAATGCAAGGAATAAATAATTAACAATATTATTGGTTTGAAATTATTAGATAGGTGTTTTTCACATTTAATTTCATTTAAATCTCTTTATGTTCTTTGCTTTTACTTTTCTTGCAGCTTCACAGACATGGGGAGCATGATGAAATGATGGAATACGCAATTGCATGTCTTTATCAAATGGAGTATATTACAAACTCATAAATAAATAATAAGGTGCCAGATGTGAACCATGATATAAATAAATAAATCCGTGTTTCCTTTTTCATTTACTTACGACTACCAATATATTTTATCTCATCGTTCTAAAATAGTGGCATTTTTTTATTTTGAATATTAATTTCTCGTTTTCATATAAAAAATTATAGTTGTAACTAATTGCCACATTAGGTTTCGTGTAGTTTCTGACTATTTAAAATCTAATAATAAATTAGTCTACTATGATTTTTAACTTCAATAATTAATCAAATTAATGTTCGATAAGTAAAACATATGAAACAAATTGGGATAAATGGGAAATTGGGATACCTTTTTGTCACTTAATTTTGTGGTGCTTGGCGTGATTGAATGGGATACAATATTTGGCGTTATTTTTGGATTATATACTAAGGTGATTATAAGAATTATATCGTTAATAATACCGAATCGAAAAATAGAAGAAATATTAATCATTCAACTGAAGTAAATCTAAACCAAATTAAACTCCCTTGTAGCCTTGAAAACTAAAAGAAATATTAGTCAATCAATTCAAGTAATTCAAACCAAATTAAACTCCCTTGCGGTCTTATATAGATTTCAGAATCATTAACACGCCATTATTGCCATTACTCTGTCCACTATTACTGCATAATAGTCACTATTTACCCACAGGATGTTTCAGCTTATTATAGTTAATAATAAGTTATTTTGTAAAGTAAAAATATACATTAATTAATTATGATTAAATGATAGTTATATATATTCAAACACATAAATCATGCATTTATTGATTTAGTATCAACATTTGATGGGGTAAAAACTTACCTAACCACAACCATCGGACTTTCAGCTCACCACTATCATTGTCAACTATCACCCCACAAACCAGCCTTGCCACAAGCCGCCACAACACAATCACTACTGACAACCACCTCCATCAATAACGATCAACATAGCACAAGTTTCACTATGGCAGCCATTGCCCTCACCAACCACCTCATAACTATTACCGTTGACCACCACCATTGTCTCTAGCATAGATAAACAAATTCTATAACACCATATAAATTAATAAGATTTTTTCTAATATTTTTTGAATATAAAATTTAGTTACCATTTTATTTATGAATTTATAAATAAAGATAAATTGCACATAGGAGATGCTGAAAAAACACCGATTTAATTATCTGATGTCTAGATTTAAACTTAATAATTTTATAATTGGCTATATAGCCAGATTTGATTTTTTTAATCTTATAAAAAAGTAAACAGGTCATAATAATAGTAGTAAACAGGTCATAATAATAGTAGTAAACAGGTCATAATAACAGTAAACAGGTTATTGTTTAGGGCAGGCTATAAAATTTGGTGTACCAAATCCTTTCTCCTTCCCCTATGTACCCAAAAGTGGTCCTGAGAAGGAAAAAAATGCCTTTAACATTGGGAGGCTATTTTTTATTTTCAGCTTATTTGAGTTGCTATAATAGTAAATATTACGCGAGGCATAATCAATTTTTTACAAGTTAAACTATTATAACCCTTTACTGGAGTTTCGGTAAGTTTTCGAATATCTCTCTCATGTTGGTTTGGATTTGTTGGGTCCGGGGCTACGGATAAGCAAGAATATGTAAGAATAAAACAGTAACAGCTAAAGCAATTAAAACAGTTTTTGGATGTTGCCTTCAATGTTGTGTCAACATCTGAGGCAACATTGTGATAAAACAATTATAAACCTTTATAGAGTAAATGCAGCGGAAAAGTAAAGAGACACAAGGTTTATATTTTCAAGGGTATATATTAATATATCCCTTGATGGTCAATGACCAAAGAATTGTATAAATTATATACAATTACAAATGAATTTCTTTTTACAAGATTGAACAATAAATGCGAAAAAAAATTACAAACAAAAATGAAGTCACAGATGACTTCAGCCTAAAGTTAAAAGATCTAAAAAGATAAATACAACATCTTCATTACTATTGCTTGAAATATAAGCTTGATCTAGAATCTGAGCAGCAGTAGTAATGTGGGACTAGATGTTGTTATACAACTTAAGGCTAAGTGTGTTGATCCAGTTTCTAAGGTGAATATCCGAGAGCTCTCTTGGTAATTCTTCTCGTTCAATTCTAGATGTCGATACTTTGAAGTTCCCTTCTATTTATAGCGTGGAACTTCTCTTGAAATTCTCACTGGTTGGTTGCGGAGGCTGAGTAAAAGAAGGCTTCAGCTTGGACCAGTTCTTGCTCCTTCAAAAGCTCAACGTTCTGGACTTGGTCTTCACGCTGCTTCCTCTCCAAGCTTTGACTGTTTCTTTTACCACGTTTTAAACACAACATCATTGTTAGTTTGCCTAGGTCATTTTTTACTCACAGTAACACAACCTATTTTGGCTGGAAGAATAGGCAAAATCGTTACAGGGATGTTGTCAGGAATGTTGTCACAACATCTCAGGCAACATTCTTATTTTCATAAGATGTTGTCCTGAGCATTTACAGATATTGTCACAACTTCCATCCAACATCAACAATCTCCCCCTTTTTGTCTTTCTTCACAAAACTCCATACGAAGCGAAAATGACTAGGATACTGATTCCCGATGTAGTCCTTAAATTCCAAGAATCGTAGGATCGGTGTTATGCTCCCCTTAACTCGCGTAGCAAATTTCAAGCGGTGTTGTATCGATGATTTGATCGATAGGAATTATGTTCTCGTTAGTCGTGACTTACTTACGGCAAGAATCGCGTAATCGACTACGGTAACCATTCATAACAATCCACATCAGACAAACATATATAAACAGCTTTTGAAAGCAGTCACAATGTCTGCAAGAACAGACCAAATGTCTCATAGTAAAAAAATAAATACAAACACAAATAATTTTCCAAATGTCAGTAATGTCAGTATAGTCCACTATTCAAATAAACATTCAACATTGAATCAACACTCCATCAGCATAATCATCTTTGACTAGAGTAATCAAGTCACAATAGCTTCCAGCCTCTTTTTGTGATCAATCACTCTGTGCAGCACCATTTTCATCTCCATGGCTTCAAAAGTAGTTAGCAATCAATCATCTCACCCCCTCTCCCCTGCATCATTGCCTGCACCCTTATCTGTAGCAGCTCCCCCGTCGTCTGTCGCTTCCAAAGCGAAAGATCGCATCAATATCATCTCCCCTTTTTGTGAAGAAAGTAAGCCCATGTAATAGTTCCCGGCTCGCACTAGTTCTTGAATTTGTCCGTCAAGTTCAAAGCAATGTCTTTGTCGTAGCCAGTCTTTGGACATTGGGACCTGTCCTTGAGCAATGTTGCCAGGAATGTCGGCAACATCCTTTGATGTATTAGTGTCCCATTCATCTTTCTTCCAGGGCAGGTCAATAACCCTGTCCCTGCTGTTAACAACTGCTCGTTGTATTGAGTAAACCTCTAAGGCTAGACTCAGCTTTTCTCCTTTTGGAGTCTTAAAACCTTGGTTGAGTAGGATTTGAAAAATCAATGAGGGGTATGGAAGGGCAGAATTGCTTTGTTTTTCTGCCAAGTTGACAGCATGGTTGAATATAAGTGTTCCTAAGTCAACTTTCTGATTCCTTCCAATCTTAAAAAGCAGTGATGCTTGATCAAGGGTCACTGCTGTCTCGTTGAGATAGGGTATCCAGTTGTATATAGCAAGTTTGTGCAAAGTGGCAAACAAGGTAGTGAGTTTCGACACAGGGCTGCGAGGAGCCCAAACAGTGATCAAATTCCCTGTAATGTACTTGATCATTGAATTGAGTTCCTCCACAGTGGGGTTTGGTTGAGGTTCTCTTTTACTAATAATTATCCCAATGGTGGAGTTGATGATATTAGGTGTAAAATTGTATACCTTATTGTATAGGTACACTTTCCCAAATTTCTTTGAGGTTGTGTCCTTAATAGCAAGCATCAGATTAGCATAGAACACCCTAATCACCTTCTCACAATAAGGATTCTTACCAGATACAGAGCTTAAGATGTTTCGACTTCTTAAGAAATCAACTAAACCATTTTTGGAGATGAAGTTAGGTCAATCACCTTCTCCCCTCTAACTCCTCTATTCTTAAACCAATTCCAGTTGCTGGAGCATGATTTAGTTTGAAACATGGAAGAGTAGGGAATTACCTCAGAATCTGTTTCAGATTCTGTGTATACTTGTTTGGATGAGGTGGCTGCAGGTGTTGCCTCGGATGTTGGGGCAACATAGTCTAGGTCCATTTTCTCGTCTGTTGCCTTTGATGTTGAGGCAACATATTTATCAAAATTCCAGTGTGTTCTATGGACCCCTTTAGGAATGAAGTTTTGTAAAGGTGTGTCATCAGACATCTCTTCTTCTTCTTTTTCCTTCTCAGTTTCTGCTTGTGGAGTGGAAGTTGATGGAGTTCTGGAGGAACTGGGCACACTGAAATTGGTGTCAGTGCTGCTGCTTGTGGTAGTATCAACAGGGAAAGTCGACTATTCCCTAGATCTTTTGGCAGACTAATATTCACCGAATTGGTTTTCGAAAACTCTTTTTGACCTTTGTGTCGGAAATGTCGATTTTGAGGCAAGGTTCGAGAAATCAGATGTTGCATCAACATCGATTGGGTTTTCATTATCGCCTGGGTAGCTCACCTGTAATGGCTTATCTGAATCAAGCAGGATCATAGCCTGTGTGCAGTCCTCCTCGACAGGTCTCAAGTCATTGATGGAAGTATAATGCTTGTAAACCTTGTCGTTATTTGCTGGACTAGTCGACATTGGAGAATAATCTTTGGTGTTTGTTGATTTTGGGGACATGGACATGGGAGAGGGTTTTGAAGGATTGGGCGTGTTGGAGAAGCTTTGGGTTTTGAGAAATGACGGTGTTGTTTGGGCTGCCATGGTTTGATGTGTTGGTAGTCGGCTAATGTGACAATTCCAGGACAAAAAATGGGAGGTTTTATTATGGCAAAGTATACTTACACTTAAACTCTTTTTCCTTAAATTTAGATTGTATAGAAGAATAAAAACTCTTTACACACCTAAAATATGATTGTCATAGCACATATCATTATTTAAAAAAAAACGGTCATCCAGAATTTTTGGACTTCCAGTTAAAAATAGAGATGTTTTAAATACCAAAAACATGAATAAAATAAGATAAACCAGATTGATCAATATACTGGAGCACGATGTTGTTGATGATGTTGGCAACATTTCAAAGTTAAACAAGCATTATGAGACTCCAAGGATTTTCTGATTTGGCAGATGATATTTCCGTATATGTTCCCTATGAGACTGATCGCTGGACTAATGTAACATTTTACCATTGTCCTTAATCAACTTAGTTGAACACATACAAATTTAAAAAAATTGAAGAATTTTCAACCTTTTTGAACACGTGGTACTCCTATAGAATAGGAACGATACCAATCATAGAGCTTTGCTCTTTTTGTATACATCCAAATCTTTTAGTAGAGGCTTCGCCTTCATATATTGTCCTTTTAGAGTCATGCTTGAATCTTTTTAAAAAATGCAACATCACTACAACACTTATCCTGTATATTGACTCAACAATAAATGTTACCTAGAATGTTAGGAAAACATTTCGGACAACATCTACCTAGTCTGTCTTATTTTCAAAGAAAACAGAGACTAAGAGATTTTTTCAAGCTAGAAAATCTCTCATGATTTAAAGGTTTGGTAAAAATGTCAGCCAGTTGAAAAAGAGTATCAACATGTTCGATTTGAACTAGCTGTTTTTCCACTAAGTCTCTTAAAAAATGATGTCTTATGTCTATGTACTTTGTACGTGAATGCTGAACTGGATTTTTAGAAATATTAATAGCACTCAGATTATCATAGTACAAAATCATGGAGTTATTAGATATGTCATAGTCATCTAGCATATGTCGTAACCAAATCAGTTGAGCAAAATAACTTCCGGCTGTCACATATTCAGATTCAGCAGTCGAGAGTGATACACAATTTTGTTTATGACTGTACCATGAGACTAGATTATTGCCAAGATAGAAACACCCACCACTAGTGCTTTTTCTATCGTCTACATCACCGGCCCAATCCGAGTCACTATATCATATTAGATTAGGATTAGTGTCTTTGGAGTACCAAATTCCCAAGTCACTTGTACCGGCAACGTATCGAATGATACGTTTCACAGCATTAAAATGAGATACCTTGGGACTGGCTTGGAACCTGGCGCAAACACATAGGTTAAACATGATATCGGAGCAACTATCAGTAAGGTATAGAAGGCTACCTATCATAGATCGGTATAATGTTGGGTCAACATCTTGTCCAACATCGTCTTTACATACCTGTTGCGCAGAGCCCATTGGAGTCTTCATGTGTTTAGCATTTTCCAAACCAAATCTCCTAACAAGATTCTTGGCGTATTTGCTTTGAGATACAAAGATCCCATCTTCATTCTATTTAATCTGCAAGCCTAAGAAAAATGTTAGTTCTCCAATCATGCTCATCTCAAATGTTGTCGACATTGCCTCGACAAAAGACTTTACTAGTGATTCTGTAGTCGAACAAAAAACAATATCATCAACATAGATTTGAGCTATTATTACATCTACACCGTGTCTTTTAATGAATAATGTTCTGTCAGCTTCTCCACGGGTAAAACCAAACTCAACAAGGAAGTTAGTTAGACGACCATACCATGCACGTGGTGCTTGTTTGTCCATACAAGGCTTTCTTGAGCTTGTACACATGATGTGGATGGTGAGGATCCTCAAATCCCTTTGGTTGTTCAACATAAACTTCTTTGTCCAAGTATCCATTGAGAAAGGCACCTTTAACGTCCATTTGGTGCAAGGTAACCTTTAGATAGCAAGCAATAGCAAGAAGCAATCTTATTGACTCAATTCTAGCCACAGGAGAGAAGGTCTCGTCATAGTCGATTCCTTCTACTTGTGTATATCCTTGAGCAACAAGTCGAGCTTTGTTCCTGACAATCTTCCCTAACTCATCTGATTTATTTTTGAATATCCACTTGGTCCCAATAACATTTGTGTTGTTGGGTCTTGATACCAAGTCCCAAACCTCATTTCGGGCAAATTGTTCAAGCTCTTCTTGCATGGCTTGAATCTAAAAATTATCTTTTAATGCTTCCCCAATATTTTTAGGTTCCAAAGTAGATGTAAGACAAGAGAGACTTACCTGTTGATATATGGTGGACATGCACACATACCTTACCATTTCTCAGTAATTTACTGGCTCTTTCCATCTTGTACGCCTCTCCTAAAAAACTCCCCCTATCACCTGGTCGGGTGGATGGTTCCTTCTAATCCTCGATGGAGGGTCTCTTCTCACTTGATCATTCAGTTTAGTAGCAGATTCCTCCTCGATTTCGTCCCCTGTGTTCTCTTTTTGAGGTTCAAATATTGGGACAACATCTGTTTCTTCAGTGGGTTGCTCCTCTTCAACTGTAACCACAATGTTGTTTTCTAAAGATCTACCAGATATATCCAGCAGGTCATCGAAAATAACATTGACTGATTCTTGTATGGTCTTTGTCCGAAGATTGTATATTCGATAAGCATGGCTATTCTGAGAGTAGCCAACGAATATTCCCTTGTCACTCTTAGAGTCAAATTTGGCCAGCTTATCCCTGTCATTAAGAATATAGCACACACACCCAAAGACATAGAAGTACCACACTGTAGGTTTCTTTCCATTTAACAGTTCATAGGGTGTCATCTTGGTCCCTGGTCTTAAATAAATTCTATTAGTTATGTGACATGCCATGTTCAAGGCTTCTGCCCAAACCTTTTTGACAATTGCTTAGAACTTAACATAACTCTAGCCATTTCTTGTAGAGTTCTGTTCTTTCTCTCGGCAACCCCATTTTGTTGTGGTGTTTTTGGTGCCGAAAATTCATGGAATATGCCTTTCTTTTTGCAGAATTTTGCAAAGGTTTGATTTTCAAACTCCTTTCCATGATCAGATCTAATTCTGAAAATCGAAGAACAAAACAGATTTTTAATCATAGAGTAAAGTGTTCTAAACAACTCAAAGGTTTGTGATTTTTCTTTTAAAAAATAGATCCAAGTGAATCTGGAAAAATCATCTACTATCGTATAAGAATATCTTATTCCTCCTAGGCTATCTACCTTGATTAGACCCATAAGATCCATATGCAATAATTGGAAACAATGAGACGTACCTGAATGTTGTCCGTTACGTTGGACAATATTATGAGAGACTCGAGTCTGCTTTCCTTTCAAACAATCTTCACACAGTGTTTTATCTTTTGGATCCAGTCTGGGAATGCCTCTGACAGCTTCAAATGAGATCAGCTTCTCCAAGGTGTCGTAGTTGACATGTCCCAACTTTTGATGCCAAAGTGTTAGGTCACCTATCTTTGCGGAGTTGCAAAACTCTTGTCTACCGACTAGATAGCAATTATCTCCCGTTCGGGTTCCTGACATGACACATTTATCTGCAGAATCTGTAACCTTGCATCCAAGCTTGTTGAATTTCACCTCGAGATCATCATCACATAGTTGTCTTATGTTAAGAAGATTAGTAACCAAACCTTCTACATGAAGAATATTTTTCAAGGCCGGTACATCCGGAACATTAAGAGTTCCTTTATCAATTATCTTACTCTTACTTCCTCCTCCAAAGGTCACGTATCATCCATTGAATGCTCCATACTCCTTCAATAGGCTTTTGGTACCTGTCATATAACGTGAGCAGCCACTATCGAAATACCAAGACCCTGTAATGTTAGTACGCAAAGCAGTTATGCACACATTACATTTCAGATTCAATTTGGGTACCCATTCCTTTTTCTTCCTTCTGCTTTCGGGTTAGTTGCTTTGAATGTTGTCGGTGATGTTGGGCAACATTGCGATGACATTTTAGGCAATATTCTGGAGTGCGAGTTTTGAAGTTTGTAGCAGTAGGGCATAAGATGTCCTAACTTTTTACAGAAGCTACATACAAACTTCGATCCAATTTCAGTGATCTGAGAGTTGCTCGTATTTTCTTTGACAAATTTTATCCTCTCAGTTTGACTATGGATTCTGGATGTATTTGTTTTGCTAGGAGATTGGTACCCAAGCCCAGTCCTTGTAGGTTTATTGAAGTTTAATATTTCATCCAGTTTGGAGGTTCCCATGTTGAGCCTTTGAAAGGTGGTCTCAACTACGTTCAATCGTGCACGAATCTTACCAAGCTCTAGGTCCTTCTTGGTAAGTACCACCTCTAATAGGTTGATTGTGCCTTTCAGATTGCTATTCTCAAGAGCCAATAATTTTGCTTTTGAGTCTAGTTGCTCAGATTCAGTGATTAAGGCTTTACAAAGATTTTGTAATTCCTTTATTACGTCATTTTTGGAGTCAACTAGATCCAAATTTATAGCCTCAGATGAAGAAATAAATCCACTAAAACAATTTACATCAGAATAGTCAAAGTATACATACCTCTCTGATGTTGAAGACATTCCATATGTTGAGTCTGATGTTGTCGCAACATTGTCAATAACATCTTCATCGTCGGACAGTGAATGTTCAAACATGGCTGCCGGTATTGCCTGTGGTTCTTCTTCTTGATCTTCTTCCTCCTCTTCGTTCTCATCATCACTGAGAGTTACCCACATAACCTTACCAATTTTTCTAAGGGTGTTTGCACACTCATTAGCATAGTGTCCCCAACCCGAGCATGCATGACACTGCACTCCCTTGAGTTGCTTGGGATTAAAATTGGTACTGTCGGAGTTAGATTTCCTCAGTGGATTGTGATTTCTTTGCTCAGAAGGTGACCTATTCGGCTGTTTATTGAAGAGTGGGTTTTGATGTTGTTTGTATTTGGCTTTATTGCGATCAATGTTGATCTTTCTCACCATCGAATTGAATCGACGAGTAAGTAAGGCAACAGTTGCACCATTTCCCAGTTCCTCCAAGTTTTCTTTCTCGTTTTCCAATTCAGTTTCCGAGGTTTGTCCTTGGAGTGCCAAAGTCTTGTCTTTATACAGATCTCTTTGGTTATTCATGTTCATCTCATATGTTTGAAAGATGCTCATCAAGGCATGTAGATCCATAGTAGCAAGATTATGGGCCTCTTCAATAGCACAAATCTTAGTATTAAACATTTCAGGAAGAGATTTGAGAGCTTTATCCACAAGTTGTGTGTTGGTTAAAGGAGAACCAAGCACTTGACACTGATTAGCAATGTCAATTAACTTTTCAAAATAGAATTTTATGTCTTCAGATTCTTCCATCCTTAAGCGTTCGTATTGGCTCAAAATCATGTGAAGTTTTGTACGTCGTACACTTGAGGTACCTTCACAATGAGTTTGTAAGGTCTCCCAAGCGTCCTTGGCCGTAGTACAATTCTGGATTAGTTTGAACATATAGAGATCTACCTATACAAATATTGCATTTAGGGCCTTTTCATTGAAGCTCGCACTGTTGATCGATCTCTTCCGCGGTCCATTCAGATTCGGGTTTGGTAAGTACATCACCATCCTCGTCTGCTGGGTACTTGGGAATCACATAGCCTTCGGAAACTGATCTCCAAGCTCGAACATCAATGGATTTGATGTGCGAACGTAGTCGGATTTTCCAATAGGCATAGTTAGTTCCGTCAAGAATTGGAAGTCTACCAACGTTTTGTATAGCTGAGTTCATAGCCGTAATATTCAGAATCAAACACTTATTGTATCAAGTCTTGTTGGGTCCGGGGCTACGGTTAAGCAAGAATATGTAAGAATAAAACAGTAACAGCTAAAGCAATTAAAACAGTTTCTGGATGTTGCCTTCAATGTTGTGTCAACATCTGAGGCAACATTGTGATAAAACAGTTATAAACCTTTATAGAGTAAATGCAGCGGAAAAGTAAAGAGACACAAGATTTATATTTTCAAGGGTATATATTAATATATCCCTTGATGGTCAATGACCAAAGAATTGTATAAATTATATACAATTACAAATGAATTTCTTTTTACAAGATTGAACAATAAATGCAAAAAAGAAATTACAAACAAAAATGAAGTCGCAAATGACTTCAGCCTAAAGTTAAAAGATCTAAAAAGATAAATACAACATCTTCATTACTATTGCTTGAAATATAAGCTTGATCTAGAATCTGAGCAGCCTCTCCAAGCTTTGAATGTTTCTTTTACCACGTTTTAAACACAACATCATTGTTAGTTTGCCTAGGTCATTTTTTAGTCACAGTAACACAACCTGTTTTGGCCGGAAGAATAGGCAAAATCGTTACAGGGATGTTGTCACAACATCGCAGGCAACATTCTTATTTTCATAAGATGTTGTCCTGAGCATTTACAGATGTTGTCACAACATCCATCCAACATCAACAGGATTTATCTCCAAATTGTAAATTTCATAGCTATCGAGATTGTGCCCAAGTTTTGTTTGGACAAGCTTGCAATACTCAATGCAAGATGAAAATATTCAAATATTTAGCGTATTTGGTTTTGAAACAAAACCAATCTTTGTTTTGGGTTTTAGGGGATCAGCCCAAATGTTGATTTTGGCCATGATTCGCACATTCCAGTTTCCACAATTGGAAGAAATGGGTAAATTGTCACTTTTTCAGCAAAACACATGCACATTAAAGGAAGAGTTTCGGAATTCATGATTTTACAATTGAAAACTCAAGAATTCTATCATGTTGTTCGTGATCCTATAACTGAGCTCAAGAAGGGACTTCTACAATTGACAACTCAGGATTCTGTCCATGAGTTCGAAATTCACATAAAAGAGATTTTCGAATTCCAACACAATGTCATAGAGTTTCTTCAAGCTCCAACGCATGGGGGTACTTAGAGTTTTTTCCCCGTATTTTAGCTTGAGATATTTTCTTATTTCGTTTTATTCTGTCTTAGAAAGTCGCTATTTTGCAATGATATTTCAATTGGAGTGACAGCTAAAAAGTGATAAGCGGTACAAAAATTGGCCATCCAAATTAATCTTCTCTCCAAAAATAGATTTGGCTCATTATTAGAAGTGAACAATCAAGCCTTATAGTCTAATGATATCGGTGATAACTTTTACACCGTAAATGTGCATTCGATTTTGAGTATTCTTCTTCCTTTTCCCCTTTGCTGATTAGCCAACATAATAGGATCTATTTCAAAATGAATATTTCTAAAACTACATCGACACAGGGATGTTCTTTTTTAATATATAAACAAATTTAGACGTAAAGTTGATTTATCAAAACCCAGTATTGCAGCCAAATATAAAAGGTTGGACCAATAACCACTTGAAAGAAATAATTTCTTGATTATTTTCATTAATGAATGGATATATATACAAGTTACAATCTCCAAATATTGAAAATTCCCCCTCATTCAAACACATGGGTTACTCCTTGGGGTCCCAAACCCTTATCCATTTTTTATACTTATAAAATGAACAAATCTTCCTTTCTCTACCGATGAAGGAGATTTGTTCCACACCATATTTTCATGCTTTAAACACCTCACTTCGTGGACCAATATCTCTTTCATTTCTTAACGAAATTTGACGATCCTTGGCCCTACGGTCATTTACTCACTTATTAGATTATGCACGTGTGAAGAACCAAAATCTCCAACATGCGGAACCTTAGTGTTTAAGTCATTAAAGATAGGTGAACGCAACTACCACCAAAGACAAATTTTCAACAGTTATAGCCATATAAATTTCTTACATTTCTTATTTTTTTAGTTAGTTTTTCAAAGTACAAAATCAATCTTAAAAAAAATAAAAGGAATAAATAGAAAGTGTGATGTGAATCATTGCTACTAGCACGCAATTACTTTGTATCTCTCAATTAACCAAATATTAAACATGAAGACCAACCCCATTAAGCAGTAGGATATAATGATGTGTTCTGATAATATTTGAAATAGGATATAATGATGTGTTCACTATAGCTGTATATGATTTTAATATTTTGTTTGCTTATATTCACAGAATTATACAAATGAAGTAGTTGACTAACTATTCCCTTTTGACTTACCGTAGCATGCATTGCGCAGTACGTGAGATTTTAATATAAAATCAAATTAAAAGTTTGGCTAAAGTGGCCACCAATGGATCAAAAAAAGAAAAAACAATTTCGATTGGATTTAATTAAAAGTTCTAATTTTGGACAGGAAAAGATCATTGACGTGAGGAGTAAGTCGCCGGACATCCGAAAAAAAGAAAAGAAAAAGATATGAAAAAGGAGAGTAAAAAATCAAACAAATTGTTCATGCATTTACATTTGTCGTGTAAAACTTTACGACCAATTATTGAGGGAAAATCCAGCATGCAAGGACTCTAGTTTTCCAAGTCGTTAAAATTCTTCCAAGTCAGGATATAAATTTCTATCATCACCATTCTCTAATGAAATTCATAAAAAAAAAGCTTATGGCCTTTGAGAGAATAATACCGAAGTATTTTTCATGAGTTTAACTTTAATATACTAATAATGTAAAAAAAAAAATCCACAACATATTAGATCTGAATTTATGATTTTTAAAGTATAGTAAGTTTATTGCTTAAAAACCTCAAAGGTCGAACCTATCAAATTTATATTCTGAATCCATCTATGTGTAATAGCAATAACAGCGTTAGGAATTTTGATAAGCAAATTCAAAAGAAAATACAAAAGTACCACTCCTGCAATTTGAACATGTACTTCTCTTATGCCGAGGGGATTCAAAAGTGTACAAATGTACAAAAGAGTTTTATTTACCCTATTTGCGGGGTATAACTTTCCGAACCGTCACGGTTCAATAGTCCATAAGTGGAACTACTCACTTGAAAAATAAAGCAAAAACTCTATTATAACATGTTAAATTACATCGAGATAGTATAAAACTACTCATATTGTCAACGACTCAAATATCTTTTTATTTCTTATCGAGTATCTAATATTGCTATGGAGCTCCAACTAATCCGTATTCCCGATCCGTACGACTCATTAAAGAGGTAAACACTTTTTACTAGAAATATTTTAGAAGCGGTATCAGTCTAAGGGTGGCTCCGTCCCTACTAACAGTGATAGTTGTGCGATGAAGATGGATGGTGATGATTATGTATGGTAATAGACAAAATAATGATAATAATGTTGGGTTAATGATTTTAAGATATATTGAAATATGAATCAACCAAACCTATGCGGAACATATAAGTAAATTCAAACTAGGGTCAATTCCCATAAGTGAAATTAAACCGGGTCTCACTAATAGCTCTTTTTGGGATTATATACTCAGGTGATTATGAGTATTAAAATATATTGTTGGTACTCTATTGTACTTTATAAAGCAGTACGGGAAGTAAATAACTATTTCAAGTATTCGAAAGGATAAACAAATATTTCAATATTCAGAAATTGAATCTTGTTGAACAAATAGGCCAATCTTCAAAACTGCCGCAAACTTGTTGTGTCTTGAATCTTGATAACCTGAAATCAAGAAACAACTAAATCGGATGGTTACAACGTTGTGTGTTGAGTCGAGTGATTGCCCTCTGTCCTTAAGACAAGATTTCCCCGTATATATGCTTTTACGTTAGCGGGCAATAGTCTCCCAAGATAAAACAACACTTTAATCTCAACGCTACAAAGCCAATAGGTTGAGCCTGATGAAGAAAACAAATATGAATCGACTTGCTGAAGATATGGAATAGGAAGGAAGAGTTTCTCTTTACTCCTCTCTTTTGTCTCTGTGTATATAGTATGTCTCTGTAGTGTATATCTCGTGTATATCACACTGTTTTGTGGTATTTTCGTGTGTTTTTCTCACTGTTTTGTGCATTGTTTTTCTGCTATATTGTGGCTGTTTGGTGCTGTTTTTTTCTCTTCTGGTTTGCACTATTTTCCCCGTCACGAATTGAGCCAATGAGGCTCAATAAATAGCAAGGAGGAGGTTGCCTAACAGCCACAAACAAGACTGTTAATAGCCATTAGTGAGGGTTGTTAATAGCCATTAGTGAGGGCTGTTAATGGCCATAAGTGTGGCAGGTTTAAGGCAGTTCATGGCTATGAAGAGGGGCAGATTAATGGTCATGAAGGAGGGCTGTTAATGGAGTAGTTAATAGCCAAGTAATGGCTGGTTAATGCTCCAAAAACAGTCCAAACGGTAGGCAGAAAGTTTCTGCCTTCCGTCACTCCCAAAATTAACTTTTCAGAAATTCTAGGGACCAAACTGTAAATATTAAGCAATTTGGGGTCAAAAAAATAATATCAGAAAGTCCCCACAGCCCACAGCCCACAGCCCACAGCCCACAACCCACGACCCGTGACCCGAGACCGAGACCGGACCGGATGGGACGGGCGGGCGGCGGCGGCGCGCGTGTGGGCTTAGCCTTGAACCCAAGCACATCTAGGTCCTCCCTCCTTTAAACACATGGGATACCCCTTGGGGTCCCAAACCCTTTACCACATTAGAGACTTATATTGAGAGCAATTCTTCTTATTCCCACCGATGTGGTAGATTTGTCCCACACCACATTTCCATGCCTCAAACACCTTACTTCGTGGACCAATATCTCTTTCATTTCTCAACGAAATTTGACGATTCTTGGCCCTACGGTCATCTACTCACTTCGTAGATCATGCATGTGTAAAGAGACAAAGCCCCAACATGCGGAACACTAGTGTTTAATTCATCAAATATGGGTGGACGTATCTCCCCGCCAAAGGCAAATTTCCAACATATATAATATACGGATCAGAAAGTAAGAAATATATTGTTAATCAATTTTATCCCAGTTTATTTGATATTTTTTTATTTGTAGAGGATTAAGTTGCCTTATTTATGGAGTTAATATCTGACTGGACTAATTCATCCCACATTTTAAGAAAATATACCTATAAATGACTTAATAGTGTAATGAATTATTTTAATTAACAATGTATAAATTTAAACTCATTTGTTAATATTTAGATGGTAGGAAAATTCATTAGTATTGGGATAAGTTGCAATATTTTTTCATATAAAAATAAGAAAATGAAATCAATAAAAATATGTCAAATATTTTGAAACGAATACGGATTTATTATTTTATGGCATGGTTCACATCCGTCACCTTATTACTTATTACTTAGTAGATATTGACATATACAAAAATACACGATTACATACTCCATCATTTCATCTCTTGAGATGATGCTCCCCATGTTTGTGAAGCTGCAAAAAGAAGTGGAAGAAAATTAAAAACAAATTAAGAACATAAACTCATAATAACTCTTTTATTTTTCTTCAGAAATTGATAGAACAAAATAATTCGACAAATATAATTATGTACCATCAATTTAAAGATAAAACGGAAAAAATAATGAAATTTAAATTACTAACCTGCTAGAGAAAGTGCCCAATTTTGATCTCCTGCAACATGCCATGCAAAGTAACCAAGCAATCCTCTACCTTTAACATAAGTAACCTTATTTTTAACACTTTGAGTATCATCATAGCTAATCCAAGTACTTCCAGAGTAATAATAATGTCCAACAATTGTCGTTGGAAGAAGAAAAAAGAGAAGATAATTGAGATAAGTTTGATGCAATTAGCCATTGAAATGGAAGATTAATTGGAGCTAGTTTTTTTGGGGTGATAGCTTATTTAATTTGTGACTTGGAGTTTATATATAAGTTTGAAGAGTTGAGCTAATTAACTAAGATTAATTACTAAAGGAATATGTTCCCTTGATTTTATTGATGAATGATTTACAACATATATAAGGTTACAAGAATATTTATTTTTATACGAACTATGTAACTAATTAACCTAATTACAAAAGAATTATAATTCTACCTAAAATAGGATATATACAATTAATATAATTAATGAAAGAATATTGGGAAATATTCTATTACACCCTCGCAGTCGAAGCGGGAGGTTCTCGAACATTGAGACTGTCTCGAAAATCATCAAATAGTATGCGCGGAAGTCCTTTGGTAAAGATGTCGGCAATCTGATAACTGGAAGGAACATGAAGGACACGAACTTGACCATGAGCCACTTTTTCACAAACGAAATGAATGTCCATCTCAATGTGTTTAGTGCACTAATGTTGGATGGGATTGCCGAAAAGATATATCGCACTAATATTATCGCAGTAGACCAGTGTTGCCTTTTGAATCGGGTAGTGAAGCTCAAGTAGAAGGTTACTGATCCAACAAGACTCAGAGACGACGTTGGCAACACCTCTATATTCTGTTTCTGCACTGGATTGGGATATTGTAGGTTACCTTTTGGAAGACTAAGATAATAGGTTATCTCCGAGAAAAATGCAATAACCAAACGTGGAGCGTCGGGTGTCAGGATATCCACCCCAGTCAGCATAAGAATAGACAGTGAGACCGGTAAGCGAAGACATGTATAGATGTAATCTGAAGTGAAGTGTACCTTGGACGTATCGTAAAATACGTTTGAGGGCATGCATATGTGCTTCCGTCAGATTGTGCATATGCAAGCAGATTTGTTTCACGGCATATGATATGTCTGGTCTCGTAAATGTGAGGTACTGCAGGGCCCCAGCCATACTACGATAGTGAGTCGGGTCTGAATATGAAGGGCCAGAATCAACACTGAGCTTGGAATTGGTGTCTATAGGCGTGTGGGATTATTTGTAAGATGGCATGCCTGCACTATCAAGGATCTCTTCGGCATATTTCTTCTGACATAGAAATAGGCAGCCAGAATGTCGAGTGATAGTGATGCCCAAGAAATAACTCAGAGGGCCCACAGCTTTCATAGCAAACTCAGAGGAAATGAGAGACATAATAGACCGACAGAGAGCATCAGATGATGTGGTGATGATAATTTCATCAACATATAATAATAGGTAAGCCATGTATGTACCCTGGTTGTAGATGAATATGGAATGATCGAATCTGCTGTGTGAAAAACCGAGAGAGGAAACATAATCGGTGAACCGCTGGTACCATGCTCGAGGAGCCTGTTTCACTCCATAGAGCAATTTCCGCAACAGATACACATAATCCGGATGAATATGATCCCTGAAACCCATAGGCTGATACATATGTACCGTTTCATGAAGACCCCTATGTAAGAAGGCATTTTTTACATCAAGCTGAAAAATAGGCCAAGACTTGGATATGGCAATGCTGAGGACGGTCCGGATGGTTGTGAGCTTTACGACCGGGCTGACCGTTTCATCACAGTCCACTCCCACCTATTGAGACTTGTCATCACCTACAAGACGAGCCTTGTACCCCTCAAAATAACCATCAGATTTCTTTTTATTTCTAAAAATCCCCATAGAACGAATAATCTTAGCATCAGGTGGACGGGGTACTAGGTCACACATCTTATATTATTAATAAGAGTATTATATTCTTCAATCATTATGCCTTTCCAATTAGGGTTGGATAAGGCATCCTTCGGGTTACGAGGGACATAGGAAGGGTTAACTGAAATAGAAAGGTTAAACAGCCATTTAGGTTTATGAATTCCGTGCATGGTACGGGTTTCCATGGTTTGAGAGTGTTTCTCTGGATGCGGGACGCGAGGGGGGGTTTGTTGTGGGACTGCCGGGAAGAGGAGAAAGGGAAGGGGTGATGGTACTGGCTGGCTGAACCTCGATTTGCCGAGAGGTGGTTGTGGAATCACCCTGAGGCGGGCTATTTCGGGCCACCGTCTGCAGAACCGGATGGGCAGCTAGTCTCGAACTAGTCGAGGTGGTGGCGGGTGCCGGGGTGTGGGACGACGGATTATGTAAATGGTGAATGATAAGAGGGTTTAGGCCATCATCTAGGAAGTTGTATGAATGTTGAGGTGGCGAGTGAAGAGAGGCAAAAGAGAATTGAGACTTATCAAATAGGACATTACGTGAAATAATAATTTTACGGCTCGATAAGTCATAGCACGAGTAACCACGATGATTGGCAGGGTAATCCTGAAACACACACAGGTAAGACCGGGGTTGGAGTTTGTGAGTGGTCAGATGGAGAGGGTAACATATACATCCAAAAATACGCAAGTGTTGGTAGGAGGGGTTCCTACGAAATAGAACTTGAGTGGGCGACCATTGAGCTAGAGACTTGCTTGAGATTATGTTTAGGAGATAGGTGGCAATGAAGAGTACATAATGCCATAATTTAGGGGGAATTGAGGCGTGAGCAAGTAGGACACGAATGAGGTTGTTTATGGTTCAGATTTTCTGTTCGGCTTTACCATTTTGGGAGGATGTGTGAGGGCAGGAAAAATGAAAGGTAAGAACTTTTTTGGAGCAAAACTGTTTAAATTGGTTATTATTGAATTCCCTACCATTATCACATTGAAAATATTTAATGCTCTGTTCAAATTGTGATTTTACAAAAGTACTAAATGAAGAAAAATGGGGTAGACCTGGGATTTATTTCCAATTGGAAAAGTCTATAGAAAGTTGGAATAATCATTCAAAAATAACACATAATATCGATGGCCAGTCGTACTCAAAATAGGGGATGTCCACAAATCACTATGTATGATATCAAAATGCATTAAACAACAATTTGTGGATGCATAGAATGGTAATTTGATATGTTTCCCAAAAATGCAAGATTCACATATAGGAGTCCTAGAAATACGATTGCAATTAATAAAATTATTTTTTCTAAGGGAGTGTAAAAAAGAGTCTCCCAAATGTCCTAACATAGAATGTCATAAGGAAGACGAAAGAGCAGCAAAGGTTGGGAGAACTGAGGTTGGATTGTTGACGGCGTTTGAAATAGGGTAGAGATCTCTGGTGCTGTAACATCTCATTATTCGTCTCCCTATCGTAAAATCCTTTACAGTAAACCAAAAGGATTAAAGTCAAGGAAAACTCAATTGTCAGTTGTGAAATATCGCACGGAGATTAGATTCTTAATGAGTTTAGGGGAATGGAGGACATTTTTTAAGATTAGTGGTGGATGTGGTGGGGATACAGAGGAATGACAATAACCACGGATGGGAATGCCTTGTCCATTACCAACAATAATATTCTGATTTAAATTACTCAAATTGAAATAAGACGAGAGAGGAACTTGTGATGACGTCATGTGAGATGTGGCGCATGTTTCCATATACCAATTTTTGTCTGGAGTGTTGAGTGACATTGTGCTCATAGCTGCCTCAATGTCAGTCGGTGCATAAGTCGATGGCGGGGGGCCTGGGTTGTGTAGGCCTGTTGTGGACGTGGGCCAAGTATGCCATGTTAAGCATGTCGGTTCTGAGGTGGAGTCCACGAGGATGTCGTATACGGGCAAGGAGGGGAGACCAATGATGGTGGGCCCACGTGGCCACGACAGAGGTTGCTGCCACTGCCGTTGTGGCTGTTGGCTATTTCCAGCCGGTGGGGACTGCCACTTCACGCCGCCGTTGTTGTCGGAATTTCTTCTGTCGCGACCTTTGTCGGACTGCCTGCTCCTGCAGTTGTTATGGGAGGAAGTGGACTGTTGTGGGTCCTCTGGCAGATGCTTCTGGTTGCCGCACCAGGAGGCCCTACCGTCGGCGGAGGGCCCGACAGTGGTGGTGAGGGCGGCGTCAGCAACGTTGGCCCGAGTGGTGCTGCGCTTGATTTTCTGGGTTTTCTCAAGGATGATCTTTGAACTGGCCTCATAAAACGGAGGTAATGGTATGCATTTCTCAAGCATGGTGGCAACAACGTCATAAAATTCTATAAACCTGCAATAATTTGCATGACCAATCATTGATTAGTGACTGGTGCACCGACGTTGGAGAGTTGGTCGGCAAACATCTTGAGTTCTTGACAATAAGCAAACATGTTTTGAAAATCGTCTTGATGAACGTCCTTGAACTGATTTTCAAGGTATAACGCTCGTTGAGTTTTGTTGTTGTGGAAAATATCCAAACGTTCCCACGTTTGGCGGGCAGTGACATCATTCTCAATGATAGTGTGAAATCGATCATTAGATATCGTGTCGTATATCTACTGGAGTACAATTGCATCTAAACGAGACCAAAGTGCATCATCAGAAGTCAAAGCCGATGGTACATCTGTGGACTTCGGCGTGGGAGGGATGATGTGATCGATAACTTCGTAAACACGACAATGGATCTTAAAAAGCTCAGCCCACAAGGAGTATTGACCCTTTTCCATCTCAAGAGTCACAATGATGAAGTTTTTAATGTTGTTTACGACAAGTGCCGAATGAAATTTGGTTTTGTCAGCCATGGAAGAGAAAATTTAGGAGGAAGAGGGTGGGAGAATGACCGCAAAAACTAGGGTTTCGTCATGGGGAAAATAGGGGGGCGGCCGAGAGAGATCAGCGGCTAGGGTTCCGACGTGGGCTAGGTGCCGACGTGGAAAATAAAATATGGCGGCCGAGAATGTGTATCAACGGTTAGGGTAGGGCTTGTAGTTTTAGGCTACTGGTACCATAAAAAAATATGTTCTCTTGATTTTATTGATGAATGATTTACAATATATATAAGGTTACAAAAACATTTACTTTGATACAAACTAGGTAATTAATTAACCTAATTACAAAAGGACTATAATTCTATCTAAAATAGGAGATATAACATTAATAAAATTAATGAAAGAATATTAAAAAATATTCTATTAATTACTGCTACCGGCGGCTTTTCGCTATCGTTTACATCATTACAATGTAATTATGTGACATAATTTTGTTGGACTTCCTCTTCCCAGAAATGAAGGATTAAAAAAATGACCTATTTATTTTAGTTTTCAGTTATTGTTTATAAATAGATATATAATAGGAGTATAATACTATGTTGAAGTTCGGCAGGCTTTCCCGCGAAAAAGTAATCAATTTTGCATAATTTGACTAGTTCAAAGGGTAAAACGGGGTTGCTCCCTTGAAAACCTGTGATAAAATTGAGACAACAGATCTCGAAAGAAGTACATAATAAGAAAATGCTCCACGCTCTACCTTCCGTCCATACAGATCACAAAATTTAAAAAATAAATATTGTCTTTTCAAATGCATGATAATCAATGTGTCATAATATTTCCATCGGTTAAAAACTAGTCATACTGCGGGTTAAATTAAAATTTTAAATTAAATTATTTCTAAATTTGAAAAGTTTGGTTTTAATTAAATTATTTCTAAATTTAAAAAGTTTGGTCTGAATTAAAAAGAAAATATTGCTACATGAACTGAAAAGGATAGAGTAACATAACGTGGTTGAATCTTAATGCTTCTAAATAACAACAACAACTACTCTTCATTCCCAAACAAGATGGGGTCGGCTTATATGCATTTACACTTCTTCATTTAAACTCATTTCATATCATCATACTAAAGGAGGGATGCAACACGAGAATTTCCCAGTAGACCATTGATCCTAGTACTACTTATTCTTGCACAAACACATTTAATTTTGGAATTCAAATTGGTGTGTTGGTGTTGATATGATCAAATCGATTCGATGCTTCTAAATATGAGATCTTTATTATTTGTTTTACCGGTCTCGATGAATTCTTCGAAAAATAAAAATGGTTGATGAGTAACGACTATATCTTTAGCTTTTTTATCACGTTATAATAGAAAATTGGGAAATTGTTGTCGGTGTTTGCAGGGTTTCTTGTGAAAATAGGGATGGCAACGGATCGGATCTGGACCTAATCCTACTAGATCCATATCCGTTTTTCATACCTGGATCCAGATCCAGATCCATCGGGTCCATAAAAATCAGATCCAAATTCGGATCCATCGGATCCACCGGGTCCACGGATCAGATCTGGATCCACATGTAAAAAAATTTGCCTTGCTAAGAATGTAACCTTGCTAATAATTTTTTTTGAACTGAAAAATGATTTTTACTTAGCTAACAGTTTACTGTGTTTTACTTTTGAGATGTTCATATGAGATATTTTGTTCGTTGTCTCGTTTTGATTATGAGCTATTAATTGAAAATATTGGACAATGACAATAGTTGTGAAAAATGCTGACTAGTATTTCGACAATGCATAACTTGCATGTGCTAGGAATCTTCACAAATGAAGTGAATATAATTTTAACTACTTGTCTATGGAGATGTTAGTCATTCACTAATATAACATTGATTTTATTATCGAAGTTACCTCTTTTTTATTTGGATTTTGAGTTAACGCAGGAATAAATTTAACTTGTTTTGAGAATTAAACTTGCAAGGATGTGCTTAGCAATTTTAACAAAATACTTATAAAATTATATTCTAGGTTATGAATATATTTAATAAATACGGATCCACAGGTCGGATCTGGATCGGATACGGATCTCAAATACAAGATCCAGATCCAGATCCATATCCGATCCGTCAAAAACGGATCCGGGTCTGATCCGAATCCTTCGGGTCCAAATTTTGAAGATCCATATCCTATAAAATGGATCTGGATCCACCGAATCCGGATTGGGTCCAGGATCCACTGCCATCTCTAGTCATCTTGGTGAGAAATTTGACAATAACTATATGCTGCCAATGAACCTTGTATGTTGTATGTATGAATGAAAGGCTCAAATCTCATATATATTGTCCTTTTCTTATATATATTCCCTCCCTCTATATAATGATAATAACTTTTTTATTTAACCAATATAATCAGCAACTGGAATTATTTTAAACTATGTAAATTTTCATACAAAACACAATTTTCATGATCAACAACAACAATAACATACCTGAAAGAAATAATCCCCTTGATTATTTTCATTACTTGAATATGTATATATACAAGATACAAAATATTCCTATTCTATTCCTAAAATCTTATTCTACCATAATTCTATCTCTACAATTATGGTAGTGTATAATCCTACTTTAGGTAACAAATACATTACAATATACTACACATATATTTTCCAAATATACAATATTCTTATGTACAAAAATCAGCCAAAACCGAGAGCACCAATGGGCAGATTTCGTGGCATTTAATAAGGCAATATACACTTGTATATCGTGTGTATATTGCCTTATTTAACACACCCCCGCAGTCATAGCGGGCGGTCTTCGAACGCTGAGACTGTCCCTAAAATCTTCAAAGAGTACCGAGGGAAGACCCTTTTTAAAGATGTCTGCAACTTGATATCTTGACGGGACATGACATACGCGCACCTGCCCCCGAGCAACCTTTTCACGGACAAAGTGAATGTCCATTTCGATATGTTTGGTGCGTTGGTGCTGAATCGGATTACCTGAGAGGTAGATGGCACTAACATTATCACAATATACTAAGGTTGCTTTCTGAATGGGGCAATGAAGCTCTAAAAGCAAATTACGTAACCAACATGATTCTGAGACCACATTAGCTACCCCTCGATATTCTGCCTCTGCACTTGAGCGGGATAGAGTATCCTAACGCTTTGCAGACCAGGAGACCAAGTTGTTTCCAAGGAACATACAATATCCTGACGTAGACCGTCTGGTGTCCGGACAACCACTCCAATCCGCATCTGTGTACGAGACAAGTGTGGATGTAGAAGAAGGATATAAGTGCAACCCATAGTCCAGTATCCCCTGAATATATCAAATGATGCATTTGATTGCATTCATGTGCTCAACTCTGGGATCATGCATGAATAAACACACCTGCTGAACAGCATACGTAATATCCAGTCTGGTAAATGTAAGATACTGGAGGGCCCCTGCAAGACTGCGATAGCGGGTTGGGTCCTCGTATGGTGCACCTGCCGCGGCACTAAGCTTGGGTTTTGCATCAACTGGAGTGGAAGTGGACTTACAAGATGACATCCCAACCCTCTCTATGATCTCAGCAGCATACTTTCGTTGAGACAAAAACAAACCACCTGAATGACGTTTGACAGCAATCCCCAAAAAGTAACTCAAGGGCCCTAAGTCTTTCATAGCAAACTCAGAACTGAGCATGGTCATGATAGACTGGCGAAAGGAATCGGAAGAGGCAGTCAAGTGATATCATCCACATACAACAGAATGTAGGCCAATGACGACCCACGGCGGTAGATGAACAAGGAATTATCTGACCTGCTGTGAGTGAACCCAATAGTCGAAATAAAGTCTGCAAACCTCGTATACCAGGCCCGTGGAGACTGCTTAAGCCCATATAAGGACTTCTTCAACAAACAGACATGATGAGGACGGTTGGGATCCCTGAACCCGAACGGCTGATGCATATAGACTGTTTCTTTGAGATCACCATGTAAGAAAGCATTTTGACATCCAACTGATGAATAATCCAAGTCTTTGAAAGAGCCAAGCTAAGCATAGTGCGAATAGTAGCCGGCTTGACTACCAGGCTAGACGTCTCCCAATAATCTATCCTAACCTGCTGAGTCTTACCATCACCCACAAGCCGTGCCCTATGTTGAGCAAATGAACCATCTGAATTCTCCTTATGAGCAAAAATCCACATAGCCCTGATAACATTAATACCATATGGATGGGGCACCAACTCCCACGTCTTAATATCAATAAGAGCATTATATTCATAAGTCATAGCAATTTTCCAATTAGGGTCATTTAAGGTGGACATAGGATTACGGGATAAGGGGATTTAGAGACATCAGAATGTAAATTAAAATATCTTTTAGGTGTAAAAATACCCCATTGATTACGAGTGACCGGTCTATGACTCGAGAAAGAATTGAGTGGATTTTGGGAATTTGCTGGGCTCGGGACGGACGGGCCAACAGGCAGTAGGCCTGCTGGCCCAAATCGGTAAACTGGGGCGTCATCTGGACCAGTTCCAAAATTGGGCTGGGCTAGCCCAATTGCTAGGACTGATCCAGAAACTGGAACAGGGAACGACACAGTGGGTCCAGCGGGCAGTGGGCCCGCTGGAGGATTTTGGGTACGGGAGATGTCCGAAAAATGCCGAATAATATACGGGGATATTTGTTCATCCAAAAAATTATATGACCGAGGCTCGGGAGTATGAACTTTCGCAAAAGGAAATTGGGTTTCATCAAAAATGACGTGGCGATTAATTATGATTTTATTGGAGGATAAATCAAAGCATTTATAACCACGATGATTAGACGGATAACCCAAAAATACACACGGGGTAGACCGAGCCTGAAGTTTGTTAATTGTGGTGGATGAGAATAACGGAAAACACAAGCACCCAAAAACCCGAAGATGAGAATAAGGAGGGTTCTTATTATACAGTATTTGGAGGGGGGAAGAATATGTCAGACCTTTAGAAGGAATTATGGTAAGAAGATATGTGGCCATTTGTAGAGCATGATGCCAAAAATATGGAGGTATGGAGGCATGAATTAAGATAGTTCAGACAATGTTATTTATGGAACGAATTTTGCGTTCGGCCTTTCCATTTTGTGAAGATGTATGAGGACACGAAAACCGAAAATTGATCACATTATTAGCACAAAATTCCCGAAACTCGCTATTGTCATACTCTTTCCCATTATCACATTGAATATTTTTTATTTCTCTTTCGAATTGGGTACGAATGAACGCTCTAAATTTTATGAAGACGGAAAACACTTGTGATTTATTCGCAATTGGAAACGTCCACAAAAATCTAGAATAATCATCTAAAAAGAGAACATAATATCGATGACCCAATGAACTAATAACAGGAGACGTCCATAGGTCGCTATGAATAATATCAAATGGCATTGAAGTATGAGAATTGGAGTCTACAAATGGCAACTTAACAATTTTTCCTAATGAACAAGACTGACAAAGTGGAGTACGACTCGTACCCTTACAAGAAATAAAGATATTTTTATCTAAAACTGATAAAATAGAAGATCCCGGATGACCCAGGCGAGCATGCCACACGGAAGGAGAGATGGCTGCAAAAACTGACGGCAAGGCTTGACTCGATGGACTAAACCGGGCATGATAGGATACAGATCCACCCTACTATCACACCTCATGAGATGGCTCCCCGTCTTGAAATCCTTCACAGAGAAACCAAAAGGATCAAATTCAATAAAAACCGAATTGTCAGTTGTGAACTTTCGGACAAACACTAAATTTTTAATCAATTTAGGAGCATGTAAAGTATTTTTCAAGAGAAGGGGTAGATTGGGGGGAGACAACGTTTTCTGACCATACCCTAGAATTGGAATAGAACTGCAATTACCAACAATTATCCCCCGAGGGGTGTTCAAATTGGAATAAGATGAGAGAGTACCTGATTCAAAAGTCATGTGAGTCGTGGCACCGGTGTCCATATACTAATTTGGGTCCGGTTGAGTTAACCCCAACGTGTGCATCGCGTCCTCGATATCGGTTTGTGTGGGGCCTACTGCATGATGGGCTTGCGGAGGTCGGGGCCCAAGAATTCCTGTCCGTGACGGAGCTAGGCCGTAGCTGCTGGAGCTGTAGCTGCTGGGCCACTGGCCAGTGGGCCGCCACTGCTGGTTGTTAGGCCTGAACTGTTGGCCAGCCCACTGGAATTTCCTGCTGGATTATAAGGGCTGCTAGCCCACGGCCCCATCCCCACTGCCATGGGCCCCACTGTTGGGACCAGGGGGTGGGGGGCCATTGTTCCCTGGATGGGCCCCACCGCCTGCTTGCTGACCACCGGAATCGCCACCAGAACCGCCGCATTTGCCCTCGCGGTTTTTGTTATTATTCTTACAATTATTTTTGCCCCCACCATGATTATGGTTTTGGCCCGAATTATTAACAAAACCTGAAGAACTTGGAGAGGATGCCACCATGACGACGGGGCTTGCTCCGGTAGCCGCCTTTTTAGCCAAACCGGCTTCTTCCAACGTAAGCATGGATCGGGCTTGATAGAAGTCAGGAAGAGGATTGCTTTGGCGAAGGAGAGTTCCAACACCATTATAGGCCTCCGAAAGACCGGCAACCAACTGTAGAACCAGACGATTATTTGTTATCGGTGCGCCAACATTATGGAGTTGATCTGCCAACTCCTTGAGTTTCTTGCAATATGCAGAAACGTTTGGAAATTCGTCCATTCGAACTAGAGAGAATTCCTGCTCGAGTGTGACGACACGTGAATGTTGGTTGTCTTGGAATATGTCACGCAATCTATTCCAGGCAGCCATAGCCGTGGTATCCGGCTCAATAATCGTCTGTAGAAGGTCCACCGAAATAGTGACGTAGATCCACCGGAGAACTGTAGCATCAAGAGTAATCCATAACTGAGGATCCTCCGCGGGAAGAGGTGTAGCGGGAGGAATGATGTGATGAAGAACTTGATGGGAGATAGCATGAATTTTAAACAACTCCGCCCACGTCGCATATTGGACGTTTTCCATCTCAAGGACAATAGGGATATTGTTCTTGACGTTAGAAACCATGAGGGCATGATGATAATTGTTCTTAGACATATTGAAAGAACAAAGTAGGAGGGGAAATTTGGGAAAAGTAATAGAGATTTTGAGAGCGGAAGACGACTTTCGGAAGAGAAATCCGAGAGGGGGGGGGGGTACTCGATCGAGAGGTTGCAAAATATTTGGGAGAGAAATTTTTTGTAAAACCTAGTCTCTTGATACCATGAAAGAAATAATCCCCTTAATTATTTTCATTACTTGAATAGGTATATATACAAGATACAAAATATTCCTATTCTATTCCTAAAATCTTATTCTACCATAATTCTAACTCTACAATTATGGTAGTGTATAATCCTAGTTTAGGTAACAAATACATTACAATATACTACACATATATTTTCCAAATATACAATATTCTTATGTACAAAAATCAGCCAAAACACAATTTTCATGATCAACAACAACAATAACATACCCATTATACTTTTACATATGGAATGTGAAGAGAATAGAGTGTACGCAGACTTTATTCTTACCTTATGGAGATATAAAAGTTGTTTTCGAAAAACTCTGAGCTCAAGTACCGCATAACAAAGCAGTTTGAAAAAGAAAATAAAGAAATACATATGGCGTAACAAATAGGACATAGCAAATAATAGGGAGGTATTATCATAATTATTGTTACTTTTCCCGAAAGAAAAATATTATTCTCTTCCATATTTGATTATTCCTTGCCTTGGAGGAAATTTTTTGGACATCAATAAATTGAAGACCTCATTCTCACAACTACAACACAATATCATCCACAATATAATCGTTTAAAGGATCTTGTTTAAGGTGAGATTTTCTCTCAATATTTTTTATGCTTTTTAGTAATTTTGTCATATTTAGGTCAATTTGTCAAATAATAATGTATTATGCATATTTTAATATAGTATCTTTTGTTTCTGATTTATCATTTAAGGTTTGCAATGGTCAGCTTCCGCATAACGCCATGTTATTTGGATTTCAACAAGCATAACATAGCATTCAGAGTAATAAATGCAATTACTGAAACACAAGAAACAACAGGTAGTTATAGAAATCGAAGAACAAGAAACTGCGAGCGTAATGCTAATACTAACTATCCACCAAGTTTATCCCGTATTAGAGAGAAACAACATTCAACTACCTTCTAATCTTCTACACTAATTCGCTACCTCACAATTTTCATCATCATCAAACTCCTTTTTAACCATGTGATCCGAAATTGACTAATCCTAATATTGCAGATGCGCATCGCGTATAGTTCATTTAAAGGAGATTAGTGCTCTCTATCGAAAATTCCTCTAATTTTTAAGACTCAAATTTGAGACTTTAGATTAATAGTGCAAGAATTTCATACATATCTCATCATATCGTTTAGTAGTATCATAAAATCATTTACATGGGGCTGGGGCTGGGGCTGGGGCTGGGGCTGCTGTTAAATAAGTCAAATAGTGAAAATGGAGTTGATAATTATATGTCATTGTAACCTATTAATTACTCCACTTTAGCTTAGATTCCTAATATATGTTTTCATCTATCCTAATCTATCATATAATCTATCTATAACTATAAAGGTCAAAATAATCGCCAAATCCCTCACCAAGATATCCTATCTTTAGAAGAAACCATGCAAGACCGGCAACAAAATTTTCAAATTTATATCATAACGTGATAAAAAAGATAAGGCTCGTCACTGCTGATGATCCATGAAAGACTAGTAAAAAACAAGAACAGAAAAAGATATACTAGTTCATCCTTGTTGGTTGTCTGCTTATAAAAAAGTGGCGTATTATTTATACTTTAAAATAATTTAATTTTAAATTTTTATTTTATTTTAATAGCATGTGTTTATAGCCCTATAAATTATGACTTCTTTAAGATCACATGTTTCAATTTATTTTTCTTTCTTAAACTATATATTGCAACGAATTGAGTATCATTTTAAGAAGCATCAAGATTCAATCACATTAATTAGTTTTTACTATTCCCTTGTATTAAAATACTTGTCTTCCTTACTAAAAATATTTATCTCAGAATATTTGTCATTTTTTAAATTTAAGACCAAATTAATTATTTATTTTCCATTTTACCTTAGTAGTAAAGCTATAAACACCTCAATTATGATTAAATAATCAATGTAGACAGATTATATCTTAAGACATAAATAAGAGTAAAATAGTCAAACACCTCTCCTAATTAATATTTTTTTAAAGAACATGTAAATGAAAATCACGAAAAGTATTTTGAGTCAGGAGTGAGTAAATATGTTAGTGAAAAAGCCGCCGGTAGACAGTAATAATCTTATAACTCACATCTTCAAACTTATATAAATGCGAACTCACAAATTAAATAAGCTATCACCCAAACAAACTAGCTCCAACTAATTTTCCATTTCAATGGCTATTTCCATCAAACTTTTCTCAATTATCTTCTCACTTTTCTTCCTCCAACAACTTATTTTCTCAAATGGCCAAAATGTTATTAAGGGAGGGTACTGGTTTAGGGACAGTGGATTAGCTTTAAACAACATTGATTCAACTCTTTTCACTCATTTATTTTGTGCATTTGCCGATCTTAATACATGTTTACCAAACACGCAAGATTGGTAAACAGAGGAGTCCAAAGGTTTATTACAAGAAAATAAATTATTCTTCCTAAAATTATTAAAAACTTGTGCTCCTGGGTATCCCAATCGATTGTGCCATAGAGTAGGAGAAATGGCAGCAAAGGTTGATGGTTTGTTCATGCTATTTTTGGGAATAGAGGTGATGGGATACAAGTCCCCCGTGCTATTGCATCTCATAAGTGGCATTCCCGTTTGAAAATTCTTCACAGAAAATGCAAATGGATCAAAATTTACCAAAACATTGTTGTCAATTGTAAAACGTCTAACAGAAATCAGGTTTTTAATTAGATTTGGTGCATGTAAGACATTTTTAAAGTATAATGATGGGTGTGGTGAGGGTAGTGTTACCTGACCAATACCACGAATTGGAATTTCCTGCCCACTGCCGACAATAATATTTTTATTATTGCTCATAATAAAATAAGACGAGAGATTACCTTGAGATGTCGGCATGTGTGACGTAGCCCCTGTGTCCATGTATCATGACTTATCCGGAACACTTAGATGCATGTTGTTCATAGATTGTTCAATGTTCGTGGGTGCATAACCAACAGAAGATAGGTGCCTGAGCCGCAAATGCATGTTGTGGACGAGATTCAAGAATACCGGGTTGGCGATTTGAAGAGGGAGGAGGTCGAGCCCACGATGAGATCGTATATGGACATGGTGGGTACTGCTCCCACTGAATTCCGCTACTGCCAGCCCGCCACTGCCCGGACTGGCCACCGCCCCTCCCCCTTCCCTTTCCACCGTTATTTTTTCCTTTATTGTTACGATTTGAACCCCGATTTTTACCACTACTAGAATGATTACCGTGGCCCCCTGAACCAGAATTTTGGGGCTCCAAATATGTGGAAGATAAGTTGGTGGATATGAGAGCAGTTTCGGTGGTGGTTGCTCCCGATGATGCCTGCTTTGCTTTACGCGTTTCCTCGAGAATTAACCTCGAACGAGCCTCATTACAGGGAGGCAACAAATTGCTTTGTTGATTAAACGTAGCAACACCATCATATTGTTCGTTCAACCCCGTAATTAACTGAAGGACCAACCTTTGATTCGTCATGAGCAAACCAACGTTGGATAGTTGGTCCGCAAGTACCTTTAATTCTTGACTATAAGCTGAGATGTTCGAAAAGTCATACAATTTAATGTTTGTAAATTGGTGCTCAAGATAGACTACCATAGAAATTTTGCTATCTTGAAAAATGTTTTGTAACCTTTCCCATGTCTGTTGAGTCGTAGAATTTGGTTCTAAGATGGTATGGAGAAGATCATTCGAAATTATGCCATAAATCCATTGAAGAACTATAGCATCTAATCGAGACCATAATTTCTTGTCCACCGTAGTGGTATCCGACGGTGATTCAGACGAGATGATATGGTCAATCACCTCATAACGTGGCAATGCATTTTGAAGGGTTCTGCCCAAGAAGTATACTGCCCTTTCTCCATTTCAAGAGTTATGGAGATAAAGTTCATGATGTTATTAATGGCAAGAGCGGGATGAAAAGTTTGTTTTTCGGCCATTGGTCCACAAGAAATCAAACTAGAGAATGAAAGAAGTGGTGTTTGATGTTTTTGGTGTGGAAAAACCCTTAGGATTTCGGAGAGAAGCTAGCTGAGGGGGGCGTTTTTTAGAAGGTGGCTAGGGTTTTGCTTGGGTAAGAGATGGTTTATGGTTTTTATTTGGTAGGGTTGGCCGAAATTGTCAAGAAAGAGAGGGAGAAAATCGTGTAGAGGGAGAATGAATTAGGGCTAAGGATCTTAGACTCTTGATACCCATGTAGGAAAGTAATTCCTTGATTAATATTCTCCCAAAGGTACAATATATATACAATCATCTTATGCTTGAATAATGGAAGACTAATCTACCTTACCTAAATTATAAGATACTAATTATAATTATACTAATTACAAGATATTTACCCTATCAATTATCTTTAATGAATAATAGAGGTAATTATGGGATTGCCCCTATAATTACTCTAACAGGCCCGAGTGGTGTTGCGCTTGATTTTCTGGATTTCCTCAAGGATGAGCTTCGAACGTGCCTTATAAAATGGAGGTAATGGTGTGTATTGCTAAATGATGGTGGCAACGCCGTCATTGGATTCATTCAAACCTGCATTAAGTTGCATGACCAATCACTGATTAGTGACTGGTGCGCCGACGTTGGAGAGTTGGTCGGCTATCATCTTGAGTTCTTGACAATAGGAAAACACGTTTCGGAAATCGTCCTGATGAACGTCCTTGAACTGATTTTCAAGGTATAAAGCTCGTTGAATTTTGTTGTCGTGGAAAATACTGTCCAAACGTTACCACATTTGGCGGGCAGTGGCATCGGTCTCAATGATGGTGTGCAACCGATCATTAGATATCGTGTCGTATATCCACTGGAGGACGGCTGCGTTCAAACGAGACCAGAGTGCATCATCCGAAGTCGAAGCCGATAGTACGTCTGTGGACTTCGGCGTGGGAGGGATGATTTGGTCGATAACTTCATAAACATGACAATGGATCTGACATTATTTTAGTTTTCAGTTATTGTTTATAAATAGATATATAATAGGAGTATAATACTATGTTGAAGTTCGGCAGGATTTCCCGCGAAAAAGTAATCAATTTTGCATAATTTGACTAATTCAAGGGGTAAAACGGGGTTGCTCCCTTGACAAACTGTGATAAAATTGAGGCAAAAGATCTCGAATATAGATCACAAAATTTAAAAAATAAAGATTGTCTTTTTAAACGCATGATATTCAATGTGTCATAATATTTGTATGGGTTAAAAACTTGTCATATTGTGGGTTAAATTAAAAATTTAAATTAAAATTTTTCTATATTAGAAAAGTTTGGACTGAATTAAAATGAAAATATTGCTACATGAACTGAAAAGGATAGACTAACATAACGTGGTTGTGTACAAGACTGATTAAGGTAACATTTACATTACAATATTACATCAATATACATTCCTAATATACTACAAACCAACACTGCCCGTGATGGGCTAAAGGCCACTGTCGAGATGGGCTAGATCATTCCTAATGTACCCGTGGTATACACTATGTATACCAAATGTATATCACGGGTATATACCTTGTCTAACCATGCTCCCATGTTTGTGAAGCTGCAAAAAGAAGTGGAAGAAAATTAAAAACAAATTAAGAACATAAACTCATAATAACTCTTTTATTTTTCTTCAGAAATTGATAGAACAAAATAATTCGACAAATATAATTATGTACCATCAATTTAAAAATAAAAACGGAAAAAATAATGAAATTTACATTACTAACCTGCTAGAGAAAGTACCCAATTTTGATCTCCCGCAACATTCCATGCAAAGTAACCAAGCAATCCTCTACCTTTAACATAAGTAACCTTATTTTTAACACTTTGAGTATCATCATAGTTAATCCAAGTACTTCCAGAGTAATAATAATGTCCAACAATTGTTGTTGGAAGAAGAAAAAAGAGAAGATAATTGAGATAAGTTTGATGCAATTAGCCATTGAAATGGAAGATTAATTGGAGCTAGTTTTTTTGGGGTGATAGCTTATTTAATTTGTGACTTCGAGTTTATATATAAGTTTGAAGAGTTGAGCTAATTAACTAAGATTAATTACTAAAGGAATATATTCCCTTGATTTTATTGATGAATGATTTACAACATATATAAGGTTACAAGAATATTTATTTTGATACAAACTAGGTAACTAATTAACCTAATTACAAAAGAATTATAATTCTACCTAAAATAGGATATATACAATTAATATAATTAATGAAAGAATATTGGGAAATTTTCTATTACACCCTCGCAGTCGAAGCGGGAGGTTCTCGAACATTGAGACTGTCTCGAAAATCATCAAATAGTATGCGAGGAAGTCCTTTGGTAAAGATGTCGGCAATCTGATAACTGAAAGGAACATGATGGACACGAACTTGACCATGAGCCACTTTTTCACGAATGAAATGAATGTCCATCTCAATGTGTTTAGTGCGCTGATATTGGATGGGATTGCCGAAAAGATATATCGCACTAATATTATCGCAATAGACCAGTGTTGCATTTTGAATCGGGCAGTGAAGCTCAAGTAGAAGGTTACTGATCCAACAAGACTAAGAGACGACGTTGTCAACACCTCTGTATTCTGTTTCTGCACTGGATTGGGATATTGTAGGTTACCTTTTGGAAGACTAAGATAATAGGTTATCTCCGAGAAAAATGCAATAACCAGACGTGGAGCGTCGGGTGTCAGGACATCCACCCCAGTCGGCATCAGAATAGACAATGAGACTAGAAAGTGAAGACATGTATAGATGTAATCTGAAGTGAAGTGAACCTTGGACGTATCGTAAAATAAATTTGAGGGCATGCATATGTGCTTCCGTCGGACTGTGCATATGCAAGCAGATTTGTTGCATGGCATATGATATGTCTAGTCTCGTAAATGTGAGGTACTGCAGGGCCCCAGCCATATTACGATAGTGAGTCGGGTCTGAATATGAATGGCCTGAATCAGCGCTGAGCTTGGAATTGGAGTCTATAGGCGTGTGGGATTATTTGTAAGATGTCATGCCTACACGATCAAGGATCTCTTCGGCATGTTTCTTCTGACATAGAATTAGGCCTCCAGAATGTCGAGTGATAGAGATACCCAAGAAATAACTTAGAGGGCCCAGATCTTTCATAGCAAACTCAGAGGAAATGAGAGAAATAATAGACCGACAGAGAGCATCAGATGATGTGGTGATGATAATGTCATCAACATATAATAATAGGTAAGCCATGTATGCATCCTTGTTGTAGTTGAACATGGAATGATCGAATATGTTGTGTGAAAAACTGATAGAGAAAACATAATCGGTGAACCGCTGGTAACATGCTCGAGGAGCCAGTTTAAGTCCATAGAGCAATTTCTGCAACAAACACAAATAATCCGGATGAATATGATCCCTGAAACCCATAGGTTGATACATCTATACCATTTTATGAAGACCCCTATGTAAGAAGACATTTTTTACATCAAGCTGATGAATAGGCCAAGACTTGGATATGACAATGCTGAGGGCGGTCCGGATGGTTGTGAGATTTACGATCGGGCTGAACGTTTCATCACAGTCCACTCCCACCTGTTGAGACCTGTCATCACCTACAAGACGAGCTTTGTACCTCTCAAAAGAACCATCAGATTTCTTGTTATTTCTAAAAATCCACATAGAACGAATAATGTTAGCATCAGGTGGACGGGGTACTAGGTCACACATCTTATATTATCAATAAGAGTATTATATTCTTCAACTATTGCGCCTTTCCGATTAGGGTTGGATAAGGCATCCTTCGGGTTACGAGGGACATGGGAAGGGATAACTGAAATGGAAAGGTTAAACAACCATTTAGGTTTATGAATTTCGTGCATGGTACGAGTTTCCATGGTCTGAGAGTGTTTCTCTAGATGCGGGACGCGAGGGGGGTTTGTCGCGGGACTACCGGGAAGAGGAGAAAGGGTAGGGGTGACAGTACTGGTTGGCCGAACCTCGGTTTGACGAGAGGTGGCTGCGGAATCACCCTGAGGTGGGCTGTTTCAGGACACCGTCGGCAGAACCGGGTGGGCAGCTAGTCCCGAACTAGTCGAGGTGGTGGCGGGTGCCGAGGTATGGGACAACGAACTATGTAAATGGTGAATGAGAAGAGGGTTTAGGCCATCATCTAGAAAGTTGTATGAATGTTGAAGTGGCGAGTGTAGAGAGACAAAGGAGAATTGAGACTCATCAAATAGGACATTACGTGAAATAATAAATTTACGGCTCGATAAGTCATAGCACGAGTAACCACGATGATTGGCAGGGTAATATAGAAACACACACAGGTAAGACCGGGGTTGGAGTTTGTGAGTGGCAGGATGGAGAGGGTAACATAGACATCCAAAAATACGCAAGTGTTGGTAGGAGGGGTTCCTACAAAACAGAAATTGGGTGGGCGACCGTTGAGCCAGAAACTTGTCTGGGATTATGTTTAGGAGATAGGTGGACATGGAGAGTGCATAATGCCAGAATTTAGAGGGAATTGAGGCGTGAGCAAGTAGCGCACGAATGAGGTTGTTTATGGTTCAGATTTTCTGTTCAGCTTTATCATTTTGGGAGGATGTGTGAAGGCAGGAAAAATGAAAGGTAAGACCGTTTTGGAGCAAAACAGTACAAATTGGTTATTATCGAATTTTCTACCATTATCACATTGAAAATATTTAATGCTCTGTTCAAATTGTGTTTTTACAAAAGTACTAAATGAAGAAAAATGGGGTAGACCTGGGATTTATTTCCAATTGGAAAAGTCCATAGAAAGTTGGAATAATCATCCAAAAATAACACATAATATCGATGGCCAACCGTACTCAAAATAGGGGATGTCCACAAATCACTATGTATGATATCGAAATGCATTAAACTATAATTTGTGGATGCATAAAATGGTAATTGGACATGTTTTCCAAAAACGTAAGATTCACATATAGAAGTCCCAGAAATACGATTGCAAATGTCCTAATATAGAATGCCATAAGGAAGACGAAAGAGCAACAAATGTTAAGAGAACTGAGGCTGGATTGTTGACGGCATTTGAAATAGGGCAGAGATCTCCGGTGCTGTCACATCTCATTATTCGTCTCCCTATTGTAAAATTCTTTACAATAAAACCAAAAGGATCAAAGTCAAGGAAAACTCAATTGTCAGTTGTGAAATATCGCACGGAGATTAGATTTTTAATGAGTTTAGGGGCATGGAGGACATTTTTTAAGATTATTGGTGGATGTGGTGGGGATACAGAGGAATGACCATAACCACGAATAGGAATGCCTTGTCCACTACCAACAATAATATTCTGATTTAAATTACTCAAATTGGAACAAGACAAGAGAGTAACTTGTGATGACATCATGTGAGATGTGGCGCATGTTTTCATATACCAATTTTCGTCTGGAGTGTTGAGTGGCATTGTGCTCATAGCTGCCTCAATGTCAGTCGGTGTATAAGTCGATGGCTGGGGGCCTGTGCTGTGTAGGCATGTTGTGGACGTGGGACAGGTATGCCATGTTAAGCATGTTGATTCTGAGGTGGAGTACACGAGGATGTCGTATACGGGCAAGGATGAGAGACCCATGATGGTGGGGCCCACGCGGCCACGACAGAGGCTGCTGCCATTGCCGCTGTCACTGCTGGATGTTTCCAGCCGGTGAGGACTGCCACTTCACGTCGCCGTTGTTGCCGGAATTTCTTCTGTCACGACCCTTGCCGGACTGTCTGCTCCTGCGGTTGTTATGGGAGGAAGTGGACTGTTGCGGGTCCTCTGCCCGATGGTTCTGGTTACCGGATCGGGAGGTCCTACCGTCGGCGGAGGGTTTGACAGTGGTGGTGAGGACGGCGTCAGCAATGTTGGCAAGAGTGGTGCTGCTCTTGATTTTTCGAGTTTCCTTAAGGATGATCTTCGAACTGGCCTCATGAAACGGAGGTAATGGTATGCATTACTCAAGGATGGTGGCAACGCCGTCATAGAATTCTTCAAACCTACAATAAATTGCATGACCAATCGTTGATTAGTGACTGGTGCGCCGACGTTGGAGATTTGGTCGGCAAACATCTTGAGTTCTTGACAATAGGCAAACATGTTTGGAAAATCGTCCTGATGAACGTCCTTGAACTGATTTTCAAGGTATAACGTTCGTTGAGTTTTGTTGTCGTGGAAAATATTATCCAAACGTTCTCACATTTGGCGGGCAGTGACATCATTCTCAATGATAGTGTGAAATCGATCATTAGATATCGTGTCGTATATCTACTGTAGTACGACTGCGTCCAAACGAGACCAAAGTGCATCATCAGAAGTCGAAGTCGATGGTACGTCTGTGGACTTCGGCATGGGAGGGATGATGTGGTCGATAACTTCGTAAACATGACAATGGATCATAAAAAGCTTAGCCCACAAGGAGTATTGACCCTTTTCCATCTCAAGAGTCACAAGGATGAAGCTTTTAATGTTGTTTACGACAAGTGTCGAATGCAATTTGGTTTCGTCAGTCATGGAAGAGGAAATTTAGGAGGAAGAGAGTGGGAGAATGACCGAAAAAACTAGGGTTTCAACGTGGGGAAAATAGGGGGGCGGTCGAGAGATATCGGCGGCTAGGGTTCCGACGTGGGCTAGGTGCCGACGTGGAAAATAAAATATGGCGGCCGAGAATGTGTATCAGCGGCTAGGGTAGGGTTTGTAGTTTTAGGCTACTGGTACCATAAAAAAATATGTTCCCTTGATTTTATTGATGAATGATTTACAATATATATAAGGTTACAAAAACATTTACTTTGATACAAACTAGGTAATTAATTAACCTAATTACAAAAGGACTATAATTCTATCTAAAATAGGAGATATAACATTAATAAAATTAATGAAAGAATATTAAAAAATATTCTATTAATTACTGCTACCGGCGGCTTTTCGCTATCGTTTACATCATTACAATGTAATTATGTGACATAATTTTGTTGGACTTCCTCTTCCTAGAAACGAAGGATTAAAAAAATGACTTATTTATTTTAGTTTTCAGTTAATGTTTATAAATAGATATATAATAGGAGTATAATACTATGTTGAAGTTCGGCAGGCTTTCCCGCGAAAAAAGTAATCAGTTTTGCATAATTTGACTAGTTCAAGGGGTAAAACGGGGTTGCTCCCTTGACAAACTGTGATAAAATTGAGCCAAAAGATCTCGAATACAGATCACAAAATTTAAAAAATAAATATTGTCTTTTTAAACACATGATATTCAATGTGTCATAATATTTGTATTGGTTAAAAACTTGTCATATTGCGGGTTAAATTAAAAATTTAAATTAAATTATTTCTAAATTTGAAAAGTTTGGTCTGAATTAAAAAGAAAATATTGCTACATGAATTGAAAAGGATATAGTAACATAACGTGGTTGAATCTTGATGCTTCTAAATAGACCTGTCCAAAGGACGGGTCGGGTGGCTTTTTTTTTCCTGCTTGCCCTACCCTGACCCTATTTTTTTAAAAAAATTCCGACCCTGACCCTCACCCTTCGGGGATCCTACGGGTCACGAGTTGGCCCTGACCGGTCAGAATTTTTTGGCGGGCCAGGGTCGGGTCGGGTTGAGGATTTTTTATTTAAAAAAAAAATTGAATTTCTAAAACTGAAATTGGCATTCACCCCTACATTACCACGAAATTTCGACGTTGAAATGTATTGTATATCGTGAGATCTGACTAACGAAAAAGAAAATTAGAAACCAATTTGGGGAAAAACACAAATTGATTGGGAAAACAGACGTTTTTCTAAAAATTGGCTATGCCAAACCGCCTTATGGCTATTTGACCGGCCCTATCTCGAAAAAAAATGCCAAATAAAAAGAAAATCGTATAAAACAGACATTCGAGCGCAGAGTTATGACCATTTAAAGTTTCACCAATTTACAACTACTTTCTCTCCCTACATTATGCTTCCGTGATATTAACAGAATGACTAATAATATAAATATATAATTAATAATCAGCTACCGTTTTTATCTTATTTTATGTCGAGCTCAATGTAGATTAGAGGAATACATATATTATAAAAACATACATTATATCACTTATTAATGACAAAAATATATATAAGTACAAAATAAATATTAATGAAGGAAAAATAATATAAATTTTATTAAAAAAATATGCGGGTAGGGGTCTGGTCGAGGTCGGGCCGGGTCAGACGGGTAAACTATTCTGACCCTAGCCCGACCCTGACCCTGGTCGGGTCCCCGTTTTTTCGGGTCGAGTGGCTCGCGGGTCAGTTATAAGCTGACACTGGCCCTGGTTTTTTCGGGTCGGGCGGGTCTCCGACCCGATGGACAAGTCTACTTCTAAATAAGGCTGGCCAGTGGGCCGGGAGGACCCGACCCGACCCCGATTAATAATAAAAAAAAATGGTAGCGGGACTCGAACCGGAACGGGATAATGTCTCATCCCGACCCGTCTCGAGCCCGCCCCAGGCCCGCCCAGACCCCGTCCCGAGCCCGCCTCTTGTCCCCCCTTTGCAAATATAACCGTTGCACCAACGACCATTTTAGATTTTGGCCGTTGGGCAACGGCCATTTTTGACCTCCTCCCTACCCCTTAATATTTATATTTAACCCATAAGTTATTATATTTACACTTTAACCCAATTTTTCAACTATAAATATCTCATTTTCTCTTCATCTTTCTCACAAATCTTCCTACAATCTTTCTAATCTCTCAATATATCTCTCTACAAGTCTACATTGTTTACTAAATATTCAATTTTATTTATTCATTTGGGAATTGGGAGTGAAGTTGGCAACTAGCTTGAGGATCTTCTATCGAGCAAAGTTTCAATTTTCAACCTCTCGATTACACGTCGACGTTACGTCGGCGTTTGGTACATTCGTTCCTTCATTAAATTATTATTGTCTGTTTATTTTATTTAGCGCACTTAATTTTATTATCTTTAATTATTTATTATCATAATTAAAATGAAAGGATTAAGAGGTATGTTTAAGGGTAAGGGTGCTTCTTCTAGTAGGGGCAACCAGGGCAAGGGTACTTCTTCTAGTCATCTTATTCCTACACATGATGATTTTGTTGATACTCAACATTTTCCTACAATACCATTAGAGTTAGACGAGGAGCTATTTTCTGGAACTCAAGAAGACTTTAATTTAGACGATGATCTAGATGATACATCCACTAATGTTGATGACAACACACCCACTAGTGCACCTTCAACTGAAATGCCTCCTATTCCCCCTAGTATGAGATGAGGTCCAGCAAATCGACTATTAAAATCAGATGCATAGATATTTTTTGATAGGGACGTAGAGAATCAAGTAGCTAGATATCAAATTTGTGAAAATGTTTTAAAATTTAAAACTGGAAAAGGTCACGGTGGGACGTGGGGTTTAATTAGACACGTAGTAAGTGCTCATCCAGCTAGGTATGCCCAATATCAGGCTTCAAAACCGAGTGCGCAAACGCCGCTCCATCGGGACAAGGTTCACATACCGATACATCGTCCCGACCAAGTACGGGGTCAAATTAACCCTATGACGGGGGAATTGTAGGCCCTAAATACAATAAACATAGAGATAGGGAAGCAATATCAAAATTAGTTGTCAGTGGAGGGTTTGCCTTTTTCATTTCCTTCATCTCCCGATTTTATTCATTACATTAGAGATATATATAATCCTCGCTTTTAACGGTTTTCCTAGATCAACCGTTAAGAGAGATGTATTTAAATTCGCACATGAATATCAACAATATTTACGTTATTCATTATATCATTTTAATGGCAAAGTATCTATCACGTCTGATATAGGTCGTAGTACTAACGGCCATGATTATTTAACTGTAACTTGTCATTGGATAGATTATAAATGATCTATGCAAAAACATATCTTAGCGTATAGATATATAGATGATAGGCACACTGGTACTTTTATTGCAGATAATATTTATCAAGTGTGCCATTATTATGGAATAACCGATAAAATTATGACTATTACATTAGATAACGCTTCTTCTAACAATTATGCTATTACAATTTTAAAAAATAGTTTAACTCCATCTTTTCCAGATCATTTTCATATAAAATGCGCGTGCCATATATATAACTTAATTGTAAAGGATGGTCTATCACTTTTTCAAGACATTCTTAGTAAAATACAATTTGCTATAAACTTTATTTTTAAAAGTAATAGAGTACAACGAAGAAAAGAATATAAAAAAATTTATCACGATTGTGGACTACCTTATAGAAAAATTCCAGAAGAAGTATCCACTAGGTGGAATTCTTTATACGAGCAACTACTTGTTGCTTATGACTATAGAAAACCTATAACTTTATTTTTTAACTTTCATAATCAAAATCTAGCTGATATGGTTGTAGATAGTGATTGGGTAAAAATTCACGAACTTATTGTATTTTTAGAGAAATTTTTTCAAGCAACAAAAGAATTTTCCGGTATTTATTATCCTACTATTTCAACTATGTTATTTTATATAATTCTAATATTTTTATTACTTAGTGAATATATGAAAAAACCAGCTTATATGACAGCTATTAAAAAAATGTTTATTAAAATCAAAAAAATATTTTATTCCTATTCCCACTATTTATATTATTGGTGTTGTATTAAATCCGACTATTAAAATAGACGGTACTAAATCACTAATTGAAACTATTTACGATTGTATAGAAGTACTACCACTAGGGATGGCAACGGATAGGATCTGGATCGGATCCTACTAGATCCAGATCCAGATCTGTTTTTCATACCTGAATCCAGATCCGGATCCAGATCCAGCGGTCCATAAAAATAATATCCAAATCCGGATCCATCGGATCCGCCGGGTCCACGGATAGGATCTGGATCCACATGTAAAAAAATTTACCTTGCTAAGAATTTTTTTTTTGAACTGAGAAACTATTTTTACTTAGCTAACAGTTTATTGTTTTTCAATTTTGAAATGTTCATATGAGATATTTTGTTCGTTGTCTCGTTTTGATTGTGAGCTATTAATTAAAAATGTTGGACAATGACAATAGTTGTGGAAAATGCTGACTAGTATTTCCACAATGCAGAACTTGCATGTGCTTGGAATCTTCATAAATGAAGTGAATATAATTTTAACTACTTGTCTATGGAGATGTTAGTCATTCACTAATATAACATTGATTTTATTATCGAAGTTACCTCTTTATTTTTTTGTTTTTGAGTTAACGCGGGGATAAATTAAACTTGTTTTGAGAATTAAACTTGCAAGGATGTGCTTAGCAATTTTAAGAAAATACTTATAAAATTACATTCTAGGTTATGAATATTATTAATAAAAAATGGATCCACGGGTCGGATCTGGACCGGATACGGATCTCAAATACAAGATCCGCATCCGCATCCGATCGATCGAAACGGATCCGGGTCCGATCCGGATCCGTCGGGTCCAAATTTTGAAGATCCATATCCTATAAAACGGATCTGGATACACCGGATCCGGACCGGGTCCAGGATCCATTGCCATCTCTAACTACCACCTCTAAGTCCCAAAAATCTAAATCACCCACCACCTATTGAACAAACTAAAGAAGAAGTGTTGTCTAGCGTAGAAGACCAATGCAAAAAAATATATAGGTTTTACCAACAAGAAACTGCTAGTAACTTACCGGCTTCCATACCATCTTCTTCATCTTCAACACAACCTCACAAAAGACATGTTGTTTCTGCGGCTAGTATTGAAAGCCTCAGAAATAGAATGTGCGGTCGTACCGCTACTAACCAAATTAGCGAGTTGGATATTTTTGTTTTGCAGGGTTCTGTACCGTACCAAGAAGTTATCAATGAAGACTTGCTGAAATACTGGAGGGGGAATGAGAAGACCTTTCCGACACTTTCAATGATGGCCCGAGATGTTTTGAACATTCAAGCGTCATCAACTGCGTCTGAAAGCACTTTTTCTGCCGGCAAATATCAAATAGGAGACCACAGACACTCATTAGCCGGAGACAACTTGGAAATTGCAGTATTATTCAGAGATTGGATACGAGCGGAGCGGAGAAGGTGCGGTCAACCGGAGATCAACGAAGAAGAAGACGAAAACTACAACGAAATCTTATCCGAAGGTAGTGGAAGCGACATGGATCAATTTTACCAACAAATACCAATTCCAACCGAAGAACCATAGGAAATTATCAAGCAATTAGAACAGATTTTTCTGAAAATGTAATTTTTTAATTGCAATTTTATTATGTAATTTGCAACTTTTGGACAATACCACAAAGTTGCAATTTAGACAATTGTATTTATATTACAAAAAAATCATATGTCTATTAAATAATATAAGAGGCACAAAAACAGCATTGGGATGTTTTTATTACACTATCTTGTCTTGTTTATTGAGTTTTTTTTATACATATGTTATTTTAAAAAAAAGAAGGAAAACCCACCGGAACCCGCCCCGCCCCGACCCGATTCCGACGGGATCGGGATTGGAAAGGGACTAGAGCAAGTCCCGCCAAACCCGACCCCGCCAGAACCGACCCCGCCCCCTTCGCCCGTCCCGCCCCAACCCCGACACCGCCAGACCCGAGCCCAGCCCACTGGCCAGGCCTACTTCTAAATAACAACAACAACTACTCTTCAATCCCAAACAAGATGGGGCCGGCTTATATGCACTTACACTTCTTCATTTAAACTCATTTCATATCATCATACTAAAGGAGGGATGCAACACGAGAATTTCCCAGTAGACCATCGATCCTACTACTACTTATTCTTGCACAAACACATTTAATTTTGGAATTCTAATTGGTGTGTTGGTGTTGATATGATCGAATCGATTTGATGCTTCTAAATATGAGATCTTTATTATTTGTTTTACCGGTCTCGATGGATTCTTCGAAAAATAAAAATGGCTGATAAGTAACGATTATATCTTTAGCTTTTTTATCACGTTATAATATAAAATTGGGAAATTGTTGTCGGTGTTTGCAGGGTTTCTTGTGAAAATAGGTCATCTTGGTGAGAAATTTGACAATAGCTATATGTTGCCAATGAACCTTGCCTGTTGTATGTATGAATGAAAGGCTCAAATCTCATATATATCATTCTCCTTTTCTTATATATATTCCCTCCGTATAAATAATGAGAATAACTTTTTTATTTAACCAATATAATCACCAACTGGAATTATTTTAAACTGTGTAATTTTCATACAAAACACAATTTTCATGATCTACAACAACAACAACATACCCAGTATACTTTCACATATGGAATGTGCAGAGAATAGAGTATACGCAGACTTTATTCTTACCTTATGAAGATATACAAGTTGTTTTTGAAAAACTCTCGGCTCAAGTACCGAATAACAAAGCAGTTTGAAAAAAAATATAAAGAAATACATATGGCGTAACAAATAGGACATAGCAAATAATAGGGAGGTATTATCATAATTATTTTTACTTTTTCCGAAAGAAAAATATAATTCTCTTCCATATTTGATTATTCCTTGCCTTTGAGGAATTTTTTTGGACATCTATAAATTGAAAACCTCATTCTCACAACTACAACACAATATCATCCACAATATAATCATTTAAATGATCTTGTTTAAGGTGAGATTTTCTCTCAATTTTTTTATGCTTTTTAGTAATTTTGTCATATTTAGGTCAATTGGTCAAATCATAATTTATTATGCATATTTTAATATAGTATCTTTTGTTTCTGATTTATCGTTTAAGGTTTGCAATTGTTAGCTTTCACATGACGTCCTATTATTTGGATTCCAACAAGCATAACATAGCATTCAGAGTAATAAATGCAATTACTGAAGCACAAGAAACAACAGGTAGTTACAAAAATCGAAAAACAAGAAACTGCGAGCATAATGCTAATACTAAATATCCACCAAGTTTATCCCGCATGAGAGAGAGACAACATTCAACTACCCTCTAATCTTCTACACTAATTCGCTACCTCACAATTTTCATCATCATCAAACTCCTTTTTAACCATGTGATCTGGATATTGCAGATGCGCATCACGCATAGTTCATTTAAAGGAGGTTAGTGCTCTCTATCGGAAATTCCTCTAATTTTTAAAACTCAAATTTGAGACTTTAGATTAAGAGTGCAAGAATTTCATACATCATCTCATCATATCGTTTAGTAGTATCATAAAATCATTTACATGGCGCTGGGGATGGGGCTGCTGTTAAATAAGTCAAATAGTGAAAATGGAGTTGATAATTATATGTCATTGTAACCTATTAATTACTCCACTTTAGCTTAGATTCCTAATATATGTTTTCATCTATCCTAATCTATCTTTAACTCTAAAGGTCAAAATAATCGCCAAATCCCTCGCCAAGATATCCTATCTTTAGAAGAAACCATGCAAGACCGGAAACAAAATTTTCAAATTTATATCATAACGTGATAAAAAAGATAAGGCTCGTCACTGCTGATGATCCATGAAAGACTAGTGAAAAACAAGAACAGAAAAAGATATACTAGTTCATCCTTCTTGTTTGTCTGCTTATAAAAAAGTGGCGTATTATTTATACTTAAAAATAATTTAATTTTAAAATTTTATTTTATTCTTAATAGCATGTGGTTATAGCCCTATAAATTATGACTTCTTTAGGATCACATGTTTCAATTTATTTTTCTTTCTTAAACTATATATTGAAACGAATTGAGTATCATTTTAAGAAGCATCAAGATTCAATCACATTAATTAGTTTTTACTATTACCCTGTATTAAAATACTTGTCCTCCTTACTAAAAATATTTATCTCAGAATATTTGTCATTTTTTAAATTTAAGACTAAATTAATTATTTATTTTTCATTTTACCTTTAGTAGTAAAGCTATAAACACCTCAATTATGATTAAATAATCAATGTAGACAGATTATAGCTTAAGATGTAAATAAGAGTAAAATAGTCAAACACCTCTCCTAATTAATATTTTTTTAAGGAACATGTAAATGAAAATCACGAAAAGTATTTTGAGTCGGAGTGAGCAAATATGTTAGTGAAAAAGCCGCCGGTAGACGGTAATAATCTTATAACTCACATCTTCAAACTTATATAAATGCGAACTCACAAATTAAATAAGCTATCACCCAAACAAACTAGCTCCAACTAATCTTCCATTTCAATGGCTATTTCCATCAAACTTTTCTCAATTATCTTCTCACTTTTCTTCCTCCAACAACTTATTTTCTCAAATGGCCAAAATGTTATTAAGGGAGGGTACTGGTTTAGGGACAGTGGATTAGCTTTAAACAACATTGATTCAACTCTTTTCACTCATTTATTTTGTGCATTTGCCGATCTTAATACATGTTTACCAAACACGCAAGATTGGTAAACAGAGGAGTCCAAAGGTTTATTACAAGAAAATAAATTATTCTTCCTAAAATTATTAAAAACTTGTGCTCCTGGGTGTCCCAATCGATTGTGCCATAGAGTAGGAGAAATGGCAGCAAAGGTTGATGGTTTGTTCATGCTATTTTTGGGAATAGAGGTGATGGGATACAAGTCCCCCGTGCTATTGCATCTCATAAGTGGCATTCCCGTTTGAAAATTCTTCACAAAAAAGCCAAATGGATCAAAATTTACCAAAACATTGTTGTCAATTGTAAAACGTCTAACAGAAATCAGGTTTTTAATAAGATTTGGTGCATGTAAGACGTTTTTAAAGTATAATGATGGGTGTGGAGAGGGTAGTGTTACCTGACCAATACCACGAATTGGAATTTCCTGCCCACTGCCGACAATAATATTTTTATTATTGCTCATATTAAAATAAGACGAGAGATTACCTTGAGATGTCGTCATGTGTGACGTAGCCCCTGTGTCCATGTATCATGACTTATCGGGAACACTTAGATGCATGTTGTTCATAGATTGTTCAATGTTTGTGGGTGCATAACCAACAGAAGATAGGTGCCTGAGCCGCAAATGCATGTTGTGGACGAGATTCAAGAATACCGGGTTGGCGATTTGAAGAGGGAGGAGGTCGAGCCCACGATGAGATCGTATATGGACAGGGTGGGTACTGCTCCCACTGAGTTCCGCTACTGCCAGCCCGCCACTGCCCGGACTGGCCACCGCCACTCCCCCTTCCCTTTCCACCGTTATTTTTTCCTTTATTGTTAAGGTTTGAACCCCGTTTTTTACCACTACTAGAACGATTACCGTGGCCTCCTGAACCAGAATTTTGGGGCTCCAAATCTGTGGAAGATGAGTTGGTGGATACGAGAGCAGTTTCGGCGGTGGTTGCTCCCGATGATGCCTGCTTTGCTTTACGCGTTTCCTCGAGAATTAACCTCGAACGGGCCTCATTAAAGGGAGGCAACAAATTGCTTTGTTGATTAAACGTAGCAACACCATCATATTGTTCGTTCAACCCCATAACTAACTGAAGGACCAACCTTTGATTCGTCATGAGCAAACCAACGTTGGATAGTTGGTCCGCAAGTACCTTTAATTCTTGACTATAGGCTGATATGTTGGAAAAGTCATACAATTTAACGTTTGTAAATTGGTGCTCAAGATAGACTACCATAGAAATTTTGCTATCTTGAAAAATATTTTGTAACCTTTTCCATGTCTGTTGAGTCGTAGAATTTGGTTCTAAGATGGTATGGAGAAGATCATTCGAAATTATGCCACAAATCCATTGAAGAACTATAACATCTAATCGAGACCATTATTTCTTGTCCACCGTAGTGGTATCCGACGGTGATTCAGACGAGATGATATGGTCAATCACCTCATAAGCGTGGCAATGCAATTTGAAGAGTTCTGCCCAAGAAGTATACTGCTCTTTCTCCATTTCAAGAGTTATGGAGATAAAGTTCATGACGTTATTAACGGCAATAGCGGGATGAAAACTTTGTTTTTCGGCCATTGGTCCACAAGAAATCAAACTAGAGAATGAAAGAAGTGGTGTTTGATGTTTTTGGTGTGGAAAAACCCTTAGGGTTTCGGAGAGAAGCTAGCTGAGAGGGGCGTTTTTTAGAAGGTGGCTAGGATTTTGCTTGGGTAAGAGATGGTTTATGGTTTTTATTTGGTAGGGTTGGCCGAAATTGTCAAGAAAGAGAGGGAGAAAATCGTGTAGAGGGAGAATGAATTAGGGCTAAAGATCTTAGGCTCTTGATACCATGTAAGAAAAGTAATTCCTTGATTAATATTCTCCCAAAGGTACAATATATATACAATCATCTCATGCTTGAATAATGGAAATCTAATCTACCTTACCTAAATTATAAGATACAAATTATAATTATACTAATTACAAGATATTTACCCTATCAATTATCTTTAATGAATAATAGAGGTAATTATGGGATTGCCCCCATAATTATTCTAACAGGCCCGAGTGGTGTTGCACTTGATTTTCTGGGTTTCCTCAAGGATGAGCTTCGAACAGGCCTTATAAAATGGAGGTAATTGTGTGTGTTGCTAAATGATGGTAGCAACGCCGTCATTGGATTCATTCAAACCTGCATTAAGTTGCTTGACCAATCACTGATTAGTGACTGGTGCGCCGACGTTGGAGAGTTGATCGGCTATCATCTTGAGTTCTTGATAATAGGCAAACACGTTTGGGAAATCGTCCTGATGAACGTCCTTGAACTGATTTTCAAGATATAATGCTCGTAGAATTTTGTTGTCGTGGAAAATACTGTCCAAACGTTCCCACATTTGGCGGGCAATGGCATCGGTCTCAATGATGGTGTGCAACCGATCATTAGATATCGTGTCGTATATCCACTGGAGGACGGCTGCGTCCAAATGAGACCAGAGTGCATCATCCGAAGTCGAAGCCGATAGTACGTCTGTGGACTTCGGCATGAGAGGGATGATTTGGTCGATAACTTCTTAAACATGACAATGGATCTGGCATTATTTTAGTTTTCAGTTATTTTTTATAAATAGATATATAATAGGAGTATAATACTATGTTGAAGTTCGGCAGGATTTCCCGCGAAAAAGTAATCAATTTTGCATAATTTGACTAGTTCAATGGGTAAAACGGGGTTGCTCCCTTGACAAACTGTGATAAAATTGAGCCAAAAGATCTCGAATACAGATCACAAAATTTAAAAAATAAAGATTGTCTTTTTAAACGCATGATATTCAATGTGTCATAATATTTGTATGGGTTAAAAAGGATAGAGTAACATAACGTGGTTGTGTACAAGACTAATTAAGGTAACCTTTACATTACAATATTACATCAATATACATTCCTAATATACTACAAACCAACACTGCCCGTGATGGGCTAAAGGCCATTGCCGAGATTGGCTAAAGGCCACTGCCGAGATGGGCTGGATCATTCCTAATGTACCCGTGGTATACACTATGTATACCTAGTGTATCTCACAGATATATACCTTGTCTAACAATGCTCCCCATGTTTGTGAAGCTGCAAACAGAAGTGGAAGAAAATTAAAAACAAATTAAGAACATAAACTCATAATAACTCTTTTATTTTTCTTCAGAAATTGATAGAACAAAATAATTCGACAAATATAATTATGTACCATCAATTTAAAGATAAAAACGGAAAAAATAATGAAATTTACATTACTAACCTGCTAGAGAAAGTACCCAATTTTGATCTCCCGCAACATTCCATGCAAAGTAACCAAGCAATCCTCTACCTTTAACATAAGTAACCTTATTTTTAACACTTTGAATGTCCAACAATTGTTGTTGGAAGAAGAAAACAGAGAAGATAATTGAGATAAGTTTTATGCAATTATCCATTGAAATGGAAGATTAATTGGAGCTAGTTTTTTTGGGGTGATAGCTTATTTAATTTGTGACTTCGAGTTTATATATAAGTTTGAAGAGTTGAGCTAATTAACTAAGATTAATTACTAAAGGAATATATTCCCTTGATTTTATTGATGAATGATTTACAACATATATAAGGTTACAAGAATATTTATTTTGATACAAACTAGGTAACTAATTAACCTAATTACAAAAGAATTATAATTCTACCTAAAATAGGATATATACAATTAATATAATTAATGAAAGAATATTGAGAAATATTCTATTACACCCTCGCAGTCGAAGCGGGAGGTTCTCGAACATTGAGACTGGCTCGAAAATCATCAAATAGTATGCGCGGAAGTCCTTTGGTGAAGATGTCGGCAATCTGATAACTGAAAGGAACAAGATGGACACGAACTTGACCACGAGCCACTTTTACTATGTAATTTGCAACTTTTGAACAACACCACAAAGTTGCAATTTTGACAATTGTATTTGTATTATAAAAAAATCATATGTCTATTAAATAATATAAGAGGCACAAAAACAACCTTGAGATGTTTTATTACACTATCTTGTTTTAATTATTGAGTTATATATATATATGTTATTTTTTAAATTAAGTGCAAAAAAAAAAATCCCGATCCCGAATCCGACCTATCCCGATTCCGATGGGATCGGAAATGGTATGGGACGACGGTGAATCTCGCCTGTCCCGACCTGACCCGATCCTGCCCCGCCTCGATCCCGCCAAACCCGGCCCGCCGGTCCCGATCCCGGCTCACTGGCCACCCATAGTGTAAAATGAGATGTATTCCATTGTCCAAAAAATTATATGAAGGTGAGGATGCCACATGAGACTTAGCAAACGGGAATGTAGACTCATCAAAAATCATATGACGACAGACAATTATTTTTCCATTCGTCAAATCATAACATTTATATCCCCTATGATTTTGTGGGTATCTCAAAAACACACAAGGAGTTAAACGAGCCTGCAACTTGTTAATGGAAGTAGAAGGAAACAAAGGATAACAGAAACATCCAAACATCCTCAAATGTGTAAAAGACGGGATACGATGATATAACATTTGTGTAGGAGACACATTGGAAATCAATTTACTAGGAAGAATATTTAAAAGGTATGTAGCCATTTTAAGTGCATGGTGCCAAAACTTTGGTGGTGTGGATGAATGCACAAGAATAGATCGAATCATATTATTAATTATTCAAATTTTTCTTTCGGCTTTCCCATTTTGTGGTGAGGTATGAGGACCACGAAAGACGCAAAGACATCATATTTTGGTGACAAAAATCATTAAAATGAGTATTTATGAATTCCCTACCCCCCCCCCCCCACCATTGTCACATTGAAAATATTTAATGCTTTTGCCAAATTGAGTTTTGATAAAAACACTAAATTATTTTAAAATGGTGTAGGTTTGTGATTTATGTCCTAATGGAAAAGTCCACAAAAAAATTGAATAATCATCTAGAATAAGCAGATAGTACTTATGACCTGCAGAACTCAAAACCGGTGATGTACACAAATCACATTGCACAATATCAACTGGCATAAAAGTATGAGCATTAGAAGATGCAAAAGGAAGTTTAACATGTTTACCAAACACGCAAGATTGGAAAACAAAGGAGTCCAAAGGTTTATTACAAGAAAACAAATTATTTTTCCTAAAATTATTAAAAACTTGTGCTCCTGGGTGTCCCAATCGATTGTGCCATAGAGTAGGAGAAATGGCAGAAAAGGTTGATGGTCTGTTCATAATATTTTTGGGAACATAGGTGATGGGATACAAGTCCCTCGTGCTATTGCATCTCATAAGTGGCATCCCCGTTTGAAAAATCCTTCACAGAAAAGCCAAATGAATCAAAATTTACCAAAACATTGTTGTCAATTGTAAAACGTCTAACATAAATCAGGTTTTTAATTAGATTTGGTGCATGTAAGACGTTTTTCAAGTATAATGGTGGGTGTGGAGAGGGTAGTGTTACCTGACCAATACCACGAATTGGAATTTCCTACCCACTGCCGACAATAATATTTTTATTATTGCTCATATTAAAATAAGACGAGAGATTACCTTGAGATGTCGTCATGTGTGACGTATCCCCTGTGTCCATGTACCATGACTCATCGGGAACACTTAGATGCATGTTGTTCATGGCTTGTTCAATGTTCGTGGGTACATAACCAACAGAAGATAGGTGCCTGAGCCAAAAACACATGTTGTGGACGAGATTCAAGAATACCGGGTTGGTGATTTGAAGAGGGAAGAGGTCGGGCCCACGATGAGGTCGGATATGGGCATGGCGGGGCAGCCCACTGTGGGGCCCAGGCTCGCGGTGGGTACTGCCCCCACTGAATTCCGCTATTGCCAGTCCGCCACTGCCCAGACTGGCCACTGCCCCTCCCCCGTCCTTTTTCACCGTTATTTTTTCCTTTATTATTACGGTTTGAACCCCGTTTTTACCACTATTAGAACGATTACCGTGTCCCCCTGAACCAGAATTTTGGGGCTCCAAATCTGTGGAAGATGAGTTGGTAGAGACGAGAGCGGTTCCGGCGGTGGTTGCTCCTAATGATGCCTGCTTTTCTTTCCGCGTTTCCTCGAGAATTAACCTCGAACGGGCCTCATAAAAGGGAGGCAACATATTGCTTTGTTGATTAAACGTAGCAACACCATCATATTGTTCGTTCAACCCAGCAATTAACTGAAGGACCAACCTTTGATTCGTCATGGGCGAACCAACGTTGGATAGTTGGTTCGTAAGTACCTTTAATTCTTGACAATAGGCTGAGATGTTGGAAAAGTCATCCAATTTAATATTTGTAAACTGGTGTTCAAGATAGACTGCCCTAGAAATTTTGTTATCTTGAAAAATGTTTTGTAACCTTTCCCATGCCTGTTGAGTTGTAGAATTTGGTTCTAAGATGGTATGGAGAAGATCATTCGAAATTGTGCCATAAATTCATTGAAGAACTATAGCATCTAATCGAGACCATAATTTCTTGTCCACCGTAGTGGTATCCGACGGTGATTCAGACGAGATGATATGGTCAATCACCTCATAAGCGTGGCAATGCAATTTGAAGAGTTCTGCCCAAGAAGTATACTGCTCTTTCTCCATTTCAAGAGTTATGGAGATAAAGTTCATGACGTTATTAACGGCAATAGCGGGATGAAAACTTTGTTTTTCGGCCATTGGTCCACAAGAAATCAAACTAGAGAATGAAAGAAGTGGTGTTTGATGTTTTTGGTGTGGAAAAACCCTTAGGGTTTCGGAGAGAAGCTAGCTGAGAGGGGCGTTTTTTAGAAGGTGGCTAGGATTTTGCTTGGGTAAGAGATGGTTTATGGTTTTTATTTGGTAGGGTTGGCCGAAATTGTCAAGAAAGAGAGGGAGAAAATCGTGTAGAGGGAGAATGAATTAGGGCTAAAGATCTTAGGCTCTTGATACCATGTAAGAAAAGTAATTCCTTGATTAATATTCTCCCAAAGGTACAATATATATACAATCATCTCATGCTTGAATAATGGAAATCTAATCTACCTTACCTAAATTATAAGATACAAATTATAATTATACTAATTACAAGATATTTACCCTATCAATTATCTTTAATGAATAATAGAGGTAATTATGGGATTGCCCCCATAATTATTCTAACAGGCCCGAGTGGTGTTGCACTTGATTTTCTGGGTTTCCTCAAGGATGAGCTTCGAACAGGCCTTATAAAATGGAGGTAATTGTGTGTGTTGCTAAATGATGGTAGCAACGCCGTCATTGGATTCATTCAAACCTGCATTAAGTTGCTTGACCAATCACTGATTAGTGACTGGTGCGCCGACGTTGGAGAGTTGATCGGCTATCATCTTGAGTTCTTGATAATAGGCAAACACGTTTGGGAAATCGTCCTGATGAACGTCCTTGAACTGATTTTCAAGATATAATGCTCGTAGAATTTTGTTGTCGTGGAAAATACTGTCCAAACGTTCCCACATTTGGCGGGTAGTGGCATCGGTCTCAATGATGGTGTGCAACCGATCATTAGATATCGTGTCGTATATCCACTGGAGGACGGCTGCGTCCAAATGAGATCAGTGTGCATCATCAGAAGTCGAAGCCGATGGTACATCTGTGGACTTCGGCGTGGGAGGGATGTTGTGGTCGATAACTTCGTAAACACGACAATTGATCTGACATTATTTTAGTTTTCAGTTATTGTTTATAAATAGATATATAATAGGAGTATAATACTATGTTGAAGTTCGACAGGCTTTCCCGCGAAAAAGTAATCAATTTTGCATAATTTGACTAGTTCAAGGGGGTAAAACGGGGTTGCTCCCTTGACAAACTGTGATAAAATTGAGCCGAAAGATCTCGAATACAGATCACAAAATTTAAAAAATAAAGATTGTCTTTTTAAACGCATGATATTCAATGTGTCGTAATATTTGTATGGGTTAAAAACTTGCCATATTGCGGGTTAAATAAAAAAATTTAATTAAATTATTTCTAAAGTTGAAAAGTTTGGACTGAATTAAAAAGAAAATATTGCTACATGAACTGAAAAGGATAGAGTAACATAACGTGGTTGAATCTAGATGCTTCTAAATAACAACAACAACTACTCTTCATTCCAAAACAAGATGGGGCCGGCTTATATGCATTTACACTGCTTCATTTAAACACATTTCATATCATCATACTAAAGGAGGGATGCAACACGAAAATTTCCCAGGAGATCATCGATCATAGTACTACTTATTCTTGCACAAACACATTTAATTTTGGAATTCTAATTGGTGTGTTGTTGTTGATATGATCGAATCGATTCGATGCTTCTAAATATGAGATCTTTATTATTTGTTTTACCGGTCTCGATGGATTCTTCGAAAAATAAAAATGGCTGATGAGTAATGACTATATCTTTAGCTTTTTTATCACGTTATAATATAAAATTGGGAAATTGTTGCCTGTGTTTGCAGGGTTTCTTGTGAAAATAGGTCATCTTGGTGAGAAATTTGACAATAGCTATATGTTGCCAATGAACCTTGCCTGCTGTATGTATGAATGAAAGGCTCAAATCTCATATATATCATTCTCCTTTTCTTATATATATTCCCTCCCTATATATAATGATAATAACATTTTTATTTAACCAATATAATCACCAACTGGAATTATTTTAAACTGTGTAAATTTTCATACAAAACACAATTTTCATGATTAACAATAATAATAACATACTCAGTATACTTTCACATGTATAGTGTCTGCAGACTTTATTCTTACCTTATGGAGATATAAAAGTTATTTTCGAAAAACTCTCGGCTCAAGTACATACATATGGCGTAACAAATAGGACATAGCAAATAATAGGGAGGTATTATCATAATTATTTTTACTTTTTCGGAAAGAAAAATATAATTCTCTTCCATATTTGATTATTCCTTGTCTTGGAGGAAAAAATTTGGACATCTATAAATTGAAGACCTCATTCTCACAACTACAACACAATATCATCCACAATGTAATCGTTTAAAGTATCTTGTTTAAGGTGAGATTTTCTCTCAATATTTTTTATGCTTTTTAGTAATTTTGTCATATTTAGGTCAATTGGTCAAATCATAATTTATTATGCATATTTTAATATAGTATCTTTTGTTTTTGATTTATCGTTTAAGGTTTGCAATTGTTAGCTTTCACATGACGTCCTATTATTTGGATTCCAACAAGCATAACATAACATTCAGAGTAATAAATGCAATTACTGAAGCACAAGAAACAACAGGTAGTTACAGAAATCGATAAACAAGAAACTGCGAGCGTAATGCTAATACTAAATATCCACCAAGTTTATCCCGCATGAGAGAGAGACAACATTCAACTACCCTCTAATCTTCTATACTAATTCGCTACCTCACAATTTTCATCATCATCAAACTCCTTTTTAACCATGTGATCTGGATATTGCAGATGCGCATCACGCATAGTTCATTTAAAGGAGGTTAGTGCTCTCTATCGGAAATTCCTCTAATTTTTAAAACTCAAATTTGAGACTTTAGATTAAGAGTGCAAGAATTTCATACATCATCTCATCATATCGTTTAGTAGTATCATAAAATCATTTACATGGGGCTGGGGATGGGGCTGCTGTTAAATAAGTCAAATAGTGAAAATGGAGTTGATAATTATATGTCATTGTAACCTATTAATTACTCCACTTTAGCTTAGATTCCTAATATATGTTTTCATCTATCCTAATCTATCTTTAACTCTAAAGGTCAAAATAATCGCCAAATCCCTCGCCAAGATATCCTATCTTTAGAAGAAACCATGCAAGACCGGAAACAAAATTTTCAAATTTATATCATAACGTGATAAAAAAGATAAGGCTCGTCACTGCTGATGATCCATGAAAGACTAGTGAAAAACAAGAACAGAAAAAGATATACTAGTTCATCCTTCTTGTTTGTCTGCTTATAAAAAAGTGGCGTATTATTTATACTTAAAAATAATTTTATTTTAAAATTTTATTTTATTCTTAATAGCATGTGGTTATAGCCCTATAAATTATGACTTCTTTAGGATCACATGTTTCAATTTATTTTTCTTTCTTAAACTATATATTGAAACGAATTGAGTATCATTTTAAGAAGCATCAAGATTCAATCACATTAATTAGTTTTTACTATTACCCTGTATTAAAATACTTGTCCTCCTTACTAAAAATATTTATCTCAGAATATTTGTCATTTTTTAAATTTAAGACTAAATTAATTATTTATTTTTCATTTTACCTTTAGTAGTAAAGCTATAAACACCTCAATTATGATTAAATAATCAATGTAGACAGATTATATCTGAAGACGTAAATAAGAGTAAAATAGTCAAACACCTCTCCTAATTAATATTTTTTAAGCAACGTGTAAATGAAAATCACGAAAAGTATTTTGAGTCGGAGTGAGTAAATATGTTAGTGAAAAAGCCGCCGGTAGACGGTAATAATCTTATAACTCACATCTTCAAACTTATATAAATGCGAACTCACAAATTAAATAAGCTATCACCCAAACAAACTAGCTCCAACTAATCTTCCATTTCAATGGCTATTTCCATCAAACTTTTCTCAATTATCTTCTCACTTTTCTTCCTCCAACAACTTATTTTCTCAAATGGCCAAAATGTTATTAAGGGAGGGTACTGGTTTAGGGACAGTGGATTAGCTTTAAACAACATTGATTCAACTCTTTTCACTCATTTATTTTGTGCATTTGCTGATCTTAATCCTCAATCAAATCAATTAATCATTTCGCCGGAAAATCAAGATTCGTTCAGGCAATTTACAAGCACAGTTCAAAGGAAAAATCCCTCAGTCAAAACTTTGTTGTCCATAGCTGGAGGAAGAGCTAATAAAACAGCATATGGAGTCATGGCTAGAACACCAAATTCAAGAAAAAGTTTTATTGATTCATCAATAAGAATGGCCAGGCAATTGGGATTTCATGGACTTGATCTTGATTGGGAATACCCTGAATCAGCTACTGACATGACAAATTTAGGTACTATTGAATTTTGTGATCATTTTAATATTTCTTCTTTCTTTTAGTTTAATATTAAGTATATGGTATCTGGTATTTGAGAGGATAAATTGGCTCGACTAATTCAGATTCGCGTCATTTAAAATTTATTTAAATAGGAAGTGATCTCTATCCAGAAGTTCTCAATTCCCAAGATTAATACCCGAAATCTCTAATTGAAGATTAAGGATCCCATCAATCTTACCACATCACTTGACGGTTATCTTTTTGTTAATATATGTCTTCAACATGTTCCTTATGTGTGGGCCTGATTATTTTTCATAGGTGGAACACATTGAATTATTATTTTTTGATAATCAAGGCTTCCCTATTCCGAATTTAGTACCTTTTAAAATCTCACGTGCACATACATAGTAGACACATATATATATATATACATGTCTTTATGCGTCATGTCATAAATATTGAATTCATGTTAATTGTATGCTTCTTTTGTCACTGGCATTGAGACGAGATATGAATCCAAAATATCTGCTCGTTATAATATTATATAATCAATTGTATAACCATTCAATTTTATTTACTTAATTATCATAAACAGGCACACTTTTAAACGAGTGGCGCACCACTATCAACACGGAAGCGACAAATTCTGGCAGGGCAGCATTGCTCTTCACGGCGGCCGTTTCTAACTCACCCCGAGTCAATGGTTTAAACTATCCAGCTCAATCAGTGTCAAGAAACTTAGATTGGCTCAACCTCATGGCCTATGACTTCTATGGACCAAATTGGTCACCATCACAAACCAATTCACACGCACAATTATTTGACCCCGTGAACCATGTGAGTGGAAGTGATGGAATTACCGCGTGGATTCAAGCAGGCGTTCCAACACGAAAACTGGTTCTGGGAATTCCATTTTATGGCTATGCGTGGCGATTGATTAATACAAACATTCACGGTCTTAGGGCGCCTGCTGCAGGAAAATCAAGTGTTGGTTCTATCGATGATGGGTCGATGACTTATAGCCAAATTAGGGATTATATAGTGCAGAGTCGCGCTACAACGGTGTATAATGCAACTATTGTTGGAGATTATTGTTACTCTGGAAGTACTTGGATTAGCTATGATGATACTCAAAGTGTTAGAAATAAGGTTACTTATGTTAAAGGTAGAGGATTGCTTGGTTATTTTGCATGGCACGTTGCAGCAGACCAAAATTGGGTACTTTCTCGAACAGGTTCGTAGTTTTACTTTAGTTTTTTCTCATTTTTATCGTTGAAGAAATTAAGTATATTTGAGTAATAGAAAAAATTGTGGGAAACTTGCAAAATTCATATCTTTATTTAGACATTAGTGCTTCACAGTAAAATATCATAGTGTATTGATACTTGCCGAGTATAGAATAAATCTGCTTCTTTTTATGTTTATGAATATTAAAGTTTCATTATTATCTACATAATAAAATACCTTTAAGTAATTCTAAACAAGAGGGATTCATATGATAGTCGTATTATAGAATTTTCCTATGCAATAAATTAAGTAGTTATCAAGGGTAAGCTAATTAGTTTTCAGAGACGTTCACTAGGGCTTATAGTGATTCTTTTTTTAACTTAAACTTTATGTTATTAATTAATCAGAGAATACATAAAAAGTATAGGAAAAGTCAATAGTAGTTTCCTAATTTATAATGATGAAGCAAAATTAGAAGTTATCTATTATAAATGAAATTAGAAATTTTTTATATGTAATATTCTCAATAACTTGGAAAATGCAAGGAATAAATAATTAACAATATTATTGGTTTGAAATTATTAGATAGGTGTTTTTCACATTTAATTTCATTTAAATCTCTTTATGTTCTTTGCTTTTACTTTTCTTGCAGCTTCACAGACATGGGGAGCATGATGAAATGATGGAATACGCAATTGCATGTCTTTATCAAATGGAGTATATTACTAACTCATAAATAAATAATAAGGTGCCAGATGTGAACCATGATATAAATAAATAAATCCGTGTTTCCTTTTTCATTTACTTACGACTACCAATATATTTTATCTCATCGTTCTAAAATAGTGGCATTTTTTTATTTTGAATATTAATTTCTCGTTTTCATATAAAAAATTATAGTTGTAACTAATTGCCACATTAGGTTTCGTGTAGTTTCTGACTATTTAAAATCTAATAATAAATTAGTCTACTATGATTTTTAACTTCAATAATTAATCAAATTAATGTTCGATAAGTAAAACATATGAAACAAATTGGGATAAATGGGAAATTGGGATACCTTTTTGTCACTTAATTTTGTGGTGCTTGGCGTGATTGAATGGGATACAATATTTGGCGTTATTTTTGGATTATATACTAAGGTGATTATAAGAATTATATCGTTAATAATACCGAATTGAAAAATAGAAGAAATATTAATCATTCAACTGAAGTAAATCTAAACCAAATTAAACTCCCTTGTAGCCTTGAAAACTAAAAGAAATATTAGTCAATCAATTCAAGTAATTCAAACCAAATTAAACTCCCTTGCGGTCTTATATAGATTTCAGAATCATTAACACGCCATTATTGCCATTACTCTGTCCACTATTACTGCATAATAGTCACTATTTACCCACAGGATGTTTCAGCTTATTATAGTTAATAATAAGTTATTTTGTAAAGTAAAAATATACATTAATTAATTATGATTAAATGATAGTTATATATATTCAAACACATAAATCATGCATTTATTGATTTAGTATCAACATTTGATGGGGTAAAAACTTACCTAACCACAACCATCGGACTTTCAGCTCACCACTATCATTGTCAACTATCACCCCACAAACCAGCCTTGTCACAAGCCGCCACAACACAATCACTACTGACAACCACCTCCATCAATAACGATCAACATAGCACAAGTTTCACTATGGCAGCCATTGCCTCACCAACCACCTCATAACTATTACCGTTGACCACCACCATTGTCTCTAGCATAGATAAACAAATTCTATAACACCATATAAATTAATAAGATTTTTTCTAATATTTTTTTAATATAAAATTTAGTTACCATTTTATTTATGAATTTATAAATAAAGATAAATTGCACATAGGAGATGCTGAAAAAACACCGATTTAATTATCCGATGTCTAGATTTAAACTTAATAATTTTATAATTGGCTATATAGCCAGATTTGATTTTTTTAATCTTATAAAAAAGTAAACAGGTCATAATAATAGTAGTAAACAGGTCATAATAATAGTAGTAAACAGGTCATAATAACAGTAAACAGGTTATTGTTTAGGGCAGGCTATAAAATTTGGTGTACCAAATCCTTTCTCCTTCCCCTATGTACCCAAAAGTGGTCCTGAGAAGGAAAAAAATGCCTTTAACATTGGGAGGCTATTTTTTATTTTCAGCTTATTTGAGTTGCTATAATAGTAAATATTACGCGAGGCATAATCAATTTTTGCGCTTGCAATGAAAGTTTAGCAATTATTTGAAATGTAATTGAGAAATAGCTTCTTTTTAAGATGGAAATAATATTTGAATAAAAATTATTTATAATTAAAATACGAAACAACTCTAATACACGATGCTGAAGTTTGAAGCTCACTACTAGAAATAGAGGTTTTTCTCACCAACATTCAATGAAAAAATTGTGTTATAAAACATGATTTTTTCACCTCATTCCTATCGAACTAGCTCACTGAAAAAACGCATGGTAAGAAACATATTCCCTTAAAACGCTGGAAAACTTCTTAAATTTTTCGTATGAAAACACTACACATTCAGTGAAGGACCAAATGCAAATGTGGCAGTTACATTTTTTTTCCTTTTGAAAATGTAATGAAATTCAGGAGTCAGTATCTTGAAGTTAAAGGGTGTGTTCGTGACAAGAGTTATGGTAGAGTGACAAGTACTCTGTTATTCTTAATCAGAAGTCTCGGTTTGAATCATGGGTATGATGTCTTTTTTGTTAGGGATGTTTTAAACGCACCCAACCCACCCCCACCCCCAAATCCCCAATATGAGATTTTTCGGAGCGAAATCAGATTTAGTAAGACCCAATGTTGGTACCAGACACTTGGTGGAAAACAAAAATAAGTCGGCTATATTTGTATAATTAAAGGCGGAATCAGTTGAACTTTATGGATTCTAAATTCTAGTATAGTGACATCAAGTATTTGGAATTGAGTTTTGAATTTAATTTTATATACATATTTAATGAATTTCTTAATATAACTACACGATTTCGACTAAAACTATTCATTCGTCCAAATCTATATGTAAATTGTTGTGAACAAAGGTGCAGGAAACGGAAATTACAAGTAACTGGTAAGACTTACAAGAACTGAAAAATATAATTCAACAACAAAACTGAAATTACAAAGATGTTGAAGAATAAAACTGGAAACTGTTTTGTGTATGCTGAGTCGAGTGTGGCACTCTGTCTTTAAGACAATATTGCCCCGTATGTATCCTTTATACGTCCTGGACAATTATCTCCCAAGACAAAACAGCAATTGAACAATTGAGCAAAGGAAACTCAAGTGCTACCGTAAAGAATGTTGAGTAACGAAATGATTCTTGGAAGTTGTAGGAAGAACTGACTGTTTCTGTTTGTGTATTTTTCGTGTAGTGTAAAGTGTCCTCAACAATGGTGACAATGGGGTCTTTATATAGTAGAAGGAGGGGCTGAAGAACTGCCTCCATAAGTGTCATTACTGGCCAAGTAATGGCCATTATGGAGGTAGTAATATCACCAAAATAAATGGTGAAGATGTGCAACAGATTGGCCATTATAGGAGGAGTAATTCAGCCAAAATAAATGGTTGAATTGAGTGATGTGGCATTTTTGATCTCTCTGCCCAATTCTGACTTTCTGGAAACTTCATGGACCAAATTGTACATCTTGAAACTTCAGGGACCAAACCGTACATATGAAAGAATTCTGTTCCAAACTGTACATACGAAACTTCTGGGATCAAACTGTATATCTCGCAAAGTTCTCTAGCCCAAAAAGATAATATCAGAAGTAGTGAACCCGACGGGACGGGCGGGCGGCGGCAGCGCGCGTGTGGGCTTTCCTTGAACCGAAGCACATCTAGGTCCTCCCTCCTTTAAACACATGGGATACCCCTTGGGGTCCCAAACCCCAAACCAATTTTGAGTCTTATAAACACAACAATTCTTTCTTCCTCCACCGATGAGGGAGAACTGATCCCAAATTACATTTTTCCATGCTTCAAACACCTCACTTCGTGGACCAATATCTCTTTCATTTCTCAACGAAATTTGACGCTTCTTGGTCCTACGGTTATCTACGTACTTAGTAGATCATGCATGTGTGAAGAACCGGATTCTCCAACATACATAACACTAGTGTTTAAGGGGTTAAAGTTGGTCGGTCGCAACTCCCGCTTAAGGCAAATTTCCAACATAAATTTCTAGCTCCGCCCCTACATACAACTGCGATGTTTTAGCCATATACATTTCTTATTTTTTTAGTTAGTTTTTCGAAGTACAAAATCAATCTTAAAAATATAAAATGAATAAATAGAAAGTGTGATGTGAATCATTGCTACCAGCACACAATTACTTTGTATCTCTCAATTAACCAAATATTAAACATTTAGACCAACCCCATTAAGCAGTAAATTACATTCTTCATTTGCCAAAACAACTTGTTCGTAAATTATTATGTGCTCTTACGACTTGTTGATTTTTATTCTGATAATATTTGAAATAGGATACAATGATGTGTGGTGTAGTGGCAGATACTACTCCATCCTTAATCAAGGTATCGAGTTCGAGCCCCCTTGGATACGGAGTCACCATTGTTAGGGAGTGCTTTGCCCCCCAACGTGGGACTATCCGGCACGAATCCGGATTAGTCGGGCCCCAATGGTGGGGTACCGGACACCGGATGGTTAGACAAAAAAAAATGGCTAAAGTGGCCACCAATGGATCAAAAAAAGAAAAAAACAATTTCGATTGAATTTAATTAAACGTTATAATTTTGGACAGGACAAGATCATTGACGTGAGGAGTAAGTCGTCGGACATCAGGAAAAAAAAAGATATGAAAAAGGAGAGTAATAAATCAAACAAATAGTTCATGCATTTACATTTGTCTTGTAAAACTTTGCGACCAATTATTGAGGAAAAATCCAGGATGCAAGGACTCTAGTTTTCCAAGTCATAAAATTCTTCCAAGTCGGGATATAAATTTCTATCATCACTAATCTGTAATGAAATTCATAATAAAAAGCTTATAGCCTTTGAGAGATTAATACCAAAGTATTTTTCATGAGTTTAACTTTAATATACTAATAATGTAAAAAAAATCCACAACATATTAGATTTGAATTTATGATTTTTAAAGTTTAGAGAATTTATTGCTAAAGAACCTCAAAGGTCAAACCTATCAAATTTATATTCTGGATTCATCTATGTGCAATAGCAATAACAGTGTTAGGAATTTTGATAAGGAAATTCAAAAGAAAATACAAAAGTACCACTCCTGCAATTTGAACATGTACTTCTCTTATGCCGAGGGGATTCAAAAGTGTACAAATGTATTAACAAATATTCTCTGAATATTCACAGTATATTTTGTAATTATGACAGATGTATATTTAAGGTAACTTAGAATTCTTATTGTATTAGGAATCAACCATTTAAGGTAAGTTAGGATTCTTATTGTATTAGAAATCAACCTTTGAACAACTATATATATTGTGATTAATGAAAGGAATCGCTAAGGGAGATTATTCCAAACTTACATGGTATCAAGAGCCAAACCCTAAATTCTACTCCCAAAGCCGCCGACCACCACCTTGTCTCTTCTTCCTTCTCGGTCGACGACCACCATGTCTTCCCCCACTAATTCTGGTTCCTCCACTGGTACTTTTGACAACCCCCCACCACGCTCATCGTCTTCTTTTCATCCGGCTGAGCCGTTACCAACATCAAAAATTCTATCCCTATAATTCTTGACCAAGAAGACTGTCAATATTCCATGTGGACAAAACTATTCTAGATTCATGCATGTGCGTACAACGTGCTAGACCGTATTGATGACTATGTTCCTCGTCCCATCGATATTTCCGACTCCACATGGAGTCGCCTTGATGCCATCGTCAAACAGTGGATATACGACACCATCTCAAATGACTTGTTGTGTACTATCATGAAAACAGGTGCTACGGTACGTGACATTTGGGTACGGTTAGAAGAAATCTATTAGGATAATAAAAATACTCGGGCCGTGTATTTGGAAGCGCAGTTCAACAATACGCGTCTCGAGAATTTTAACAACATGTCTGAATATTGCAAACAACTGAAACTCATAGCCGACCAACTTTCCAACGTCGGGACATCTGTTTCAGAAACCAAGATGGTGCTTCAATTGGTTGCTGGTTTACCGAAATATGAATACGATACACTTGCGACGATGATTCAACAGGTCAACCCACTACCAAGTTTCACCAAGGCACGTTCACAAATATTGTTGGAAGAAACCCGCTGTGCCAAACAAGAGGAGCACAATCAAAAGGCGTTAGCCGTTGACGGCATGACACCACTGGCGGCCAACACCACCCAGCCACCACCGCAAGACCACCAGCGGTAGCAGTCCAGCGGCGGAGGGCGTGGCGGTAGAGGCCGCGGCAATAACAACAAAGGAAAGGGTTGCGGCCAGGGCCACCGAAATCAGCAACTAGGCCCAACTCCTACCTCTTACTTCCAGTGGGATGGACAACAACCCTGGCCCAATACCGGGAATTGGACCTCGCCTGCATGTCCTTACCCAACAACAGGGGCCCAGTTCCAGCAGGCTGCTTGGTCACCCGGTCTCTTGGGCTCCGCCCCAGCCAACAGACAGGCCCATCAGCAGTAGCAGCAGCAGGCCCATATGGTCTCGATCCATTAGCACCCGCAAGGCAGCAGCCTGGCCCCACCGATTTGGGCCAGGCTTTCAGCACCATGAACATTCAACAGCCCGACGATAATTGGTACATGGACACCGGAGCCACATCTCACCTCACCTGGTCATCAAGTAACTTATCTCAAATGTTTCGATTATAGTGTCCTCAATTTATTAGTGTTGGCAATGGTCATCGCATTCCAATTGAAGGTTACGGTAACACACATACCAAACATCCCCACCCGCCTTTCTCCCTAAATCATGTCCTTTACACACCTAACATCATTAAAAATTTAATCTCTATTAGAAAATTCACTTGCAATAATTCTGTGTCTGTCGAATTTGATCCTTTTGGTTATTCTGAGAAGGATCTCAATACGGGGAAAATTCTTACGCGCTGCAATAGTGTGTGAGACCTATACCCCTTCACTCAATTTGATATTGTTCATGCTGATTTGTGGACATCTCCGGTTGTCAGTTCCTTGGGTCACAAATTCTATCTAGTATTATTAGATGATTTTTCACACTTTGAATGGATCTACCCGCTAAAGTTCAAATCTGAAGTTTTTGCCAAGTTCTTTGAATTTCAAAAATTCATTAAAACACAGTTTGAAAAATCTATAAAATCTTTTTCGATGTGATAATAGACGTGAATTTAATAATTCGGCATTTCACAATTTCTGCTCTAAACAAGGCATGGTTTTCCATTTTTCCTGTCCCTACACTTCCTTCCAAAATGGCAAAGCTGAACGAATCATATGTACTATCAATAACATGGTTTGTACCCTTCTTTTTTATGCCAGTCTTCCACCTCCATTCTGGGTCTACACTGTTAAAATGGTAGAGTGCCTCCTTAATATTTTATCAACCAGCACTCTCCAAAACAAGACCCCAACCGAAATCTTATACTGTAGGTTTCCTTCCTATGACCAAATTCGCATCTTCGGTTGCCTATGCTACCCCAACCTGGCCTCCACTGCATCTCACAAACTAGCCTCACGCACCACGCCATGTGTCTTCGTCGGTTTCTCACCCAATCATCGGGGTTACCTGTGTTATGACATAGCCAATCATAAGATCATTATCTCACGTCACGTCACATTCGACGAGGCGAACTATCCATTTTCAAATCTCTGAAAATTCTAAACCACGAATTACACATCTCGATGAGTCTCCTATGTCTCATATAATCCAGACAATGTGTCACCGGAAGTTTCCGATTCGACGAAGACTGCACCGGTAGCTCCGTCACCAACAAAGTCCGGCGTTGTCTCCAACCACACACCCCCTAGCTCTCAGTCGAACCCTCCACAGCTCGACCCCCCTATGTCACCTACCCCATCAACAATTTCTGGACCAGCCAACACCCCCCCCAGAACCAGCAAGTCGGCACCCATACATCGCAGATCAACCACTGCTGCCTCCAGAACCCGTAAGTCAGCAGCCTCAAAACCCAATCCAAACACTGATGCCTACCCACCGCGTGGAGACTCGTGCCCAATATGGGATTTTTCAAACCCAAGGTTCACTTCAATCTCTCCACACAAACCTTATCACCCATTCCGAAAAATCCAGAACTAGCCAAACTGGACCCTAATTGGAATGCGGTCATGTGCGAGGAAGTTAATATTTTAACCAAGCAAAACACTTGGGAGTTGGTACCTAGACCGGACGGTGTGAATGTTATCCGGTGTATGTGGCTATATCGTCACAAGTTCAGAGATAGTGGTGATTTAGAGCGGTATAAGACAACACTGGTTGCTAATGACACTAATCAGCAGTAGGGTATTGATTGTGGTGAGACATTCAGTCCGGTTGTTAAACCATCCACTATTCGGATTGTTCTCAGTATTGCTATGGGCATGCATTGGCCGATTTATCATCTTGATGTCAAGAATGCATTTCTTCATAGAGATTTGAAAGAAATTGTGTACATGCATCACCCCCTGGCTTTGTTCATCCAGCAGCCCCGAAGTATGTATGTCGTCTCAGAAAGTCATTATATGCCTTAAAATAGGCACCCCGCGCTTGGTATGATCGTTTTTCCAAGTATATTATGCAGATCAGATTTATTTGTAGCAGGTGTGATAACTCTCTCTTCACTTTTCATTGAGCTAGCAGCACTGCTTATTTGCTATTATATGTGGATGACATTGTTCTTACTGCCTCCTCTGACGATTTGAAGAATGAAATCATTGCTCTACTCAAAACTGAATTTGCTATGACTGATTTGGGCAAGCTGAGTTATTTCTTGGGTATATTCGTGGCCAGATCGGCCACTACTATGTTTCTATGTCAGCGCAAATATGCGAAAGAGATAGTGTACAGGGATAAAATGGCAAATTGTAAAAGTATGCTAACTCCGGTTGACTCGAAATCCAAACTTAGTGCCAATGAAGGTGCACCAATTTCTGATCCCACCCTATATCGGAGTCTTGCAGGTGCCCTTCAGTATCTCACATTCACCATACTTGATATTGTATATGTCATTCAGCAGGTGTGTCTGTTTATGCACGCCCCTCGAGAGTCCCATTTGCGGCCCTCAAACGTATTATCAGATACATTAAGGGAACACTTGACTTTGGACTGCATCTATACCCCTCTGCCCCAACCAAATTACTCTCCTACACGGATGCAGATTGGGCAGGATGCCCGGACACACGTCGCTCCACCTCAGGCTACTGTATATTTCTTGGGGATAATCTTATTTCATGGTCTGCCAAGCGGCAGGCCACGCTATCCCGTTCGAGTGCTGAAGCATAGTATCGTGGAGTTGCTAATGTTGTTGTTGAGATCTGTTGGCTCAAAAATCTTCTTTTGGAGCTCCAGTGTCCACTGCGAAAGGCATCTATAGTCTACTGTGACAACATATCTGTCATCTATATGTCTCATAATCCGATCCAACATCAGCGGACCAAGCATATCGAGATGGATATTCATTTTGTGCGTGAGAAGGTTGCCCTTGGTCATGTCAAAATATTACACGTGCCTTCCTCCTATCAGTATGCAGATATTTTCACAAAGGGACTATTGAGACAGCTCTTCACCAACTTTCAATCCAGCCTTAGCGTTCGTCCTCTTTCCTCTCCGACTGAGGGGAAGTATTAGCGAATATTCTCGGAATATTCACAGTATATTTTGTAATTATGATAGATGTATATTTAAGGTAACTTAGGATTCTTATTGTATTAGGAATCAACCATTTAAGGTAAGTTAAGATTCTTATTGTATTAGGAATCAGCCTTTGTACAACTATATATATTGTGATTAATGAAAGGAATCGCTAAGGGAGATTATTCCAACTTACAAAATGTACAAAAGAGTTTTATTTACCCTATTTGCGGGGTATAACGTTCCGAACCGTCACGGTGCAATAGTCCATAAGTGGAACTACTCACTTGAAAAATAAAGCAAAAAATCTATTATAACATGTTAAATTACACCGAAATAGTATAAAACTACTCATATTGTCAATGATTCAAATATATTTTTATTTCTCATCGAGTTTCTGATATTGCTATGGAGCTCCGACTAATCCGTATTCCTGACATGTACAACTCATTAAAGAAGTAAACACCAGAAAGTGTTTACATTCCTAAGACTTAAATTCAAAACCTCTAATTAAACGTGAAAGAGTTCTATCTATCCACCACTAAATCTTTTGTGGTGAATGACTCGATGCATTTAAGTTAGCGGTTCCTAGAAGGATTTTTATTCATTCTCATGACTTAAACCCGAGACCTCTAGTTAAGAACTAAAAAATTTTGTCCAATCCACCACTTACCATTGGTGGTCAATGACTCAATGCATATAAGTTAAATGCTTCTCTATTGAGTTAATGTACTTTATTCTTGTACCTCTTCTATGGCATTCAAAAGCATTGCCATTCTTCTCTTCTTCCACACAATTCTCCAATTCCCACTACACAATTCCATAGCAGCAGATCAAACATGGATAAAAGCTGGTTATTGGAAAAATGACATAACAAATTCTCCCAATATTCAAAGCATCAATTCAACTCTTTACACTCACCTCATATATGGATTTGCTGACATTAACTTCAACACATCAACAGATGAAATGTTTGTCACAATATCAGATGATGAACAAATTAGAAACTTCAATAGTATTGTCAAGAGAAAAAATCCATCCATCAAAACAATTTTATCAATTGGTGGGAAGGACCAATCTTCTTATGCGTTTGGTATGTACTTACTAATGTCCAACACATACTTCCCTGGAAGAAATTCTTTTATTGAATCATCCATCAAAATCACGCGATTTTATGGTTTTGATGGACTAGATTTCTGCTGGATTTAGCCTAGTTCGTCGCAAGAAATGTCGAATTTGGCTACCCTTTTGGATGATTGGAGAGTAGCAATCGATTTGGAGTCCAAGCAGTCGAAAAAAAAGTGACTTTTTTTAACCATGGCAGGTCAATACACACCATGGATTCAAGATTTGACTTTTCCAATTGAGTCAATGAGGAAAAACTTGGATTGGGTACATGTTATTGCATTTGATTACTATAATCCAGAGTCAACAAATAATACATCACGTGTTGCAGCATTGTATGATTCTACTAGTGATTTGAACACTGATTATGGGATTAATACTTGGATTAAATCTGGTTTTTCTAGTCAAAAGATTGTGTTGGGATTGCCCTTTTATGGCTATGTGTGGACATTGGTTAGTCCAAAGGATAGTAAAATTGGCATGGTGGGAACAGGGCCCAGCCCGAAAGATTATTCGTATGGTACTGAAGCTGAAAATGAGCCGTTCATGAGTACTGATGGTACGTTGAACTTCAATAATATCAAGAGAGACATGATAAAATATCGCGCTAATAATTCATAGTATAATTCAACTTATGTGATGAATTATGTCTTTGTTGGGACAAGTTGGGTTGGTTTTGATGATGTTGAGGCAGTGAAAACCAAAGTTTCCTATGCAAAAGAGAGAAAATTGAGAGGCTATGTGTCATGGCAAGTCTCATATGACTGGAATTCTGCTCTTTCTCGGGCTGCTGCAGGAGGTAACTAATTACATTTTTTTTATTTGTTTTAAGGAATTCGGTATTTGAAATTGTCAGAATTCTCACATCGGTTGTGAACGGCGTATATTAGTTGGTATCTTGGGTAATTCTCATTTCATGCGCTAATTTTGGAATTCGAGTTAGTTCCAACGTCCATTTCTATCATGTTATATAAGAGTAAGATCCATCCAAATTGTTGATTATCTGATGTTGGGCTCTCATATTATGTTATTCGTGCTCCAGATGACAACCCTGGGATGTGTTGGGATCAGGGGTATAAGAATTCTCACATCAGTTGTGGATGAGTTATTTGGTCTCGTTTATATGATCTTGAATAATTCTTAACTAATGAGCTAGCTTTTAGGGTTGAATTAGACTCAACGTCCATTTCTTATCATAGTATCAGAGTCCGACCATGTCAATTCTTATTTATCCGATGTATGATCCTCATATTATGTTGTCCACGCTCTATTAGGCTGGCCTGAGCGTACGAGGGTAAGAATGCTCACATAAGATGTGGATGGGTGATTGGTCCGTTTATATGATTTTGGGCATATTCTCACCTCAGGAGCTAGTTTTAGGGTTAAATTTCGCCAAAGGTTCATTTCTTGTCAGCAGTATATGGGACAAACTAATCCGGATTGACGCCGGATAAGGCGAACTAAAGGAATAAAGCGCTTCGTACTATGAAATTTTGCAGTCCAAGGACTCGAAAAATTACATTAAGCATTTGTTATTCAATTCTCGGTTTATATATGAATGTCTCAACAAATTGTTTTCATTGTTAATTAGAAGTTAAAGATATACAAGGAGGAAGGGATCTTGATCAATCAGGAACATTGCACAAGAAGAAAAAAACTCAATCGATTGATTCTCATTTTGATTCTAGTGGGATCTCTATTGATTTTGTTATTTCTTGTCGTCACAATATGGTGTCTTCGAAGTAAAAAGTTACTTAAATTTCAAGGTAATTCTTCAACTTGTTCTCTTCGTTCTATTTATGTTTCGCTCTTTCCTTATTAATTCGTTAAAAAAGTCAACACATCTCTCTATCAAAATTCAGAAAACAATTTAATTTGACTTTTTAATTTCAAACTTAATGATATGCTTCTATTATCACTCAAATGTTATAACATATTTAAAATTATAAATTTGAAGAGTCATTATTTCCTTCTTAAATCTAGGACCGAGTCAAACACAATTGCCTAAAATTGAAATGAATGACATATTTTAAAAGCTATTGTTGATGTTGGATGGATGTTGTGACAACATCTGAAAATGCTCAGGACAACATCTTATGAAAATAAGAATGTTTCCTGCGATGTTGTGACAATATTCCTGACAACATTTCTGTAACGATTTTGCCTATTCTTCCGGCCAAAACAGGTTGTGTTACTGTGAGTAAAAAATGACCTAGGTAAGCTAACAATGATGCTGTGTTTAAAACGTGGTAAAAGAAACAATCAAAGTTTGGAGAGGAAGCAGCGTGAAGACCAAGTCCATAACGTTGAGCTTTTGAAGGAGCAAGAACCGGTCCAAGCTGAAGCCTTCTTTTAATCAGCCTCCGCAACCAACCAGTGAGGATTTCAAAGGAAGTTCCACACTATAAATAGAAGGGAACTTCAGAGTATCGATATCCAGAATTGAACAAGAAGAATAACTAAGAGAGCTCTCGGATATTCACCTTAGAAACTGGATCAACACACTTAGCCTAAAATAGTATAACAATATCTAGTCCCACATTACTACTGCTGCTCAGATTCTAGATCAAGCTTATATTTCAAGCAATAGTAATGAAGATGTATTTATCTCTTTAGATCTTTTAACTTTAGGCTGAAGTTATCTGCGACTTCATTTTTTGTTTGTAATTTCTTTTTCGCATTTATTGTTCAATCTTGTAAAAAGAAATTCATTTGTAATTGTATATAATTTATACAATTCTTTGGTCATTGACCATCAAGGGATATATTAATATATACCCTTGAAAATATAAACCTTGTGTCTCTTTACTTTTCCGCTGCATTTACTCTATAAAGGTTTATAACTGTTTTATCACAATGTTGCCTCAAATGTTGACACAACATTAAAGGCAACATCCAAAAACCGTTTTTATTGCTTTAGCTATTACTGTTTTATTCTTACATATTCTTGCTTATCCGTAGCCCCGAACCTAACAGCTTTATTTTTATGGAACACTTGAACAAGTTGTTAGGATCCAAACAATTTTCTTTCTTTTTTTAATAATTTTTGTCTTGTCACATTGTGGGGGGTGCATAAGGAGTCCTCTTTCTTTTTCTTTTTTTAAATATATGTCAATATTTGACTGAATATTTGTCGGATACAGAGAGAATACCAAGGAACAAAATTGAAAGCAAAAATGAAGATGAAGGAGATGGAGAAACCAGGACTTTGCATATATTCACTTTTGATGAGATGAAGGAAGCTACAAATAATTTTTCAGTTGACAATGAACTTGGACGAGGTGGATATGGACCTGTTTAAAAGGTATAACATTTTGTTTTCTTTTAAAAATTTGAAAGGTTTCAACAATTTTTCTTTTTTGTACCAAAGAAATAAATTGAAGAAATGGTCTATACACAATTTATGAAAGGAAGTATACCTCAAATAAATAACATGCAAATAAAGATTTGTTAAGTTGCATAATGTAAAATTGTAAAAATCAATCTTCTTCGTCAAAAAATTTAATTATTTATATAAATCGTTGATCCCTCTAACATAAAGGAAAATTCTAGCTAGTATAGTTGTAAAAGAAGTTCAAAAGTTATTTTAGGCTATAGATTTAATTCTAGTAATTTTCTTAATTGTCCTGCATATAATATAACTTCCCGGCTCCGCCATTAGATCAAGGATAATCACCTATTAGTTTGGGGTTTGGACCAGGCAGGTCCACATTTAATCTAGGTCAAGCTAAGCCAATTCATAGTTATTTTAGTTTTTTTTATTTTGGTACTCGATTTGAGACCCCGATTAATTTCATTTATGTCATGTAAGACCCATAAATTAGAGAAATGCTCCATATTAGATTTTATTTGTATTTTTGGAGATCAAACCGGAGACCTCGATACTTTAAGGGGATAAGTACACGGATACCACTTCGGATAAAGTCTAACTTTAGACATAATATCTAAAGTTTTATATGGCTGAAGTTTATGCACATATGATTGAAGTTCAGCTTTTTTTACCTAACCTCAATCATTTCTATCCGAAGTGCATGCACATATGGCTGAAGTTTAAAAAAAATGGTTGAAGTCAGATAAAAATGACTAAACTTTATATAGCTGAAGTTTAGGAGAAGATGATTGAAGTCCAACCATTTTCGTCTCACTTCCGACACAATATATCTAAAATAGGATATATAGCATGTCAAAGTTAAATATTGATATCAAAACAAGCTGCTCCGTAGTTGCGATTTTAGAAAAACTAAGGAATCATACTTATCCCACGAGCACACTTGTTTATAGGCAATTGATCATGTTTAACTCTGTTGGGTCCGGGGCTACGGATAAGCAAGAATATGTAAGAATAAAACCGTAACAGCTAGAACAATTAAAACAGTTTCTGGATGTTGCCTTCAATATTGTGTCAACATCTGAGGCAACATTGTGATAAAACAGTTATAAACCTTTATAGAGTAAATGCAGCGGCAAAGTAAAGAGACACAAGGTTTATATTTTCAAGGGTATATATTAATATATCCATTGATGGGCAATGACCAAAGAATTGTATAAATTATATAAAATTACAAATGAATTTCTTTTTACAAGATTGAACAATAAATGCGAAAAAGAAATTACAAACAAAAGTGAAGTCGCAGATGACTTTAGCCTAAAGTTAAAAGATCTAAAAAGACAAATACAACATCTTTATTACAATTGCTTGAAATATAAGCTTGACCTAAAATCTGGGCAGCAGTAGTAATGTGGGACTAGATGTTGTTATACTACTTTAGGCTAAGTGTGTTGATCCAGTTTCTAAGGTGAATATCCGAGAGCTCTCTTGGTAATTCTTCTCGACCAATTCTGGATATCGATACTCTGAAGCTCCCCTCTATTTATAGTGTGGAACTTCCCTTGAAATCCTCACTAGTTGGTTGCGGAGGTTGAGTAAAAGAAGGTTTCAGCTTGGACCGGTTCTTGCTCCTTAAAAAGCTCAACGTTCTGGACTTGGTCTTCACGTTGCTTCCTCTCCAAGATTTGACTGTTTATTTTACCACATTTTAAACACAACATCATTGTAAGCTTACCTATGTTATTTTTTACTCACAGTAACACAACTTGTTTTGGTCGGAAGAATAGGCAAAATCGTTACAGAGATGTTGTCAGGAATGTTGTCACAACATCGCAGGCAACATTCTTATTTTTATAAGATGTTGTCCTGAGCATTTACAGATGTTGTCACAACATCCATCCAACATCAACAATCTCCCCCTTTTTGCCTTTCTTCATAAAACTCCATACGAAGCGAAAATGACTAGGATACTGATTCCCGATGTAGTCCTTACATTCCAAGAATCAGTAGGATAGTGCTATGCTCCCCCTTAACCTGCAGTAGTAAATTCCAAGTAGTGTTGTATCGATGATTTGATTAGATAGGAGTTATGTTCTGTTAGTCGTGACTTACTTACAGCAACTACGTAATCAGTCTACAGTAACCATTCATAACAAAAAAAATCATTAAGTTGTCATTGAATATAAATTATTGTCTATAACTACTAACAATTTATATCTGTTTTTTTCATCAACTTGATTTTCTTCACATATAGATCAAGTCACAAGATAACTTCTAAATTGTGAAAAACGAGTGCAAATAATTGAAGGCATTATTCAAGGGATGCTATACCTCCAAGAATACTCAAGATTAACTGTTATTCATAGAGATTTAAAAGCCAGCAATATTCTATTGGACATTCACATGAAACCAAAGATCTCTGACTTTGGTATGGCAAGAATATTTAAGAAGGATGCAGTTGAAGCAAATACAAGCCGAATAGTTGGAACAATGTAAGAAGTATTTATATTTAGAATTTAATTTATATTTACTGATAGTTATAAAGAAAAACTATATTATCAGATCATCTTTATTGATGTTGTAAGTAACCTGTCCTATTTAAAATTACAAATTCAGTTTTTTATGTAAGAGTTACCTGGAGATACTTTTAAATGATCTGATAGTATAAAAAAATCTTGACACTATCGGTGTATACTGCTTTCGTCCCAATTTATGTGATGGTGTTTGACGGAGCAACAAAATTTAAGAAAAATAAAAGGCTTTTGAAATTTATGGTCTAAAATATACCATAGATATTTGTGAAGTTATAAATCATATCATTAAGAGTAAAAATGAGCATTTTAAAATTAAATTATCACAAAATATATAAAGTATCCATTTTTTAACTGTTTAAGAAAAATAGTGTCATATAAACTGAGACGGAGTAAATATTTTTTATGCATCTCTCTTAATAATTTAATCCATTATAATTATGATTATATTCTTAATTAACACATTCATTTAATTTGCAATGAATGCAGGGGTTATATTCCACCTGAATATGTAGAGCAGGGCGTTTACTCATCAAAATCTGATGTTTCCAGTTTTGGAGTACTTCTTCTTCAAATTATAAGTGGGAAGAAGAATACATGTCTACATGGTCCAGATGAAAGCTTAAATCTTCTTGAATATGTGAGTTGTGATAGCTTCAAATATATTAATAAGTATTTAATGATTTAACTTATATATTCTGATGTTATTAAAAAAATTGCACTATCAACATATTTGATCTATTGTAGTAGATTGCATGTCCTATATTCCAGCTTATTAATCTAATTTATTATGAATAGTTACATTATTATGTAGTTATCTTCTAAATGACCTAATAAATGTAAAAAAAAATTATACTATCAATATATGAAATAAAGTCCATCTATTAAAGAGTTTAACTTTAATATGTAGATAATGTTGGCTACTATTGTAAAGAAGTACGGGAGTAAATAAATATTACACGTGTTCGAAAGGATAAACAAATAGGCAATGTTCAGAACTGCCGCAAGCTTGTTGAGTCTTGAATCTTGATAACCTGAAATCAAGAAACAACTAAATCTGCATGGTTACAACTGTGTGCTGAGTCGAGTGATTGCACTCTGTCCTTAAGACAAGATTGCCCCGTATATATGCTTTTACGTTAACGGGCAATAGTCTCACAAGATAAAACAACACTTTAATCTCAACAGTACAAAGTAAATAGGTTGAGTCTGATGAAGAAAACAAATACGAATCGACTTGCTGAAGAAATGGAAAAGGAAGGAAGAGTTTCTTTCTTTGTCCAACGTTTTTGGACTGACTTTCTCTTATGTTTTGTCTCTGTGTATATAGTGTGTCTCTATTGTGTATATCTCGTGTATATGTGTGTCTTTCCTGACTGTTTTGTGACTGTATTTCACTGTTTTTCGTGTGTTTGTATATCCAACACAATTGAGTCAAAAGGCATCAATATATAGCATGGAGAAGGGACTCCTCAACTGCCACAAACATGGTTGTTAATAATCATTAGGAGGGATGTTAATGGCCATTAGGGAGGTTGATAATGGCAGGTTTAATGCCATTAGTGAGCATGTTCATGGTCATTGAAGGAGGGCTATTTATGGAGGAGTTAACAGCCAAGTAATGGCTAGTTAATGCTCCAAAAACAGCCCAAACGGTAGGCAGAAAGTTTCTGCCTTCCGTCAATCTCAAGATCAACTTTTCAGAAACTCTAGGGACCAAACTGTAAATATTAAGCAATTTGGGGTCCAAAAAAATAATATCAGAAAGTCCCCACAACCCACGACCCGTGACCCGAGCCCGAGCCCGGACCGGACGGGGCGGGCGGGCGGCGGCGGCGCGCGTGTGGGCTTAGCCTTGAACCTAAGAGTCCTCCCTCCTTTTAACACATGGGATACCCCTTGGGGTCCCAAACCCTTAACCACTTTAGAGACTTATAAAGAGAGCAATTCTTCCTTTTCCCACCGATGTGGTAGATTTGTCCCACACCATATTTCCATGCCTCAAACACCTTACTTCGTGGACCAATATCTCTTTCATTTCTCAATGAAATTTGACGATTCTTGGCCCTACGGTCATCTACTCACTTAGTAGATTATGCATGTGAGAAGAGACAAAGCCTCCAACATGCGGAACACTAGTGTTTAATTCATTAAATATGGGTTGACGCACCTCCCCGCCAAAGGCAAATTTCCAACAATCCCCTCTATGAAAGAGAGATTTTGGCGCACACACAAGGTGTCTACTTTCAACAATCTTTCAGCGAAAAGATATTGCATAAGGAGAGGTAGCTTCCGCTTTGAACCTTCCCTAGTTGAATACCACCGGACTTACTTACTGCGCGGTGAACGTGATGTCTTGAACCGTCAGTGTTTAGTGTAAGCCAAGATAATGATACCAACACAATAACTCTCCTTATTCATTTTCATTCTTATGGTTTTGTCTGTTGTGGCCGTGGACACACTTGGATTCTTAAGTGCGTTCATTTGAGACGACCTTTCTCGCACTTAAATAGGTGATCTCCTACAAGGTATCCTGCTATACACCACTTCACAAGTGTTAGGAATCATTAAAAGTTTCCCCAACCTTAACCTCAACCATTTGAGGATCGTTTAAAGGTTTGAAAGCTAAACCTTTACCCACCATGCAGGTAGCACTTTAATGTCTATCGCGGAAATAGCTTTGGATTCATGTTTCCCTACAGAAATCATCATCTGAGGTGCTCTTGCTTCCACCGAACTGCTCAACTGAACCTTTTGCTGTTTAGTTTTCCCATTAAACCAAATTCTTGGGATCTCCAATCAGTATGGTTGGGTTACCACCGCAATGGTTCGTATTGTTTGGGTTTTAAGCTCATTCCCCTAGACAGGCAGAACACTTGATCTCCCGGTAGTCCCTTAATTAGTAAAAAATAAAGTGGCACCCGTGATGATCAACTGCCATACGGTCTTATGTCTCCGACAGATCCTGACAGATATGTCCAGACGCCGTCATCCGTGTCCTTCCTGAAGCCGTCCGGCTAGCCACAATGTATAACTGCTGAAGGCACGGGTTTCTCCCAATAAGGGACGTCCTCTAAGGAGTCGTGAAGTTACTCAACTTCTTTCATTCTTTGTATAAAGCGATAAACTCTAATTCCATCATGAATCAGCCGATGCAAGTTTGCTTAGAGGTTTTTCCAAGACCCACCATACACATTTACTTGTGGCTTTGGTGTTCTTCAGATCTGATGTCCAGTTTGCATCACTGTGTTCTCCCAAAACCGCTGGACATCCAGAATACTATAATCCGTAGATAAGCGAATAATTCAGATATCGTCATATCCAACTTAACGCCTTCTATAGATTATTTTTATAATCATCAGTGAACCTTAGTTCAACTGATCTGCTTTGTAGGCCGATACTAGGTCGGTTGTAGTGTGTAACATACATTGAACTACATGTGACCTGCGCATATCTCTCCTTGTATATGGGTGCACCATGATTTCAATAAGTTATATGATTCATATCCATTGGTGGCTTCAACGAGACTATCAACTATCTCACAACTGAGTTTGGAGTTAGACCAGTCCGTTAGATGTCTTGGAAATCCAATTCCTAAGATGTCATCTGTGATACCCATATCTTTCATATCGAGACTTTGTTTCAATATGATTTTCACTCTCAGACTGTTGTCTTTCTAACTTCAGAGTCAATGTTTCTTTGCTCAGATTCATTGTTTCTATTTTATTTGAAACTTCCAGGACCAAAATGAAAGTTCAGAAAGAAGCCCAACAGTCCAGCAAACCAACTCTGATTCTCCCTTTCCAACTCTCCGATTAGGAAGGTTGTTTCAACATTCATGCCACGCAGGACTGCAATGGTCCTGGATGTTAAGTTACTCACAGGGGAGCACATTTTACAACCCAAAGATTCTTTTCCCGGAGGAAGATCAACCATTACACAAGTATGGTTCTATATGATGGAATCTATTTCTCTCTTTAACTTCTTTCCAAAGCAGCGCTTTTGGAGATGACAATTCTTTGTTAATTGTCCATGGTTCATTCTCAACCATACAAGCTAGAAGGCCTGGAACAAGTCTTTGTCCCCTCTTTGTTCCGTCTCGGTTCAACATCTAGAATCTCTGAGTTCTGTAGATCTGGAATTTTAAGTTTCGGATAGACAGCAACTTCCGAGTCCTGTAGATACGGAACGTCTAGTTCCGGACAGTCAGGCCCTCGCGGGTTCTTGTTAACCTTGAGCAATTACTTCTTTTTCCTTTTCAAGGAAAGTTATCTTCAAAGAATTCAGCATTCTTTGACACCAAGAGACGATAAGCACTACTGTTATTTGCAGATCCAGTGGATATGCAATCTACAGTCTTAGGTCCAACTTGACATGTTTCGGTATTTCAACTTTTACCAAGCTACCCCACATCACAACATTTGTATGTGAGATCATTTCTATGTTTCACACGGAGAGTTATCCTTATCCTTTTGCGTATTTCTGTTGAGAATCGCATTAGCGGTAAGGATCCCCTTGCCCCACATATTTTAGGCGTACGGCTTTGCGCTTGGCTAACACCATTGGACTGAGGTGAGTAATGAGCAGTCGTTTAATGAACGATGCTTCACATTCTCCCCCTCTATCACTATGAAATCCTCAATCTGTAGGCTTAGTTGATTTTCAACTTCTGCTTTGTAGCGCTTATCCGCTTCAACAACTTCATCTTTGCTTTTTTACAAACAAATGATACAATAGGTTGTACCATCATCAATGAAGGTCACAACGTACTTGTCTCCCCCCTCTATTTTGTATAAACTTCAAATCACCCAAGTAGGTGTGACTTAGTTCTAGAGGAGCGGTACTTCTTTCGTTATTCCTTTTACGGAACTTGGAAAGGTGATTTTACCTCTTTGCCTACATCACATTCATTTTGAGGGTTTATGTCGACAGAAGGAAACAATCTCAACATCGTTAGCTTTTGAATGACTTTCTATTTAATGTGTCTTAATCTATGATGGCATAAATGCACGGATTATAAATATATCATTCATTTGGCTACAGACATACTGTACCATTCTTAGTTATAACAGACCTGTTGGACTAGTCTCAAACCAGCTTGACCAACAGCGTCCCTTAAACCAAGTTTGGGACATGTATCACCTCATCTGAGAGTGATCCCATTCCCTGAAGTCCTATTGAGGACAACATCTCCAACCCCTTCTACTTTAGAGGTGGCGTTGTTTCACATGAACAACCTCTTGCCGGTGGTTAGGGCGTAACCGGATCATATGTGATCTGGATACTCTGGCCCACTCCAGTTGCTTTGGCAGACTGAGTGTCCAATTTCTTTTCTGCCTTTCTTTAGGCCTTCAGATCATTTAAGACCTGGAAACTCTGGCCCACCACACTAGGTGTCCATTACTTTTCCTATGAAATGAATTCTGGCCCCACTCCAGTAGCCCGTAGGCTTTGTATGACTGAGTGTCCAATATCATCATATCAAAGGAATTTTGGCCCACTCCAGTCGCCCGGAGGCTTTGTATGACTGAGTGTCCAATTTCATCCTATCAAAGGAATTTTGGCCCACTCCAGTCGCCCGGAGGCTTTGTATGACTGAGTGTCCAATATCATCCTATGAAGGATCTTCTACCAAATAGTGTGACATGCTCAACGTCTTTAGCTTTTAGACTTCTTCCGTTATGATTGGTGCCCAGACAATTCTTGGCGCTTACTTAAGAGTGGTAACAGTTTTCGCACAGTTAGTAGATCTTTCTCCATCGTATATGTGAACATACTTTACACACTTTTATTAATTATACTTAAAACAACGGATCTTTTTAAGTCGTTTACAAAGTCCAATCTTTAAACGGGAAAGAATAAGAGATTAAACTTCTGATTTTAAAGCGTAAGGAATATAAATTATTTCGTAAAACATTTTCATACTCATCCTTACTTTTAAGCCATTTTTAATCAGACATCATTTAATCTTTATTCTTGACAAGGAAGAAAATAACTTATCCCAATTTCGGATTTTGGCCCACTTCAGTCACTTCATCGGACTGAGTGTCCATTTCCTCCTTACCATAATTCAGATCCTTTGTCTGGGATAGATATAGGCCTTCTGCTGCAAGATATAACCACATCTTCAGCTTTCTCCTCTTGTCCCAGTTGACATCCTCAGCCTCTCGTGAGCGCTTGTTCCCACCACTCACGGTAGAGGTGACACCATGAATACATTGACCTTCGACAACATCATCATCACTCTCTTCAAGCAGAAAACCACAGCCATATCCATATTTGGCCACACAACTTTTGACCGACATGTTTCGAACACTAATACTAATACAATCTTGTCTTAAATTGTTGGCTACTATTGTAAAGCAGTACGGGAAGTAAATAAATATTACAAGTGTTCGAAAGGATAAACAAATAGGCAATGTTCAGAACTGCCGCAAGCTTGTTGAGTCTTGAATCTTGATAACCTGAAATCAAGAAACAACTAAATCTGGATGGTTATAATTGTGTGCTGAGTCGAGTGATTGCACTCTGTCCTTAAAACAAGATTGCCCCGTATATATGCTTTTACGTTAACGGACAATAGTCTCCCAAGATAAAACAACACTTTAATCTCAACAGTACAAAGTAAATAGAGTGAGTCTGACGAAGAAAACAAATACGAATCGACTTGCTGAAGAAATGGAAAAGGAAGGAAGAGTTTCTGTTTTCGTCCAACGTTTTTGGACTGACATTCTCTTATGTTTTGTCTCTGTGTATATAGTGTGTCTCTATTGTGTATATCTCGTGTATATGTGTGTCTTTCCTGACTGTTTTGTGACTGTATTTCACTATTTTTCGTGTGTTTGTATATCCAACACAATTGAGCCAAAAGGCATCAATATATAGCATGAAGAAGGGACTCCTCAACTGCCACAAACATGGCTGTTAATAGTCATTATGAGGGATGTTAATGTCCATTAGGGAGGAGTTAACAGCCAACTAATGGCTGGTTAATGCTTCAAAACACAGCCCAAACGGTAGGCAGAAAGTTTCTGCCTTCCGTCAATCCCAAAATCAACTTTTCAGAAACTCTAGGGACCAAACTATAAATATTAAGCAATTTGGGGTCCAAAAAGATAATATCAGAAAGTCCCCACAACCCACGACCCGTGACCCGAGCCCGAGCCTGGACCGGACGGGGCGGGCGGGCGGCGGCGGCGCGCGTGTGGGCTTAGCCTTGAACCCAAGAGTCCTCCCTCCTTTTAACACATGGGATACCTCTTGGGGTCCCAAACCCTTAACCACTTTAGAGACTTATAAAGAGAGCAATTCTTCCTTTTCCCACCGATGTGGTAGATTTGTCCCACACCATATTTCCATGCCTCAAACACCTTACTTCGTGGACCAATATCTCTTTCATTTCTCAATGAAATTTGACGATTCTTGGCCCTACGGTCATCTACTCACTTAGTAGATTATGCATGTGAGAAGAGACAAAGCCTCCAACATGCGGAACACTAGTGTTTAATTCATTAAATATGGGTTGACGCACCTCCCCGCCAAAGGCAAATTTCCAACAATCCCCTCTATGAAAGAGAGATTTTGGCGCACACACAAGGTGTCTACTTTCAACAATCTTTCAGCGAAAAGATATTGCATAAGGAGAGGTAGCTTCCGCTTTGAACCTTCCCTAGTTGAATACCACCGGACTTACTTACTGCGCGGTGAACGTGATGTCTTGAACCGTCAGTGTTTAGTGTAAGCCAAGACAATGATACCAACACAATAACTCTCCTTATTCATTTTCATTCTTATGGTTTTGTCTGTTGTGGCCGTGGACACACTTGGATTCTTAAGTGCGTTCATTTGAGGCGACATCACTGTGTTCTCCCCAAACCGCTAGACATCCATAATACTATAATCCGTAGATAAGCGAATAATTCAGATATCGTCATATCCAACTTAACACCTTCTATAGATTATTTTTATAATCATCAGTGAACCTTAGTTCAACTGATCTGCTTTGTAGGACGATACTAGGTCGGTTGTAGTGTGTAACATACATTGAACTACATGTGACCTGCGCATATCGCTCCTTGTATATGGATGCACCATGATTTCAATAAGTTATATGATTCATATCCATTGGCGGCTTCAACGAGACTGTCAACTATCTCACAACTGAGTTTGGAGTTAGACCAGTCCGTTAGATGTCTTGGAAATCCAATTCCTAAGATGTCGTCTGTGATACCCATATCTTTCATATCAAGACTTTGTTTCAATATGATTTCCACTCTCAGACTGTTGGCTTTCTAACTTCAGAGTCAATGTTTCTGTGGTCAGATTCATTGTTTCTGTTTTATTTGAAACTTCCAGGACCAAAATGAAAGTTCAGGAAGAAGCCCAACAGTCCAGCAAACCAACTCTGATTCTCCCTTTCCAACTCTCCGATTAGGAAGGCTGTTTCAACACTCATGCCACGCAAGACTGCAATGGCCCTGGATGTTAAGTTACTCACAGGGGAGCACATTTTACAACCCAAAGATTCTTTTCCCGGAGGAAGATCAACCATTACACAAGTATGATTCTATATGATGGAATTTATTTCTCTTTAGCTTTTTTCCAAAGCAGCGCTTTTGGAGATGACAATTCTTTGTTAATTGTCCATGGTTCGTTCTCAACCATACAAGCTAGAAGGCCTGGAACAAGTCTTTGTCCCCTCTTTGCTCCGTCTCGGTTCAACATCTAGAATCCCTGAGTTCTGTAGATCTGGAATATTAAGTTTCGGATAGACAGCAACTTCCGAGTCCTGTAGATACGGAACGTCTAGTTTCAGACAGTCAGGCCCCCGCGGGTTCTTGTTAACCTTGAGCAATTACTTCTTTTTCCTTTTCAAGAAAAGTTATCTTCAAAGAATTCAGCATTCTTTGACACCAAGAGACGATAAGCACTACTATTATTTGCAGATCCAATGGATATGCAATCTACAGTCTTAGGTCCAACTTGGCATGTTTCGGTATTTCAACTTTTACCAAGCTACCCCACATCACAACATTTGTATGTGAGATCATTTCTATGTTTCACACGGAGAGTTATCCTTATCCTTTTGAGTATTTCTGTTGAGAATCGCATTAGCGGTAAGGATCCCCTTGCCCCACATATTTAGGCGTACGGCTTTGCGCTTGGCTAACACCGTTGGACTGAGGTGAGTAATGAGCAGTCGTTTAATGAACGATGCTTCACATTCTCCCCCTCTATCACTACGAAATCCTCAATCTGTAGGCTTAGTTGATTTTCAACTTCTGCTTTGTAGCGCTTATCCGCTTCAACAACTTCATCTTTGCTTTTTGACAAACAAATGATACAATAGGTTGTACCATCATCAATGAAGGTCACAACGTACTTGTCTCCCCCCTCTATTTTGTATAAACTTCAAATCACCCAATGGTTCCCTACAGAAATCATCATTCCCTACAGTATGGTTGGGTTACCACCGTAATGGTTCGTATTGTTTGGGTTTTAAGCTCATTCCCCTAGACAGGCAGAACACTTGATCTCCGGGTAGTCCCTTAGTTAGTAAAAAATGAAGTGACACCCGTGATGATCAACTGCCATACGGTCTTATGTCTCCGACAGATCCTGACAGATATGCCCAGACGCCGTCATCCGTGTCCTTTCTGAAGCCGTCCGGCTAGCCACAATGTATAACTGCTGAAGGCACGGGTTTCTCCCAATAAGGGACGTCCTCTAAGGAGTCGTGAAGTTACTCAACTTCTTTCATTCTTTGTATAAAGCGATAAACTCCAATTCCATCATGAATCGGCCGATGCAAGTTTGCTTAGAGGTTTTTCCAAGACCCACCATACACATTTACTTGTGAATTGAGAGGAACCAACCAGTGTTTGAAAAGAAGACAAGGAAATGGAATAGTATTGCTAAGCACCAGCTTATGTTTTGAAAGGTTTCCTGTCTAGCTTAGCTGATAAGTAGGAATAAGAGTTATTTCTTTGATGAGTAGCCACTTGTGTTATAATCGAGTTAAAGTTTTGTAACGTTAAAAAAAAAGATTTGTTAGAATCTAATTGATATAAAAGTTCATTCTTTTAAATGAGAGAAAATGAAAAGATACAAAAGCTGTCATCACCATTCATTGAAGACGATAATTTTGGTACTTTATATAAATATGTGTTATATTTTCTAACATGTCTTAAACTGTGTCAATCCTAACACCCTAATACAAAATGGATGGGAGGGAGTAAAATTTAATGTAGCTGAGGTTTAAATTCACTCTTCAACAATTAGGATAGCAGTGACAGCTAATTAAACTGTTTGACTTGACTTGGAATTAGCCAAATTGTTAAGAGTGTTAAACAAACATGTATAGCTGTTGGGATATTTTTCCTTGTATTTAATAGTACTCGATATAATCAGTCAACTGGTTCAAATCAGTATGTAGCTTATTGAATTAGATTTGACTAATTAATGCAATCACATGGACAAGTATGTGCTTAATTTAATATGTACCTTCTTTTTTGTTCAAAAAGTCATATATTATATACTAAATTGCGTCATTACAAAATGTAGTGCCATGATACTAATGATTGTTAAATCAGTTTTTCTATTTTTGATTGATACTATAACTTTAAATTTTTAATTATATTGTAATTTAGAATGAAATATTCTTGATGTTATATTAAATTGTCCTTTATGTTACCCTTCGGGGGGAAAATCGGTTTACTAGAGTTGTACTTTAAGTAATCAACTAGTCCTTTCTTAAATTAGATAGGGTGACAAATGAGATCTCATAGCACAATTGAGTTTTCCTTCTCTTTTTTTTCATTGGATTTTAAGTCATTTTCCATACAATAAAAAGAGAATATTGATCTTTTTATTTCTTGTCGTGTTTGGTATCAGTGTTGGGCTCTAACTATTCAAATTTATGCCGCATAAAGTTCATTAAGGGGGAAGCACTCCCAATCACGATTTTCCATACTTATAGCTCAAGTTCAAGACTTCTTATTAAGGTAAAGTAATTCTATTACTGTTTTTCGGTAATAAATTTTTTAGCAAAACTACAGTTAGAAATTTGTATATAAAGGTTTAAAGACAAATAGGTCGTATCCGATCCGGAGACCCTCTTTAACGAGTCCGGAATGGAGAATTAGATTGCGGGTGTGTGAGAACAATGTGCAAGTGAAATACAATAATAAGCAAGTAAAATGAATCAACAAGTTAGATCTAGAAATAAGTTATGAACTGAGAATGGTGTATTAACTTGAGAAAGATCTTGATTACAAGTGTGATCTTAGAGAGAATACAATGTGTTTTTCTTCTCTTCTAAGTCTTGCATATATAGGACATAACATGAACTATTGTGACCCTAGAAAGTTATGACGATGTGAGCCTAATGACATCATTGTGTCCACGCGCGCCACAGCACTCTGATCTAGGAAGGCTGATGTGATGGAGTTATTGGGAGTGGAGGACAGCTGTGAAGATGCGTTGGGCTTTCCGAAATCATAAAACATTTTGTATACGCTTAGCGTCTCCAGATGTATTTCTACTATAGCTGGCCAGTGGGCCGGGCTCGGGTCTGGCGGGCCGGGTTTGGCGGGGTCGGGGTCGGGTTTGGCGGGACTTGCTCCAGTCCCGTCCCGATCCCGATCCCGTCGGAATCGGGTCGGGTCGGGTCGGGATCGGGGCGGGTTCCAGTGGGTTTTCCTTTTTCTTTTTTTTTTAATAACATATGTATAAAAAATAACTCAATAAACAAGACAAGATAGTGTAATAAAAACATCCCAAGGCTGTTTTTGTGCCTCTTATATTATTTAATAGACATGCTTTTTTTGTAATACAAATACAATTGTCTAAATTGCAACTTTGTGGTGTTGTCCAAAAGTTGCAAATTACATAATAAAATTGCAATTAAAAAAATTACATTCTCAAAAAAACATTTCTAATTGCTTGATAATTTCCTGTGGTTCTTCTGTTAGAATTGGTATTTGTTGGTCAATTTGATCCATGTCGCTTCCACTATCTTCGGATAAGATTTCATTATAGTTTTCGTCTTCTTCTTCGTTGATCTCCGGTTAACCGCACCTTCTCCGCTCCGCTCGTATCCAATCTCTGAATAATACTGCAATTTCCAAACTGTCTCCGGCTAATGAGTGTATGTGGTCTCCTATTTGATATCTGCCGGCAGAAAAAGCGCTTTCAGACGCAGTTGATGACGCTTGAATGTTCAAAACATCACGGGCCATCATTGAAAGTGTCGGAAAGGTCTTCTCATTCCCCCTCCAGTATTTCAGCAAGTCTTCATGTCCATCTTCACTGATAACTTCTTGGTACGGTACAGAACTCTGCAAAACAAAATATCCAACTCGTTAATTTGGTTAGTAGCGGTACGGCCGCACATTCTATTTCTGAGGCTTTCAATACTAGCCGCAGAAACAGCATGTCTTTTGTGAGGTTGTGTTGAAGATGAAGAAGATGGTGTGGAAGCCGGTAAGTTACTAGCATTTTCTTGTTGGTAAAACCTATGTATTTTTTTTGCATTGGTCTTCTACGCTAGACAACACTTCTTCTTTAGTTTGTTCAATAGGTGGTGGGTGATTTAGATTTTTTGGACTTGGAGGTGGTAGTACTTCTATACAATCGTAAATAGTTTCAATAAGTGATTTAGTACCGTCTATTTTAATAGTCGGATTTAATACAGCACCAATAATATAAATAGTGGGAATAGGAATAAAATATTTTTTTATTTTGATAAACATTTTTTAATAGCTGCCATATAAGCTAGTTTTTCCATATATTCACTAAGTAATAAAAATATTAGAGTTATATAAAACAACATAGTTGAAATAGTAGGATAATATATACTGGAAAAATCTTTTGTTGCTTGAAAAAATTTCTCTAAAAATACAATAAGTTCGGAAATTTTTACCCAATCACTATCTACAATAATATCAGTTGGATTTTGATTATGAGAGTTAAAAAATAAAGTTATAGGTTTTCTATAGTCATAAGCAACAAGTAGTTGCTCGTATAAAGAATTCCACTTAGTGGATACTTCTTCTAGAATTTTCTATAAGGTAGTCCACAATCGTGACAAGTTTTTTTATATTCTTTTCTTCGTTGTACTCTATTACTTTTTAAAATAAAGTTTATAGCAAATTGTATTTTACTAAGAATGTCTTCAAAAAGTGATAGACCATCCTTTACAATTAAGTTATATATATGGCACGCGCATTTTATATGAAAATGATCTGGAAAAGATGGAGTTAAACTATTTTTAAAAACTGTAATAGCGTAATTGTTAGAAGAAGCGTTATCTAATGTAATAGTCATAATTTTATCGGTTATTCCATAATAATGGCACACTTGATAAATATTTTCTGCAATAAAAGTACTAGTGTGCCTATCATCTATATATCTATACGCTAAGATACGTTTTTGCATAGACCATTTATAATCTATCCAATGACAAGTTACCGTTAAATAATCATGGTTGTTAGTACTACGACCTATATCAGACGTGATAGATACTTTGTCATTAAAATGATATAATGAATAACGTAAATATTGTTGATATTCATGTGCGAATTTAAATACATCTCTCTTAACAGTTGATCTAGGAAAATCGTTAAAAGCATGATTATATATATCTCTAATGTAATGAATAAAACCGGGAGATGAAGGAAATGAAAAAGGCAAACCCTCCACAACAACTAATTTTGATATTGCTTCCCTATCTCTATGTTTATTGTATTTAGGGCCTACAATTCCCCCCGTCGTGGGGTTAATTTGACCCTGTACTTGATCCAGGACAATATGTGAACCTTGTTCCGATGGAGTGGACATTTGCACACCCGGTTTTGAAGCCTGATATTGGGCATACCTAGCTGGATGAGCACTTACTACGTGTCTAATTAAACCCCCCCGTCCCACCGTTACCTTTTCCAGTTTTAAATTTTACATCTAGCTACTTGATTCTCTACGTCCCTATCAAAAAATATCCATGCATCTGATTTTAATGGTCGTTTTGCTGGACCTCGTCTCATACTAAGAGGAATATGAGGCATTTCAGTTGAAGGTGCACTAGTGGGTGTGTTGTCATCAACATTAGTGGGTGTATCATCTAGATCATCGTCTAAATTAAAGTCTTCTTGAGTTCCAGAAAATAGCTCCTCATCTAAATCTAATGGTATTGTAGGAAAATGTTGAGTATCAACAAAATCATCCTGTGTAGGAAAAGGATGACTAGAAGAAGTACCCTTGCCCTGGTTGCCCCTACTAGAAGAAGCACCCTTACCCTTACCCTTAAACATACCTCTTAATCCCTCCATTTTAATTATGATAATAAATAATTAAAGATAATAAAATTAAGTGCGCTAAATAAAATAAATAGACAATAATAATTTAATGAAGGAACGAATGTACCAAACGTCGATGTAACGTCGACGTGTAATCGAGAGGTTGAAAATTGAAACTTTGCTTGATGGAAGATCCTCAAGCTAGTTGCCAACTTCACTCTCAATTCCCAAATGAATAAATAAAATTGAATATTTAGTAAACAATGTAGACTTGTAGAGAGATATATTGAGAGATTAGAGAGATTGTAGGAAGATTTGTGAGAAATATGAAGAGAAAATGAGTTATTTATAGTTGGAAAATTGGGTTAAAGTGTAAATATAATAACTTATGGGTTAAAAATAAATATTAAGGGGGTAGGGGGGTTGGGGGAGAGGGGGAGGCCAAAAATGGTTGTTGCCCAACGGCCAAAATCTAAAATGGTCGTTGGTGCAATGGTTATATTTGCAAAGGGGGGACTTTTGGGCGGGCTCGGGATTAGCGGGCCTGGGGCGGGCTAGGGATGGGTCGGGACGAGACATTATCCCATCCCGGTTCGATTCCCACAACCGAATTTTATTTTTTTATATACTAATCGGGGTCGGGTCGGGTCGGGGTTAAGCCATCCCGGCCCACTGGCCAGCCTTATACCCAATACAAATAGTCCCCAACTTTTTGGGACCCTTAAACTCATGAGATCGGGAAGTGGAAGAGTCTACGCGCCTTTTCAAAAAACCTTTTCAAGGGAACCAAAACATCACATCTTTTCCATCAATCAGAAGTTTCGTCAGACGATTATTGAATGCGCACACTTACTCATTCGATTGCGCCCCTTCTAAGACACCAATTGACATTCGTTGATCAGGCACGCTTCTTCGATTTCCAATAGTAATGATTGTTTTCTTGGCTATATAAACCAGCGGCCTCGATCACTTTTCCTCACTTTCATCTTCAACCTTCTTTTTCTAGCAACTTCAGTTTTTTGCCCTTTCGCTTCCCATCCTCAAAAATGTCTACTTTCTCTTCTTCCGGTACATCCGGTGGTCTGACTCTCGCCAGAATAAGGGCAGAACTAGGTCCACCCCACCGTGGCCGTCATCACCCAGTGTCACCTGGGATGTAGACCTTAGTTCTACGACTTCAAAAATTATCAACGCTAACTTCAATTTTGAGAGGGACTTTCGGGTAAACCCCCGCTATGAATCTATGAAGGAGATGGCCTTACTGATTGACGACTCAGTTATCCTTCAAGTCTGTATCGACTATCGATGGGGCCTGGATGTGGATATTTTTCCTCATCCGTCAAATACTAGTGTTACTCAGCACATCCTGATGATGTCGTTTATTTACACTTATCTTTTTACCATCGGATTTAGCCTCCCTGTCTATCAAGTAATTGAGTCTTTTTGTCATCGCTATAGCGTCTGTCTGGGGCAGTTGGCCTCGAAAATATGGAGAATAGTTTGATGCATGCAACACTTGCCAGATCTCGCCTATCTTCCGTTTAATATGGATCACCTGATCCATCTCTATTTCCCCTGGTGCTCCGCGGGGGAATAATCAATTTAGCTTTCTGGGATTCTAGAGCCCTAATTACAAATATCGAGGAAGATCACGACAGGAATGGTATGATTGGTTTGTGATGATTCCTACCCACCGCCTTCAGGGCACCAATTTTGGTCCTCTCCCTGAGCATTGAAATAGCCCTCATAAGTAATCTTTTTCTCCTTCTTTCTTATGTCTTCTATCCTTTTTCCTGACTACCTTGCCCTTTGTTTCTTCAGCAGCCCCCATTATCCCTAACCCTTTGTCGGATGTATTTGGCTGGGTAATGATCTTACTCCGTGCCTCTCATGGCACCGAGCGAACATAGAGAGTCATTTCCGCTGATAAGTGGAAGGGCAAAAGTCATAGTGAGTCTATTTTCTTTTATTAACTCCTCATATTCATCTATTGCATGTTGATGTGCTACTCTGACTTTCCTTCTCATTTTATTCCATAAAGGCCTCCCCGCTCGAGGGGGATCATCTAGGAAGGTGTCATCTTAGGACGAAGCCCGAGCACGCATCGTTAAGGCCATTATCGAGGCCAAGGAGAATAGGAGGTGAAGGCTTCCGGATGATGTGGGAGCATCTACCTCTGGAATTGGCTCTCGTATGAGAACACGTCATCGCTTCGGCGAGCCTAAGAGAGAGGACAGGCAGACGGTGGTCCTCGTTAAGGACGGTGGAGAAGAAACTGCAATATCGGAGAGTGCGGGGGCCCTCTCGACCGAGACCATCAGAGAGTTGGGAGTCAGTGAAGGACAACCCCGAAGCGTGTGAGGCAGTGATTCAGGCGTAGGCCCTTTAGTTCCTCTCCCTCCCCCTCCCCCTCCCCCCTCCCCCCTCCCCCTCCATTGTTGGTTCCAACCTCAGCCTCGAAGCCTCCTTGGCATACCTTGCAGATATCTTCTTTCAGGTAATTTTGAGTTTTTTTATCATGTCTTTTACCTCCAACTGGAGTGTATAAGATGAGTTTATTCTATCTATCTTTTTCTTTCAGGGGTATGATGTTGTTTCCTCCACCATTGAGCATTTCAAGAACATGCCCTCACCCTCCATTGCAAAGAAGTTGGCGGAGGAGAACCTGCGTCTCCACGATGAGGTTGGCCATCTCCGGGCTGATCATAGGGATCTCCTGGAATGGAGTACCACCCTAGAGGGCAGTTTGGAGGAAGCCAAATAGGCGCTGGCAGCCAGAGATGGGACCTTCCAAATTATGACCCCAAGCTCGCCTATTAATGGGGAAGAGGGTGGTCGGGGTTGCGCTTCATCGAGATGTTGATTGCGCACGGATGTAGGCGCTAGTGGCTTCCTATGCCCGCATTCAAGCCTAGAACCAACGCCTGACACTTCGTCGGGCAGCTGAGCGGCTGAGGGCCATCTTGCTTCGGGACTATGTTGTCCTCCAGACTCGGTTTGAGGTTCTGCAAGGGGTCAATACGGGAGTAATTTATGTCCCCTAGGCCCTCATGGATGCAGAGGTAGATTTGGGGACAGTTGAAGTTGATATAGAATATTTGCGTGAAGAGATTTCCCCCTCCTCCGATGCTTTTGTCGACTCTTCTGGTGGCGAAAGTGCTCCCCTACCCTCTGGCTTAGCTTTGTATGTCTATAGCCTTTGGTCATTTCTTTGAAGGCCTTCTAGGGGTTTTTTCCTTCGATGATGATCAACAACAATGTTGGTAGTCGGTGCTAGTTTTTTCATCCCGTGTGAGTTTGTGGGGGCCTGCGTGCCATGCGGTGGATATTTCCGGGCCCTTGCGCCCTTTGTTGTTTTTTGGATTTGAGCCTTCGTGCTCTGGTTTGCTGGATCCCCGGTGTTCGTATGCCTCTATTAATATCTTTTGTTGAGCGCTTGGAGCTTTTCTTATATAAATGACTATTGTTTTCTTGTCTTTCATTTTACGCTTTGACATACGCTTTGTTTATTGTAATAATTGTGATCACATAATGACCTGCTAGCTTTTTAATTTTCACTTAAATGTCAAGGCATGACCGTTGCGCCTGTCTACCAGAGCTTTGCTAATATTCAAGCATTTGTTGTTTAAGTTAAGGTTTGATGACCGGTGCACGCTTATGTAATTTATGCGTTTTGTGTTTGAGGTCATCTTGCCTTAACCCAATCTGAGAATGTCACATCCGGGAACGCTTGCGCAAAATTTATATTTAAGACATCCAATTTCGAAATAAAGGGGTTGCCTTTATTTTTGGTGTTGATGGGGAAGAAGTCTCAACCCTATGTAAAGGCACAAAAGGTTCCAGAACCTGCACACGCAGAGGCTCTATGGTAGTGTCATGTTGTTTGAAATGGTTTAACGGGGCCGTATGGCTTCTGTGTTTGGTTTTTTCCTGAATATTTTTTCAATATACAACTCAAGTGAAGAATGAGTGAAATCTCATTTATTTTGTTCTTTCAAAGTTATAGGGGATGACTCGTCCTGTAAGTACATGATCCTTTTTTGGGATATTTACAAGATTTAAAAAAGAAAATGACTCAGCAAGTTCAGTGATTGCCGGTAGGCCCAGTTTGAGTTAGCCCATCTTGGAAGAGGTCCCCTTGTGGTTACAGTGCTCTGCCCTCTCTCTTCGGTACTAGAGTGCGAGGTCTCGAGGAATTGAGTTTCGGGAAGCGACACGCTAAGCTTGAAGTGTTTTTTGAGTTATTGCCTCATTAAAAACATTGCCAAAAAAAACCCGATCGGGACAAAACCTCGGCTGAGGAACGAGTGTAACGCATGTTTGTCTCCTTCGGAAAGGGGGCTTCCGATTTTGTAAACAGTCCATGTCAAGGAAAGGGATAATCAACCGAAAATGAATATTCTTGTGAAGGCAAAATATACATGTCTTTCTTTTTTCAAAGGTAGAATCTCTTCAGGTAGCTGACGTTCCAGTTATTTTTTAGTTCTTTTCCAGACTTATCCTCAAGCAATTGCGCTCCTTTCCCCGCATTTCGATGATTCGGTATGGTCCTTCCAAATTTGTTTGTAGCTTACCCGTGTTTGGGTCCTTTGTTGCGAGAGTGACTTTTTGAAGGACGTGGTCCCCGACTTTGAAATACCTCAAATTCTTCTTTCTGTTAATACCTTTCTACTCTTAATTTTTGTGCTCCCAAACGTATGAAAGCAAACTCTCTGTGTCTCTCTAGTATCTCCAGCCCCATTGACATCGCTTCTTTGTTAGATTCCTCAGTAATTTAAGTGTAACGAAAGCTCAGTTCTCCCACTTCTACGGGTATCAGAGCCTCGACTCCGTATACCAGGGAGAAAGGAGTTTCCCCCATGCTTGTCTTGGTTGTAGTTCTGTAATTCACAATACCCCTGGCAGTTCTTCCGACCACTTGCCTTTTGATTTTTTCAACCTCTTCTTGAGGCTCTAGACGATAGTTTTGTTGGTTGACTTTGCTTTCCCATTTGCACATGGGTGATACGACGACGAGGTGACCCTTTTGATGTTTAATCCCTTTAGAAACTCAGTGACCTTCTTTCCCACGAACTGTAGGCTATTATCACAAGCGATCTCTTTCGATATTCCAACCCGGCAAATTATATAATCTCATATGAAGTCAATGACTTGTTTTTTGTGAATCTTTTGATATGTTTTAGCTTCCATCCATTTCGAGAAATAATCAGTTAAGATTAGCAGGAAACTTACGTCCCCCGTAGCTCCCAGCAATGGGTCCACGAAATCCATTCCCCACCTCATAAAAGGCCATGGAACCACTACCGAGTGGAGGGGTTCAGCGGTTGATGTATTATCGGAGAATGTTGCTGACATTTCTCGCATTTCCAGACATCACCATTTGCGTCTTCTTCCATCTGAGTCCAGTAATAACCTTCTCTCATTATCTTCTTCACCAACGAATCATATCTGACATGATTTTTGTGATTTCCCTTATGTATCTCCCGCATCACGTACTCGGCCTATGTTGGCCCTAAGCATTTGGCCAAGGGTCTGAGGTAGGATATTTTGTACAGCTCTCACTCATGCATGCAATACAAGGCTACTTTTGTTCTCAACGCCCGAGCTTCCTTACTATCTTTTGGGAGAGTCCATGTCTGTATATAATTGACAATATCATTCTGCCAGTCCCAAGTGAAATGGGTAGAATTTACTTCATGCAAGCCAGAGTCCAGGACAGAGGATAGGAGTTGCACTATGGATTTCGACTCTCCCTTAGTTGCTCCGAATGACGAGCCTAGGTTGGCCAAGGTGTCAGCTTCGAAGTTCATTTCTCACGGGATTTGCTCCACTTTTCATTTTCGAAATCGAGCCAATATAGTGGCAGCCTTTCTTAAGTATTCCTGCATCCAGTTGTCTTTGACTTCGTACTTAACTAATATCTGATTAACAATCAGCTGCGAGTTGATTTTCAGCTTAATATTTTTGGCTCTGAGTCCTCGAGCTAATTCCAAACCTGCAATTGTGGCCTTATACTCGGCCTCATTGTTAGTCAGAGAAACATATTTAATGGCTTGCCTGATTGTGTCCCCCGAGGGGGCGACAAGGACAATCCCCAGCCCGGTGTCTTTCATGCTTGTGGCCCCGTTCGTATACAGGACCTATTCCCCGGATGCTACATCGGTTTCCCGAACTTCTTTCGTATGAGCACAAGGCATCATGCCCGGACTATAATCAGCCATGAAGTCGGCTAATTAAGGCATGAGACTTAATAACGGTCCGGGGTCGATAGGTGATATCGTACCCACAGATTTCAATTGACCAACTTGTCAGCCAGCCCGAGAGTTATGGGCTTGTGCAATATATTTGTTAGAGAGAAAGTGGTGACCACACATAAAGGATGACATTTAAAATACGACATCAGTTTACGAGACACAACTACCAGGGCCAAAGCCAGCTTTTCAAGGTGAGTGTATCGGGCTTCGACCTCTGTCAGGGCCTTGCTGGTATAATAAATAGGAGATTGCGTACCTTTTCCTCCCGAGCGAGCACAACACTTACAGTTGGTTTCGGACACAGCGAGGTAAATCAACAGTAGTTCCCCATCATCCAATTTTGCAATAAAGGGAGGCTTTGTCAAGTACTTCAAATCTTTTAGTGCTTGCTGGCATTACGGGGTCCACTGGAAGTCTTTCTTTTTCTTCAACAGGCTGAAGAATTTTTGGCATCGCTTGGATGACCTGAATATAAACCTTCCCAAGTCATTATTCTCCCGGTCAATCAATGCACCTCACGCGCACTGTTGAGTACCTCTTGTATTTGCTCTATTGCCCGAATATGATCCGGGCTGGTTTTAATCCCCTTGTTGGAAACCACAAAGCCCGAGAATTTTCCCGAGCCTACTCCGAAAGCGCACCTTTCAGGATTCAGCTTAAGATTGTATTTTCAGAGGATCTCGAATACTTCCTTCAAATGTCTAACGTGTTCCTCCGTTTCCAGGGACTTAACGATTATGTCATCTAAGTAAATATCCACACTCTGACCCAGCTTATGGTGAAACATCCGCTGGCTCAGTTAGTGGAAAGTGGTCCCTGCATTTTTCAAGCCGAATGGCATGACAGTATAACAATAAGTCTCGTTCTCTTTAATGAATGAAGTATTTTCCTGATCCGACGGGTCCAGTCATTTCTGTTCAAACCCCGTGGATACATCCAGGAAACTAAGCATTTCATGCCTAGTCATTTCGTCGACAACACAATCTAGGTTAGGCATAGGGTATGAGCTCCTCAGACAGACTTTGTTTAAGTCCTTTAGATCTAAAAAATTTGAAAGGTTTCAGGTTTCTTAGAAAGTACCACCACGTTTGCTAGCCAGTCTGGATACTTTACCTCTCAGACCGCTCCTAACTTGATAAGTTGGGCTACTTCTTCTTTGATATGTTGGCTTCGCTCTACCAACACCGGATGTCTTTTTTGCTTAATGGGTTGACAGTCCAGGTCCATGTTTAACTTGTGAATGGCCAACTCCGGGGGCACACCTAAAATGTCCAATATCGACCAAGTGAAACTACTAATAATGTCATTCAAATATGCAATCAAATTTTTCCTGAGCCCGAGTTTAGGCCCGAGCCCAGTTATACATATTCCCCAAGCCTGTTTGGTTAACAAGGGATAAGCTCGAGATTTTCTGCTGTGAATCTTCCCGCATCCGATTCTTCTAGTGCCACGAAGCCCCGAGGTATCTTATTTTCCTCATCCTTCGAGCGAAGGGCTCTCACTAGTTTCTGCCTCTAAATGACTTTATGGTTGCCCCCGGAATCAGGCTTCTATGAATTCTAGCTGTCATTTCTGACCGAGTCCTCTTACCCAGCGACTAGAATGATTTCTGTTGGGTCAGTTTCAACGTCTCCCTATACTACCGCCACTCCCCAGGGCATCGGGAATTTCATCACTTAATAGAAGGTAGATGGGACTACCTTCATGGCTTGCAACCATGGCATCCCAATTACAAAATTATAAGGCATTCCCCCATTAAGGACATCAAAAAAAGATTTCATCGACACCTCTTCAACGTGTGCTTTTAGCTCGATCTGCCCATGGGTTGTTTTGCTAAACAGGTTAAAACCAGTCAATACTTTCACTAGTAGAGTCATTTGCCATGTTAATTGCATTTTCTTAATCACGTGGAGTTGCATAACATTTACGGCGCTACCTGGGTCAACAAGTGCACGCTTAATGTTAAAATGAAATATTTTGATAGAAATTACCAGAGCATTGACGTTCGGGCTCTTGATGCTTGATTTTTCCACTTTGCTGAAAACGATAGGGTTTTTAGGCTCATCCCTCATCCTTTTTCAAAATGAGGACGACATCTCGTGTTGTTGCTTCTGAGATACTGTTCCCACCATCACTCATTCGGTGATCATGTTGATCTCTCCCTGCTTAGTCGGGCATTCCCGCGAAGTCCCAGTCCCCTTTTCCCTATCGTACATAGACCGGCTACTAAAGAACTCATTCAGATTCCCCCTCCTCAATAGGGTTGTTACTTCGTACCTTAAGTGCTTGTAATCTTCCGTTGAATGACTCAGGATCCCATGGAACTCTCACCAAAGCTCAATGTCCATGCCCTGCTTATTTGGGTTGGACCGAACTGCTACTAGGAACTGGGCTTCTTTCATATTCTTCATAGCCATGACCAAATCCACAACCTCTGCATTAAAGTTGTAGGAGGCCATGCTCGGCGGCCTGAGTCATTTACGGACTTCCTTTGCGGAACTTTCTTTCTCTTCTGGACTGACCTTTATCATACATTGGCTTATTCAATCGACCTTCATGCCTAGGGGATGGTCGAGTTGAATAAGGTTTGTACCATCCTCTCGGGTCCTTTTGCCTGTATGGGGGGACGTTGCAAGATCTCCCATGTTGCCCTCCTCCGATTTTGACCCCATGATCAACCTTTATCCTCATTTTGGCAGTGTACCTGTTGTTTACTTCATTCCATGACTTAGCTGGGAACTCCTTCAAGCTTTCTTTTAATTTTCTTGAAGCATCCGAACTATTGGCATTCAAGCGATCAGTGAACGCTGCGGCAGCCCAATCTTCGGAGATCGCAAGCAGCAGTATCCTGTCCCGCTGGAAGTGCTCCATAAAATTGTGGAGTAACTCATCCTTCCTTTGCTTTACGGTGAAGATATTCTCCTTGTGGTTCTCGACACTTCGGGCCTCAACATGGGCCTTAACGAATGCATCTGCAAGAGCAACAAAAGAATTAATCGAATTTTCAGGTAAGAAAGTGTTCCCTTTGTGGGATTTTGGCTGAATTTTTTTAGCATGAGGGATTCAATTTAGTGCTACTGCAGGTCATGCTCGATGATCGCGGATTCAAAAGTCACGATGTATTCATCCGGGTCGATTTTGTTATCGTACTTGGGTATGTCGAGCATCCTGAACTTCTTCAGGATGAGCTCCGGAGCCTCTTCTTCCTTGTGGGGTATCTTTCCGTACTTTCTCGCCCCTACCCCCTTTATCCCTGGGGGGTCCCTGTATCCGGCTCATCCACTCATAGAGCTCTTTCTAGCGTTGCGAATCTCGCTAGGTGTGTCTCTGGCAGTGTCGGCTTTGCTCCTGCATTTGCTACGGATGCATCAGGTGCTCATGTGACTTTCGTGTCATCTACCGGGTGATTATTTGGTATTGCCCCAGACAAGGAGTTCAAAAACATTTCCATGCATTCCATTATGGCTTTGTTCGCTGCCAAGGTCGTGGCTAGCGCGACTTCCGAGGGCATGCGGGTGTCTTTTTCTTTTCTTGGGGTACCGCTCCTTGGGTCGCGCCTCACGACTCTCCGTTGAATGGATGTCTTCATCTATAAATTCATTTGCTTTCGGGAGGGCTGTTGTTTCCTCTGATTTCGTCCGTGATGTTTCAGATTGATCTGCTAGGTCATGATGCTTGGTGGGCACAACTTTCTCTCCAATTTCCTTCGATCCATGAGCCATGCTTTCTTCACGTGACATGTTCCAAGTGTAGATCTTTTTGTTTAGGGTTTTTTCAAGAAGATCATATGTAGATCGAGACAACTCCACAATTGTCTATCCGCACAGACGGCGTCCATCTGTTTTCTGATAAAAATAATTTTAACCAAAAATATAGTTAGAGATTTGTATATAAGGATTTAAAGACAAGTAGGTCGTATCCGATTGGGAGACCCTCTTTAATGAGTCCGGAATGGCGGATTAGATTACGGGTGTGTGAGAACAATGTGCAAGTGAAATACAATAATAAACAAGTAAAATGAGTCAACAAGTTAGATCTAGAAATAAGTTATGAATAAAGCAAGAGCCGAAGCTGAGAATGGTGTATTAGCTTGAGAGAGATCTTGGTTACAAGTGTGAGCTTAAAGAGAATACAATGTGTTTTTCTTCTCTTTTAAGTCTTGCATATATAGGACCAAACTTGGACTATTATGACCCCATAAAATTGTGACGACGTGAGCCTAATGAAGTCATTGTTCCCACCCGCGCCGCGACACTCTGATCTAGGAAGACTGATGTGACGGGAGTTGTTGGGAGTGGAGGACAGCTATGAAGATCCGTTGGGGTTTCAGGAACCATGAAACTTCTTGTATATGCTTAACGTCTCCGGATGCATTTCTACCCAATATAATTACGCGTAAGATATTAAAAAAATAATAATAAAGAAAGAAAAAGTGTGACACAATTGACCTTGACAATTAGTTTTATTTTAATTTATTTTCTGAATCCGAAAGCAGAAAAATATTAAGCTTAATCTAAACCTGTTGTACATCACACAGCTTTTACTGTAGCCTATGTGGAAGATAATGGATCACTTAAAAATGAGGGGGAAAAGTTCAAATTATATATTACTCCATCTTTTCTTCTAGTCAAAGTTGACTGCAATAAAGACGTCCCAAGGTCTGATCAATCCAATTTGACCAAAAAGAGAAACCCAACCTATGCTTCCCAAGCCTGTGATGCTGCCAAAAAATTCAAAGCAAGGATAAATATTAGAAGAAAATAACTAATTGAACAAAAATTTATAGTAATTGAATTTAAATTCCATAAGTTGATTATGTAATGAGTACTTTTACGTTATAAAAGTAGATAAGTTTAAATAGATATTTCATAAAATTAATCAAGGTACGCACAAGTTAGCTCATATAACACGAATTAGATCATTTTAAAATAATTAAATAGATAATTTTCTACGGTAATTGTAATAATAACTTTGAAAATAAGAAAACTAACCTATACAATAGGTTAAACTGCACTAATAAAGTAAAAATAATTAAAATTGCACTAATAGAGTAAAAATAAGTTACATTTTTCAGTGTATATAAGTTAATTAAATCCATAGTAATTACTTGTAGTGAAATTGTAAGTATCCCTCCATTCTTAACGAAAGGTCTCATATTCAAGCATTGGTAATGAAGTCGTCTTTGGTAGGAAGAACTTTATAATTTCCTTCCGGACACAAATTCAAATTAGTCAGGTTCAAGTAGATACCAAAAATCGAGTGGAAAGCCCAAACTAATCCATAGTAATTTCATGCACAAAGAGTGCAAATAGTTAAGTACAATTAATTTACTAACCTTCTTGAGAAAGAGTCCATTTATCATCCAACCCAACATGCCATGCAAAGTAACCAAGAAATCCATTCTTCTTAGCATAAGCGACCTTAGTGAATATAGTATATGACTATATTCTGTTAGGAGTTTTGTCTCTATTGTACTTTATAAAGCAGTACGGGAAGTATATAACTTTTACAAGTATTCGAAAGGATAAACAAAGGTTCAATAATTCAGCTAGAAATCTGAAAATTACAATAGAACCACAAAACTGAAATTACAATTTTGTTGAAGACGAAAAAATGGAAATTGTTTTTGCTGAGTCGAGTGTGGCACTCTGTCCTTAAGACAATATTGCCCCGTATGTATCCTTTATACGTCCTGGACAATTTGTCTCCCAATATAAAACAGCAATGGAACACTTGAGTAAAGGAAACTCAAATGCTACCGTGAAGAATATTGAGTAACGAAATGATGCTTGGAAGTTGTAGGAAGAAACTGTTTTGGTTGTGTATTTTCATGTGTTGTATGAACTGTTATTCGTGTATCATATATGTTGCTCAACAATGGTGTAAGGGGGTGTTTATATAGGTGAGAGAGGGGACTGAAAAACTGCCTCCATAATAGCCAAATAATGGCCATTATGGAGGTAGTAAAGTCACCAACATAAATGGTGAAAGACCAACGGATTTGGCCATTATAGGAGGAGTAATTCACCAAAATAAATGGCCGAATTGAGTGCTTGGCGTTTCGTTCGACCGTCGAAATTCTGATTTTCTGAAAACTTCAGGGACCAAACTGTGCATCTGAAAGAATTCTGGTCCAAACTGTACTTCTGGCAAAGTTCTCTGGTCCAAAAAGATAATATCAGAAGGCCCGTGGCCCGGAACCGGACTTGACGGGACGGGCGGGCGGCGGCGCGCGTGTGGTCTTTCCTTGAACCGAAGCACATCTAGGTCCTCCCTCCTTTAAACACATGGGATACCCCTTGGGGTCCCAAACCCCAAACCAATTTCGAGTCTTATATACACAACAATTCTTTCTTCCTCTACCGATGAGGGAGAATTGAACACAATACCACACTTTCCATGCTTCAAACACCTTACTTCGTGGACCAATATCTCTTTCATTTCTCAATGAAATTTGACGATTCTTGGCCCTACGGTTATCTACGTACTTAGTAGATCATGCATGTGTGAAGAACCGGATTCTCCAACATACATAACACTAGTGTTTAAGCCGTTAAAGTTGGTCGGTCGCAACTCCCGCCAAAGGCTAATTTCCAACATATTCATCAAAATTCATCCATGTTGTGCCCAACCAACAATAATTCCCAACAATGTCAGCATCAAATGTTATTGGTGCCCTAACACAAAACTCATTTATTTTTTTATACCCCATTGATCCATCACCACCACCAATAGGTCCCTTGATGGTGCATTAAGATCATGATTCTCCCTATTCAACAATCTCCATGCATACCCAAAAAATGGCAACCCTAAAACTATCTTCTTAGATGGCATTCCAGATTTAATCCAATCTTTAATTCCAGCACTTCCACTAATATTTTTTCCAGAATCTTGATCTAATAACGCAGCATGAGGGCGTGTTACACGAGATAAATTGGGAGAAATGAAGTTATAAGCCATTAGATTTATCCAATCTAGGCTTCTTGCTAATGACTTTGAAGGGTAATTCAAAGTACCATCAGTTTTTGGCTTGTAATAAACTCCAGCACTTAGTAACAATATTGGTTTACCTGATTTTTTAGACTCCAAGATTATCGCGGCTCACCATTCTTTTACAAGAATTTCCAAGTTGGTCATGTCTGAATTTGATTTAGGGTAAGTCCAATAAAGATCTAAGCCATGAAAATTAAAAGATCTAGCTAAAGATATCGAAGAATCGATGAAATGTTTTCGTGTAATTGGATTGCTAGCCATGGTAGAAAGAGTGGTAGAATTAGTGTCCTTAATGGACAAGAGGGTTTTAATTGAAGGGATTTTTGTTGAACATTTTTTGTGAAAATGGAAAATGGTGATATATTTGAAGGGGAAACTTTGAGATTAATATTAGCAAATGCACAAAAAAGATGAGTGAAATATTTGGATTCTATTTCTGAAGATGACAAGTTGAAGTTAGAAAGCCAATAGGCTGATCTAACTACTTGTTCTTGACACAGAGCATAATGTTGAAGGATTAGAAGGGGAACAAGAAATAAAAAAAGATTTTTTAAAGACATTTTTAGCATAAAATAAAATATTCAACTTAAATTGGTTTGAGAAATTAGAGTTTAGTGATTGATTATTTATAGAGGTGATGAGCATAAGGTTGGCAAATTGAAGTAGTACTACTCTTTGGAAAAACAAAAATTCTTCTGTTTCGGCTGGTATTATCCAAACCAAGATAATGTCGTCTAACACAAGTGACAATACAAGTGACAACCTTATGCTCATCATGTCGTCTAACACAAGTGACAACACTTCGATAAAACAGAAAATCTTGAAGAGTAAAATGCAGCGAAAAAATAAAGAACACAAGGGTTTATAATTTCATAAGTTGTATGTTGATATAACTTATGATGGTCAATGACCAGAAGTATTGTATATATATATTATATATACAAAATTACAAATTCCTTTATTTACAATTTTACAATATAAAATGGAAAGAAATTAAAAGTTGAAGTCGCAGATGACTTCTGCCTGAAAAATCTAACTACGTAGACATAGACAACCTCTCATTACAATCGCTCCATACAAAACTAATTTAGAATCTAAATAGCAATTGTAATGTTTGACAGAATGTTATCGACACACTCAGGCAACACTTGTGATCCAGATTTCTGGGTTGAAATTCCGAGAGCTCTCTTTGTATTTTTGCAGTGTAATTCTGGATATCGATTCACCCTTGTAGCTTCTCTATTTATAGTAGATAGTCTTCCTTGAAAGGCTCATCGATCTGTTGAGGAGGTTGAAGGAAAGGTGGGCAGCTGGTGTGTTTGTTGGAGAAAATCATAGAGTCGAAATCTCAACAACTTTGACTTGTTCTTCACTCGACTTCTTCCCCAAGTTTTGACTCTTTCTTCCACATTTTACACAGCTCCTAATTTACACACCTAAGTCATTTTTACCACTCAATAACATTATTACTGCTTATCGTGAAGTAAGGCAAAACTGTTATAAAAAAATATTGGTATGAATGTTGTGACATTTGTCCCAACATTTTATGCATTCAAATCAGTACTTCAGAAGATATGTTGGGTCAAATGTCACAACATCAAACCCAACATTAACAATCTCCCCATGTTTGCCTTGTTTCACAAAATATATTTCAACGGGTACAAATGACTTAGTGTTTTGTCACGGACACTATCCAATACCTGTGACTATTGACACTCTCCCCCTTAACCTATGATGGCATACAAGCAAACATGTATAAACCACTCTATAGAATTAAAATGGCATACAAGCAAACATGTATACACCACTCTTATAGGATTAGAAGAAATGATATCAGCATATATGTCATCCACACAATCAAGAAAAACATTGTTAGAATAGAGCATTGTCAAGATAACCATCCACATCACCTAATAGCCAAAACAAAAAAATCCATAAAAATTCATCAATAGCAGCAGCTTCTCACATGCTCATTATGCAACAGTAGCAACTTCCAACAACTTTCTACTTCTGCATAACAACTTCAGCTTGCTTCTCACTCTGCCTAGCATCTTCAGCTTCAGCTTTCAACCCTCTGCATAGCAGCTTCAGCTTCGGCCTTCAACCTCAGCCTCTTCAGCAAGACTTTCCTTCCAACAGCTTTTTCTCTCTGCATAGCAACATCCACAGCTTCTTCGGCAGCAGCAGCTTCTTCGACAGCAACAGCAGCTTCTCCACTCGTGGTCTCTGGCTTGAACCAGGGCATCTCTGCCAGTATCAACCTTAGCAATTTGTAGGTTGATTTTTACAATTTTCTCCACAAGCCAGTTTGTAGACAATATATTTTCCCTTTCTGCTTCCTTTTTCCAAGGTATGCCAATGACTCTCTCTTTGCTCTTCAGAATTATTTTGTTGACAGTGTAAAGTTCAGGAGCTTTCCCCAAAGTGTCTCCTCTCATAGGCTCAAAGCCTTGGATAGTTAATATTTTGTAGATCAGAGAGGGAAAATGAAGGATGGAAATTGACTCTTTTTCTGCCAGGTTGGCAATTTGATAGAAGATCATTTTCCCTAAATCAACTTTGAATCCTTTCCCAATTTTAAACAGCAGTGAGGCTTGTTCAGTTGTCACAACTGACTCATTTAAAGAGGGAGGCCAATTGTGAATAGCAATTTTGTGGATGGTGGAAAATAAGGCAGTGAGTTTTGATGTTGGGCATCTAGGGATCCATTTCTTCAGTATACCTCCAGAGAGATATTTAATCATTGTATCCATGTTTGCTGTTACTCTTTCTGTTCCTCTCACTTGCTCTTCAGTATTAAGACCCATACATTGATTGATGATTGAAGGTGTAATTTGATAAATTTTGTTATAGAGATATACCTTCCCAAATTTCTTTGAGGAGGTATCCTCTATAGCAGAGTTTAAATTGGCATAAAACAACCTTATAATCTCATCAACATATGGTCATTTTCCAGTAACAGAGCCAAAAAATTATTTGTCTTCCAGAAATTTCACCTGACCATATTCAGAGCAGGAGGCAATATCTAACTCTCTTTCAGACCTAATTACTCTATTCCTATAATAGTCTCATTTATCATGTTTAGATTTAGAGTAAAATTTATCGGAGAAAGCAGATACCTCATTGTCTGAACCATACAAGTCTAGGCTGATGGATTCGGTACTGTTGGAGGAAGTTGGGGTGTGTGCCTCTTCAGATATTGGTTGGAATGTTGCCTGAGATGTTGTGGCATATGTGTCAACATCAAGGGTAGCACTTGACCTTGTAGCCCTGGGAACTCATTTTGGAAAGAATTGTTTTAAGGGAGTTTCATCTGGGATTTCCTTTTCCAGAGGCACATTTTGTGGTTCAGAAGCTGAAGGTTCTTCATCAGTTGAGAAAATGGAATTCGTTCTTTCACTATCACTGCTCGAGTAGACGGGTTTAAAGGGTTCACATTTTTTTCTTTTGCTACTCGAATCTTCTCGGATATTTTTCTCGAACATTCTACTCGATCGGCGAGTAGGGAAGGCAGATAATCTGGGGGATTTGAAAAAGAGTACTGGCTCGGTTGCATAGGTGTGTTCAATGGAGGACTAGTGCTCATTGGATTGTTGGATGATATGTTGGCTGACATGGGTTCTGACGCAGGGAAAGTTTCCATTGGTGAGAATTGTGGAGAGGGTTTTGAGGAATTATGGTTTGTGATTGAAGAAGAAGATTGGAATGGTGAATATCCATCGGGTAGGTAGGGTAATACCCGATGAGTGATGTGATTTTCCCCCCTTTTATTTTTATTTTTAATAGGAAAAATCGTATATGAAAAAAATGCAAATGAGAGGATTTTATATACATGGCAAATCTTTCAAAGCAACAAAAATCATTAGTTTTAGGAGTTTGAGATTTATCTAATAACTTACACCTAAAATTTTGAGATAAAATGATGAGCATCACGGTATGAATTTAATCTTATTATTTTAAATTTTGAAAATCCTATAAAAACAAGGCATAAACATAGGGAGAAAAATCTAATTTTTCTGGAATCAGTTAAGAACAACATCCCAACAAATATCATAATCTGAAAATGTCAACAGCAATGTTGGCAACATTTTAGACGACACAAGTATTTTGATCCCTCAAGAATTTTTTGTATTGGCAAAAAATCACGACACGTTTTATACGTATTTTATGAGTTTGATCACTGGACCAATGTAATATTTTCCCATTGTCTCCTTGGTCTAATCATAAAACACATACAAAAAGGTTTCTCATGTCAAAAGTGAGAATACTTAATTTAGTATTTTCAAAAATTCTTTTGAAGCACTCGATACTCCTATAGAATAGGAACGGTATCTTTTCAAAGGTTTTTCCCATTTTGCACAGTTGCCAATCATTTGTTAAGGTTTTGCCTTATTTTGATACATCGCAGAGAACGGTATCACATTAATAACTTATTCTTATTGAAGGATTGTGCTTGTGTGACCAAAGGTTATGCACTGTACAGCAACAATAATTATTTTTTTTAAATATTCCATAGGTAAATGTCACCTGAAATGTTAGACAGTATTTCAGCTGACATTCACCAAAAATGCCTTTTTAGAGATTACAAAGACCAAGAGATTTTTTAAAACTAGAAAATCTCTCATGGTCCAAATCTTTTGTAAAAATGTCAGATAGTTGATGAAGAGTGTCAACGTGTTCAATTTGAACTAGTTGTTTTTTGACTAAATCTCTTAAAAAGTGATATCTAATATCAATATATTTTGTACGTGAGTGTTGAACTGAATCTTTGGAAATATTTATAGCACTCAAGTTATCACAATACAAAATCAAAATGTTGCTTGAAAATCCATAGTCGTCTAACATGTGTCTTAACCATATTAATTGAGAGCAACAACTTCCAGCTGCTACATATTCAGATTCAGCAGTTGAAAGTGAGACACAGTTTTGTTTACGACTATACCATGAGACAAGATTATTGCCAAGATAAAAACATCTTCCACTTGTACTTTTTCTATCATCAACGTCTCCAGCCCAATCCGAATCACTAAATCCTATTAAGTTAGGATTAGTGTCTTTGGAATACCAAATTTGCAACTCACAGTGCCAGCAACATATTGAATAATGTGTTTCACGGCATTTAAGTGGGATATTTTGGAACAGGCTTGAAAACGTGCACAAACACAAACACTAAACATAATATCTGGGCGACTAGCAGTAAGATAAAGAAGGCTACTTATCATAGATCGATACAATGTTGGGTCGGCATTTTCACCAACATTATCCTTACATATCTTCTGCGATGAACTCATTGGCGTTTTCATCTGTTTAGCATTCTCCAATCCAAATCTCTTAACTAGATTCTTAGCATATTTGCTTTGTGAGATAAAAATTCCATCTTCACTTGGCTTAATCTGCAAACCAAAGAAAAAAAGTTAGTTCCCCAATCATGCTCATTTCAAAAGTTGATGACATAGATTCAACAAATGATTTTAGATAAGACTGTGAGGTCGAGCCAAAGACTATGTCATCTACGTATATTTGAGCAATAATAATATCTGCATTGTGACATTTAATGAACAAAGTACGATCAGCTTCACCACGGTTAAAACCAAATTCAAGAAGAAAGTTAGTTAGACGACCATACCATGCGCAAGGGGCTTGTTTCAACCCATACAAAGCCTTTTTGAGTTTGTACACATAGTGTGGATGGTGAGGATCTTCAAATCCTTTTGGTTGTTCAACATAGACTTCCTTATCAGGATAACCATTTAAGAAAGCACATTTTACATCCATCTGATATAGTGTCATTTTCATACAGCAGGCAATGGCAAGTAGAAGTTTAATTGACTCAATTCTAGCTACATATGCGAAGGTCTTGTCATAATCGATTCCTTCAACCTGAGTATAACCTTGTGCAACTAGACGAGCTTTGTTTCTCACAACTGTTACCGATTCGTCTGATTTATTTTTTAAAATCCACTTGGTTCCAATTACATTTGTATTATTTGGACGAGGAACTAAGTCCCAGACTTCATTTCGAGAGAATTGTTCAAGCTCTTCTTGCATTGCCTGAATCCAAATATTATCTTTGAGTGCTTCTAAAACATTTTTTGGTTCTAAAGTAGATATAAGACAAGAAAGACTAACCTCGTGGTATATGGTAGACATACACACATACATTACCATATCTCTGTAGTTGAGCGGTTCTTTCCCTCTTGTTTTAATTCCTTCAAAAACTCCCCCTATCACATGGCCTGTTGGATGATTCTTCCTAATCCTTGATGAGTGGTCCCTTCGAACTTAATCTAGCAATTCAACATTTGACTCCTCATCCATGTCCTCTGTCAGGTTCAAATGTTGCTTCGGATGTGGCAACATTTGGGATAACATCTAATTCTTCAACAGCCTGCACATTTTTCACTGAAACTATAGTGTTATTTTTAGTTGTATTTCCTACATGATAGAAAATTTATCAAAAATAACATTTACAGACTCTTGTACATTTCTGGTCCTTAGATTGTATACTCGATAAGCATGACTATTTTGAGAATATTCAACAAAAATTATTTTGTCACTTTTAGAGTCAAACTTTGCCAAATGATCTCTATCATTTAAAATGTAACTGATACACCCAAAAATATGAAAGTAACACAAGTTAGGTTTCTTTCCATTAATAAACTCATAGGGAGTCATCTTTGTTCCTTGCCTTAAATAGACTCTATTAGAGATGTGACAAGCAGTATTTAAGGCTTCAGACCAAAAACGTTTTGACAATTTTTTAAAACTAAACATAACTCTAACCATTTCTTGCATGTTCTATTCTTCCTTTCCGCTACCCCATTCTGTTGAGGAGTTTTGGGAGCGGAAAACTCATGGAAAATTCCCTTTTTCTCACAAAAAATTTTGAATGAGCTATTTTTAAATTCTTTTCCATGGTCGGATCTAATCCACAAAATAGGAGAATAGAACAAGTTCCTAATTCTAGAGTGCAAAATTTTAAACATGTCAAAAGTTTGTGATTTTTCTTTCAAAAAATATATCAATGACTATCTTAAAAAAGCATCTACTATCACATAGGAATACTTCATGCCTCCTAGACTGTCTACTTCAATCGGACCCATTAGATCCATATGCGGTAATTGAAAACAATAAGACGTACTTGAATGTTGTCCGTCGTGTTGGACAATATTATGAGAGACACAGGTTTGTTTACTATTCAGACAATCTTCACAGACAGTTTTACCTTTATGGCTAAGATTGGGTATGCATCTAACCGCTTCATACGAGACCATTTTTTCTAAATTGTGGTAGTTGACATGCCCCAACTTTTGATGACATGGTGTTGTTTCATCGATCTTGGCATTATTGCATGTTTCTTGTTTTACAACAAGATAGCAGTTATCGCTTGTTCTTATACCTGTTATGACACATATATTAGCTTTAATCGTAACTTTGCAAGCATTCTTATTAAACTTTACCTCAAGGTCGTCATCACACAATTGACTAATACTAATCAGATTTGCCATTAAGCCTTCAACGTGTACGACATTCCTTAAGGTTGGAAAACCAGGAACATCCAAGATCCCTTTTCCAATTATTTTGCTTTTACTACCACCTCCATAAGTCACATTTCCTCCATTGAATGACTCATAGTTCTTTAGAAAACCTTTTGTACATGTCATAAGACGAGAACATCCACTATCAAAGTACCAAGAACCTGAAATGTTAGTTCTCATGCAGTTATGGCAACATTACAAGTTACATCCTTTTTAGGAGCCCAAACTCTCTTAAAATATTGTTTACCTTTTGTCTCAGAAATGTTGCTTCAAAGTTTATCCGAAATGTTAGATGACTTTTTGGGCAACATTTTGCTCACAGAATTCTGAAGTTTGAAACAGTATAGTTTTAGGTGTCCAGGGGAGTTACAGTGATGACATACAAACTTCATACAAACTTCATATTCTTTGACATATACGAGAACCTACAATTCATCCCATTTTCTTTTACAAAGCGTATTTTCTCATTTGTGTTAAGGAGATTAGAGCATACAATTTTAAGAGAGTTTTCGTACACAATACCTACATGTGAAGGTTTACTAAAGTTGAGTATCTCATTCAATTTCGAAGTCCCTGTGTTGAGCTTGCGGAAGGTTGCTTCGGCCAAATCCAATTTTGCACGAATCTTACCCAATTCAATATATTTTTTGGTAAGAGTAACCTCGAGTCTGGTTATCGTGCCAGTTAATTCTAAATTCTCAAGAGTTAAATATTTTACTTTTTTGTCAAGTTGCTTGTATTCTATGATTAAGGCTTTACAAATACTTTGTAATTCATTAATCATGTCATCTTTGCATTCAACTTGATCTATACAATCAGCCTCACTATTAGAAATAAAACCACTAAAGCAATTAACATCAGAATAGTTAAAGAATTCATACCTTTCGGATGTCGCTGAGGAAGTTGATGTCGCTGCTGATGTTGGAGCAAATGTCGTGACATCTGAGACAACATTACAGGCGACATCTTCATTATCTGATACAGATTGTTCGTAAACAGTGGCCAACATTACTTGTGTTTCAATTTCACGATCACATTCCTCTTCTTCATCATCATCACTAAGTGAAACCCATAGGTTATTACCACATTTTATAAGAGTGTTTGCACATTCGTTAGCATAGTGACCCCAACCTGAGCATGCATGACATTGCACGGACTCAAGTTGTTTGGGATCAAATTTGGTACGATCTGAGTTGGTTTTCCTTAGTTGATTTTCTTTTTGTACATTTGAAAGGAATCTAGTGGGCTTTTGATTGAAGACTTGGTTTTGGTGCTCTTTAAATTTAGATTGATTTCTATCATTGTTGAACTTTCTCACCATCGAATTGTATTTTCGACTGAGTAATGCAACATTTGCACCTTCACCAATTTCTTCAAGATTCTCATCCTCTTCTTCGATTTGAATCTCCGAGGATTGAACTTGAAGTGCTACATTCTTACTTTTATATAGTTTCCTTTGATTCTCAATGTTCATCTCATAGGTTTTGAGAATGCTCATTAAGGTATGAAGGTCCATTGTGGCAAGATTGTGAGCTTCTTCAATGGAACAAATCTTTAAATTAAACTTTTCAGGAAGAGAATAGAGAGCCTTTTCAACAAGTTGAGTGTTGGTTAACGGTTCACCAAGCACTTGACATTCATTTGAGATGTCAATCAACTATTCAAAATAAGATTTAATGTCATCCGGTTCTTCCATCCTTATACGTTCATACTTACTCATGAGCATACGTAGCTTTGTTCGACGAACACTTGAGCTACCTTCAAAATGAATTTGTAAAGTATCACATGTGCCCTTAGCCGTAGGGCAGTTCTGAATGAGCTTGAACATGTAGAGATCAACCCATCCAAAAATTGCATTTAAGGCCTTTTCGTTAAAGCTAGCATTATTGGTTTCTTCCGCAGTCCATTCGGATTCAGGTTTAACAAGAATGTCACATTCCTCATTCGGTGGCAACATTGGAACAACATACCCATTAGTTATAGATCTCCATGCCCTAACATCAATTGATTTGATATGAGAACGTAGGCGAATCTCCCAATAGGCATAGTTTGAACCATCTAGATTAGAAAGTCTACCAATAGTCGGATTTGCTGGATCCATAGCTTATGACAACAGGACCAAGCACTTATTGTGTCAAGTGTCGTCTCTGATACCACTTGAAAGGGGTCAAGGGTACGGAAAGTAAAAGCAAGAGATGAAATAAATCGAATGTCAATTATGTTTCAGAATGTCAGTGATAATGTCGCCTAACACAAGTGACAACACTTCGATAAAACAGATAACCTTGAAGAGTAAAATGCAGCGGAAAAATAAAGAACACAATGGTTTATATTTCATAAGTTATATGTTGATATAACTTATGATGGTCAACGACCAGAAGTATTGTATATATATATATATATATATACAAAATTACAAATTCATTTCTTTAAATCATATTATAATATTATGCATTTTTAGTATATTCTTTTTGTTGTCTGATTTCGTCTTTTAAGATTTGAAATTATTAGCTTCCGCATGATGCTTTGTTATTTCAATCCTAACACTCGCGGCTTACTGAGATGAGATAGCATCCATGAACCGCTGCATTTTTTTTTGTCGATCAAAAGGCCAATAAGGGTTTGTAATTAATTTGTTTGCAAGCTAAAACTTAGAGACTTAAGGACTTCGATAAAACAGAGAACCTTGAAGAGTAAAATGCAGCGGAAAAATAAAGAACACAAGGGTTTATATTTCATAAGTTATATGTTGATATAACTTATGATGGTCAACAACCTGAAGTATTGTATATATATATTATATATACAAAATTACAAATTCCTTTATTTACAGTTTTACAATGTAAAATGGAAAGAAATTAAAAGTTGAAGTCGCAAATGACTTCTGCCTGAAAAATCTAACTACGTAGACATAGATAACCTCTCATTACAATCGCTCCATACAAAACTAATCTAGAATCTAAATAGCAATTGTAATGTTGGACAGAATGTTGTCGACACACTCAGGCAACACTTGTGATCCAGATTTCTGGGTTGAAATTCCGAGAGCTCTCTTTGTATTTTTGCAGTGTAATTCTGGATATCGATTCACCCTTGTAGCCTCTCTATTTATAGTAGAGAGTCTTCCTTGAAAGGATCATCGATCAGTTGAGGAGGTTGAAGGAAAGGTGGGCAGCTGGTGTGTTTGTTGGAGAAGATCATGGAGTCGAAATCTCAACAACTTTGATTTGTTCTTCACTCGACTTTTCCCCAAGTTTTGACTTTTTCTTTAACGTTTTACACAGCTCCTAATTTACACACCTAAGTCATTTTTACCACTCAGTAACATTATTACTGCTTATCGTGAAGTAAGGCAAAACTGTTATAAAAAATGTTAGTCTGAATGTTGTGACATTTGTCCCAACATTTTATGCATTCAAATCAGTACTTCAGAAGATATGTTGGGTCAAATGTCACAACACCAAACCCAACATTAACATATAGTTGTGTTTTCTTGCATTGGGTTTTGCACTTAAAGCTCAAACGAGCTCTGGCACTTTTTTGCGCCTTCCGCTTTTGACTACTCCGCTCGGGCTCGAGCCATGAAAATGATGAAGTACATAATAGTAGTGAGTGTTTAATTTCTCGTTTTATTTACTTTTTTGTCTTTTTAAAGTTTGGTGTGGGGTTAGGACTTAGTTATCGAGCTAGCATTATTACCATCAAAGGATGTGGTGTAGCGGATGGGATTGCTCCTCCCTTAACTATAGGTCTCGGGTTCGAACGTTGGGTATAAAAAATCCTTGGTAGGGAGCGACGGCCCTACGCGGCGTGAGTTCGGATATTGTTGGGCTCAAATACGAATACCGAACACCGGATGGAAAAAAAAAAAAGCTAGCAATGTTTGGAGAAGTAGGACTTTTCTCCCTGTAATTATTGTTGGCAAAATAATGTGGTGACTTTGTTAAGGAACGTATTGTTTTGAAATTGATAGTTGACTTTGACTACTATTAAAGAGAGGAATTTTGCTGTCAAGAATTTGGACATGAAGATATAGTAACTACTGTATTTGTTAGCTGACAGTTTAGCAATTGATGAAACCTTTTGTATTTGAACAACCTCCCTCGTGCATAATTTTGGAATACAGATGGTGTAAAATAGTTAAAATTAAATTGTCTAAGTGTTTGTTTTCTAATAACAAAAGAATACCTTTTTTATTAGTGTCAACTCCTTATTCGCCTGTTGTGTATTCAGGCAATTCTCCGGCCAATAGGATTCCCACATTGAAGCTAACAAAAGCGAGAAAGTTAATGTTAAGAGTCACACATTGGATATGGAATGAAAATATGGACTTGGACAATTCTCACCCTACAAGTTAGTTTTTGAGGTTGAGTTAGGCTCAAGATCTATTCTTTACATGGTATCAGAGTCAGGCTCATTTCAATTATTTGTTCACCGATGTTGGGCCCCAAAATTATATTATTCACGCTCCAGTTAACAAGGTCTGGGCATGCGGTGAGTGTTAGAATTGTCCAAATTCATATAAGGAATCCATATTCTCATTCTATATCCGATGTGAGACTCTTAACAGTTAACTAGAGAAGTAATACCTTACCCGGCCTTTTGGCTAAGATAAGTATAATATTTGTTCTTATCAATTTAATATTTGACTGATGAGAGGGAAGATCCATTAAGGTAGCTTGCTACCTCGGCCTTTGTGAGACGCCCATTCGTTGCATTGCTTAATTTCATTTGGGTTCATTTGCACTTTTGACCATATTTTGCGTTGGCATTTACTTTGTATCTCTCAAGATAAATATTTTTTCTCACGGTATAAGTGTATATCTTCGCATTATATGTCCCATAAGATATGTCATATTGTCTTAAAAAATTTATGCCCACTAGATATAAGTTTAATTTCAAATGACAAAAATTAAAGACAAGCCCATTTGAAAGGAAAACCGTGCAACTTTTTTATTTTGTTTTTGCCTTGCTTCATAGTCCATTATAGTAAACTAGATATCGGACCCCATGTCAGCACGGACCCAATATATATACTTATAATTTTATATCTATGCAATGATAATAGTTTTTCAATATATTCTACGAAGTTTTTTGAAAGTCACGTTTGAAGAGATAAAAGTTTTGTGAGCATGGATTCAATAATTTGTGTGATAGTATATTTCTACGTTTTAGATTATTTGAATGTTTTAAAAAAGTTATATACAGTTTGATTGTAGAATATAAACACTATTAATTTGATTTCAGGTAATTGCACGGTGTGTTCCTCAAATGGACTGGTCTTTAATTTTTGCCCTTCAAATGACCTGGTCTTTAATTTTTTCCCTTTAAAATAAATTTATGCCCTTTAAAATTGAACTTATGCCTATAAAGACACAAATTCTTTACTTAACTTATGGATATTATAATGCGTAATTTTGCCCCTATGTATATAAGTTTAAGTTTGAAAGGCAAAAATTAAATACCAGCACAAAATAGGGGAAGAAGTGCAAATGATCACAACAATAATTTATGGGCTAAGAGATTAATCTTACGTTTGAGACCTTTAATATAGTACTTAGAAGACAAAGATGCTATGGAAGTGCACGCTAATTTATTAATAATCCCTTTTTTCCCTCATGAGATATTCTAACTGTAATTCATTAATAAAGTAAAAAATTAAAAACATCACAACATGAATAAGGCAGAAACATAAAGAGGAATGAGCAAGTTAGATTTTAGAAGAAAAAAAAATTGGTTTTGTCGTCAGCCAAACAATCAGAAGACAGAACTAAGTAGTCAGCCACAATAATGATGAAAAATGAACACACCCCACCCCACCCCACCCCACCCCACCCCCATTTTCCTTAATTCTACTTCTTCAATCATATCAGATAAACGTGAAACCGATTAAGAGGATAAAGGACCGTATGTGTCATGGTCCGATTTGCTCTCAACAAAATATAATTCATGTATAATTGTAATTATGTTATTAGTTTTATACTAGTAAAAGATATTAGAATTAGAATAGGAAAAGATAAAATTATTTTCCTATATTGTCCATATTTAGAAATTGTATATTTGAATATATACCTCTCATTATCAGTGAAAATAATCAAGGGATTACTTCTTTCACGGTATCAGAAGTCTAGGTTTCACATACCTCCTTCTCCAAAGCTTCCGCTTGTCTCATTTTTTCTCGAGTTCCGAGCCCTTCCTTGATTTCCGTGCCGAGTTCTTCCTCCTCTCTTTACAAATTTTCTTCCAAATCCCTCAAATCACATATTGTTCTTTCGTTATATCTACGTCAAAGAACATATTTCATCCTGCCCTTGCTATTTCCAACATCAAGAACCACATCCCTATTGTTCTTGAGATGGAAAATGTCCAATACGCGACGTGGGCGGAGTTGTTCAAAATTCACGCCATCTCACATCAAGTTCTCCATCACATAATTCCTCCCGCTACCCCTACTCCTGCGGAGGATCCTCAGTTATGGATTACTCTTGATGCTACCGTCCTTCAGTGGATTTATTCCACTATTTCTACCGACCTTTTACAGTCGATTATTGAGTCGGACACTACGGCTATGGCTACATAGAATAGATTTCGTGATATATTCCATGATAACCAACATTCCCGCGTTGTCACCCTTGAGCGGGAATTTTCCCAAGTCCGCATGGACAATTTCCCGAATGTTTCAGCTTATTGTAAATGTCTCAAGGAGTTGGCGGACCAATTCCGTAATGTCGGAGCTCTTGTTACCAAAAATGGACTTGTTCTACAAATTGTTGCATGTCTATCTGAGGCCTATAATGGCGTTAGGACTCTCCTCCGTCAAAGTAATCCACTTTAAACTTTTTATCAAGCACGTTCAATGCTCACGTTAGAAGAAGCTGGCTTGGCCAAAAAGGCGGCTACCGGCGCGAGTCCCGTGGTGATGATGACGTCATCCAATAATTGTCAAGGTTTTGTTGATAATTCAGGCCAAAACCGTACTCACGGTGGAGGCAAGAAGAATTGGAAAAATAATGGCAAGAATCGTGGTGGCAGTCGTGGTAGTACCAGCGGTGGTGGGGGAGGACAAAACAGTGGCGGCGGTCCTCGGCATGGTGGCAATGGGCCGCAGCGCAACTGGTCCCAGCCATGGACCCCCTGGCAGTGGGGCTGGGCCAGTGGGCAGTGGCCCAATAACCCCTATTTTCCAACTTCAGCGTATCCCGGGCAGTGGGCCTCTTAGTAGCGCTTCAGGCCCAATTCTTCACAGTCCAGTGGGTTTCGGCACACTGCTGGGCCTGGACAACAAGGTGGCCTGCTTGGGCCTCGGCCCCCGCAGGCTTACCATGCTATGGGCCCTAATCCGATCTCGACTCCGACAGATATTGAGGTCGCCATGCATACACTGGGATTATATCCTCCAGACGCAAATTGATACATGGACACCGGCGCCACTTCTCACATGACGTTAGACCAAGGTACTCTCTCGTCTTATTCAAATTTGAGCAACAATCGTGGTATAATTATTGGTAATGGCAACTCAATTCCAATTCGTGGTTATAGTCATACAACTTTGTCTCTCCCCCCCCTCCCTCATCCACCTCTTGTCTTGAAATATGCCCTTCATGCCCCTAACTTAATTAAAAAATTGGTGTTTGTCTGTAAATTCACCACTGATAATTGAGTTTCTGTTGACTTTGATCCTTTTGGATTTTATATGAAGGATTTTAAGACAGGGATCCCTCTCATGAGATGTGATAGTAGGGGAGATATTTATCCTATCATGCCCGCATCCAGTCTCTCGAGTCAAGTCTTACCATCTACTTTTGCTACTCTAGCTCCTTCCTTGTGGCATGCACGTTTGGGTCACCCTGGGTCATCCATTATTTCTTCCTCACATAAAAACAATTTTATTTCTTGTAAGGATACGCGTAGTACTCCAATTTGTCAATCTTGTCCTTTAGGAAAACATGTTAGATTACCATTTGTAGCTTCTACTTCTCGTACTTTAATTAGGGCTGGCAATGGATCTGAGGTGGATCGGGTGGAGCTCAATCCGCCTCCACCCGCCAACCATCCATCCACCACCCGACCCATCCATCCACCACTCGACCCATCCATCACCCTATTTTTTTCTTCATCCACATCCGATCCACCCATCATCCACGAGTGAATCGGGTGGATCGGGTGCTTCACGGATGAAAATTATAGCACAATTAGTCTATCACATAAAATATAACATAAAAAATCGATTCCGGAGAAAATTAGGCCGTTATAGTGAAATGTTGTTTTAACGAATGACAATTATATAGTATGTATGATCTTTGTAATGCGTGGATGATAAAGATGGGAAATTATTTGTAATATTTTGAAATTCCACCCGATATAAAAAGAATAAAGGAAATTATTCTTTTTTAGATTTTGAAATTCCAAGTAAATATTTTGTTTTTCTCTCAAGGGATAAAAATAGAAATTAATAAGAAGATCAAATTAGTATTCATTTGATTTGAATTTTTCAAATTCGAAATGATATTTTTCTTAAAACGTAAACTCCACATATGTCCTTTAGATATTCTTTCAAAAGTGAAACAAAAGATCCATTCGTTCTCCGTTTTTTTTTTTTTTTGTTGAAAAATTGTATCTAGTGCTAGTTGGATGACTTTAATCATAATTACATCAAGAAATTATGTCAATTTGTTTCACTCCAGGTTTACCTTTTGAAGTTATTAAGAAGACTTGCAAAATCTTAACTGTGAGAAGTGTCGGGTGGATGGATGGGTTGGGTGGTGGGTTGGATGTATGTCCACCCGAATCCGACCCGATCCGTCACCCGATCCATCCGTCACCCGATCCATCCGTCACCCGATTAAAATCCTTGTTTTGTCAGATTTTCGTCCATATAATCGGGTCGGGTGGATCGGATATCCATCGGGTCAGGGTGAAATTGTCAGCCCTAACTTTAATGTCATTTGATATTATTCATAGCGATTTATGGACATCTCCCATTTTAAGTTTTGTGGGCCATCGTTATTATGTTCTATTTTTGGATGATTATTCTATTTTTTTATGAACCTTTCCGTTAGCGAAAAAATCATAAGTTTTTTCCACATTCTTAAAATATAGAGCATTCATCCGTACCCAATTCGACCGGAAAATAAAAAATGTTCAATGTGATAATGGCAAAGAATATGATAATGGGTTGTTTCGAAATTTTTGTGATAACAATGGCATCGTTTTTCGTTTCTCTTGCCCTCATACATCTTCACAAAATGAGAAAGTCGAACGAAAAATTCATACCATTAATAATATTGTCCGAACTTTATTGGTCCATGCTTTCGTACCCCCTTCCTTTTGACATCATGCTCTACAAATGGCTACTTATCTTCTTAACATACTTCCTACCAAAGATTTGGCATATTCATCCCCTCTTCAAATCCTATCTAATAAGACTCATTCGTATTCACATCTTAGGATCTTTGGGTGCTTATGTTATCCACTATTTTCGTCAACTACAATTAACAAACTTCAAGCCCGTTCTACCCCCTGTGTGTTTTTGGGTTATCCATCTAATTATCGTGGTTACAATATTTTGATTTATCGTTTAATAAAATCATAATTAGTCGCCATGTTATTTTTTATGAAACCCAATTTCCATTTGCTAAAGTCAGTAGTCCCTGACCTAGTTCGTATAATTTTTTAGATGACGATGTCTCCCCGTATATTATCCACCATTTATCGGACTTGTCCCGCACCCAAAACCAGCCATTCCCGTCTCGGGTCTAGTAACTGGGCCGAATATCCACCCAGTTCTGCCCCTGCTTCAGTTTCAGGTTCTGATCCAGCTTCCCATGTTGGGCTAGCAGGCCCACTGCCTTCTAGCCAGTCCATCCCCCATCCGAATATTTCCAAAAATCCATCCAATTCTCCCCCGACTCACATACCGGTCACTCGTAGTCAACGGGGTATTTTTAAACCAAAGAGACATTTTAATCTAAATTCTAATGTTCTTAAATCCCCTACCCCGTAACCCAATGTCTGCGTTAAATGACCCGAATTGGAAATTGGCTATGAATGACGAATATGATGCTCTTATTGCAAATAAGACGTGGGAGTTGGTGCCCCGTCCTTCTGGTGTTAATATTATTCGGTCTATGTGGATTTTTACTCATAAAGATAATTCTGATGGCTCTTTTGCGAGACATAAGGCTCGTCTTGTAGGTGATGGTAAAACTCAACAGGTTGGCGTGGATTGTGGTGAGACATTTAGTCTGGTGGTCAAACCGACTACCATTCGCACTGTTCTCAGTTTGGCTCTTTCAAAGGCATGGCACATTCATCAGTTAGATGTGAATAATGCTTTCTTACATGGTAATCTTAAGGAGACCGTTTACATGCATCAGTCCTTGAGTTTTCGAGACCCCAATTATCCTTATCATATATGTCTATTGAAGAAGTCCTTGTATGGGCTTAAGCAAGCCCCCACGGGCTTGGTATAAGAGGTTTGCATACTATGTTTCATCTATTGGGTTTACTCACAGCATGTCTGATAATTCGTTGTTCATATATCGTCGTGGTACTTCCCTGGCTTATATTCTATTATATGTGGATGATATTATCTTGACTGCCTCTTCTGATGCTTTGCGCAAGTCTATCATGACAGTGCTCAGTTCTGAGTTTGCTATGAAAGACTTGGGGCCCTTGAGTTACTTTTTGGGGATTGATGTCACTCGTCATCAAATGGATTATTCTTATCACAACGGAAGTATGCCGCTGAGATCATTGAGCACGCTGGTATGTCATCATGCAAGTCTACTTCCACTTCAGTTGATATCAAGCCCAAGCTAGGTGCTTCAGCTGGCTCACCTTAAGAGGATCTCACTCACTATAGCAGTCTTGCTGGAGCTCTTCAGTATCTTACTTTTACGAGATCGGATATTACGTATGTCGTACAACATGTGTGTCTGTTTATGCATAATCCTAGGGTGGAGCACATGAATGCGCTCAAACTCATTATTAGATATATCCATGGAACACTTGACTATGGCTTGCATCTATATCCATCGTCAGCCTCTACACTTGTCTCGTATATCGATGCTGATTGGGGTGGATGTCCGGACACCACACGCTCTACGTCTGGATATTGTATGTTCTTGGCGATAACTTGGTCTCATGGTCTGCCAAACGACAGGCGGCGTTATCCCGCTCCAATGCCGAGGCCGAGTATCGAGGAGTAGCCAATGTGGTTTCTGAATCATTTTGGTTACGTAATCTTCTCTTAGAGCTTCACTTTCTCATTCAAAAAGCAACCTTGGTTTATTGTGATAATATTAGTGTCGTATATCTTTCTGGGAATCCGGTTCAACACCAGCTTACTAAACATATTGAGATGGACATACACTTTGTTCGAGAAAAGATAGCTCGTGGACAAGTACGCGTCCTCCATGTCCTTTCGCGATACCAAATTGCAGACATATTTACTAAGGGTGTTCCCTTGGTTCTATTTGAAGATTTTAGGAACAGTCTCGGCATACGTCAACCGTCCGTTATGACTGCGGGGGTGTAAAGATCGTGTGTATCATGGTCCGATTTGGACTCAACAAAATGTAATTCATGTATAATTGTAATTATGGTATTAATCTTGTACTAGGAAAAGGTATTAAAATTAGAATAGGAAAAGGTAGAATTATTTTCCTATATTGTCCATATTTAGGAATTGTATATTTGTATATGTACCTGGCATTATCAATGAAAATAATCAAAGGATTATTTTTTTCAGAGCATGGTACAACAAAGCAATGCACAGCCTTATGGAAAGAACCCACAATAATAATCTATTACTTATTAAATTTACTGGAAAAATATCACGTTTTATTATAAATAAGCTTATATTTGAGAAGAATTAAATAGTTTTTTCTTCACTCGTTAACTAAACTATTAACAGAATGAATAGTTTGACACAAGGAATGTTACATTTTGTTGTGGCCAGTTTTTTTCTTTTTTGTTCATTTGGTCATTAACCATATTGTTCTTATTAGACTAATAACATCCAATTGATTGAAGGGGAAAATATCTCTCATCTCTCTACTAAAACATAAAACAACTCGAATACTTCATGAGCAAATTTCAACATTTCTCATATTTTTATATTCGTAGTGAACTACTATCTTTTGTAACGTTGATGAAGTGATCAGATCTTTGATCGAAATGGTCCACGAAGGATTCCACTTGTGATAAAAATAAAAATGTAAAAAATTGATGCTTTGAAGCATTGAAGCTAATGTTAAAATCCTTCCCGTACCAAATATTTATTAATCGATATGTTTGACAATTTTAGAAAAAATAAAAACAATTGATTAAGTACTTTTTTCAAACATACCCTTTATTGTATCAATTAGTAGAGTACTAAATAAGTGAAATGTTTAAGGGATAAACATTTAGTCAAGCATACGGGGCAAGGTGTGTATGGTCTTCATGACGGACAAGATACAGGAAGCGAGGCTGAAATGGTTCGGACATGTGAAAAAGATGCCCTAGTGTAGAGGTGACAGTGTTAGGCCAAAAGAGAAGTAGAGGTAGACTGAGAAAAAATTGAGGTGGGGTGATTAGACATGACATAGTGCACATTCAGCTCATCGAGGACATGGCCCTAAATAAAGAAGCTTGGAGGTCGAAAATTAATGTACAAGATTAGTAGGAAGTCTAGCGATTTTCTTTCTTTTAGGTTGAGGGCATGGTTCTAATTTAGAACACTTTTTCTACTCTCTTCTCCTTACCAAGATTATTACTATTCTACCATTATCTTATTTCTTTTGGATGGGGCGGGGAAGAGGGGGGAGGATAGTAATACTTCTGTTGTTTCTTTTACCTTGGTTATCCTTATTTATTTTTGCTGTAAACATTTTTCTTTTCTTTGATATTTTTATCAACTTCTTTATTCTTGTTTTATTTCAAACCTATTTTGTACAACGTTTTTCTTGAGTCGGGATTTTTCCAAAAATAGTCTCTCTACCCCAGAAAGGTAGGATAATAACAAAAAAGAAACGTTTTTCTTGAGTAGGGGTTTTTTCAAGCAATTTGCATTAGAAATGGTACTGTCAATAACATCATTTCCAGGAGAAAATAACGAAAAAGAAGGCAGGACTAACGAGGGAATAAAAGCCTGGGGAATACTACTACATATTGACGATACTAACTCCTAAAAGGAGCAAATTAGTATTGCTGCAACCTAGCTAGATCCTCTTCTTGCTGATAGCTACAGAAAACTTCAGTCATGATCCAAACGGATAATTATCAAATCCATATTGCTCTTCATCTAACATGCCTCCATCTTGCTCCTGCATTACATAAGCCAAAATAATTTATAATGCGCCATTACTTGCTATTATGAAATGTAGTGTGAAGAGTACAAAAAGTTTTAAAATTCTTTTCCTTAAATAAAATAACGGATCTCTGCGCAGAAACTGAGATTTCCTAAATCCAATCTTGTAATGGAAAAGGTAACAAAGTCCAGAACCTTAACAGTGGTAGATCAAACAAGAACTTGATGAGCAAAAATTCGCTGACAACAAAAAGAACTTTCTGAATTCTGATGCTTAGCAACCCCCGATAACCTAAGATTAGTGGTGATTGGACTGATGCAGTATCTTGGAAAATGGGATTTGATGGTATACAAATAAGAGTTATGTCATTCAATATGAAGATGGCGGTACCTTGGGAATGGAGATTGATGGTATACAAATAAGAGTTGTGACATTCAATCTCATATTGCAAGAAATCCAAGAATTTCTAGGGGCACTAGCAAGAGCAAAAATAGTTGAAAAGTCTACCATTTGTGAAACAGAGTTATTCAACTTGAAATGAGATGAAATGAACTCAGAAGTAGAGGAACACAATAGACTGACTATAAGTATGCACCTTATTGACATCAGATTTAGAGCCAGATGAACCCTACAGGGAACAATGTTTAATCCAAAGAAGCTATAGGAGGAGATGGCCAACAGAGCCATTTGATTCAGCCCTGCTTTTGTGGTATTGGTTGTTATTGTTGGGGAAGCAAAAATATTTCATCATACCCTCTGCAGATTTTTTTCATGAGTTGGATACAAAATCTCTCAAATCTACTTTCAGCCGTTTCCAATTTCAGATAAACATGTGTTTTTATATATGGTAATGCAGCTATACATTTAAGTAAGGAACACTGCTTTCCCTCAAAAAGCTTTTCGATTTGCCTATTACTACTATTCATAAGTCTCAGATGATGCAGGTGAAGTAATCAGACTCATCTCCTGTTCAAATCAATTATTTTACATTGAACTACTGTTTTTTTATGGAACCGATTTACCCTTCAATTTTCAGAATCTGGGGTCTTGTTATGCTAAAGAAGAAAACATTCGGAAGTTTCAAGATTAGAAAAGGTAATCATACCCATTTCATTGCACTCATCATCCAGGGAGTCATAGCCTTGTGGACTAAAACCGACTTGTTGCTTTGTTGACTCCAAGAGGTAGTCTTCATTTGACCTAGTCCTTGAATCCAGGGTTAACTTTTCATGATCGGTGTGCTGCACGACTGTTGAAGAACCTCCATTCGATCGACCAATCAATGACATGTCCATCCTTCTACCGAAGTTCTCATTGCTTAGAGAAGCCATGCTACCATTGTTGGGAACCTGGGAGGTTAAGTTATGGCTTAAAGTATTATTTGAGTTGTGGGAATAACGTTGTTTCGTATCGACCCATGCTTGAGACGGTGTTTGATTCATACTCTGAACAGCACCAGCCATACTTCCACGGTATTGGATTTCTCCCCTTGAAGAATCTTCAAAAGGAGGAGAAACTGTGGCGGTGGAAGAAAAATCAAGAGGGATGTTCTGTAAATGAGTCGTCGCAGCTCCCCTTACACTATTTTGAGGCAAATGGCTGTTAATAAAGGATTCAGTCAATGGGAAAGAACTTGACTGGAACTTCGATAACTGAATGGGATTTTGCCAATTGGAAGAACCATTAACATCAGTATTGAAGAGGTCTGAGCTAAACGGAGTCATGTTTAGAGAGTGCTGATTTCCAAGGGGATTTCCTTGAAGCAACATAGGATTATTTGGCACATTGGATAAGGAGTTATTCGAGCAACCGAGCACGTCAGCTGTAAGCAGCCTGGACTCGTCCAAAGGAATATGCTCTGTGGACTTAGCCTGCTGCAATTGATCAAGCTCCAATGATGCAGGAATGCCTTGAAATAGACTAGCATTTTGGTTAGCATGAGGTGGAATGTTTGGATTCAGTTTTGTGAAAGCATTACCGGAATTGCTCAAATTTTGACAATGACTAGGTTGGAGTAGCAGAGATGCTGCCAGATTCCGAACGCTTAGACCAGCAGCACTATTTAGTCTGCCAAGCATGCCTCCTCCGGAAGTATACGATGACAAGGCAGCATGAGTATACCGTCCTGATCCACCAAATGTTCGAAAATCTCCAAGCCCGTCCAGTGAGCCCATTCGCATATAGTCCCTTCCCCCTAATGCGGCAACCATGTTGGCTTGCTGAGTTTGTACTGAATTGATCCTTTTCAAGTAAAGCCTATACTTCTGTAGCACAGAAAAGAAAACCAGATTAAGAAATCTGAAACTGTATTCTTTTTCGTTTCCCTTCAAAAAAATAACTCAACTAAGAGAACTGAGCTTCATTTAATCAAGGATAATGAGACCACAAATCTGTTTTAGATTCAGACACTACTGCATTATATCTTTCCAATATTTACTAAATATCCTGAGATATGTGTATAATTTGCAGCCATTTGCTAATTAACATTCAAGATAGATATGTATAGCCTGTTTGGCTAAGCTTCTATTTGGCTAATTAATTTGAAAAGCACTTCTGAGCAGCAATTATTGTTTGGTCACGCTTTTAAAAAGTGTTTTTAAGTGTTATTTCTCAAAAGTGCTTTTCAGAAAAGTAGTTTTGACGAAAAGCTACTTTTTTCAGCTTCTCAAAAACAGTTTCTGCTTCTACGCAAAAGCTTGGCCAAATTAACCATAAACACCCTCCATGCCTTTCTACAGGACTTTCTTTCTCTTAGCCACATGAAAGCATACTCCAAGGGCGAGAGAGAAAAATCTAATACTCTCGCATATGATTCAACATTGTGAAACATTTAATGGCCAGTGCTAAAAAAATATTCACCTTGTTCACCTCCACTATCCAAGCCATGTCTAGAGTAAAATCCCTAATTGTGCAATGATTTAAAGAAAAAAGGATCAAATAACAAATGAAATAACGAAGAACAAGGAGCTCTCAGACTAGTACCTGGAGATGGCTTGCCACATTTTCCCTTGTAAGCCCCTCAGCGTTCATCAGGTCAAGAATCCTCTTTGGGACAGCTTCTGCATCAGAAACAGGACAGAACTAGTCATTTAATACGGGAACGTTCTTATAGACAGAAAAAACTTTACTAATACTCAAGAACTCACTTTCAATGCCCAACTGACCGACAGCTGCAACAAACTTCCTGTGAAGCTCTATGGACCAAACAACACGAGCTCTCTTCTGAGTTGTTGGATCTTCATTGTCATTTCCATTTTCATCATTCTCGTCTTCTTCATCCTTCCTTTTCTTGTTACATTTCCCGTTTTGATCTGCATTACCACCTGTTGTTGATTGCCCTCGACCACTTTCTCCACTTCCCTGATAAGATTTGTCATGATCGTTAGACTTGCTCTCGCTCTTAGGCTCAACCTTCTTTTTCCTGATCACATGTTGCCATATATTCCTCAACTCCTCGATCCGCACAGGTTTCACCAGATAGTCACAAGCACCATGACTGATTCCCTTCATTACAAGTTTAGTATCGCTGTTTGCAGACAACACTGGACCCAAAAAAAAGTTGTTCAAACATATTGTATACATGTAATATACATAATATAAATAATATACATAACCATCTGCAATTCAAAACCCACTGGCACGACTAATCCAAATTCGCACTATGTAAAAGTGCTCCATACCAGGAAATTCTACATTTCCTAGGGTACGAACCCAAGACCTCAAGTTAAGGGCGGACAGAGGTAAAGGGCGCAAAAAAAAAAAGTTGAAAAAGCAAAGAAAATGATAGATCTATATGGACTAAGATAAATGAAGATATTCTACTTACTTATGACAGGAAGGTCCATCTCAAGACCAACAAGTTCAAGAAGTTTAAAGCCATCCATATCAGGCATGTGAACATCACTGATTACCAAATCAAATCTATCTCTGTTCTCCCTCAACATCTTCAATGCCATCCTTGCTTGACTTGTGGTAGTTACTGTGAATAATAATGCAATTTATCAAAAATCTTGAGGAAAAGACAAAAGATTCAGAAAGCTAGAAAGATCTCAAAATAAATCAAGAAAATCCTTGCTTCAAAATCTTGAAATGAGAGATGACAAAATGATTCAAAATATTTAAACAAATTCATTTTGAGGGCAAGGATTTAACTAAATCTGGATCAGTTGAACTACAGTGTCCAGTCATGAACAAATCTACCTATGGGAGAAAAATTGGAAGATCAATTTCATATTTTCTTAGGAACCAAATTTCACTTGAAAACATAATTTATAAAGTACAAAATAGAGAATTTGGAGTTGGATGTTGTTCAAAAATACATAACAAAAAGTAAATCAAAAGAACTCCAATTTCCCTTATTGTTCTATATCATTGTTACTCTTTGTTTTATGACCTTTTTTCCTCAACTTTGATTGTTGAAAAGCCATGGTCAAATATCAAATAGAAACATGAACCATGCATAAAAAAAGAGAGGCAAAATTGAAGTCAATAAACTGTACATGACCATTTGAAAACCCCTTTCCATACACAATTCCTTTCTTTCAACAACATCAACATACCCAGTATAATCACACCAGGTGGGGACTGGGGAGGGTAGAGTGTACGCAAACCTTATCCTACCTTGTGAAGGTGGGAGGTTATTTCCGATAGACCCTCAGCTCAAACAAAAATCCTCTCTTTATAGACTAGAAATTAAACAAGAAACAGCAATGATAAAACAATTAGAAATAGTTTCTTTATTTTTCTCAGATAAAACAGAAAACCAACTTCAAAACTAGTAAAAATTGATAAATTATCATGATTAACCAAAACTAAATAGCTGCAAGCATACCCTGATACTGGCATTTTCTGAGCAAACCATCCAAAACCTTCAAACAAAGTGTGTCATCATCAACAGCAAGAACCCTCATACCAATTGGAAAATTATCATAATTATTATTTCCCCTTTCACCACCTCCCATATTCCCTCTAATTTCTTCCACAGTCATTTTCTTGAACCCCACAAAAAAATTTTGCACCCAAAAGCAAGAAAGTTCAAAACTTTACCACAAAACACATAAAAAAAATCACTTTCTTGAATCTTTATCAAAACCCCAGAAAAACCAATTGCCTAATAAATCCAAACACACAAAAAAAAGTTAACTTTCTTGAATCTTTCTCAAAACCCCAGAACACACCATTGCCTAAATAAATCCAAACACACAAAAAAAGTTAACTTTCTTGAATCTTTATCACAAGCACAGAAAACCCAATTGCCTGAATAAATCCAAGAACTGAAAAATAGATCAAAAAGATTGAAACTTTGAAATGATTTTGTACTAGTAAGTAAGTAAAAATAAAGCTGTACGTGTGGATAATGATGGTTTATAGCCACAACAAAGTGATTTGTTTCAACCCAACAATACAACAAATCATAGAATTTCTTTTTTTTCTAGTCATCACAACTATAACTTTTTCTTTTTCTTCTGTTTGTGCTTGTCTTTTTGCTTTTCCTATATGTGCACCTCACCCACGCCCTACCACTCTACACCCCCTCTTATTGGTTGGTAATAAAATAGTGCTTATTGGTGACGTGTATGTTACATATATGGATATAAAAAAAGATATGTATATATGAAAGTGAATAATAGAGGTTGTTTAGTGTTTACTGTGTTCTCATAAGAACCTTTTTTGAAGCATGCATTTTTGGAAGTTAGCTTTTTTTTAGACTTAAGAAATGATAATATGTGACACATCTGTATGTACATACTCACACTTGATTGATTATCATATCAAAATTGTCATTTTGTAACAAAATGGACTTGTAAATATAATTGAGTAATATCGAATTAGTGGCTCCCATCGTGAAATTTTTGCCGGTTATTCCTTTCTAAGATAGTTATTTAATAAATAATTATTTTATTAATTTTTTCTGTGATTTATAAACCTTTTAGAAAATAGTCTAAAAATCTTACGATAAAACATTAGACCACGATCTAAAATTTTATATTTTTTTTGCAAATGTTAGACGATAGTCTAATCTTTTATTTGTAAGGTAAGCAATACAAACCCGAATCTAACATTGATCGGAAGGGTAATTTTATAACTGTTATATTTGCAAAACTTTTAAAAATAAAAATCTAAATGATAAACCTAAAAGGGGGACATTTACGTAAATATCCCTTTGCGTCTATTTTTAATTGACTTTTTCTCTACCTAATTTGACCAAAACTCTATAAAGAATGTAGATAAGAAAATAGCCACTTTGTTATTAATTTTAATATTCCTAGATGATCAGGTAATTACTTATCCGCATCTGCTAGGTGTTTATAGTCACATTTGCCCTATTAGAGTTGATTTTCTTTAAATCTCCAATTAACAATGCACAAAATAATAAAAAAATAATCATGTTTAAAAGGAACAAAAATGTAATTATAACTTCCTAAACATCTGCTATACCATTTGAGTCAATAAATATGTTATTACTGCATGTGTTTAGAAGAATTATGTATGCAGATTTAGAACTTTTAAGGTCATTAGTAAATTGTTTGTTTAGTACTTCACTTTTTTGCCTTTTTTATTCCCAAGTTGAAACATAACTCTAGTTTGGAGGAGCTAAGCTAATTTGAAATTTTTGCTTTTTAAGGGCAACAATCACCAACTTTTCTTCAATAAATGTTGGATATTTTTACTGTAAGATTTAGTGTAATAAATAGAGAATATATTAATATCTTCTTCTGTTCTTTAGGACTTTAAGACACCTCCTTAGATAAATTAGTAAATGCAATTTTCCTTTATAGTTGCTCATTTTCAAAATATTTGAATTTCTAATTATACTTTATTAGTACATTGTTTAAAGGTGATTATACTCCCTTTTTAAGATTCTTTTTCTGATTCAAAATACTCCAACCTTTGTGAGGGAATTTTTTTTTATAAAAGATTACAATATTCCCCCCACCCCCTAAAAAGAAAATTATATAAAGCTATTTATTTTTTCCGTTAGAATATAAAAGGAAAAAGGAAGGGGAGTCTTAGAGTAACTACTAAAGTTGTTGTCACGTGACCAGAAGGTCATAAGTTCAAGTAATGAAAATAATCTATTGTAGAAATGCAGGGTAAGGCTGCGTGCAATAGACTATTGTGGTCCGGTACTTCTCGGAACTCGGCGGATAGCGGGAGCTTAGTGCACCGAGCTGTCCTAATATAAAAGGAAAAAGATACATAAATAAATTAATTTTGTTAGTAGATACATACACATGTGCGTATGCATTGATTTAAATTTAAATACAAAAAATTGGATAGTTTGTTAAAGAGATAAAAATGTCATAACAAAATCCAACTAATATAACGTATCTCATTTACATTTATAGGTTTTTTGGATCAAATGTATAACAACACATAATTTTCACGTGTTGCATATTTTAGCTCTATGTTTCCATCAAAATAAACGTGCACCTTATAGCTCGTGTGAATAAATTTAGACAATTTAAGGCCAGTAAAATATACTCCTAAAAGAAGAGTAAGTTGGATAAGTTGAGATAAAGAAACGAAATTTTCTAGCAAAACTATGTGGAAAAAGTAAATAAACAATGTCTAAGTTTTCTTTTATCTTGTTATTATTTTTTAGCCACGGTAGGGGAAAGGGAAATAAGAATAGACCACTACTTGAACCTTACATCATTGTATCTCCAATAATATTCTAATGTGATCATGTACTAGATGAATTTCTTCATATTTAATCAGAAGTATCGAGTTCAAATTCTAGAAATTGAGAAATTCATGGATCATTTCCTTTTAAATGATTTTACGGGCATAAATCTGAATTAGTCGGGCCAATGAATTCTAAATACATGATTAAAGAAACAAAAAACCTATAATTTGGCCATACTTTGCTTTTTCTTTCCTAAAATAAGGAACAATTCTAGCCTATAAGATGGAGTAGTTGGCTACTTGATCATGCAACACTTTGACAAAACAGTAGTAGTACTAAGTAAGAGGGGAAGATGGGAAAATTTATTAAAAGAATGAAAAAGAACCAGTCGCCCAATTAAATTTTTATTGTCTGGTAAAGTATTACACTATAACATGTGCAATTAATACCATTTTGACTATAGAGTGTTATAGTAGATGTTAGCTTATTGAGATCCCAACAAAAGAAAAAGTCAAAATCCTCTTCTTCTCCCTTGTATCTTTTGTCTTCTTTCAATTTTCTTTCTTCATTTCTTTTTGCCTTTTTCAATTTCTTAAGTACTTTCTACCGTCTTTTTTTTTCTTGTTGATCCATTAAAAGGTGGTTTGGAATAGCTTCTTGAAAAGGAAAGACTTTGTGTGTAGTGTCTTTTAGGTGATGAGAGCTAAGTTTGAAGTTCTATTCTGGTTTTGGATAGTGATTTTTCTCCCACCTTATCTAAGAAGTTATGATTTCAATTTCTTTAGTACTATATTGTTTAATGTGACAAGAAATGCAACAAGTGGTTGTTTGTTAGTTGTTACTATGGGACGGGTTCGGGGCGGGGCGGGTTTCGGTAGGACGGGACCCGACGAGATGGGGTACCAGTAGTACTCAGGCGGGACTGGCGGGCCGGGGCTAGCGGGTTCTACTAGTGTCCCGTCCCGGTCCCGTCGGAAAAGGGGCCCGGTATTTATCGGGGCAGGTCGGGATCGGGTTTTCTATATTTATTTATTTTACACTTAATTTATATATATATATATATATAGAAACACCTCAATAATTGAACAAGATAGTGTAATAAAAATATTTCAAGGCTGGTTTTGTGCCTCTTATATTATTTAATAGAAATATGATTTTTTTTGTAATACGATTGTAAAAATTGCAATTTTGTAGTGTTGAAAGTTACAAATAACATGGTAAAATTGCAATTAAAAAAATACGTATTTCAAAAAACCTTTTCTAGTTTCTTTATAATTTCTTGTGATTCTTCGGTTGGAATTGGTATTTGTTTGTCAAATTGTTTGACGTCGCTTCCACCTTCGTCGGATAAGATGTCGTTATAGTTTTCGTCTTTTTCTTCGTTGATCTCCGGTTGATCGTACCTTCTTCGCTCCGCTCTTATCCAATCTCTAAATAATACTGCAATCTCCAAGTTGTCTCCCGCTAATGAGTGTATGTGCTCTCCTATTTTGTCACGACCCAACCCACCGGGCCGCGACTAACCGTCCTAATGACGTCATTATACTAACCTGTCACACATAATCCAACTAACACTTAATGAGTCTGAAATCCGGCGGCATAACACTGCAACAACAACATAAGCCAGGGTAGGCAAGCCGACAAGGCTGCCTTTACCCAAGAATGTACATGTCTCCTGAGGAGTCACAACTAGCCGATATAACATAACAAGCAAGCCGACAAAGCTGCCACCAGATAGTAACGTATATACATGGAAATACCCCAACACAGAATACAATAACATGACTGACCAAAACAGAGTCATAACCCTTACATAAGTACAACCCACAACTGTTTACAAACCTCTATAAGAAGGACAACGACATATGACGGAACAGTGCCCCGTCGTGCCCCTAATTACAAACATAAGTTTAAAAGAGGTTCGGTACCAAAATGACAAAGCTCTGGATCAAAGGAGCTTCCCAACCTGCTGAGTAGAAACCTAGGCCTGAGGTTCACCAAACTGAAAACATGTACCTGCGGGCATGAAACGCAGCCCCCCGAGGAAAGGGGGAAAGTACGAAATAATGTACTGAGTATGTAAAACATGAAGCTGTAAAAGAGATCATAAGTAGCCAACAGAAAACAGGAGATCGGCATAAAAATCAGGATCCAAATCCAATTGTGCCATAAACCATAAAAGTCAGTTGTGCCTTATAAAAATGAGAGTCAAGTCAAGAAAACATGAATGCATGTCCATATACATATATATACTTGTAACGTAACCCGGCCCACTAATGCGGGACTCGGTGGAATCATATCATAACCCGGCCCATGCTGGGACTCGGTAAAGTCATATCATAACCCGGCCCATGCTGGACTCGGTAAAGTCATATCATAACCCGACCCATGCTGGGACTCGGTAAAGTCATATCTCATCTATGGATCCATCCTACGTAACCCGGCCCTCTAGTGAGGGTCTCGGTGAAAAATGCAAGGCTGTGCACGAACATAACCCGGCCCGGGACTCGGTGAAGTGAAGTAATAACACTTAGCACGAGTAGATTTCATGAGTAACCATATGCAATCAAAATTTTCATTTCTCTCAATAAAATCATTATAATAATGTCATAATAAACTCGTTACTGAAAAATCATAGGCACTTCTCATAACTAACATGTTTAGGAATTAAACTGTATAAGAATCATGTACGTCCGCCGTACTTTCATTAAATAATAATCATGCCAAAGAAAGAAGGAATAGTTCACATACCTCTTAGATGAACTAATCAACTCAATATTAGAGTACGTCTCGTTTTAGAACTTCAACCTATAATAATGGTAATACGTTCGTCAATTCTATGATCACTAGCATACTTTATATCGAATAACGACTTCCTATTCCATAAAAATTCGGGCAGCACTTCCCTTGTTTATACATGTTTCCACAACTTCCAAACGAGGCTAATAACATCAATAACCAAGCGTCGATTAAGGGCACAACCAAAACAGCAACAAAGGGGATTTACTAACCCACTTCTCATGTAAATTTAGCCTCTTAATCCACATTAAAACAGCCCACAAAAACAGTCCATGTTCCAACAACAACGAGGGTAGAATGTGAAGCCTTTCTACACCTTTCTACTCCCTTATTCCTTTAGGACTTACATTAGCAATTACCACACTTAAACATGCATAATGGTAACTAAATTTTCAGCATTATAACACCACAAAACAGTCCCTAAAACAGTCCATATCCATCTCAACATGTCCAACGATTTCATGCAAGTTCTTGGCCACAAAATGTCATAATTCCATAACTCTTCTCTTAACTCCTAAAATCCAATTCCATATTTCAATACTTTCATATAACTAATTTTAAACTTTAATATCAATGTTTCCTTTCAATTTCATCATGAAATTAGTGATAATAATAACAACAATAACCAACGAATCCAACAACACCAAAATCTGTCCCAAATTGGCAACTAGCCCAAAATTGTCACATGCATTGTTTAAATTCCAATTTTTTCCTTAACACAAATTCATATCCTTAATTCTAACAACTTGCATTCCAATTATATTATAGAAAGAAGAATTTTATACCTCAAATTTCGTCCAAAACAATCCACAATTTTCTGCCCACTGCTTGTCCGAAAATTCCCACTGCTTTCGAATTTCTTTCCCTTTTTTGTTCACTTCTTCAACTCCAATTGACATGCAAGTGTTCTACAATGTTAAGCCATCATCCTTACACGTTTTTCTTCCAAATTTTCCTCCCAAAAATTCGAAATTTCTGGTCTAATTTTTTTGTAAAGCGATGTGGCACGTTTTTGCCACTGTTTTTGGTGTTGTTTTGGCTTCTAATTTTGTGAATAATGTAGTCCAAGAAGAGGAGATAAAAATCTTAAATTGGGTATGGGGTTGGGGGTGATTTTCGGCCAGCAGGGGGGTTTGGAGAAGAGAGGTGAGGTTTTGTTTAAAGTTTAGAATGAAAGAGATGAATGTAGGTTTTAAAATTAAAAAAAAATCTGAATTTTATTATTTACACTTTGGCCCCCAAGTTCTTCAATTAATAAATCTCAAACCCACTTCTTTTAATTCCCGAGAATTTCATAAGCCTCGTATCCTCAATGTCATAATTTTATAATACAATACTATTCCATAACGGGAAAAAACAATTATTGCTATAAGTATCCAACGTCACCCTCATTGTGACCAACATCTTTCCGGAATCACATCCTCTTGTATACTAATTTCCGGATTAGCATATATAAATATACTCTATATCTAAGATTCGAATCTTACCTCCTTAATTACGTCCTCTAATTATTGTCTTAAAATTATGAGGTGTAACATATTTGAAATCTGCCGGCAGAAAATATGCTTTCAGACGCTGTTGATGACGCTTGAATGTTCAACACATCTCGGGCCATCTTTGACAGTGTCGGAAATGTCTTCTCATTCTCCCTACAATATTTCAGCAAGTCTTCACGTCCTTCTTCATTGAGAAGTTGAGAACTGCTTGGTACGGTACAACACCCTGTAAAACAAAAACATCAAACTTGCTAACTTGGTTTGTAGTGTTACCACTATACATTCTACTTCTAAGGCTTTCAATACTAGCCGCAAAAACAGCATGTCTTTTTTAAGGTTGTGTTGAACAAGAAGAAGATGGTATGGAAGCCGGTTGGTTGCTAGCACTTTCTTGTTGGTAATACCTATATACTTTTTTGCATTCATCTTGTATGTTAGACAACACTTCTTCTTTAGTTTGTTCAATAGGTGGTGGGTCATTTGGATTTTTGGGAGTTGGAGGAGGTAGTACTGTTATACAATCATAAATAGTTTCAATAAGTGTTTTACAACCGTCTATTTTAATAGTCGAATTTAATACAACACCAATAATATAAATAGTGGGAATAGGAATAAAATATTTTTTTATTTTGATAAACATTTATAATAGGTGCCTTATAAGCTGATTTTTTCATATATTCACTAAGTAGTAAAAATATAAGAGCTATATAAAATAACATAGTTGAAATAGTAGGATAATATATACCGAAAAATTCTTTTGTTGCTTGAAAAAATTTCTCTAGAAATACAATAAGTTCTGAAATTTTTTTCCAATCGCTATCTAGAACCATATCAGTTGGAGTTCGATTATGGGCGTTAAAAAATAAAGTTATAGGTTTTCTATAGTCATAAGCAACAACTAGTTGCTCGTATAAATAATTTCACCTAGTGGCTACTTCTTCAGGAATTTTTCGATAAGGTAGTCCGCAATCGTGACAAGTTTTTTTATAATCTTTTTTTCGTTGTATTCTATTACTTTTAAAAATAAAGTTTATAGCAAATTGTATTTTATTAAGAATGTCTGCAAAAAGTGTTTGACCATCCTTTACAACTAAGTTATATATATGGCACGCACATTTTATATGAAAATGATTTGGAAAAGATGGAGTTAAAAGATCTTTTAAAATTCTAATAGCATAATTATTAGAAGAAGCGTTATCTAATGTAATAGTCATAATTTTATCAGTTATTCCGTAATAATCGCAAACTTGATAAATATTTTCTGAAATAAAAGTATCGGCATCTATATATCTATACGTTAAAATACATTTTTGCATAGACCATTTATAATCTATCCAATGACAGGTTACCGTTAAATAATCATGGCCGTTAGTACTACGGCCTATAGCAGACGTGATATATATTTTACCAGGAAAATGATATAAGGAATAACGTAAATACTGTTGATATTCATGTGCAAATTTAAATACATCCATCTTAACAGTTGATATAGGAAAACCGTTAAAAGCAGGATTATACATATCTTTAATATAATGAATAAAATCAGGAGATGAAGGAAACGAAAAAGGCAAACCCCCCGCAACAACTAATTTTGCTATTGCTTCCCTATCTCTATGTTTATCGTATTTAGGGCCTACAATTTCCCCCGTCATAGGGTTAATTTGACCTTGTACTTGGTCCGGGACAGTATGTGAACCTTGTCCCGACTGAGAGGGCATTGGCGCACTCGATTTTTTAGCCAGGTGTTGGTTCCACCTAGCTTTGTGAAAGTTTTGTATGTGTCTCAATAAACCCTCGTCCCACCCTGACCTTTTCCCATTTAAATTAAAAATATTTTTACAAATTTGACATCTAACTACTTGATTCTCTTCGTCCCTATCAAAAAATTTCAATGCATCTGATTTTAATGGTCGTTTTATTGGGCCTCGTCTCATACTAGGGGGAATAGGAGGCTTTCTAGTTGGAGGTGCACTAGTGGGTGTGTCATCTACATTAGTGAGTGTATCATCTAGATCATCTTCTAAATTAAAGGAGTAGGATGACTAGAAGAAGTACATTTTCCCTTGTTACCCCTACTGGAAGAAGTCTGACCCTTACATTTACCCGTAATCATACGTTTCAATCCTTTCATTTTAATTATACAAATAAATAATTAAAGTAAATAAAATTAAGTGTGCTAAATAAAAGAAAGAAACAATAATAATTTAATGAAGGAACGAATGTACCAAACGCCGACTAATCGAGAGGTTGAAAATTGAAACTTTGCTCGATAGAAGATTCTCAAGCTAGTTGCCAACTTCACTCCCAAATGAATAAATAAAATTGAAAATTTAGTAGACAATGTAGACTTGTAGAGAGATAGATTGAGAGATTAGAGAGATTGTAGGAAGATTTGTGAGAAAGATGAAGAGAAAATTAGGTATTTATAGTTGATAAATTGAGTTAAAATATAAATATAATAACGTAGGAGTTAAAAATAAATATTAAGAGGGTAGGGGGGTAGGGGGAGGTAAAAAATGGTCGTTGCACAACGGCCAAAATATAAAATGGTCGTTGGTGCAACGGTAATTTTGTGCAAAGGGGAGGGTCGAGCGGGACAGGCGGCGAGATCGGCGCGGGTCTGGCGGCGAGATCGGCGCGGGTCTGGCGGGACTGGCGCGGGTCGGGCCCGGACGGGATGAGCCCAGGTCTCGGTACTGATTTTTTTTATAGCGGGGTCGGGACCGGGCCGACCCGTCCCGTTGGCCACCCTTAGTTTTACTTATAATGAGCTAAAAAATATCAACACCAAAAAGGTTGTGGTGAATGGTAATTAGTACTCTTTCATTTTTAATCAGAGGTCTCGCGCGCATTCGAATCCTAGTATGATCAAATCATTTTTGTTAGGGAGAGCTTTATCCCTCAACGTAAAAAATTTTGGCGTGAATCTGAATTTAGTTAGGCCCCAATACGGATAACAGACACCAAATGTGGAAAAAAATTCTCATTACCATCAAGTAGCAAGATGTTTGGAGATCCCTCAACTCTCATTAGACCTCTAATTTGAGTTCTAGGAATGTAAATCTTCCGACAGCAAGCGACTTACTCTCCCACTAAGTGAATCTACTTAGTGCAAATTCAAATTAGTGAATCCAATGAACTTCTGATACCAAATGATATAATCGTATTCTTTTTTTTACACGAGACCAACAAGTTGAGTCGGAGCTAGAAGGGAAAAAAGGGTACATTCAAACCAATATTATATTATGAATTTGTAATGCATCTAATGTGTGACCTAGTGGTCAATACGAAGTTGGGTTAAAAATCATAAGGTCTCATGTTCAAAGCAAGTATGTAAGGTGATTTTTTTTTTTATATGTCCAACTTTGGTAAGCCGAATTTATGTATCTCGTGAAAATTAGCCGATATGCGTACAAACTAGTCCGAACATCACGATTATAAAAAAATATATGAACTCGTAATTTCAAAAGCACAATAAATTTAATACAAAATATTTTAAAAACTGAATCCATCAAATTTAAATCTTTAATATGATAAAAGAACTTTTACTATTCCATCCCCATAAAAACACTCTCTCCTTTTTCATCATTCATCAACTTTTTTCTAGTGCTGGCCAGTGGGCCGGGCTCGGGTCTGGCGAGCCGGGTTTGGCGGGGTCGGGGCGGGGCAGGACGGTGAAAGGGGCGGGATCGGGTTTGGCGGGATTTGCTGAAGTCCCGTCCCGATCACGATCCGGTCGGAATCGGGCCGGGGCGGGATCGGGATCGGGTTCCGGCAGTTTTTTTTTTTTAATAACATATTTATAAATAAATAAAAACTCAATAATTAAACAAGACAAGATATTGTAATAAAAATATACCAAGGTTGTTTTTGTGCCTCTTATATTATTTAATAGACATGATTTTTTGTAATATAAATACAATTGTCGAAATTGCAACTTTGTGGTGTTGTCCAAAAGTTGCAAATTACATAACAAAATTGCAATTAAAAAAATTACATTATGAAAAAAGCATGTTCTAGTTTATTGATAATTTCCTGTGGTTCTTCGGTTGGAATTGGTATTTGTTGGTCAAATTGATCCACGTCGCTTCCACCACCTTCGGATAAGATTTCGTTGTAGTTTTCGTTTTCTTCGTTGATCTCCGGTTGACCGCACCTTCTCCGCTCCGCTCGTATCCAATCTCTGAATAATATTGCAATTTCCAAGCTGTCTCCGGCTAATGAGTGTCTGTGGTCTCCTATTTGATATCTGCCGGTAGAAAAAGCGCTTTCAGACGTAGTTGATGACGCTTGAATGTTCAAAACATCTCGGGCCATCATTGAAAGTGTCAGAAAGGTCTTCTCATTCCCCCTCCAGTATTTCAGCAAGTTTTCACGTCCTTCTTCATTGAGAATTGCTTGGTACGGTATAGAACCCTGCAAAACAAAAATATCAAACTCGCTTATTTGGTTAGTAGCGGTACGGCCGCACATTCTATTTTTGAGGCTTTCAAAACTAGCCGCAGAAACAGCATGTCTTTTATGAGGTTGTGTTGAAGATGAAGAAGATGGTATGGAAGCCGGTAGGTTACTAGCACTTTCTTGTTGGTAAAACCTATATATTTTTTTGCATTGGTCTTCTACGCTAGACAACACTTCTTCTTTAGTTTGTTCAATAGGTGGTGGGTGATTTGGATGTTTTGGATGTTTTGGACTTGGAGGTGGTAGTACTTCTATACAATCGTAAATAGTTTTAATAAGTGATTTAGTACCGTCTATTTTAATAATCGAATTTAATACAGCACCAATAATATAAATAGTGGGAATAGGAATAAAATATATTTTTATTTTGATAAACATTTTTTTAATAGCTGCCATTTAAGCTGGTTTTTCCATATATTCACTAAGTAATAAAAATATTAGAGTTATATAAAACAACATAGTTGAAATAGTAGGATAATATATATCGGAAAATTCTTTTGTTTCTTGAAAAAATTTCTCTAAAAATACAATAAGTTTGAAAATTTTTACCCAATCGCTATCTATAACCATATCAGCTGGATTTTGATTATGAGAGTTAAAAATAAAGTTATAGGTTTTCTATAGTCATAAGCAACAAGTAGTTGCTCGTATAAAGAATTCCACCTAATGGGTACTTCTTCTGGAATTTTTCTATAAGGTAGTTGGCAATCGTGACAAGTTTTTTTATATTCTTTTCTTCGTTGTATTCTATTACTTTTAAAAATAAAGTTTATAGCAAATTGTATTTTACTAAGAATGTCTTCAAAAAGTGATAGACCGTCATTTACAATTAAGTTATATATATGACATGCACATTTTATATGAAAATGATCTGGAAAAGATGGAGTTAAACTATTTTTAAAAATTGTAATAGCGTAATTGTTAGAAGAAGCGTTATCTAATGTAATAGTCATAATTTTATCGGTTATTCCATAATAATGGCACACTTGATAAATTTTTTCTGCAATAAAAGTATCAGTGTGCCTATCATCAATATCTATATGCTAAAATACGTTTTTGCATAGACCAATTATGATCTATCTAATAACAAGTTACCGTTAAATAATCATGGTCGTTAGTACTACGACCTATATCAGACGTGATAGATACTTTGCCATTAAAATGATATAATGAATAACGTAAATATTGTTAATATTCATGTGCGAATTTAAATACATCTCTCTTAACAGTTGATCTTGGAAAACCGTTAACAGCAGGATTATATATATCTCTAATGTAATGAATAAAACCGGGAGATGAAGGAAATGAAAAAGGCAAACCCTCCACAGCAACTAATTTTGATATTGCTTCCCTATCTCTATGTTTATTGTATTTAGGGCTTACAATTCCTCCCGTCATACGATTTATTTGACACTATACTTGGTCCGGGACAGTATCAGTATGTGAACCTTGTCCCGATGGAGCGGGCATTTGCGCACCCGATTTTGAAGCCTGGTATTGGGCATACCTAGATGGATGATCCCTTACTACGTGTCTCATTAAACCCCCGTCCCACCGTGACCTTTTCCAGTTTTAAATTTTAAAACATTTTTACAAAATTTACATCTAGCTACTTGATTCTCTACGTCCCTATCAAAAAATATCCATGCATCTGATTTTAATGGTCGTTTTGCTGGACCTCGTCTCATACTAGGGGGAATAGGAGGCATTTCAGTTGAAGGTGCACTAGTGGGTGTGTTGTCATCAACATTAGTGGGTGTATCATCGTCTAAATTAAAGTCTTCTTGAGTTTCAGAAAATAGCTCCTCGTCTAAATCTAATGGTATTGTAGGAAAATGTTCAGTATCAACAAAATCATCATGTGTAGGAATATGATGACTAGAAGAAGTACACTTGCCCTTGTTGCCCCTACTAGAAGAAGCCTGACCCCTACTCGTAAGCATACGTTTAAATCCTTCCATTATAAATTTATAATTATACTAATAAATAATTAAAGTAAATGAAATTAAGTGCGCTAAATAAAATAAACAGACAATAATAATTTAATGAAGGAACGAATGTACCACACGCCGACGTAACGTCGACGTGTAATCGAGAGGTTGAAAATTGAAACTTTGCTCGATGGAAGATCCTCAAGTTAGTTGCCAACTTCACTCCCAATTCCCAAATGAATAAATAAAATTGAATATTTAGTAAACAATGTAGACTTGTAGAGAGATAAATTGAGAGATTAGAGACATTGTAGGAAGATTTGTGAGCAAGATGAAGAGAAAATGAGTTATTTATAGTTGAAAATTGGGTTCAAGTGTAAATATAATAACTTATGGGTTAAAAATAAATATTAAGGGGTAGGGGGTTGGGGGAGGGGGAGGCCAAAAATGGCCGTTGCACAACGACCAAAATGTAAAATGGTCGTTGGTGCAACGGTTATTTTTGCAAAAGGAGGGTTACGGGCGGGATCGGGTCGGGATCGGAATCGGGTCGGGACTAGCGGGACGGGATGAGACATTGTCCCGTCCCGGTTTGAGTCTCGATACCGATTTTTTTTTTACTACTCGGGTTCGGGGCGGGACCGGGCCGTCCCGGCCCACTAGCCAGCTCTACTTTTTTCTATGCATATTTTCCATATGGACCACATTCAAATTTTCAGTTAAAACAGTAAAAATAAATTACCTAATAGAAGAAAAGAGAAACACACAAATTTTCAGTTTCAACTTTCATGTATCTAAATTCTAAAGTACCAAAAGAGTATACATTTGTTTTTGTTATATAATACAGGTCCCACACTGCAATAAAGCAGATATCCTCCACGTTTCGTCTTGTGATTGGCTGCAAACAGGTACAAGTGGGGCCCAAGGGTGAGATTCCCTCGTGAAATTTAGACTGTTCCTTAATTACGACACGTCGGTCGCAGGAATCAGAAGGAGTGTAGAGTGGGCCCAGTTTTGGAAATTGGTCCTAAATTATTTTGCCACGTCTACTTTTGTGGGACCCAACAATAAGATAAGTCCTCTTTAATTTTTACTCTTTCATTCACTAAATTTGGTTTTACGGAATTAGGCCAAAACTATCTGAACTATCCGAAAAGGTTTTAAAATATTATTCTTGTACACTTTTGCCATTAAAACTAACCGCATTCTTTTTAATATATTTTTTTATAGGCAGCTGGTATACGAATCTGATGTCCAAAAAAAAAAACAATATTTGATCTCCTTCCACATAATATTAGCAAATGTCATTAATTCCTGAGAGATATATACCACTCTCAGTAACGCTGGTAGAGTTCCAAGACATATACCCAAATACAACCTTAACAGAAAACGAAAAGAAGACAATATCTGATTCTGTTTTCTATTGTAAATATTAAGAGAATATAACGTCAGTGAATATTGGATCATAATAGCCATATGTAAATAGAGAAGAAAAAACTAAACGTAGGCCAGCGTGATTTACACTTTGTCATCACACAAGAACTAAAGGTTTGGAAGGGATGCTTGTTTTGCTGTGCTGATGAGCTTTATCAAATGGGAATTGGGTCATGGGTGGGTATGGTGGGTCGGGGCAATCTGATTAATGGAAAAAATTTGGTGGGGGTGGGTTTTAATTTTGTCCAATAGGGAGGGCCACATAATAAATAATAATAATAATTATTATTATTATTATTATTAAAAAAAGGGCTGTTAATTTTAAGGGGAAAAGTAGGCGAAAATAGGCGGAGGGGATATTTTTAGCAAAATAGGTGGATGATGGGTATTTTTAAACCTTTTCGGATAATACAAGGGTATTTTTGGCCCTTTTCCCCTTTTTTATGACATATGTAGTAAAAGGAAGGGGAGTCTTAAACCACCAATAAATTTATCTCCGTGTGACGTCTAGGTTACGAATTCAAGCCGTTAAATCAGTCATTGATACTTACGTCAGGATAAATTATCTATATTATATACTTTTGAGATGCGGTGCTTTCGGAATACTATTGTAACTACCGAATGATTCGTGCACTGAACTGTCTATTTATATGGAGTAGGAGAAAAAGAAAGGAAAGAAGAACATAACTCACGTTTATTTGTGCAGAAGACTTTCTCTTATGTAATTAGATTATGAGTTTTAGTAACATATATCAACAACAATAACAACATGTCTAATGTGATCTCACAAATGAATTTTGAGGAAGGTAGTGCGTACGCAAACTTTACTTTTACTTTGTGAGGTAGAGAGGTTGTTTATGATAAATTCTCGGCACAAGTTTGAAAAATACAAGTGTGTGCTTCCTGGTAAAAATACTAGGAAAGGAGAAATATCGACAACAAAAATTGTAAAACAACCAAAGTCAAAGAACAACAATAGTAAAATTATTGAAAAAGATAATAATAATAATAATAATAATAATAATAATAATAATAATAATAATAATACTGAAAAAGAGAAGAGAGAGCAGATAAGGTGCTCCAAGTTAGAACTAACACTTCACAAAATGCGCTTTGATAGCGAGCGAGATCTTTGAAATTCAATCAGAACAGCACTGGGTGAGTAAGATTAGGGGTGAGCGGGTCTGGGTACCCTAACGTTTTTGAACTACCCGGACCCTACCCAGTAAACGACCGGTTCCTAAATCTACTACCCGAAACCTACCCATAGCAATCATTATCCGGAATCTACCCGGACACTGCGGTTCCGGGTAGGTTCTCATGTACACTGTAAATCATTTATGTCATAAATACTACTCTGCATAATCATTGACTGAAATGGACGAAATCAGTGACGGAAAATCTGAAATATGTCTTCCGTGACTGAAATCTATGGGTGAGCACGGGTACAGGGTACCCAGATACCCGATAGGAACATACACTAACAGGTAGGTTCCGGATAGATATATTATAATAACAGGTAGGTTCCGGGTAGTAAAATTAGAAACCGATCAATATCGGGTCCGGTTCTGGTTCCGATAAATAAAGACAGGGTACCCGAACCCAGAACCGTTACCCGGAACCTATGAAATATTAAATATCTTTACTTTTTAAATTCCAAACCTATCAAGATAACACTTCCCCTACACGAGATGGTCCAAAAGTTAGTGAAGTCCTTGAGGCTTGAGGAGAACTGATATAATTTTTCACTTTATATTGGTAGACAATTCTTACTAGTTCGTACTTTCAGAGGAGCTTGTAAGGTTCTTAATAGGAGTTCTTCAGGCACCATCAAATATAATGGTTAAAAGATGATATTTTGTATGTATTGTTGCATAATCCTTTAAAAGCTTCACTGTCTATTATCAAGATAGTTGTTTGGGCAGAGGGTAAGGCAATTGCTTATATAGTGATTGATTAGTATGTTCTGTAGAATGTTAAGCATTGATTCTCAAATTTTAGTTCATTGGTTCGTTGATAAAACTAGAGGGATGTGAGTTATGTAGAATCATATAATATAGTTTGAACTATGAGTGGAATTGCTATTCTCGAGATTCGTATGCTGTGAAGACATCTTAAGAAGTTATTTCTTTACAGGGTACCCGGAACCTACCCGGAACAGTGAAATTGTTATTCTCGAGATTCGTATGCTGTGAAGACATCTTAAGAAGTTATTTCTTTACAGGGTACCCGGGAACCTATCCGGAACCACAGGGTCCGGGTAATGATTGCTACGGGTAGGTTCCGGATAGTAAATTTAGGAATCGATCTTTTACTGGGTAGGGTCCGTGTAGTTCAAAAAAGTTAGGGTATCCGGACCCGCTGACCCCTACTGAAATCAGTGACAAATGGAGGAACATGATACAACACAATCACTAAATGAAGAAAACATTGCAAAACTACTATGCATAATCCAAAAGGTTAGCATAATCTGGAAATTTAGTGACTGAAATTGCAGATTTGCTTTTGAGCCTAAATTGCAGATCTGCTTTTGAGCCTAAAATGGAGGAAATCAGTGATTGAAAATTTGAAATGGATCTCCGGTGACTGAAATCAGTGACTGAAATGGATGAACATGATACAACACAATCACTAAATGAAGAATACATTACAAAACTTCAAATAAACATAAAACAAAAATACATCTTCTAAAGAAACAAGAGATGCCAAAAAAATTAAATAAACAACCATAAATGTCACACGTCCAGCCATTATGTCTTCCGTGACACAAGTAAGCTCTACAAAAATAAAATGAAACTATTGTGAAATTCCAAGACAAAAGATAATACACAAAAATAAAAATTCTAAATAACCCAAATCCATAAAACAAAAATAAAGAAAGACCTAATGACTTACCTTCCTCATATTTTTCTGCATCTTCCATATATTGCTCAACACTAATCTAATTTAGCAATCTAAACTAACAAAAATCAACCCAAACTAATTCAATCTAAACTAACAGAAATCAACTCAAACTACTTCAGACTAAACGAATAGAAATCAAGCCAAACTAATTCAATCTAAACTAATAGAAATCAACCCAAATACAAGCTTTTTCAATTTCTAAATATCAAAATATTATGAGAGGAGAAAACAAAACAGCAACTCCAATAAATTGAGCATAACAACAAACAATAAAAGGGAAATATCAACTTTTAAATTGGAAATATTATCATAAGAGAGCCTATCAAGGATGCCAAAGAATATCAAAAATAGAAACTTGGAGACAAACCCATATAAAGAGAATCATAAATTTGACATATCATCAGTCAAAGACCATTGAAATAATTTTTTCAGTTCTCTAAAATATCAAAATATATTAAGAGAAAAAAGAACATAATTTCAATAGAATTGAGCATAACTAAGAAACAATAAGAGTGAAAAATTCAATTTTTAAAATGAAATATTACCATAAGTGCCTATTAAGGAAGCCAGGGCACATAAAAATAGCAACTTGGAGACAAATCCACGACAAACCCACTCAGATTTATGATGATTCAATAGAGAATCCTTATTTTTTACTCTTATTGTTTCTTGTTAAGCTCAATTTAATTGGAGTTACTGTTTTTTTCTTTATCATAATGTTTTGACTCAAAACATTATGATAAAGAAAAAAATAGTAACTCCAATTAAATTGAGCATAACAAGAAACAATAAGTGTGAAAAAAATTAATTTTTAAAATGCAATATTACCATAAGAGCCTATCAAGCAAACCAGAGCACATCAAAAATAGCAACATGGATACAAACCCATATCAAGATAGGCAATATTACCATAAGAGCCTATCAAGCAAACCAGACCATCAAAATAGCTCTTTTTACTTCTCGAAACATCAAAATATTATGATGAAGAAGAAAAACAGTAACATTATAATGAAGAAGAAATCAACCCAAACTACTTTAGACTAAACTAACAGAAATCAAGCCAAACTAATTCAATCTAAACTAACATAAATCAACCCAAACTACTTCAGACTAAACTGACAAAAATCAAGCCAAACTACTTCAGACTAAACTAACAAAAATCAAGCCAAACTACTTCAGACTAAACTAACAGAAATCAAGCCAAACTAATTCAATCTAAACTAATAGAAATCAACCAAAACTAATTCAATCTAAACTAACAGAAATCAACCCAAACTAATTCAGACTATTCTCTATTGAATCATCAGAAATCTGAACTACTTAACACACACAAGACCAGATCTATCTCATGCAGTTTTGATATTAAGCCAATACATGCAAAAACGCCCCAAAGCCCAAAACTAAATAATTTAAATGGGGGGTGGGTGGGTTCATAGGGTCCGGATATCGGTTCCGGGTCCGGATACCCGGTCTCTATTTATCGGAACCGGAACCGGACGCGACATTGATCGGTTCCTAATTTTAATACCCGGAACCTACCCGTTATTATAATATATCTACCCTGAATCTACCAGTTAGTATCGGTTCTGATCGGGTATCTGGGTACCCTGTACCCGTGCTCACCCCTAGGTAAGATATAGGATTTTTGTCTGAGTCTCTCCCACATGAAAGAAAAGAATCACTCGACTACCTACTAGCGTTCTATCAGAATCATCGACTTCATGATTTCCTATCTAGGATCATGTCCTCGGTGAGGTGAAGATGTGTCATGTCTTGTTTATCACCTAACTCTAATTCTTTTTCGGTCTACCCCTATCTCTCCTTAGGCCTATCATCGCCAACCTCTCGCACCTCCTCAGTGATATTTGTGTTTTTTTTCTTCACATGTCCAAATCATCTCAACATCGCTTTCTACAATAATGGTGCATATTACTTAAGCTCCTACATTACCAGCTTTGATGTTTTTTCTTTCTTTTTCTTTGTTATTGAATGAGAAAATACATAAAATCACTTCTAAATTTGTCCCGAAAACTCATTTTAGCAATTTAATTTTAAGGGCATTTATGTACCGCCCTAAACTTATTCTTAGTGAAATTAATACCCACCTTAATTTGACGTGGCAAAAAATTATTATCAATTTTGGGAAACGCGTGAAATGAAAAAAACACTAAACATAGTTCAAATTATACATGTGTCGTCTTATAATTGGATGATATACAAGTACATATACTTAATTATATTATTCTTAATTTTTTATATTCATTTTAGGTTTCTTTTCTTTTTCTTTTTCCCTCTCTTTCTTACTCTTTTCTGCTCCAAAAGTTTCTCTTTCTTCCTTTCCAGTTGTTTGACGCCATCTCCGATCCGTTCCTAGCTCCTCCATGCCATTCTCATGTTCTTCTTTTTCTCTTTGAAAATATATTTGCTTAATGAGTTTACTATTAGATATAATAAAAGAATGATTAGATTTATTTTATAGGCAGATTACATGTGGGTTTGGTGGCCGGAAAAGTTGTTCACCGGCGCCATTTTTCCCGATAAAGTTGAACACGTATATGTTTCCTCAGATCTTAATCGAATTCTCGATTCTTTCATAAAATCCAAGGAGAGAACGATTAACTTTGATTTTTTTCTCAAATTTGTTGCGCTTCAACAAACCTCCATTTTCTCGATCGGCAATTTTATCCTATTTGGTGGTGAGGAAGTAATCTTACCGGATATTCTTACATTAATTGTATATCACTTATTTTAGGTAGAATTATATTTCTTTTGTAATTAGGTTGATTAGTTACCTAGTTTGTAGCAATGTAAATATTTGATTAGTTACCTAGTTTGTAGCAATGTAAATATTTATGTAATTACTATATATTGTAAATCATCAATGAATGAAATCAAAAAACATATTCTTTTATGGTATCAATAGTCTAACCCTAATAAAATTCCTTCGAGCGGCCGACCCCCCCCCCCTAGGCCACCAACCCCCCACAGACGGAAACCCTAGTTTTTTTCGGCCATTCTCTTTCTTTCTCCTCCTAAATGTCATATTCCATAGCTAACAAAATTAAATTTTATCCTGCACTTGCAGTCAACAACATTAAAAAATTTATCCCTGTGGCTCTTGAGATGGAAAATGGTCAATACTCCTCGTGAGCGAAACTATTCAAAATTCATTGTCGTGTCTACGAAGTTATCGACCACATCATCCCTCCTAAATCGAAGTCCATAGACCCACCCTCGACTTCGACTTCTGATGATGCACTTTGATCTCGTTTAGATGCAGCTGTCCTCCAGTAGATATACGACACTATCTCTAATGTCTATTGCACACAATCATTGAGATTGATGCCACTGCCTGTCAAATATGGAAACGTTTGGAAAGTATTTTTCACGACAACAAAACTCAACATACATTATACCTTGAAAATCAGTTCCTTTAATCTTAATGTTCTTGTTTCCTATTTGGGTTTGTTCCTTCACGTAAGAGAGGTTTTGGAGGCCATGACTTCACCTGTTCAGAAGTGACGACAGGCGTGCAATTTTCTTAAAAATTTATTAGTGTAAAGAATGGAATGAAAATTAAAATTTTAATGAATTTTTTATATGAACTGACGTGGCGTGCGTGTGTAATACACCTCAACCTCATGAATATGGTATTATATTCTCAAGGTGATATTAATTTCACTAAGAATAAGTTTAAGAGGGTACGCAAATGCCTTTAAAGTTAAATTACTAAAATGAATTTTCGAAACAAATTTAAGGATGATTTTATATATTTTCTCTTATTGAATTGATAAATTTTTTAGAGAAAGATTCGACATGAATACTAGCTTGAAATTAAAAGTGTAAAATAATTGCTGGTATTAATATTTAAAAAATCATAAAACACTATATACGCGAGGACCTCGTTTTAAAAATATTTCAAATGATTCAAATTCAAATTCAAATTCAAATCAATAGAATATACGAAAAAAAATTAAAGTCAATTAAATACCTCATTTGCCTTATTTTATTAGTATAATTTTTTTTTTTGAAGAGAATCTTTGTAATAAACTCAAACTAAATGTTTTCTCTCACACTCCTGTACCCGTATATTCCTCTACTTAACTAGAGAGCCATATGTATCACAAAGTTTTAAGACAAGTAGAGATTGATTCTAAGATTTAAAGTTTATATATTGCTATAGTAATTTTAAGTTAATATATAATATTTAAATTTATGATCATATATTTTAAAATATTAAATATTTAAGATTTTGAGAAATCTACCGATTAATTACGATTGTGTTCTTTTTTTTTTATTTTTTTTCGATCGAGATGTATAAATCTTGTTCATGGATTATGAAAATGTGCAAAAGCTTTATAATTTGCCTCTGTCATTTTATGAGTCTCTCATTTTGCGTATAGCATCACCATTTCCTTTGACGGGACACTAATTTAGAACTTAATTTGAAAGTCATATTTCGATTATATTTTTATGAATTATTGAGTATATATAGTACTAGAGTGGGCTTCGATTCACTCTATTAACTATTAAGTGAAATCCAAACTAATTAGTTGGTGAGTACCAGCTAGCCACCAATTGGATGTCAACATCGAAAAGACATGAATATCAAAAATGTATTCTTGTCAATTAACCTATGTGGTCGAACTAACACATTCGGCCATTCGGGGGCAGATCATCGGTGTGGATTCATCCAAATCTAGTACTTTCTAACACAAATCATAAATCTTATGGAAATTTTTTATTGAAAAGGTTTAAATTATTAAATCCAAACTCATAATTTTACAAGAACTTTCAATGTCGAACCTATTAGATTGAAATTTTGGATCCCTCTTTGAATACATCCTCCAAAACTAGAGGTCAATTGACTGTAATAATTTATAAGTGTATTTTTAAATTATGCTTTTTTTAATAATATTTTATTTTAATATTTACACATAAAAGTTTTTAAAATAACATATAAGAGATTATACTTTGGCCGGGGTGGGTGGGTGGGTGGGTGGAGGGGGAGGACGGGGTGGAGAGTGGAGAACTAATTCATAATAATGCAGGAGAAAAAATAATGATTATGTTTTGCAAAAAAAAAAAAAAGTGATATCATGTCAACCCTTTTCATTCTTGTTTTTTGTTTTTGAGACTTCATGACTAAAGTCAGTCTAACAATTATAGTACTAGTAATTAATTAACATATTACCTTCATTGCACACATGATTAGCATAATGATCAAATTCCATAACCCACCTCCACCGCACCTTTTTATAACTTTGGCTATTGAGAATTTGATATTAATGCCAAGTAATTAACCACACAGAAATCAAGGATTTAATTTTCACATAGAACCCTTTTGTTTAGGATTAAATGTTCTTTTTCATTTTTCACCTAAGGTTTGGTATTCGCTTTGAGTTCCGATTAGTTTGAATTCATATCGAAAAGTCTCATTTTGAGAGGTAAATTGCTCCATACCAATATTTCAATTAAAAGAGTCTCGGATCACTTTTCATCATAGTGGTGTCGCATAAAAAATAGTTCATTCCCATAGCTATAAGCTGAGTTCCCACAACTCCATTCTAAGGGCTCGAATTCTAAAAGATTAAATCATGTCCACCTTTCATATTTAATAAATTACACTTCCCTATAATTATGAAACATTTTGAATCTAACTCTCATAGTTTACGTGAATTAGATTTTAAATCCATTTAGAAGCGAATTTAAAATTTAAATTTTATTGGTTCACTCTTTATGTTTGTAGCTGATGAACTCATATTTTTGAAGTTATGACTCAAAATTTATTGTTTGATTCTGTCATGTTCTAAGAAGGTTGAGTTATTTTGAATTATTTTTTGACACAGATAACATTAGGGAAAACCTCTGATTTTTTTTAATATAATAATTTGATTACTTTTTCACGTGTATCTATATTCCATTTTGGAACTATATTCCATGTTGGAAATACTACGTTTAGTTGAATTATTGGTTTTATACTCTGTTCAGAGGAGGATTCATGATTTAAACTCTATGGATTCAATCTTAAAATTCGTAACATCGAACTTATTTATATATACAATTATGGGTTCATATTTATTATTATTTTTAAAATTTTAGTAATTTTCTATATATAAATTTATGTTGGATGTCGAAAGTTAGGAGTTGAATTTGAACCCCGACCTACAAGGGTAGATACGCCTCTGAGTCTGTCGCCTCCGATTATATCCATATATACAACTTTGTCTTAAAATACAAACGTTTCATTTGCATTTGTTCACTTAATAAATACTATGCTCTTAATCTCACTTTGCAATGGATGGAATATTTCCTTTGTTCTACGTACTTTGTATTTTGGTTTGTTCCAATATATTGTAAATTAAACTTCTATTTTCTACGTTCATACTTGTAATATAATCTTACCACTATTGAGGATGAGATACAGTTTCATATTAATTAGTAGAAGTTTAATTATATTAAATCATCGCAATATTTCAACTACTAACTTAATTACTAATCATGTGGAAGTTGCGAGGAGATGATGCTAATATATACCACTAGTTTTAGCTTAAAAAACTATTGGTGATTCAATTATTTAAAAATCAACAAAATAAAATAAAGAATCAATCAACTACTGTGCATGTTCATCCATTCATTTTGTGCTAATGCTTTCTAATCCCACTATATAATTAAAAAGAATTAAAGTTTAATGACACCTTTGCTTCTTTAGGAGATATTCTTGTGGATTCGTAGGGCCATAATTTTCCAAAAGAAGGATAAAAAATTATATTAAAAATGGACCCCAACAAAAGCCATTTATTTTGAAATATTTCTGGTATTTTTTTAGTGGAAGCTAACATCATATTCCCATTAAAATGAATAATCGGGAAAAATAACATATTTTAAAATTATATAGGTTAAAAAGTGGAGAGCACTTCAGTCAAATCATACAAAAGAAATTCCATTTCCATGTTTTGCAAATATAAACAACACACGGAAAATTGTTGATCGAGCGTTTTTTATTTAATCATCTATATTTGATCCTTACTGATCTGACTAATTTAAATTCATCTTGAGTGGTCAATGAATAAAGGTAATAAAGGATGAAATAGTCTCCTCTAACCATTTACTACAATTTATAGAAGATTATAACCTTACAAAGATTATGTATATTTTAGTGCAAATAGCACTTTTAGTCCTGTGTTAATGTTATATTCTGATTTTCATTCTTGTGTTATTGGACTTAACACTATTGACCTTCAATTATACCATGTGAGTAATTTTGATCCTTCAACTATAAGTCCCCAAAATTAACTACACCCTGGGTCAATTTTTGGTATTAAATTTAGTTGGGTGAATAACCACTCGAAGGCCATGTCTCTGTGAGCAGTCAGAAACTCCTTACATTGGTGATTGGACTAAGGTGAAACTACAATACCTCGCTCCCCAACCCCATACATGAAATATTCTGACATTAACACTCAAGCAATAAAGACAAGCACTCAAGTTTCCAACAATATTGCCGCTTCTCCCATTCTACTAGCTTCACCATCGTTTTCAATTTGATAAACTGCACAAACTAATAAAATATTTTTCTATATTTTTTTATTAATTATATTAATTGTATATCTTCTATTTTAGGTAGAATTATAATCCTTTTGTAATTAGGTTAATTGGTTACCTAGTTTGTATCAAAGTAAATATTCTTGTAACCTTATATATATTGTAAATCATTCATCAATAAAATCAAGAGAATATATTCCTTTATGATATCAGTAGTCTAAAACTACAAACCCTACCCTAGTTGTTGATACACCTTCTCGACCGCCACCTTTTTTCCACGTCGGCACCTAGCCCACGTCGGAACCCTAGCCGCCGACCTCTCTCGGCCGCCCCCCTCTTTTCCCACGACAAAACCCTAGTTTTTCCAGTCATTCTTCCTCCTAAATTTCCTCTTCCATGTCTGACAAACCCAAATTTCAGCTGGTACTTGCCGTAAACAACATTAAAAACTTCATCCATGTGACTCTTGAGATGGAAAATGGTCAATACTCCTCGTGGGTGGAGCTTTTTAAGATCCATTGTCGTGTTTACGAAGTGATTGACCACATCATCCCTCCCACGCCGAAGTCCACAGATGTACCATCAGCTTCGACTTCTGATGATGCACTCTGGTCTCGTTTGGACACAGCCGTCCTCCAGTGGATATACGACATGATATCTAATGATCTGTTGCACACCATCATTGAGACTCATGCTATTGCCTGCCAAACGTGGGAACGTTTGGACAGTATTTTCCATGACAACAAAACTCAACGAGCGTTATACCTTAAAAATCAGTTCAAGGACGTTCATCAGGACGATTTTCCAAACGTGTCTGTCTATTGTCAATAACTCAATATGCTTGTCGACCAACTCTCCAACGTCGGCGCACCAGTCACTAATCAACGATTGGTCATGCAAGTTATTGCAGGTTTGAACGAATCCTATGACGGTGTTGCCACCATCCTTCAGCAATGCATGCCGTTACCTCCGTTTTATGAGGCCCGTTCGAAGCTCATCCTTGAGAAAACCCGGAAAATCAAGTGCAACACCACTCTGGCCATCATAGCCGATGACGCCCTCACGACCACCGTCGGGCCCTCCGCCGACGGCAGGGCCTCTCGATCCGACAACCAGAACCATCGGCCAGAGGACCCGCAACAGTCCACTTCCTCCCATAACAACCGCAGGAGCAGGCAGTCTGTCAAGGGTCACGACGGAAGAAATTTAGGCAACAACAGCGCCAGCCGGAAATAGCCAACAACGACCGCGGTAGTGGCAACAGCCTCCGCCGTGGGCTGCCTACCGGCCATGGGCCGCGTGGCCCCTACTGTCATGAGGCTCCCTTCCTTGCCTGTATACGGCATCCTCGTAGACTCCACCTCAAAACCGACATGCCCAACTTGGCATACTTGGCCTACGTCCACAATAAGCCTACACAGCACAAGCCCCTCCGCCATCGACTTATGCACCTACTGACATTGAGGCAGCTATTATCACATTGTCACTCAACACTCTAGACGAAAATTGGTATATGGACACATGTGCCACATCTCACGTGATAACATCATAAGGTACCCTTTCGTCTTATTCCAATTTGAGTAATTTAAATTGGAATATTATTGTTGGTAGTGGACAAGGCATTCCCATCCGTGGTTATGGTCATTCCTCTCAATCCCTACCACATCCATCACTAATCTTAAAAAATGTTCTCCATGCCCCTAAACTCATTAAGAATCTAATCTTCGTGCGACGTTTCACAACTGACAATTGGGTTTTCCTTGACTTTGATCCTTTTGGTTTTACTGTAAAGGATTTTACGACAGGGAGACGAATAATGAGATGTGACAGCACCGGAGATCTCTACCCTATTTCAAACGCCGTCAACAATCCAGCCTCAGTTCCCTCAACCTTTGCTGCTCTTTCGTCTTCCTTATGACATTCTAGATTAGGACATCCAGGAGACTCTATTTTACGCTCCCTTAAGAAAAATAATTTTATTAATTACAACCGTATTTTTAGGACTCCTATATGTGAATCTTGCATTTTAGGAAACATGTCAAATTACCATTTTCTGCATCGATAAATTGTACTTTAATGCTTTTTGATATCATACATAGTGATTTGTGGACATCCCCTATTTTGACTATACCTATTTTGAGTATGGCTGGACATCGATATTATGTGTTGTTTTTGGATGATTATTCCAACTTTCTATGGACTTTTCCAATTGGAAATAAATCCCAGATCTACCATATTTTTTCTTTATTTAGTGCTTTCGTAAAAACACAATTTGAAAAGAGCATTAAATGTTTTCAATGTGACAATGACAGGGAATTCGATAATAACCAATTCAAACAGTTTTGCTCCAAAAACGGTCTTACAATTCGTTTTTCCTACCCTCACACATCCTCCCAAAATGGTAAAGCCGAACGAAAAATTCGAACCATAAACAACCTTGTGTCCTACTTGCTCACGCCTCAATTCCACCTCAATTCTGACATTACACACTCTCCATGGCCACCTATTTCCTAAACATAATCCCAAACAAGTCTCTAGCTCAACGGTCGCCCACCCAAGTTCTGTTTCGTAGGAACCCCTCCTACCAACACTTGCGTATTTTTGGATGTCTTTGTTACCCTCTCCATCCGACCACTCACAAACTCCAACCTCGGTCTTCCCCGTGTGTGTTTCTGGGTTACCATGCCAATCATCGTGGTTACTCGTGCTATGACTTATCGAGCCGTAAAATTATTATTTCACGTCATGTCCTATTTGATGAGTCTCAATTCCCTTTGCCTCTCTACACTCGCCACCTCGATATTCCTACGACTTTCTATATGATGGCCTAAACCCTCTTCTAACTCACAATTTATATAGTCCGTCGTCCCAGACCTTGGCACCCGCCACCACCTCGGCCAGTCCGGGACTAGCTACGCATTCGGTTCTGCCGATGGTAGCCCGAAACAACCCGCCTCAGGGTGATTCCGCAGCCACCTCTCGGCAAACTGAGGTTTAGCCACCCGGTACCGTCACCCATGCCCTTCCTCCTCTTCCCAACAATCCCGCAACAAGCCCACCTTCTGTCCTGCGTCCTGAGACACACTCTCGGACCATGAAAACCCGTGCCATGCACATAATTCATAAACCTAAATGGTTGTTTAACCTTTCCATTTCAATTGTCCCTTCCCTTGTCCCTCGTAACCTGAAGGATGTCTTGTCCGACCCTAATTGGAAAGCCATGATGATTGATGAATATAATGCTCTTATTGATAATAAGATGTGGGACATAGTACCCCATCCACCTGATGCTAACATTATTCATTCTATGTGGATTTTTAGACATAAAAAGAAATCTGATGGTTCTTTTGAGAGGTACAAGGCTCGTCTTGTAGGTGATGACAGGACTCAACATGTGGGAGTGGATTGTGATGCAACGTTCAGCCCAGTCGTAAAGCCTGCAACCATCCGGACCGTCCTCAGTATTGCCATATCCAAGTGTTGGCCCATTCATCAGCTTGATGTCAAGAATGTCTTCTTACATGTGGATCTTTATGAAACGGTATATATGCATCAACCTATGGGTTTCAGGGATCCTATTCATTCGTATTATGTGTGTCTATTGCAGAAATCGCTATATGGACTGAAGCAGGCTCCTCGAGTATGGTACCAACGGTTTACCGATTATGTTTCCTCTATCGGTTTTTAACACAACAGATTTGATCATTCTATGTTCATCTACAACAAGGGTACATACATGACTTACCTACTATTATATGTTGATGACATCATCCTCACCACATCATATGATGCTCTCCGCCAGTCCATTATGTCTCTCATTTCCTCTGAGTTTGCTATGAAAGATCTGGGGCCTCTGAGTTATTTCTTGGGCATCTATGTCACTCGACATTCTGGCGGCCTATTTCTATGTTAGAAGAAGTACGTCGAAAAGATCCTTGACCGTGCAGGCATGACATATTGCAAACCATCCCATACGCCTATAGACACCAATTCCAAGCTCAGCGCTGATTCCGGCCCTTCATATTCAGACTCGACTCACTATCGTAGCTTGACTGGGCCCTGCTATACCTCACATTCAGGAGACCAGACATATCCTATGTCGTGCAACAATCTTCTTGCACATATAGTCTGATGGAAGCACACATGCATGCCCTCAAACGTATTTTAAGATACGTCCAAGGTACACTTCACTTCGAATTACATCTATACAGGTCTTCGCTCACTAGTCTCACTGCTTACTCTGATGCTGACTGGGGTGGATGTCCTGACACCCGACACTCCACGTCTTGTTATTGCATTTTCCTCGGAGATAACCTATTATCTTGGTCTTCCAAAAGGCAACCTACACTATCCCGATCCAGTGCAGAAGCAGAATACAGAGGTGTTGCCAACATCGTCTCTGAGTCTTATTAGATCCGTAACCTTCTACTTGAGCTTCACTGCCCGATTCAAAAGGCAACACTAGTCTACTGCGATAATATTAGTGCGATATATCTTTCCGGCAATCTCGTCCAACATCAACACACTAAACACATTGAGATAGACATTCATTTCGTTCGCGAAAAAGTGGCTAGTGGTCAAGTTCGTGTCCTTCATGTTCCTTCTAGATATCAGATTGCCGACATCTTCACCAAAGGACTTCCGCGCATACTATTTGTTGATTTTCAAGCCAGTCTCAGTGTTCGAGAACCTCCGGCTTCGACTGCAGGGGTGTAATAGAATATTTCTCAATATTCTTGCATTAATTGTATTAATTGTATATCTCCTATTTTAGGTAGAATTATAATTCTTTTGTAATTAAGTGGGGTACTGTTCAGATACCAAAAATACGAATTCCAGTTGTACGAATTTCAAAACATAATTAAACAAAATCGAAAAAGAGAAGGGTGAAGACAAGTTATGAGACCAACAGTTAAAACGTAGAAGGTATTGTGATCTCCATCTAAAAGTTGATGTCTTTCAATAGCAGCTGTTTCCTGGGTCTGTGAAAGTTTAATACCAAAATTGATCAGGAGGTAGTTAACTGTAGGTTAAATTTTTTGGGGGACGGTTAATTAAAGGATCAAAATCAAAATCAAAATCAGAATATAGCACTAATACATGGACTAAAAATATTATTTACCCTATATTTTATTTTCCAATCTCATGTATTACTCTTTTCGTTTAGATTATGTGGTCGTTTCACTAGACACGAAATTTAAGAAAGAGATGATTTCTTAAAAAAATTGTAATCTAAAATAAGTTTTATTTGTGTCGTCATAAATCATCTTGTTAAAGATAAAATAAAAAATTTAAAGTTAAATTATTTTTAAATATAAAAAAATGACATTCCTTTTTTAGACAAATTAAAAATGATAATGTGCCACATAATTTGAGACATAAAAGAGTATGTTTTATCGATCTCCTATTAAAATTGTGATATAACTAGCCGAACAATTGTAATGAACCATAAAATCGATCCCTCCCCATATATCCTTAAAACAGTATAAGGAGAGATACCTTTTTGGATTATCCTTGGACATCATGACTTGATAAAATTAAACATGATCAGTATATTGACCCAAAAAATCATTGCTTATCTCTTCTAATTTTCTACCCTTTCTCATCCCCAGTGGAGAACCCCCACCCCTCTATTGCCATATAGCTAGGAACTAGACAAAACCCTCATATGAAATGGACAAAAAAAGAACTTTACGTCCCTCCATCACAAAATTAATTAAAGGATTCAGAGTATAATAATAAAATTATTTAATTTTCAAAATTAGACATTAATTCCTTAATTATTTACTCTCTCCGTCCCTATACTTGTCATGTTTTCTTTTTTAAGAGTTAATTTAGCTAATTTTCAAATCTAAATTAAATTAAATTAAATTAATATTTAAAAAAAATTAAAATTTAGATATTCAAAAATTATACGAAAGTACTATAAATTACAATTAAAATAGAATTTAAAATATTTTTTTAATCATCAATGTCGAGTGCGGAGAGTATGAGGGAGGCAGAGGGTTGGTGTGCCAGTGGGTCGATGGAGAACCCTAAGAAGGGGGACGACCTGCGAAATTCACATAAAAAGGTCTCCAACATGAACATAAACTAAATTTTACATCATGTATAGAAATAAAATTAACCACTTCTATTCTTTAAATTGAGGTATATGAGAATATTTTTTTGATAATAATTTTTTGATACCTTTCATTCAGTTGTTAAAACATTGTCTTTTCATGTGGAAAACACGAATTCGCTCAGCCCCGGTAGCTTTCATGTAGTGTAATAATTAGTTTCATTTCAAAGTAACAGAATGAAAAATGTTTAAACGCTAGCTGTCGATGAGGTTTTAACCTATGATGCCACAAACTTTAGTCTGATCAGGTCAACCTTATAGCACTTATTAAGGCTATTTAATAATGAAAATTTGTTGGACATTTACTAATGTGAAATTAAGTTTATCACATTATTTATGACTCGAACAATTGGAGCCCCGCACGTTGGAAACGTCGTTTCCACACACGTGCACACGTAGTGCCAAGTATCGCAAATTTCGTTAGTGAAAGAGATATTGGTACGTAAGTGAAACGTTTGAGACATAGAATGATGGACGGTTATTGGCCGAATGACAAAGTATTCCACGTTGGTAAATGAAGGAAGAAGTATAAGATAAAACGAGTCGGAAATTGCAGCGGAGCCGCGAAGGGCCGCGGCGCAGCCCTGTCGGAGCCGAGGCGCCGGAGTGCCGCGGTGCTAATTGGGTGTTCAGTCACTGGAGCCGCGGCGCCACGGTGCTAATTCCTGGAGCCGCGGCGCCACGGTGCTAATTCGCAGAGCCGCGACGCTTCAGATGCAGAATGCTGCGACGAAAAGATGAAAAGTTCTGACTTTTGGGCTGGTTTTGGAGCATTGAATCTCCATTATTTGGCACATGAATTCAGCCATTATTTGGCTGAATGTAACCCCTTAATAAGTGTCATTACATGACTATTGAAGGCCATTAGTTAGCTAGTTGAGGGGTCATCTCATTACACTATAAATTGATGCATTTGGCTCAATTGTTCAACACTAAGAAAACACTTACATAATTTTCTGAAATCTTCTTCTTCCTCTCTATCAAGTTTACTATACTCAAACTTCTTCAAGAGTAACACTTGAGTTTCATTTTCTCATTTGTTAAGTTGATGTTATATCTTGGGAGACTATTGCCCGACAACGTAAAATGATATATACGGGGCAATCGTGTCTTAAAGACAGGGTGTCATCACTCGACTCAGCAAATCACAAGGAGTTTGTGACGTTCTTGATTCCAGTTTGTTGTAATCTTTAGTGTATCCTTTTTAGCAATTTATAATATTTACTTACTTCTCGTTTTCTGCAATTGTTGTAACCCACAGAATTTGTGTTATAATATTTAAGGAGGGATTCCTACATCATCATGAACTTAATCAATGCCTAAAATGTCATAAAAAGAAAAGATCCATATCCACTTAGTTGGATAATTAAATTAAAGATGTACAGTGACATAATTTGGTCTAGGTGGATGACAGTTTTAAAGCAATCACTATAATTATTCTCAATTTAGCATTAACCATTAACTATCAACCCACATACATGTGCTAAAGAGATTAAATTATTATATATATCCATTATAAGAGAAGGTTATTTATCCCGTTACACATTTTCATCCTACTAGTAATTTGATTTCCAAATTTCCTCCCAATACTTTCGTTTTGTGCGCACAATGAGTCCAAGAATATAAATTCTTCTCAATTTTGAGACATTTCAAAATGTTTTGAGACATTGTCCCATCAATTATTATTGTATACAATTTTCACACTTTAAAAGAACTCAAATTCATTTAATCATTAAACTTAAAACCTAGATATGTTGTTTTCTCTATCCAATTAATCATTTCTTTAACAATTTTTATACTATCATTATATAATTAAAAAAAAGTTAAATAAACATCTTATACTACTTATGTACGGTGAAACGTTGTTACATAGAATAGGAAATAGGAGATAAATGGGTGGATGGATTCTTTTAACCCCTCTGATGCACTTTGACTAATTCATCTAGTACATGCTATTTTAAATCGGCGCAAGTATCAGTTCTATTTATCAAAGTTTAGACAGCTGACAATAAATTAGTTAAGCATTTTCACCTCTACTTGGATTTGAATCCTAATCTCCCGTCGATTCGTTCTAGCTTCATTGACCGTTAGACCATATCATAATGTGCTATAACCCCCTATTACTTCTTTTATTAAATAACATATTTTTTTGCTCATAAAGTAAATTCTTTTGTAGTTTTGCAAAGAAAGAAATAAGTTAGAGAATAAATTACAGAAAAGAAAAAAAAAGAATATGGTGCAAATGGAAGGATCTTATAGGGGATGAAATAATACGAACTCACCAAAGTTTGTTGAGAAATTATGTCATAGAATGGTTGTCAGTAAATAATCACATTCCTTTAGAATATTCCATGTAAGATAGCTTTGCATAAGTTTCCATTTTTGTTATAAATGTCAGGAGTCTTATACAAATATTGTATACATTTCTAAAGAAAAATATTAGTAGTATTTTTTCTTGAACTTGGTATTAAAAGTAGTATAGTGAATCAAACATAACAATTTGAATGGCTGTCCATGTGATATTCTTTGATGGAAGTTGTCTTTCTTCTATTTGACATTAGCTGTTAATTAATTATAGATAATAATTGTATGTTTCTAAGTATCAACTACATGACATTGATATCATCTTTATCATATTATATTCATCTTGATCCTCCAAAGATATCTTTCTAATTAAAAAGTTGTCTAGAGTATACATTAATCATCTAAAAAACACAAAAGCGTCAACTGATAAAAATGAAAAATTACTTTGAAAAGAGAACTCCTACCTATAAAATAATTTTTTTAATTATATATACAGATAGTGTAAAAATTCTTCGTATGTGATGAGTACAATTTAACTTATTATATCACGTGAGTTATCTTTTTATTATTAGAGTGACTAATTAATGCTTACATAGAAATTTCCTCGCAATTAACTTATGAATGAACTGCATATGTAAATATATTTTACACCGTCAGTGAATAAAATATAAAGTCATTAAATAAACAAAACGAAGAAAATTGATACAAACGCAACGTTAACGACAAATGACCTATACAAATCTATATATGACTTTGATGAGAGTCCTATATTATGTAAAAATAGTTATACGCCTTCGATTATGAAATGGTACAAATATTCACATAAACTATATCATCAGTCATTTAAACAAAGTTAAAGTGTTCTTCAGTATTACCATTTAAAAAAAAAATCACAACCTTTCGTATCACTAGGAGACAATATTTTTTTTTATATCCAGCTTCCCAACTTACGCCTGAATGACCAGGTTTTATGTGCTTAAATAACCAGAGTTTGAGAACAGAACAATTGATATCACCTACAAGGTCCTATCCCAGAAGAGAGCAAATTGCTTCCACCAGGGTTCGAACCCACGCTGCAGGTCTCCAGCTAGATTTTAAGTTCCTCTCTTTTGCCATCCAGCTATGCCCGGGGACTACTAGCAGACAATATTGATATGTTATAAGATTTGCAGACAACAAAAGAATATATTCTGGGCATAATATATTCTTTCAATATAAGAATCAAGAAAGTAGTCCTCCGGGGCATAGTCCAGTGGCAAAGCCTGGGCGCTATAAGGCGCTCTGGCATGGGACAGCGTGGGTTCGATTCCCCGCAAGCACGAAGAAATTCTGCATGTTGGGGAATTTGACCTTGTCTCATTGATCAGTTGTACGCTCCCAGAAAACTGGCCACCGGAGCACATCCCGCGATTTACCTGGTGATAGTTGTTGAAGGACCGGTGCTATTACCTCCAGGACGTCTGGGAAATACCAACAAGTAGTCGGCGCAAGCCCAGAAAACCTGATTATCAAAAAAAAAAAAAAAAAAAAAAAAAAAAAAAAAAAGAAAGAAAGAATCAAGAAAGTAAATAAAAAGGAGCATGAAAAGTCTAACAGATGTCCTACACAAAAAATTCATAAGAATTAAAAAGCCCCAAAAAAGCAAAATTTAAAAAGGTTATTACAGATGTCACAAGACAGAACTAGTTTTATTACTTATTTATTTTTAGCCATGGCCAACGAGACCTAAATAACCTACCTACCATGTGCAAGAGGGGAAGCAAACAAATCCCACTCAATCTGGAGCATGCAATTTTTTTTAATATTAAGCATTTAGATTTGTCCATTTAAGCTCGCCCAGTAAACTTTCTATAGTTTTTATCATAACCTGAGCCCATGGCATCTAATATCCGCTTTGCCCGAACAAGTCTCACGAATTTGTTACTTGCGTTAGGAGTCGTTTGGATATGATTTGAAATCGTGAGATAAAATTATGATGATTTGAAGTTAAGTTTTGTTTGGATATGCAATTTGAATTTCTTAAATGTATTTTTTCTTATAGACAAAAAAATTTCACAAGTTGTGAAAACTATCAAAACTTTCCCAATTCTTATATAATCATACCAAATGAGCAAGTCATAGTTCATAACAAAATTACTACTCTATTAGAAGACCTTTAATACAACATCAATTGATCAAACTTTAGTTCAATAAAATGAAAAATTGAACATGAGTTGTAGTGTAACTACTCTTTAATATAATCCTCCCACATGGTTGGTAAGAGTAACTTTGTTATAAATATATTATCAATTTTAGATATTTTAATGTTTGATATAAATGGTTGATAAACATGATTGGTAAATATATCTACCAATTTATGAATCTATTTTTACAAAATATAAACTTATGAGTCAATTTTTACATTTAAAAAATTTGAAATCCCAAATTATGCCTTTTTAGATGATTTGAGATTTCATCTCATGAAATGAAATTATAAAATAAAATCGCATGTCCAAATGCTGATTTCGTCTCGCATGTCCAAACACCTACTTATACTATTATCAAACCCAAAAACACACATATCACATGAACTCGTTATATGCCTCGTAAACTCTTTCTTTTTCTCTCATTCTTACGTAGAATTCGCCTAAAATACATGCACACACTTTTTAAAGAAGCTTGTAGCCTGTCAATCCTTCTCACAAGGGTCAAAGTTTTGTGCAATAATCATTAAAGTATATACAAGTTTTTTTTACCATTTAACTTAACTTACAACATGCAACTTTTCATAGCAAGTATGTCTAATATAACATACATGGTATAATCCCATAAGTGAGGTTTGGATAGCAAGTATGCCTAATATAACATATCCGGTGTAATCCCATAAGTGAGATTTGGACAGCAAATATGCCTATTATAATAAATTAAATTACGTTGATAGTGTAAAAATTATGGAGCTTCTGGAATTCTTTATGGAAGCACTAAAGTAATTCACATGGAGCAGTTGCTTGTAATCTTGGCTGCTAATGGTTAACAGTTTTTTTATCATATACATAACGTAAACTAAGGCTTCAGTTTCAGTTTCAGACAAATAGATGCATGTACTAACTCTGAATTTCAAAGATAGCATAAAAAACAATAATTTTAGGTGTAATTTCAAGGAGAATATTCTTATGTACAATGAATCTGCAGCCTGTAAAAAGGATGTTACATATATAGGTCATTTTCTCTGTTTTTTCCTAATCAATATACATAGATTATACATTGATTACACAAGGTTATACATATATTATACATGGATATACTGTATATCTGCCGGCTATTTTTAGTTTAAGCGATTGGGTGGACAACTATTTAGGTTAATTTTTTCAACAAAAAGAAAAAGAGAACGATACAGCGTATGAGAAAGGATTCAGGCATAAAATAGTAGATGATACAGCAAATAAATTTGCATCTCTATTGCCCAGAAATGTGATCTCTACATAAAACACTGAGAATCATAGTGTACAGAGAGTTGAATCAAAGTTCTAACTATAATCTTTTCCGGGATAATACACACTGTTACATTAACAGACAAGTCAACTGTTCTTGTCCGACGCATAAACTAATCAAGTGGGAGCAGTGATCTGTAATGAACTACTAAATCTTACCCGTGTCACCTCGATCTTTAGCAAATAGGAAAACGAGCTCAGCATATCAATCTTGAATTGGTAACATCAGCGTTAGAACAGCCAGTTCTTGAATCAGTTATGTTGCTGCAATAAACGCAAACCTCTTTTTCTTGGTGCTGGTTCCATCTCGCGAAAACCAGCTAATACTGTGCAGCATTTCTTAGCAAACTAAAGCAAATCATTTTTGTCTCTTTCCAAATCTTAAGCATCTGTTGTGTTTAGATTCAGCTATACTAGGGGCTTGAGAAAGCCGTCCCTTGTTTCGTTTAGAGAACGAGTGTTTCTCCATTGCATTAACGAATTTGCGCAAGTGCTTGATGTACTCGGGAAACGTCTCTAGATTACAGTGTCCTCCGCCTTCGACCCATAATGGATCGTATTTCTCTTTGGCAAGTTCCCACAATCGCTTGCCATGTGAAAAATCAACAATTTCATCTGATGTACCCTGCAAATAGATCAGTTTCAGAAACATATAAATACTACGAGTCTGACAGGTTAAGGACAATAAAGGGGCAGCCTGGTGCACTAAGCGCTATGTGCGGGGTACCGGGAAGGGCCGGACCACAAGGGTCTATTGTATGTAGCCTTACCTTGCATTTTTGCAAGAGGTTGTTTCCACGGCTTGAACCCGTGACCTCCTGGTCACATGGAAACAACTTTACCAGTTATTCCACGGCTCCCCTTGTGGCAGCAACATGACAGGTTAAGGACAATGTAATATGATATTGCAAATGAATAGGAACTTTAGTGCAGTAAACGAGTAGATCCCCTATCTAAACTTCTTTAGCTAGAGGAAAAAAATAGGGCAATGTACTATCAGATTGCAAATAAATTGGAACTTTAATGCAGGAAACGAGTTAATCCTGTATCATAACCATATATAGAAAAACTTTTGCAGCTAAGGTTAGAAGTTTATCCAATGCAAGAGGGAGACAGTAAAAAGAAAAGAGAGAAAGTGCTCTAAGCACTTGCGCATTCAGTTATGGGAAGAATCAACGACTTCCTCCTAAAAAACACTAAGCATTCGGTTAAACTTACCAAGCACTTGCAGATTTCATGAGACAATGGCGTGTTCACATGCTTAACCACCATGCATTCGGTTAAATTTTCACTATTGCTTTGCCATTGATGTCCTTCCCCAAGCAATAGTATCCTTCTGTACTGCTGCTTCTAAGGTTGATTTATGAGTTTCCTCATTTGATAGTTCATGAATACGGACTGAGTTAATTGTTTAATTTTCTTAGTCTCGTGATTTTCGGTACCTCCAAATTCTCCTCCAGCCTCCTGTTTCTTTCTAAAGGCCTATCAACATGCACACGTTGAACTAAACAAGATCATCCATGGCTGGGCGCAGTAACAAGTTGTTGATACAAGTTGGAGCCTCCAAAAGCTTAAACTAAAGTCAAAATATCCCTTGATAGTCCATTTCCAAATTCATGAGTAGTGAATTAAATTTTAATATGTAATCATGTTGAAGTAACTTATTAGAAGTCACTCTTTGGAAATGAACAAGATCTGCGACCAAGGGTGTGGCCAATCAACCAATTCATTGAGACCAATGAAGAGGGTTGAGAACCATGAGGTCTCAAGTTTAAATCCCAGTGGAGGCAAAAACATTAAGTGATTTCTTCCTGGCCAATATGCTATTTTCAACAACTCTCGTTTGTTACACTTCTTCCTAGCTGTTTGGCCTGTACTAGGTATATGGTTTATCGCTTTAGGTATCAACACTATGGCTTTCAACCTAAATGGTTTCAATTTCAACCAATCTGTAGTTGACAGTCAAAGTCGTGTAATTAACACTTGGGTTGATATCATTAACCGTGCCAACCTTGGTATGGAAGTTATGCATGAACGTAATGCTCATAACTTTCCCATCTATCCAACTCTTGATGGACAGAATTACCGGTACATGTATTGATGGTTGTTGCAGGTACCCCGTATTAATCGATGTGAGCGCAAACTGGCCCGGACACCACGGTTATTCAAAATAAATAAATAAACTTCCAGACCTTCTCAGAATGGAGGTCTATAGAGAGTGAATGATTGGACTTAGGTGCCAAGCAGACACCACCATCTACAACCCACTCTGCAAGTGTATTATGGATTTTAACTAAAAGTGTTACACAAACTGTGAGGAGATGTGGTGAGGGACATAATACATAGTACACAATATAACAACAACATCAACATACCCAGTATAATCCCACCAGGTGGGGTATGGGGAGGGTACATCAGACCTTACGCTTACCTTTTGACGGATAGAAAGATTGTTTCCGATAGATCCCCACTAAAGTAGAAATGAATGCAGCAGTAATAATAAGCAGTAATAGCATCAAGAAAATAAGATAACGAAGTGAAAGAAACAAGCAGGTATGAATAGAAAACTAAAAATAAGAATTATGAGAATACTAAAATAAGAATGATGGAAATAACATTGATCCTACACTAAAGGAAAATAATACTAATCCTAATACTAACTCTCTACCCTAATCCTCGACCTCCACACCCTCCTATCTAGGGACATGTCCTCGGTAAGCTGAAGACTCGTCATATCATGCTTGATCACCGCTCCCCAATACTTCTTCAGCCTACCTCTACCTCTTCTCCAGCCCTCCATTGCCAACCTTCTCATACCTCCTCACCGGAGCATTTCTCTCCTTTGGACATGTCCAAACCATCTCAGCCTCGCATCCCGCATCTTCTCTACCACGGAGGCCACTCTGACCTTGTCCCGAATTTCTTCATTTCTGACCATATCTCTCCTAGTTAGCCCACACATCCACCTCAACATCCTCATCTCTGCAACTTTCATCTTCTGGACATGAGAGTTCTTAGCCGGCCAACACTCCGCCCCATACAACAACGTCGGTCTAACTACTACTTTGTAGAATTTAGCTTTCAGTTTTAGTGGCACCTTCTTATCACACAGGACACCGGATGCTAGTCTCCATCTCAATCACCCTGTGCCAATACGATGTATGACATCCTCATCAATCTCTCCATTACCTTGCACTATAGCCCTGAGGTACTTGAAACTCCCTCTCCTTGGGACGACTTGTGAGTCCAGCCTCACTTCCACGTCAGCATCCCTCGTCACCGCACTGAACTTGCACTCCATGTACTCAGTCTTAGTCCTACTCAACCTGAAACCTTTAGATTCCAAGGTCTGTCTCCAAACCTCCAACTCAGCATTCACCCCGCTCCGCGTCTCGTCGATCAAATAGTACAAAATATACAGCATGAAAATATTAGATGAAAATTAATAATGGCTAAACAAGATTTTGGATGTAGAATAAGGACTAAAAAAACTGTTTAGTTAGCAGACAAAGTTATGCATGAATTATAATGCAGGGTTTTGTAATATAGGGATCATTAATCCCTAGATCATCAAGTGATACAATTTTTTGACGAATGTTTGTTCATTGAATTGAACATGTGATATATGGTGTATAATGAAAAACATGTCATTGATTTTAAGTTGAGAGTTGAGAGATCTGGAAGACGACATACTTCAACAACAACAACAACATGCCCAGTGTACTCCCACAGGTGGGGTATGGGAGGGTAGGATGTACACAGACCTTACCCCTATCTTTGTGGGATAGAGAGGTTGTTTCCGATAGACCATCGGTTTAAAAGAAATGTATCCAACACAGGGTTGTAAGAAATAGGACAGCAAAGCAGCAAGATACAAAACAAAGACGACATACTTCATTCCAAATAATTATCAGAGTATGTAATCCTTACCTTAAATAGGTTTCTTGAAAGAAAGGACCAGTAATGAACAAAAGAAGTTGGTTTTGAAGTGAATTAGATGCGATATTGTTGATTGTTTTTCTTGTGAACTCATAGTCTAAGGGTCTTTCAAGAACAGGTTTGATCTTTTACGCGAGAATAACTATTCTTGTAGATAACAAGCTCGCTAATCATAAAGGGGAATGGAAGTTTGAAATGGTCCACTGTTGGATGTTGACAGAACAGGTCATCATAAGCATCTTTGACATGTTCAGTACATAAATCACTCATCTACATCAGTTATTGAGTGACATAAATGCTACATAAGCACTTGGATGCACCTTGAGGTTTGGTCAAAAGTGCTAGTATCTTGGTTTCGCCCATGTCTACTATTTCACAAGAACTTGATTCTAAATATCAAGACAACAATGAATAAGCTCAACCGAAAAAAAGTACCGGGTCTCCAGGAAAAAACCATTTTTTCTTTTTTACCATCTTTAGTCCGAGTAGAATCATGAGCCCAGTAGAACTCTTCAATTATAAGAACCAATTTTTTTTCTTTAAGACTTTTATCTTGATAAGATTTACTAGGATGTAACCAAAAGACAAGCAGTTTCATCAATTAAAAGCAACAAGGCAGGTGGCTGAACAGGCTCTCATACAAGCTTTTGGCATCACTTTGAAAAAAACTAGAAGTGTTCTATCTACAACAACTATGCCTTAATCCCAAGTTAGTTGGAGTCGGCAATGGATTCTCATTATCCATTTCACTCTATCGTTTTATTCCAATATTCAATAATTTGTTCTCTAGCACTATAGTTTCTCTACATTTTCTATTGATATAAAAATTTAGACTAAAACAACTACTACAATGCTGAGCCTAATGAAGCATAGCATCCCGACTTAGTCTTAATGCCAACTAGTCAATGTTGCCTATATGGATCTCTATCTTTCATTGTGTCTTCTTTGCTAGATTTCGAGAGATTGTAGGTCCTTTGATACAATTTCCTTCCATGTGATTTTAGGTATACCTTGTCCTATTTAAATATCGTCAATCGTCATGTTTTTGCATTTAATGAAGGGGTGCATTGAGAGGTGTATGTAAGACATAACAAAACCATATCAAATAACCTTATCTCATTTTATCCTATATCCGTGCTACTTGCACCTTCTATCGGAGATTGATTTCTGGTACTTTTTATTACTTGGTGTATTTCCATTATCATATTACTTTGTTGTAGTTACTATTCCTCTTGCATGCTTTCTTTAGTGTTGTGTCATGGTTTATGCTCTCCCATTGTTTTCTTTTTCGAACCTTTTGATATGATTTTACTTGAGCCGAAGGTCTATAGAAAACAACCTCTCTAGCTCTCGAGGTAGGGGTAAGGTCTGCGTACACTCTACCCTCTCCAGACCTCACTTGTGGGATTACCCTGGGTATGTTGTTGTTTTTGTTGCACCTTCTGTCGGATGTGATCATTTCTAATCTAATCTAGTCTAATTTTGTATGATCGTACATCTATCTTGATATCCGGATTTCTACAACACTTCTTTTGTGGGATCTTAGAGGCTCAACATTTGCTCTAATATAAGAAAGTTCGATTTATATCATTTTACAGAACTTGCCTTTTATTTTGGTATGTATCCTCTATCACATAACAATCCTGTTGCACTCCTCCATTTCACCAAATATTACAGTTTTATGCGTTACATCTTCCTAATCCTCAATCATATCATTCTCGTGGAATGTCGGTAAAAATATATAATTTAAAGAAGGAAGAACACACAGAAGCATACTTTTTTGTGAATAATAGATAAACTAAATAGAACAAAGCAGAACAAATGTATGTGCAAGTATCTAGAGGGAAGAAGGAACTAAGAAAATAGATGTTTCTTACATGGATCACTAAAACGGGGCAGCTGACTTTTTGTATTTTGTCTATATTCTGCAAAATGAAAGAGATTTTGTCAGCACGACGCTTTGTCCAATAAATCAAGCAGAAGACATAGATGATAAAGCAAAATACTTACTTTGAAAATGTCAAACCAGAATGTCATCTTGACAGGATATAGAACTCGTATTCCTGAAAGTATAGCACTATGAAGAACAATGGCTCTTAACCTCTGTAAGCGAGATGCCAAGTGTAGTGTCGGTCCACTGCCAACAGATTGTCCATACAGAATGATATCCTCTTGCTTAATGCTGTATTCGCTCTTCAAACAATTATAGACAGCTTCTATGTCGTCGTACGTGTTGAACTCAGATGGCTGATAGAAGTAAATAGACATCAATTTTTGAAGATTGGAACAAGTAGACCAAAACTCGGAAGGCAAGAGGAGAGAAGCAGAAAAAAATGAACATAATGGTATGGAAGTTAGCATGATAATTTCCTTACCTTACCCGATGATCCACCGTATCCCGAGTAATCATAGCTGCAATCCAGCAAGCAAACATGGCAACAGTGCCAAAGAAAAAGGAGATTATAACAAAATAACCGAACTTTCACTAATACTAATTGCATGATGATACAGTATTAATGCAACTACCAAATCCATGCAAGTTTAGGAAAGACAGATTAACAAGTTGGAAGTAGGACTCTGCCCACACATGCAATTAAACCACCAAAGCTATGGAGAAATAAAAAAGAAAAAATCTCATCAAAATCAGATATGATTTTTTGCTCAAAAAGATGAATTAGACCAACAGAACAATTCATCATAATAAAAAACAAAACCAAACTCACTTTTCACCCCTTCCTCCATCTTGACTTGAGGAAAGTACTTAATTACACAGAGTATCATATCATACACAGAATTACAGCAAGAACATATTAGGTAGAAGCAATATCCAACAAAACAAGTAAAGATCAAAACCTTGGAAGAACCATCAAGAATACTATCAAAAACAGGCAAAAGCTATGAAGTCAATTATTCTTAAAACACCCTCAAACCAGAAAAGAAAACACCCGACAACACCAAAACGAAAAGGGAAAGAATATTACTCTTCAAAAGGAGCATACCACATAATATTAGGTAGAAGCAATATACAAGAAAACAAAGTAAAGATCAAAATTTTGGAACAACCATGAACAAAAATATCAAAAACAAGCAAAACCCATGAAATCAATTATTCTAAAAACACCTCACATACCAAAACAAAGTAAAGATCAAAACTTTGGAACAGCCATTAACAAAAACATCAAAACAAGCAAAAAAAACCATGAAATCAATTATCCTAAAAACACTCTCGAACCAGAAAACACAAACACCCCACACTCCAAAACAAAGTAAAGATCAAAACTTTGGAACAACCATTACCCAAAATATCAAAACAAGCAAACCCCATGAAATCAATTATTCTAAAACAGCCTCAAATCAGGAAAAGAAACACCCCATCAACCAAAACAAAAAGGGAAAGAATATTATCAATTAAAAAGGAACATGCCACATAACACAGAGGTGAGCTCTAACACATTAGGCAGAAGCAATATACAAGAACACAAATTAAAGATCAAAACTTTGAAACAACCCTTAACAATACTATCAATAAATAAGCAAAACCCATGAATCAATCATTCTAAAACACCCCACCAACCAAAACAAAGAGGGAAAGAATATTATCAATTAAAAAGGAACATACCACCTAATATTAGGCAGAAGAATTATACAACAAAAATAAAGTAAAGATCAAAACTTTGGAACAACCAGTAGCAATACAATGAAAAACAAGAAAAAAACATGAAATCAATTATTTTAGAAACACCCTCAAACCAGAAAACACAAACACCCCACACCAAAACAAAGCAAAGATCAAAATCTTGCAACAACCATTAACAATACTGTGAAAAACAAACAAAACCCCAGAAATCAGTTATGCTGAAAACACCCTCAAACCAAGAATAAAAAGACCCCACAACCCCAAAACACAAAGAGAGAAGAATAATCATATTATGAATAAAAAGGAACAAATACTAAATTACACAGAGTATCCTACACAGAATTACAACAAGAACATATTAGGCAGAAGCAACATACAACAAAACAAAATAAAGATCAAAATTTTGGAACAACCCTTAGCAAAACTATCAAAAACAAGCAAAACCCATAAAATGAATTATCCTAGAAACACCCTAAAACCAGAAAAAACAAAACAAAAAAACACACACACACACACCTTAAAACAAACAAGAAAAGAATATTATGAATAAAAAGGAACAAAACATACCACATAATATTAACACGAAGGTGAGCTCTAAGTTCAACAAAAAGATCAATCATTTGACCCAAATCAGCAGCATTTCCATGAGAATAAAGAAGTGTAAATCTCCCATTTGTATGTTTCCAAAAAGTAGCAACAATTTTATTACCACCTTTTGTATCCAACAAATGAACATTAACATTCTTATCAACTGTTATTCCACTAAAACAAATCCTTCCATCTTCATCTTTAAACACTTCATATGTTGGTGGGTCTGGTGGAAAAAATGCAAATTTTGCAGCTACACCTGCTGTTACATTCCCCATTATATTATAACACAACCCCACCTAGCAGAATTTGTATATTAATAGAATAAATAAGGATTTAGGCCATAAAATTGGTAAAAGCATCAAGAATTGTACTTGTTTTTTGATGAAAGTATGGGGAGAAAGTTCTTTTTTTTTTTGTAATATATATTTCTTTTTTTTGGGTTTATTTGTTTTTGTTTTGAGTGGTTTCTTGATAATGGGAGAGAGAAAGATCCGATCTAAGCGGGACACAAAGCTTCCAGAAAAGAAGAATTAATAGAAGCTAAAGAATTGGTGCATGTTGGTTCCTTAGATGATCTGTAAATACCCACTCTTTATTTTTTAATTAGTTTTCCCTATTTTTTTGGTGGTACTATTTTTATTAGTATTTTTTATTTTAATTTATGTAGCATATTTTTTGAATTTAAATTTTATATATCCTCGATGTAAATATTTTTTTATACCATCATGTCATTCAAAGGTAGGTATAAGTAAGCCATTTTAAAATATGGTATTTAAAATCATTCCCTATAAATATATGTGCAGATGATGTGATAGTGTAAAAATTAGTTATAATGATGATGTATTTTAGTTAAATTCTTTTTTTTAGTGTTAGAAATTACTCTACTGATGTGATTTATAATCATATAAATGTTTATGATTTGTTTTAGATCATAATTTTTTTTTAAAAATTATTGTCCAATCAAATAACATCATATAAATTGGGATGAAGGAGTATTATATTACATATTTAGTTTCTTAGATGAACTTTAAATGCCGACTGTTTATTTATTTTTTCATATTTTTTGGTGGTACTATTTTTGTTTATTATTTTAGTTGTTTTGATTCATCATTCATGGACGCCCATTATCTATGACTTGGTGAAAAGACAAGTTTGGCCATCAAGAAATATTTTTATGATAAAAAAATATTAGGAGTAGTATCATTGGATTAGGCGTAGGAAAATATTGTTAGTCGTGGAATTGCCAAGTTTTAGATGAAGTTAATTATCATAATATAAGCATGCAACATGATCACAAAATATTAAAAAATAATTGGTAGTTTGAAGATTTAGCTTAAAACTTCAATCATCATATCACTTACAATTATAAGATGTAGTACTTGAACTTTATTTAACTCATAGTTGCTATTCTAGTTGAAGTCAACGGGTACAACACAATAATTTAGAGGAAAATAGTTTGTAACACGCAACAAATTTACGTTGTTATATATTTAATTAAACAAGTGTCGTGCCTTATGTTGAGTGAAATTGACATTCTTCTTTAAGCAGTTTTTGGGCAAATTTATGTGGTAACAACTGACCATTTTTCACTCTCTATAATTAAAAAATAGTCACTTTCATAAACTTTTAAATTTTACTAGTGAAATTTTACCTATAAAATTTAAAACTTCATAGCATAGATTATTTTCCAAAAACAAGACTGCTATTAAAAGATTATTTTCCAAAAACAAGATTATTTTCATAAAGTTTTCTTTATACGAGAACGAGACTAATCTGAACTCCAAAACGGATAATGAATACCATATCGGGTGGAAACAAACAAGGGATGATGGACGGCTAAGATTCGGTCAAAGGCTGCTAAAGAGATCTAAATAACGAAATTATTTTCAGATTGGTGTGTCAGAGAGACAATGTCAGATTCAAACATTCTTTCATTGTCTTGTCTTTTGTTTCCCAAACTTTGAACCTTCCTTTAATTTGCTTTAAATTTCTTTTATTTCATGCTCTATATCTCGTTATTAATTGGAGTATATAAAAAACTATATTGTTTTCATTAACGAGTATCGTTTAGTGCTGTACAGGTATAATAGAAACATATATGATTTTAAAAAATTATTTTTAAAATCATCCTAAGTTTGCTACATATGCTTACTAATTAATCTATCTGAAATTTACTCCCTCCGTTTACTTTTATATTAACGTATATTACAAAAGATGCACCACATATTTTGTAATATTTAGTATTGTATAATTATGATAGAAATATGATCCTTGTTGTATTAGAATTCTACATTGTATACACACTATATATATTTGTATTAATGAGAAAGACTCCCTAAGGGAGATTAATAAAATCTTACATGATATCAAGATTCAAAACCTAAACCCTATTATTTTCTTTCACCCGCAGCCTCCCTCGGTTTCTTCAACCGACGGCTGCTCCTCGTGAAGTCAGAACACAAAATTTTATTTTCTGATCTTTTCTCTACTTTTTACCCGAGAACCAAAACAAATTGGTTGTCCTCATTCTCTTCGACCAACTTGTCAGAAAACATAATCTTTTGACTACTTCCTTCTTTTTCCTTTAACCGAGAACGAATCTTTGGCCTATGTTTTTTTTTTCTTCCTTCACCAAATATAATCCACTATAATGACTTCTCCTACAACTGCCTCAACCTCTTCCGTCATCACCCCTGCCATACCCACATCATCATTTTCACCCTCTGTTCATCCAACACTCATCGTAACCAACATCAAGAACTTCATTCCTTTGGTTCTTGATCAAGAAAATGGTCGGTACTCCCCGTGGGTTGAACTTTCTAAATTCATGCACAATCATATTGACAACTCCTTCCCTTGCCCCATTGGGGTTGATGACTCATCATGTCATCGTCTTGACGCCATTGCCAAGCAATAGATATATGACACTATCTCTCAGGATTTGCTCTTCACTATAATGAAAACCGGCATATCGGCTCGTGAGTTATGGGTTCAGTTAGAGGAGATTTTTCAAGATAACAAGCACACTCGTGATGTCTATATGGAAGAACAATTTAACAATACACGTCTTGAAAATTTCTCCAATATGTCCGATTATTGCAAGAAACTGAAACTCGTAACTGACCAATTGTCAAACGTCGGAACGTCAGTTTCTGAAACAAAGATGGTTCTCCAATTAGTTGCTAGTCTACCTAAAGGTGAATATGATACACTAGCAACAATGATACAACAATCCGATCCTCTTCCCAGTTTCAATAAGACTCGGTCTCAATTATTGTTGGAAGAAACCGACGTGCCAAACAAGACGAACACACTGCCGGCCAACCACCGTCGGAAACCCAACACCATCGAGGTGGTCGCGGTGGTGGAAAATAAGGAAGAGGTCGAGGCAACGACAAAGGTGGCCGAGCCCGCGGGCGTGGCGAGAAAGGTGGCCAACAGCCGCAGGCCACTATTGCACAGCCGCAGCAGCCCAATTCTTATCCTTTATGGGCTGGCCTAGCGAATTACACTCAATTGGGAAATTGGGCCAATTTTTCACACAATATTTCGGCCCAGATTCCGTTTCAACAGCAGGGCATACTGGGCCCAGTTCACAGCAACCGGCCAGTGCAGTTTTAGCCACAACAGGCCCATCTTATACAGGCTCACTACCCACAGCAGCCCAGCAGTCTGCCCCCTACTGATTTGGACCAGGCCTTCAGCAGTTTGAACTTGCAGCAGCCCCATAAAAATTGGTACATGGATACGGGAGCCACTTCTCACCTCACCTATTCTGCAGGTAATCTTCCCAAACTGTTTCATTTAATGTTTCCTCAATATATTACTGTTAGTAATGACCATCACATTTAAATTCAGTGTTATAGTACACCCTACACCCAACCGCCTCACCCGCCTCACCCACCCTTCTCTCTAAATAACGTCTTGTATGCTCCCAACATTATTAAAAATTTAATATATGTCTGGGAATTTACTCGTAATAATTCTGTCTCTGTTGACTTTGACCCTTTTGATTTCACTGTGAAGAATCTTCGTACGGGGACACCTCTTACGAAATGCAATAGCACGGGGGATCTCTATCCATTCCCATCCACCTCCGCTTCCAGCTCATGCTCTCATATCTCTCTCGATGCTATCTCTCCGTCAACCTGGCATAATAGGCTTGGACACCCAAGAGCCCCAATTTTTAATTTTCTTAGACGCAAAAACTTTATTAAATGTAATAATGGGGAACCTGCCCAACACTGTATTTCTTGCTCTTTAGGAAAACATGTTCGTCATCCTTTTAAGTCATCTCTAAGTGTTACGTTTTTTCCCTTTGATATTATTCATGCTGATTTATGGACATCTCTTATTTCTAGTTCACTGGGTCATAAATATTATCTCATTTTATTAGATGATTTTTCTCATTTTACTTGGATTTATCCACTATAATTTAAGTCAGAAGTGTATGCCAAATTTCTTGAATTTCGTATTTTTATCAAAACACAATATGAGAAAGCCATCAAATCTTTTCAATGTGATGGTCGTGAACTTAATAATTTGATGTTTCACATATTCTGCAAAAATAATGGCATGGTTTTCCAATTTTCGTGTCCCCACACCTCCCCTCAAAATGACAAAGCCGAACAAATCATCCGCACCATAAATAACATGGTTCGTACGCTACTTTTTCATGCCTTTCTCCCTCCATCTTTTTGGGTATACGCAGTCAAAATGGTGGAGTACATCCTTAATATTTTACCTACTAGTACTCTTCATAACATGACTCCAACCGAAATCTTCTACCGTCGGATCCCCTCTTATGATCACCTTCGGATTTTTGATTGCTTGTGCTACTCAAATCTTGCCTCTACTCCCCTCATAAATTAGCACCCCGAACTACTCCTTGTGTCTTCGTAGGATTCTCGTCTAATCATAGGGGCTATTTGTGTTATAATGTATCCACGCGTCAAATTCACATCTCTCATCACGTTACGTTTGACGAGATGATTTTTCTATTTGCAAACATTCAAAAATTTCGTAACACGGACTACACCTTTCTCAAGTCCGACATCTCCCCCGTCATACTCGATGAAATCTATTGTCCCACCGCCATATTTCACCCATCACCGTCCCTGACACTCGTCACTGCCACCTCCAGTAGTGACTCCGATCAGTCACATCCACCGCCAGTTCCCATCCCCACCATCGGAAATTACCCAACTGTCTCATAGTCAAATCCAGCAACCACCTAGACCTCCCACTGACACCCCAACCAATGACCGCAGTATCACCACCACACGCCGCAATCGCACCACACTGCCAAACCAAACCCGTAACCCAACCAGTTACCGGAGCCCCGGTTCAAACCAATCCCAGTACCCGGACCGACAAACTCACACCACCACACCTTACCTCTAGCCCCAACCCACCACCGACATCATACCCTACATCACCTATATCAAACCGCATCGATCTACCCAGATCGATACCACCACCATAATCGATGTCAAACCTTGAAATAAACCACCTGACACCCCACCCCGTCGTCGAACCCAGTCAACAAACAAATAACATTCTATCATCCAGTTCACAGAACCTGACTCTACACAAAAATAGCGAACATACCCCTGCCCCCACTCATCGTATGGAAACCTGTGCACAATACATAATTTTCAAACCTAAAGTCCACTTTAACCTATCTACACAAATCATATCCCCAATTCTCAAAAACTCAAAATTAGCCAAACAAGACCCTAATTGGAATGTGGCCATGTTTGAGAAATTTAATGCTTTAACAAAATAGCACACTTGGGATTTGGTTCCTAGACCAGAGGGGTGAATGTGATCCGATACATGTGGCTTTTTCATCACAAATACAAGGACAATAGTGATCTAGAGAGATATAAGGCGAGACTTATGGTTAATGGCACAAATAAGCAGGAGGGTATTGATTATGGTGAGATGTTCAGTCTGGTTGTTAAACGGGCTACTATTCGCACAATTCTGAGTATTGATATGGGTAATCATTGGCCAATTCACCAGTTTGATGTGAAAAATGTGTTCCTACATGGGGATTTGAAAGAAATTGTTTACATGCACCATCCACCTGGATTTGTTCATCTAGCAACCCCAAGTATGTATGCCATCTCCGTAAGTCACTATATGGTTTGAAACAGACACTTATAGCGTGGTATGATCGCTTTGCACAATACATTATGTGAATTGGGTTTGTCTGCAGTAAGTGTGATAATTCTCTATTTATTTTTTATAAAGGTAGTAGCATTGCTTATTTATTGTTATATGTGGATGACATTGTGCTTATTGTCTCCTCTGATTTGTTGAAAAATAAGATTATTGCATCGCTTAAGATCGACTTGGGGAAGTTGAGTTACTTTCTGGGGATATCAGTGACTAGATCTGCAGACTCTATGTTTTTATGTCAGCGCAAGTATGCAGAAGAGATAGTATACAAGGCTAAAATGGCGAACTGCAAGATAATGTCCACTCTGGTCGACTCTAAATCAAAGCTCAGTGCTATTGATAGTGATCTAGTGTCCGATCCTACACTTTACAAGAGTCTTGCAGGTGCACTACAATATCTTACTTTCACCATGCCTGATATTACTTATGTTGTTCAGCAGATGTGCTTATTTGTGCATGCCCCTAAGAAGCCTCATTTTACTTCCCTTAAGTGTATCATTCGATACGTTAAGGGCACACTTGATTATGGATTGCATCTATACCCCTTAGCATCGACTAGATTGTTATCATATACGGACGCTGATTGGGCAGGTTGTCCGGACACGCGACGCTCTACCTCTGGCTATTGTGTGTTCTTAGGGGATAATCTCATCTCCTGGTCTGCCAAAAGGCAAGCCACATTATCCCGTTCGAGTCTAGAAGTAGAGTATAGAGGTGTTGCTAATGTTGTTGCTGAGATCTGTTGGCTCCAAAACCTTCTTTTGGAGCTTCAGTGTCCCTTGCGTAAGGCGTTTTTGGTCTATTGATAACATATCCGCCCCTTCAGTGTCCGGCCTCCTCCCGCTCCGACTGAGGGGGTGTATTAACGTATATTACAAAAGATGCACCATATATTTTGTAATATTTAGTGATGTATAATTATGGTAGAAATATGATCCTTGTTGTATTAAGATTCTACATTGTACACACTATATATATATTTATATTAATGAGAAAGACCACCCAAGGGAGATTAATACAATCTTACACTTGTCAACTTTTAATTTTGTACGCCCCTTAAAAAATAATAAATGAAGTGAATATTTTACCATGATACTTATATTAATTGGTGTATAATCTTAATGGACTTGAAAAATAATTTAAAATGAGTAATTAATGCTAAGGGTAAAACAGAAAAAAAAGAAGTTTTTGTCTTAATATGCTAAATTTGACAAATAAAAGTGAAAATATATTTTTAGTATAGTGACAAGTAAAAGACAACGGAGAGGGTAACAAAAAGGAAAGTAAGAACTGTTATAATTAATCTTTCCTTTTACACATCATTAACTGGCTAGACAGATTAAACAAATAATTTAAGTTAAATCCTTAAACAATAAGTACTAGAAAGGTAATTAATACAAATATTAATTAAGCTGACTAAAGTAATTAGGGTCCACTTGTCATTATGATAAATAGGACATAGTCGTAAAGACTATAAAGTCTACAAACATGTGATTATATCCAATAACAATAGATTGAAAGCAATAGGAGAAGAAATTTTGCATGAAGAGATTACGTAGGAATAAAGATAAAGAATTTTTTTTGTGCCTTGAATTTTTTTTTTCTCGGACCACAAAAAGCTGTGAGGGGTCCCCAACAAGCCAATATGGCTACTAGGTCATTGAGTTTGGTCCACTTTCATTTAATATAACAGAAAAAATAAACTTGGATACAAATTGATGTTTCAAAGTGTAACATTTAGTCATGGAAGAGTTCAATTATTTAGCCCTACTTACCTAATAATTCATGAATGCATGAATGAATATACACTCTAGCTCTACATGAGATAGGAATGCGAGAAAAACAGGAAAATATAATAGAAGAAGAAAGGCTAATTAGTTAGCTTTGTCGTGAAGTATCATTGTTCTTAAAAGAGATATTACCCACATACTCTTTAAGAGAAATATTAGCAATTTCTTTCAAGATTCAACAAAGTAAATAGTATATACAACAACAACGTATTCAGTGAAATCTCACAACGTGGGTCTGAGGAGGGTAGAGTATACGCAGACCTTACCTTTATCTTGGTAGGTAGAGCGGTTGTTTCCGAGAGATCCTCAGCTCAAGACAATGCATAATCACAAGCAAAGCAAAAACAAGAGAAACGGTCAGACCTGGTCAGAAAAAATTTAAAGCAGTATGAAAATGCTGGTAACAAAAGCGAATAAACCCTGATAGCACATTCCGAAAAAAGTAAGCAATAACTAGCGCAGGTAAATAAGTTAAACAAAGTACACTAAAGGATACATAGCAGCAGAAATCAAACTACATGGAACAAAGTTCTAGTATATATACTATAAATTAACTTACGTTATTTTTGGGAGTTCTTATATTATTCAACACGGGTGCGACAACATTTTTGGAAGTCCGAGTAACATAAATTAGAAATCCCATTTCCTACTAAAGGGCTCTCAATTTTTTTTCCCAACAAGTACAATTTCAACGGGTTTCATAATTGTTTTTGTCAGAATATGCATCTTTAATTTCTAATAACGTCTAGGATGATGAGATTGCTTATAGAATATGGCAATTAGTTCTCAATAGTCGTTGATTTCGAGTACTTTCTACATAATTTGTACGTTATATCGTAAACAATGTACTCGAGATTGAACAATTAGCTCCTATTAAAAAGGTACCTTAATTCTGGCAAGGTTCAAAGTAGTTCCTAGATATATTCTTAAGTATTGATGGTCCTTTAAATTTGTCAAAAGTGAGCAGTTTTAATTTCCCTTACATATTTTAATAAATTATGTCTGTTAAATTTGAGGAAAAAAGTGAAAAACAAAAGATTTAGCAAAAAACACCAAGCCAGTTTCATCAGTTCCAACACAAAAAATAGTGGAAGTTGCACCTCCAAAGATTTCCGCCAGACTCCAGGAAATAGACCAAATTTCGGAAACTGAAAAAAATTTGCGCCTTCAAATATGAGTTTTTGCTAAATTCTTTTTCTCATAGTTCATGTCAAAGCTAACCGACATAATTTGTTATAGTTCGCGAAGACCGAAAGTGCTCACTTTTGACAACTTTAAGGGACTAAAAGTGTTTTAAAATATATTTAAAGGATTACTTTGAATCTACCCGAGCATAAATGGCCATTTTTTGTTGATGAAATAAAGTTGCCTTTGTGATGATATCACCTTCTTGACTTGGGAGATAATATTAAATTGGAGACTACTATGGCATTGTCATGATCAATGACAAGATGGTGAAAAATTGGCTTGTGAGTAGTGATAGTTACCAGTCACTCACTCTTCCTTTTCATGCTTTGACAATGGGGAACCATGGATTTTCTTTATGTTGAAGACATTCCTTTTGAAGAAGTTATATCATGAAAGTTGAGAATAATCTTGGGGAAATTTAAGCTGTTCTTTGCATGCCAGGAGCGATAGAAAATATGAAACATACTTTTTGACTGATTAGAGTCATATGTCTAATCCAAGGACACAATATAAGTTAATGAGTAAGAGGTCACAATGTCATAATCCAAGCTCATGGGTATTATTTACTTTTGCACCGGACTTTTTGTTTTGTCATTTTTTTGGCTCTATAATCCCAATTATTATATAATAGATTCTAGTTGAATCCCAAAACTGCACATAATACGTATCTTTACATTTGAGTCTCCATTTATTTTTCAATTTCTAAATAACTATCGTTTGTAAATGTAGGTTGTGTCGGGGATATACTATGGCTAGTAAGTCATTTCGTTTGCATTTTATTCAAGTGAACTTATTTTATCTTATATAGAACGCCACTCTTCTCTCCCTTTCAGATGTGTTATTTACCTTAAGTGTCATATGCACCTTTTTCAGAAGCTTGAAAATTAGAAATCTGTTAGTCATTTCATTTGGCTCGACCTCATCATAACCCACCCTCCGTCATAAGCTTCACAATTTAAATTGTAACTTCATCACTTCGAATTTCAGTAACTTATGAGTTATTATGACCACTATTGCAATCTCTTCTTTTTAACTTGGGTTTATAATTACTTTATATCATGATATAGCATAAATATACATACAATAAGAAGAAGATTTACAGGATCTCATGCTTAATTAATCAAGCCCACCATGTTACTGGAAGGTGGAAGATCAATGTTACTTTTAGGATATCATTTTACATAAGCTAATCTTAGACATGATGAAGCTAACCTTTGTGTGTTGATGGGGTTGGGGGTTGGTTGGCCTACTTAATGAAGAAGCCATCATCAGTTACTGATTGTACATATTTCTTTTAGTATGTCATAAAAGAAAGAAAATAAAAGATGTGGGTAGTTAGTAGTACTAAACTAAAGTTGCAATTATTATATTTCTTTCCTCAAAACTATAAAAAAGAAGAAGAAGGAAGCTTTAGTTTAAAGCTAAAGAATTATTGGGTCAAAAAAGCCTTATTAGAATGCTTGGAATTTGGTGCACATACTAAAGGCTCAAGTGCATTAAGCTTTTAAAGGGGTCTCTGTCTGTCTTCAAGTGTTCTAATTTATGAAAAGAATTGAGTCAACAGAAACATAATGTTTACAACTTTAGATTATTTATCTTACTAGTTCACTTTTTTGAAGAAAACTAGGTAAAGGGTCATCATTTTTTGACCTCCCTTTTTTACTTTTGATTGTAGTATTGAATTAATTACTAGATTATTAAGTCTTGGAAAATGAGAATTGAGTCTTCCATAGATAAGCCTACCATAGTTTTTTTCATTTGTTTTTGTAGTTCAAGACTATAGGACTTTAGTGTACAACAGGCAATATAATGCCTTGTCTAATGCAGTAGTATTTAGGGCTAGTGGTCCAACTTGACTCAGTCTATGGTATCTCAAATGACGGATCTTATAGAAAAGATCAATTTTCCAATTGGTTATTTTCATCTATCTCATTTTGTTCGACTTATAGCCATGTAAGAAATATTTTTCTAGCAATTAATAGGGCTTTTAAGGTATATCACCTTTTTAAATATATGTTTCTCTTATTACGTTTTCATCGGTCCGTAGGTGTGAGTGCGTAAGTGTTTGAAAAAGACAAGATAAATCTAAAATCATATAAAAGGAAATTATCTCAATAAACCTGCAATATCCTAGAATATATGTAGATTTAATTAGCGAAGGATAATGCACAATAGAAGAAAAGGATTTATATAAGAGAGACAAATTAGTTTAAGAAATGTATTAGTCATATTAGTATATTCACTTTTAGGTCCTATAGTTTTTTTTAGCTCTTTCGGAGATTTTTATGTCAATAAATAATATGGAGAACTTCTAATACTTTATACTTTTATTTTAAATAATGCTCGCTCGCGATGAATTTAAATGGAGAAATATGATCATTGATGATTTAATTATATAATTGACCTCAACTTGTTTGAACTCATGCATAATTGTTGTTTCTCCTATTGCTTTTTTTGAACTTCAGCTTTGATAACCTCATGAATGTCATCTATTAAGTCAACACTACAACAAGGAAAAGATAAGGGAAAACTTCTTACTTTAAGTATAAGGTCCCTAACCTAGTGTGACCAAATCTTGACAGCCCCCTTTTTAGGAACTCTTTAGCTTATAAAATTTGTAATTTTGTTTTTGTTTTCAAAGATTCAAAATTATAATTGCATTACCCACTGCTATTGCAGAATTCCATTTATATTCCGAAAAATAACATAAACTCTTGTAGCAGAAGAGCTAGAGATAATTTACCATTAGGCTTATGGTATATTTGGTACCATTAAGACACTTAAGTTCGAAATCCCAAAATATGTAGCATCTGCAATTAAGAGCATTACTATGAGTGCTCTAACTATCTAAACTCAAAACACAAAATGTCAAATTGACCTAACTATCTAGGAAGACTGATATGTTTGCAAGATAATACTCTGTCACCAAATTCTTAATTATAGAATAGTCGAATACATAAAAAGAAAACTTACGATAAAAGTTGTGGGATGTATGCTATGAACAATTCAAGGCATAAAACGCGCAGAGACATCTTTTTGAGGTATATGGGACGAGTTGACGACCAACTCAAGGAGTAAAGCTTGCATGGAAGGAATGGTCTGTCTGTCGAGGCATTAACCCCACGAAACTTAAGCACCCCGTGATCATCTCAGGACATTTTGAGGTGTTTGCCAATGTTTATAAGATATGAACATATAACAAAAAAACATGAGGGCAAATAAGTTGACTAATTTCCCATTGCACAAGCATGCAAAGAAATTCATATATGTACATATAAGGTAACTTTTGAATAGCAAATGAACAGATGGACCTTTCTTTTATCAGACAAGCAAGCAGATTATATTGTTCTTCTCATAGCCTGCCTCAATACATTTGTTCCTCAAATAATATATTCCGAAGCTAAAATGCTACAGTACCATTTATTCTGAACTGCACATGAGGCCTGGGATCAGGTTTGCGTTATACACATGCCAAACAAAATGGCGATCATGTTACATATACGAAGTCATCCGTGTACACATTCACATTGTGTTGTTCATCAGTATACAAAGTGCTCTGATTACAAAAGAGACGCATGGACAGAACCTCTGTTTGGACTACTAAACAGTGTATGTTCCTCCTCTAATTTTGTTTCGTCTCCGATAACAGAAATCCAAGTTTCCGCTATCTTTTCCACTCTTCCGTTTGAAATTTCTGCGACGGTGAAGGCTCGCGATGTGCCTTCAGATTCTGCTGTCAAGGATGGGGGTCTGACCCGGGGAACAATGGCTCCATTCAAGTATATGGTATTATCATTTCCGACCACTATCATTTTGCGAAGGCCATTACCAGAAGCAAGCTGTTTATGCATGTGACCGAAAATGACCAAAGGGACCGAACATGGAGCAGCCGCTTTTAATTTGGCTAAGGCTTGCGCTAGATCTGCGCAAGACATAATGATCAGATGCTGATGAACCAATTGTTTTAGTGAACTTAAGTTGAGAAGATTTGATTAACCAAGGATTTAGATATACTACTCTCATCAGGATGAATGGGTGTCTACCGCTGAACCAAGGACTTCAGAAAAAAAGATATCAAGTTATAAATATTACCTGGATCACCATGGTCACCACCATCAACAAACCAGTCTCTTCCGCAGATGTCATCCAAGTTAGCACCTAGCCCTGCATCTCCCTACTCAGAATACTGAAACCGCAAATAAATTTCCAGTAACAGGTAGAAGTACCTCAACAAAATACTACTTCGGCAAATTTTACACCTGTTGGACCATTATGAGCAAGGAATACAATTGAATGATCCTCTGGAGTGCCCATTGCAGCCTGTAAGATTCTCTCAGCACTCCCATCCATATCACGGACCCCATACCTATGAAGGTAAAATTGAGATAATGTAAAGTTGCAAGTCACAATCTAAGCTACATCCAGAGTGTTAAAGCAGAAACTTGAGCTTGCAGGTACTATTTGCATGATATGGCGCTATTTGGCCAGAGCTGCTTCTGAAATAGGCATAGGAGGTAACGATGAAATCATTAAATTCTTAAATATTGGAAACTAGTTTTAAAAAATTCCCAAATAGAACTGTCTAACATGACTTCCATTAAGCAAAAGTGATCAGGTGGCAGAAACGACAGAAATAAAAATGTTAATCATCAATCTAAAAGTATTTCATGAATTTGGTAGTATTTATCAACATGACTGGAAAAGAGGAAATGCACAAGCTTCAAGCAGGGAGGACTGCTACTTTGGTGCATTTTGTTAAAATGATGTCCAATAAGAGATGAAAATTTCCTATCAAATAAAAAAGAAAGGGACATACCACACAAGAAACAGTAACAAACTAAACAATAATAAATTAAGTCTTCTTTCTTCCCATTCGCCTAAATCTTGTTTAATAACAAATTAAGTCTTAAACAACCAATGGCCTAGTGGTAGTGAGTGATCTGAATTATACCATTTATAAAGATTACAAATACATTTATGCAGATACTTGATATCTCCTGGATCATTCGCTCAATTTCTATGATCTTATTCAGCCTGGCCCTTCATATAGCTCAAGTTTTTTGTTTATCAAACAAGAGACACTAGAATTCTAAGATCTTATCAGCCTTGCCCTTCATATAGCTCAAGTTTTTTGTTTATCAATCAAGAGACACTATAACTAGAAGTCATAAAATTGGTTTTAGACTATAATGGTATATATCAGATTGGAGGTTTTCCCTTCCAATCAGAGAATTTTGGAAAAAGTTAATAAGGTTTCAGAGCTTCAATATATCAGGAAATCAAGTTACTTCCTAGTTTATGCTAGAAAAAAACTCCACAACTAGAGGAAGATAACGGAGAAACATGTGGAGAATGACCAAAAACAAATTCAGCCATTTTGTTGACGACTTGTAATGTATTATTCTAGTATTTGCGGATAAAACTTATGAATCAGGCATGTAACTTTTGAAGACTATAAGAGTCAATGTCTACATTGGAGAGTCACATTTATACATCCACAAGTACAAAATGCATCAGAAACTTTAAAGGCGTAAGTTTCGACATATTAGTTCTATCAAATTAATAGACAATGCTAAACATGCTTAGATACTCGGGCTAAGCGACATTCACCAATTATAGACACAGTTAAGGTGAAGCGTCAATGTGCATTGAAGAGGAAATAACTACCAAACGAGATTAGCACCACAAACCTTGCTTTGAGAAGCTGTTTCCGAAATAAGGGCCTACCACCACAAGAAAAAGGTCGTCCACCAACAATACTGAGTTTTAGCATAGGGAGATCCATCCGACGGTAACCAACATGCTCATCACCAAGACTGACCATTATAAATTGTCAGCATGCCAACAAACTAACTTTTACTTTATAGGTTCTTTTACTTATACTATATAAGACGGCACATAAAATATGTGAAGACAGAAACCTGCTATTATGGGAAGGACTTGGCCGTCCAATTCATTTTTCAGCTCTTCATATAAGCATAGCCAATTAGATCGAGGAAAAGTAAAGAAGAGAAAATGAAATTGTCCTTGAGAACGTGGATACGAACCAATGTTTTATCATGATCTCCCTATGGTTGTGACCTGACTTACAAATCAATCGTAATCTTTGTTTTCCCCTCAATTATGAGCTAGGGCATGGGAGGGTCCCACTCCAGTATCTGTCTGCGGTAGTTCAAAACTGGAATTGGCACAATATCGCGAAGTGCCCGCCCTTGCTCAATTTGGCTCAAACCTTGATGTTGCGACTCAGGCATTACTCAATAGAGGTGCAAGGCTGACAACATTTTCATGATAGCAAGGTGCTCCCTTTATTTGAATGCCCACCTACCGCTTTGATTGTTATTACTTTTTCAGGAGTTATGACGTCATTCCTTGCGGCAACCACAGGAATATTACATAATGATCTAAGATGTCATAGTTTATTCAACTTGCAGTCAATTAGGCTTATATGATCTTTGCTTGCGGCATCTCTAACTATTCGATTAGCGTCTTTTACTAAATGAATCATGTCTTTTTCAAAGCATTACTATTCCTGAGTGCAGGTTCGGTGATTCATGCCATGTCGGATGAGCAAGATATGCGGAAGAGGGGGGGGGGTGGCGCTTGCCTCCTCGTTCCCTTTTACCTATGTCATGATGCTCATGGGCAGCTTATCTCCAATTGGATTTCCTTTTCTAACTGGATTTTAAAGATGTGAATAGGTTAATCGCCGGAGACAAGAACGAGTGAATCTGGCGTTTTCATGATGATTAGTAAAGATGTATACATGGAAGTTTAATAGTTGATTCCTTATATATCTTGCCAAGATAAAATCAGAATCCAAAGAATTGAACCATCGAACACATTCATATGCAGATAGCTGAAAATTAATAGGAGAGTTCCAACACGAGCCAGTCTCAGAATCAATCTTTGTTCACTGGGCCCGAAATTCAAATCAGTCACGGCTCCTTGTGCCAGGAAAGACTTATGCAGCATACCTAGATCTTAAAACTTAGTCAGATTACTCGTGTCAATCAAATTTATCAATTGCCACACTTTTAAGTAAAACTTTTTGAAGTGCCAGCATTCTGGAAAATTATGCTTGTGGCACCTCTTTAATACCTGCATATAGATAATTGCCCTGCAAAAGGAGATGCCATTCTTTATGTTTATACTGCTATCTTTTCTTTTTAACAGCAAATATTATCCATATTGGTGAGGATATGGAGATGTTCCTGTTGTATGACCTTTTGTTTTCCATAACCTACTTGGTACATGCGTGCGATGTACCAAGAGGACCTTTCTGAATCCTGGCTATTTATTTTCTAGCTTGGCACGACCCATTTTATCATCTATCTTCCCCTACTTCTGAGACGGGGTGATTGAGATGAGAAACACAAGATGGAAGGTCATGCCAGAGTTGAAAAAGTAGCAGTCCTAAAGATCATAAATGAGCACATAGCTATGCTATTTAATATATAGATCTAGAGATTTATTGATACTAAATAATTATATATCTCAAAAGACATACCATTCCAGCTGAAGTTGAACAGCATCTTTTTCCCTACAAATTGGAACAGCACACACTAAGAAAAAAGAACAAGTACATGAATTTAGCAAACCAGACTTAAGAGGTAAAGCATCTCAAAATTAGAGAAAAATAATTTGTCAATGAGACATGCAACTAAGTGGACAGGAAAAAATGAATCTTAACTATATCTCGGGTCTTTTATTATTATTCATATTTTCAAGCCATTATATTGTTTAGAGTTGATGCTGGAAGTTTCTAGGATGGATATGTTTTGAGGAAAACGTGCTTTAAATTCATTGGTCATTTTCCACGGGCTCTACCACCAAAGACGATGCTAATTAGTCCTACTCACACGTTACCATAGTGGTCAACCATTTGCCATTACCAATCACAATCTTCATGAAGCCACAACGCTAATCCGACTACCTGACATCATATGCCATCATATCTACCAAAGGCTGAATTCCAGCAAAAAAGGGCAGCCCGGTGCACTAAGCTCCTGCTATGCGCGGGGTCCGGGAAAGGGCCAGACCACAAGGGTCTATTGTACGCAGTCTCACCTTGCATTTCTGCAAGGTAATGAATAAGAAAGTGAAATTTTTCCATAAAACAAATTCATCAGCTTTTTAAACTTAACCATGTGGACGGTCAAACAACTTCAAAAGAATTTTGATATCTGGTTTCAAGAAATTGAATTCAGATATCATGATTGACTAGAACCTTCATAAGGATACCAAAATGTAACTCCACATGGCAATGTGATACTTAGAAATCCTGGTAGTAATTCTTCAAGTTGCGTTGACAAATGGAGCTTTGCCAGCAAAATAGGGTACGAGAAATTATTTCAGGAAATTAGGAAGAAATGAGAAATATCCAGTTATATACTATGCCTGAAGCTTAGATAAGGGAAAGAGAATAACACGGATCCAATTGCTAAACACTATAATAGCAGGTTAAAATCAGATGTAGGATAAGAAAGTAAAGTGTTGACGTATATAAGCAGGTATGTGTAAACTAAAGCCAGGCAAATCAATTTAGAGGAAATGTGTGTAAGCAGTCGGATAAAATAGAACTTGGACTTGCCTTCCGGAGAACTTTTGAGTATTCCAAGCATCATGGTTCCCCAGAATAACAGCTTTGGTGATCTCTAGATCTGCAATGCTTCGGACAAGATCCACATTTTCATTCCCAAAATCCCCTGAAGCAAGTACAAATTGAAGTGAACTGATAATTCTTCCAATCTAACTTGGCTAATGAATGAAAATGGTAGTTGAAAGAATACAATTAACTATGTAGAACGCATTGTGGATGAATAGATGGAAGATAATAAGAAACACATGCCTGTGAAGAGCACCAAATCCGGCTGCAATTTTAAATAACAAATATCATCAGCTGATAGAAGCAAACGAACCAAAAGATGTTATAAAAGAAAAGTAAAATGATTTACCCAAAGAAGGTTTCCATTGTCCCAACAAAGAAAGAAAAAATGGAAAACTAGGGATCCTCCCAAAAGTTTGGTTTCTAAAGTTAGTTTGGTTATATTGTATGCCTACACCATTTTCTTGATAAGTAGCAGAAATCATTCCTCAAAACTACGCTCAGCTGGAATTTGTTAATTATAAACTAGTAGGTAATAAAATACCAAAGCAGATGAAGATCATTTCTTCCATGTCACAAGACCAGAATGGAGACGAACTAGGAGAGTTAGCAGCAATTACTATTTATCCACTAACGAAAGGAATAAAGTACGAAGATACTTTCCACAATTTTGATCGAACTATTTTCGTTTCATACAAATTAATTTTGTTAGTCATGATACTTTTTCTTTGTTTCCAACTAAAAACCTTAGTAAAAGAGCATAGCGGGATACAATTAGCCTATAAAATCATGTATTACACAACAAAATACAGCTATGGTTCAGTTTAGAGAGGCAAAGAGCAAGGGAAATATAAGACCCAAAAGCAAGACATGTAAAGCTTTATAACTTGTAGTTATCTATCCTCTCATGCAACATCCACACAGGAAATGTTTTAATCAGACGGGCTACTTAGGTGCAAGTTTAGCATGATAACAGTTCCATTATAACTTGCCATTTGGTTATAGCATTCTGTAAAAACTAAAAGTACCACTATGTCTCATACCAACAACAACAACAACATACCCAGTGAAATCCCACAAAGTGTCCCATACCGCGAATTATTAATGCATACTACGATTCTAGGTGTACACGTTAAGAGTAATAACAATTGGCAGTCAAGAGCTTCAAATTAAATTTGGCTACCATTAGTTAATCAAATCCAGTTCAGAGAGCTCTCGTTGAGTTGATAGACCAAATTCTAGCTTCGTTTGGGCACATATTTAACAGCTAATTAGAGTCAAACTCAATGCAAAATCAGCTCAACGTACTAAAAGTTGGTCAATTCACCAGGAAACAATATCGAAACAATAACAGTTTTTCGGTTAGTAGTTTTGAATTCCTTGGATCAGTTTTTACAAGTACAATCGTGTTAGGTCTAATTCCTCCTACTTTGGCTGGATTATTTGTAAACTACATAAATATGCTTTATGCGTTCAAGAAATTAGCATATTCACAATAAACAATACCTCAATAATCATAGCACAAAAAGAACATTTCCAAAAGAAAAAAAAAGAATAAATTAAACAACATAAAGATACTAAATACCTTCAAGAGTTGAAGAGCCTTTCTATCTTCTTCTACGTTCCAATCATCATGCTTCACAATCCCCAACATTACCATAAAAAAGGTAAGTAACAGGAAGTCAAACATACAAACTTGTTACTACAACTTACTATACCAATTCAAATTACAAAAAGGAAAAAAGTAGTAACTTTAATCGAATCACAAAACAAAATAAAAAAGTACACTAATTCAAATTACAAAAAGAAAAAGAGATAATGGTCAAAAACACACTTGAACTATCACTTTTTGGCGTGTTTCACATCCAAACTATCAGTTGTTTCCTTTTCCTTTCCTATATGCACTATCATCATATATGTAGTAAAACACACTTAGGTGATAGTTAAGGCAAGCACACTTGGGTGATAGTTAAGGCTGGAAAAGGAAACAACTGATAGTTGATCTAAACAACTTCGATGTGTGTTTTAATACATAGATAGTGATAGTTCGGTAGAAAAAGGGAACAACTGATAGTTGAAGTGTGAAACTCGCGAAAAGGTGATAGTTTAGGTGTGTTTTTATCATTAACTCAAAAAATATATACTTCAGCAGCAAATGAAAATGCTACTGCAGTTTACTTCAAGCTATTCATACATGTTATAGAGATTACTAAGACACATTATACAGTTGTTTATTGAGATTCAAAAAAAAAGAGAGGGTTTGACGAAAAACGCGGAGCTAAAAATTATTGAAGGATATGAAATTGATAGCTTACGACGTCGCCGACGACGGCGATTCGGACGGAACAAATCATCGGGAAGTGACCGCCGGGGAGTTTCAACGGCGTTAGATGAAGTGTGTGGCCGGAAATGACACAGAACGGAGTCGGCGCGTGTAAACTTAATAATTGTTCCGATTATGGTGTTCAAATGAGACCCAAAAAACAATCCGAACCGGTAAATCCATTTAAATTGATTTAATAAATCGAAAATTAGCTCAATTTAATTTGGTTTGGTTTTAAATTTTAAAATATTGATAACATTTGATTTGGTATTAAATCAAAAAAATTCAAATCAAACCGAAAAGTATATACATACTAAATATATATATATATATGTGCATTCTTCAAAATTTTGGGTCATTCCAAGTCCAATGTAAATTTAAATAATTAGAAAGAAATGTCTAGCCCATTTAAGTTTAAGGTAAGCTAAGAATATTGCTCAAGCTTAAATAGAATTTCCCCCTCATTTAGTTTTAAAGTTCCCTCATTTTTTCCTCCCAAACCGTTTACGATTTTACTTTCATTTCTGAAGTTAAAAAATCTCACTCATCTGTAGAGATGGCAGTGGATCCTGAACCCGGTCCGGATCCGGTGGATCCAGATCCGTTTTATAGGATATGGATCTTCAAATTTTGGACCCGACGGATCCGGATCGGACCCGGATTCGTTTCTGACGGATCGGATCTGGATATGGATCTTGTATTTGAGATCCGTATCCGGTCCAGATCCGACTCGTGGATCCTTTTTTTATTAAATATATTCATAACCTAGAATGTAATTTTATAAGTATTTTCTTAAAATTGCTAAGCACATCCTTGCAAGTTTAATTCTCAAAACAAGTTTAATTTATCCCCGCGTTAACTCAAAAACAAAAAAATAAAGAGGTAACTTCGATAATAAAATCAATGTTATATTAGTGAATGACTAACATCTCTATAGGCAAGTAGTTAAAATTATATTCACTTCATTTATGAAGATTCCAAGCACATGCAAGTTCTGCATTGTGGAAATACTAGTCAACATTTTTCACGACTATTGTCATTGTCCAACATTTTCAATTAATAACTCACAATCAAAACGAGATAACGAACAAAATATCTCATATGAACATTTCAAAATTGAAACACAGTAAACTGTTAGCTAAGTAAAAATCGTTTGTCAGTTCAAAAAAAAATTCTTAGCAAGGTTACAATCTTAGCAAAACAAATATTTTTACATGTGGATCCAAATCCGATCCGTGGACCCCGTGGATCCGGATTTTGATCTGATTTTTATTGACCCGATGGATCTGGATTCAGGTATGAAAAACGGATATGGATCTAGTAGGATCCGGTCCAGATCCAATCTGTTGCCATCCCTACTCATCTGCCTCATTTACTCTCACACCATCAACAATCAAATTGAAGTTTTGTGAAGTTTTAGTCGAATCCAAGAGGCTTTAATCACTGTAACAAATTAAAGGGAAGAAAATGACAATTGAAATTTAAAAAGATTTGGTTGATGACTTTATCTTTCTGTTTATTGTTTTCACTTTTAACTTGTATGTTTTTTCTCAATGCTTCATAATGACGATGAGTCTAAATAAAAAAACTCCGGAGGACTACATAATCAAAAGTATATATGTAGGAAGGTAACTGGAATCATGAAAAGTAAATGTTATGTTTATGTAATTCTTAAATTCATAGCCATAGGTCTATCCCTGAATAAAATTAATGAATTAATTAAGAAGATTCTTAGATTTGAATGGATCATTCAAAGCCGTATTTAGTTGCCTTTTTTATTTAAAGATTTTTTGCATTATAAAATACATTCTTAAACCCGCAAAAATCGCAAAAGCCAAACCAAACCGATAAAATCGGAACATATAGAATTTATACTATAATAGTTTGATTTGATTTGATTATTAAAAAAATTGACTTAATTGATTTGGTTTGATTTTAACCCAAAACTGAGTCAAATCGGACCATGAACACCCCTAATTCTGATTTCTAATTTCTAACTGATTATTTCCATTTTAGTCCTCTTCTTTGGCAATTTTTAGTTTGCTAATTGCTTTAGTCAAAGTGTGTGTTTGGTATTGCCGAAGAATGTTTTCCTATTTTTCTTAGTCGCACTAAATATCTTTAAAATTATGATTTCCCCCCCCCCCCCCCTAAGTATGAGAATATTTTTCTTCAAAATTTAAATAAAAGTATTTTCTCGATCAACAAAAACACACCAGCACATCCCCAACCTCATTCCTGCACTATCCACCCACCCAGCCACACCTACCTACTACCCATGCTACCTACCACCCCCGCCTACCCAACCTACCCCCACCACCTCCACAACCATTTGCCTAGCCTCGCCTACCCCTCCCCCAATCAGAAATTGCACTTTGAATTTAAAATCTCGCAGTGCTTTGCTTTGAATTGCGTAAAGCCCGCAGTAGCAACGGAACCGGGGATATTCAAAAAGAGAATAACCTTGCACAAAGCATCCCGGGCTAGCATGTAAACATTAGTGATTGCTTTCACTGCTCGAACCCGTGACCTATAGGTTACACAGAGACAACTTTTTACTATTGCTCCAAGACTCTCCTTTACTTTGATAATATGTAAATGCTCTTAAAATGACATTTTTCAACTTGCGTACTAAACACAAGAAAATGAATAAAAAGATTACTTATTTTCGTAATTTTTCTTTGAAAAATATTTCTCGTCATACCATACACCCAAAAGTATTCATATTTCAGTCTTTGGGTAAAGGGAAAAAATGTAATTTTAATGTGAACCGGTACGATTTTGTTCTCCATTAGAGAAGTGCCTCGTTTTTACGTTTGTCATTATCAAAGTGACTCGATTTGTCCTTTTTGTCTAACAACAGCAGCTAAACAAATTTTGATCATTCAAAAACTAATACGAACTCTTTTCTCGACAACTCGTCTCACACTAATTTTTAAAAAATTATAACTTACTGTAGTTAATATATACATAGTGATGTTATTGCATATTCATATCATTATTTTAGTGTAAACACTTGATACGGTTAAACTTTTGCCCCCGTCCTACACGCGTACTATCCAATTCCTATTTTTACCAACTAAATAGGATCGCAGGAAATGAAATAGAGGGAGTAATTGACACAAATTTTATAGACGTATCCCAACAATTTCAAAATAATTTAACATGCTAGAGCCTAGAAGTAGGCCAATTAATCAAAGTTGGTCCATGCATTTTACTTGGTCAATGCAGAAAAAAACTTTGCAATAAATTGAGAAGACATCATCAAGCAAATCAGCAATGTATTTGCACAAAATTTTCCACTAGTTTTACTCCCTTTTCAAGTCATCACCAACCTCTTGACAAATATAGTGCAAATTAAGATCGCATTATTCATTAGCCATTTTCCCACATTTTTTCTTCAAATAAACAGTGCATCAAAGACCCGATCAAAATAAAAGGACAAAGACCATCTTCTCAGAAATATCTCAAAAATAGTTAGGGTATTAAAAATATTATGCTTGGGAATTTTAGCCTATGCTCCAAAGTAATTTTTGAATTTACTTTGCCACGTTATTAAAAATTTCCTCGTATCAAAGGAATTCAATAGCTTATATATAATCTCCAAAAATTAATTTTATCCTATTTGAATAGTTTAATTATCTTGTTATAGCAGATTATTCAATGTCATACACATAATTTTTTGCAAGCGGTGTCATTATTTTTATTTACACCCATTATTTTTATTTTACTTATGATTTGCATATACTTATCCAATAAAACAAAAGGTAAAGCAGCATCCAGTGATAGTGTGAGACTGAGACCATATCTTACAAGTCATATCCACCTTTGAAGTTACTTACTATTTCTTTTAGATTACCTATCATAGGTATTAACTATATTACATGTAATTATTCCTTACAAAATTCAATTCTATTAAAAATTACATTATTAGTGCATTGAAATTAAATTATTTTAAAAATAAAAGTCCTGCCCAAACCTTAGTTAAAAAAGGAAGACTAATCACAAGACGCGAAGATTCAACGGCAGGTAGAATTAATAAATTATTACATAATACTCTCTCCGTTCATTTTTACTTGTCTATTATATTAAAAATAGATGTTCGATTTTATTTGTCCATTTTAAAATACCAAGACAAAATTTATCACTTAATTCCTAATTTACCCTTATTATTTATAACCATAATTACATTCCAATGCATTTCTCAAAATATTGAATTTATTATATTCAAAGGATGATATAATAAATTGATAGTAATTACTTTTTAAGGGGTGTACCAAATTGAACATGAATAAATAAAAATGGACGGAAGAAGTACTACGTAATAAATATTATAGAGATTTCAATAAACTTTTTTTCTGAAGTACTAATAAAATAACATGTTCATAAGTACCTTTCATTATTTATTGACCTTTTTCCCTTCAAATAAACATGCATCAAAGACCCAATGAAAAGAAAAGGACAAAAGAGCATCTTCTTGGAAATAGCGGTAGGGAATTCAAAATTAAATGTCACATTTGAGATTAAAATTTATGACCTAAATTATTTTTGATTTTATTTTTTCAAAACTATATACACTCGACATCAAGAAAAACATACTAAATGAACAGATATTTCAATGGCTCCAATGACAAATATTTTCTCCATTATTTTCTCATATTTCTTCCTCCAACAGTTGATTTATTTCTCTAATGGCCAAATTATTGTTAAGGCTGGGTACTGGGTGAGTGACAGAGGATTAGGATTAAACAACATAAATTCAACTCTTTTCACCCATTTATTTTGTGCATTTGCTGATCTTAATAATCAATCAAATCAGTTAATCATTTCGCCGGAAAATCAAGAATCGTTCCAGCAATTTACAAGCACAGTACTACAAAAAAATCCTTCTGTGAAAACTTTATTGTCAATTGGTGGAGGAAGAGCAAATAAAACATCATATGGAGTTATGGCTAGAACATCAAATTCAAGAAAAAGTTTTATTGATTCATCAATAAAATTAGCAAGACAATTGGGATTCCATGGCCTTGATCTTGGTTGGCAATACCCAGAATCAGCTACAGACATGACAAACTTAGGTACTACTTTTATTGTCTCGATTTATGTGACATTTTTTCTTATAGTCTTTCTAAAAACGAATTTATACATTATTGTCTTAACATTCTCGTTTAACTCTTAGGGCTCGTTTGATATGAAGGGTAAGGGATAATTAATTTCGTAACTAAATTTGGAATGAGTTTATTCCACATCCGATTGACATAAAATCTCGGTATAATTAATCCCGAATTAGTTATGCTTGGATTGTAATGTTATTTTTATCTCATATTGAGTCCCGAAATAACTTGTTCCTCAACCAAATAAGCCCTTAATGACATAATTTGTTCGGACCCAATTAATATAAATGTTCAGGAGAAAAAAAATGAAAAGACATGTGAAATTATCAATACAACTCATTTAAAAGAAAGTCTTTTTGCACTTTGTGCATAGTTCGTTTACCTGTTAGAAAGTTTTCTTTCTAAACATAAATTATACCTTATCTTTGACAATAGGTTTAAAATAGTCTTCACCTAATCAATTTTGATCATTTAAATTATGACAGAGGTCCCTTATCTCTCAAGTATCTTTGACAGAGGTCCTCTGATATTATTTTAAATTGTGTAATCCTGTTCATCTAAAAACATAAATGTTTTGAAATTCGTTGATAAAAGTTGACAACTACTAGTTTTGAATTCAATACTTTTACCTAATATATTGAATTGTGTAATATCTAATTTAAAAGTTTAAACACTCTTTTATTTATTTAATTACATTTTAAACAGACACCCTTTTGAACGAGTGGCGCACTACTATCAACAAAGAGGTGAGAAACTCTAACAACGCGACATTACTTTTTACTGCAACCGTTTCTAGCTCTAGCTCGCCCTATGAAAACAAATTGAGTTATCCAATACAATCCGTGGCCAAAAACTTAGATTGGATCAACCTGATGGCATATGAATTTTACGGACCAAATTGGTCTCCGTCACAAACCAATTCACATGCACAATTATTTGATCCTGTGAAAGACATTAGTGGAAGTGACGGAATCAATCAATGGATTCAAGCAGGCGTTCCAGCACGAAAATTGGTACTTGGAATTCCATTTTATGGATTCGCGTGGCAATTGGTTAATTCGAATATTCACGGTCTTAGAGCGCCTGCTCTCGGAAAATCAAACGTCAGCTCCGCCGACGACGGATCGATGACCTATGGCAAAATTAGGGATTATATAGTGCAGAGTCGCGCTACAAAGGTGTATAATGCAACTATTGTTGGAGATTATTGTTACTCTGGAAGTTCTTGGATTAGCTATGATGATACTCAAAGTGTTAGAAATAAGGTTACTTATGTTAAAGGCAGAGGATTGCTTGGTTATTTTGCATGGCACGTTGCAGCAGACCAAAATTGGGTACTTTCTCATGCTGCTTCACAAGGTAATAAAAAGCTGCATTCATTTGTTATTCATTCAAAAAAAATTATACTGACAGGTTAAACGATTTTTATACTATATTAAGTCCACTAAAAGTCTATTATAAATATTATTTAATCCCTTTTATATATAAAGCAAACAAGGACTTTTACTAGTAAAAGATATCTCAAGTGATATTGATTAGTGACGGACCCAGAATTTCTAATATGAAGACTTAAAAATGTAAAATACCACATGTAATATATGTACTACTAAAAAAAGTGAATCTGTAGGAAATTCGTTTGTCGGAAACGTCTTGGGCGGACTTCTTGTCGAAATCTCTCAACGTTGACGAGTCAATTTCCAATGAGATGTCCATCTGAAATTCGCATTTATTTAGTAATGATTGAAAGAAATAATTCCTTGATTATTTTCATTAATTGAAAGACAATATATACACTTTACATATTTTCATAATAGGAAAATCATATTCTTATTCTACTCCTAAAACCTTATTCTATTTGAAGACTAACTCTACAATTAAGGTAAGTGTACAATACTAATTAAGGTACAAAACTAATTAAGGTATAAGACTAATATACACATTATATACAAACTTAGCCCATACCATGGGCCTGCTTACCGTAACCCGAGATCCGATATACACATGTATATTGTGTATATCGGATGTATATTTAACACACCCTCGCAGTCACAGCGGGTGCTCTTCGAATGCTGAGATTGTCCCTAAAATCTTCAAAAAGGATTGAGGGAAGACCCTTTGTAAAGATGTCTGCAATCTGATATCTGAAAGGGACATGGCAGACGCGTACTTGACCACGAGCAACCTTTTCGCGAACAAAGTGAATGTCAATCTCGATATATTTTGTGCGCTGGTGCTGAACCGGATTACCAGAAAGGTAGATAGCACTAACATTATCACAATAAACCAAGGTCGCTTTCTGAATAAGACAATGAAGCTCTAACAGCAAATTACATAACCAACATGATTCAGAGACCACATTAGCTATCCTTCGATACTCAGCCTCGGCACTGGAGCGGGACAAAGTCAACTGACGTTTCGCAGACTATGAGACCAAGTTATTACCAAGAAACATACAAACACCAGACGTAGACCGTCTGGTGTCCGGACAACCACCTTAATCAGCATCTGTATACGAGACAAGTGTGGACGTCGATGAAGGATATAAATGCAAGTCATAGTTAAGTGTACCCTAAATATACCGAATGATGCGTTTGAGCACATTCATGTGCTCAACCCTGGGAGCATGCATAAACAAACAAACTTGATGTACGACATACGTAATATCTGGTCTCGTGAATGTAAGATACTGAAGGGCCCCTACAAGACTGCGATAACTGGTTGGATCCTCGTATGGTGCGCCGACCGCAGCCCCAAGCTTGGGCTTAATATCAACTGGAGTGGAAGTGGACTTACATGATGACATCCCAGCCCTCTCAATGATCTCAGCTGCATACTTTTTTTGGGATAAGAACAACCCACCAGCATGACGAGTGACAACAATCCCAAAAAAATAACTCAATGGCCCCAAGTTTTTCATAGCAAACTCAGAACTGAGCCTTGTCATAATAGACTGGTGTAAGGCATCAGAAGAGGCAGTCAAGATAATATCATCCACATATAATAGTATATAAGCCAAGGAAGAACCAGATAATAGATGAACAAGAAATTATCCGACTTACTGTGAGTGAACCCAATAGTCAAAACATAGTCGACAAACCTCTTATACCAGACCCATGGAGATTGCTTAAGCCCATATAAGGACTTTTATGATGAGGATATGTGGGATCCCTAACCCCAAGGGCTGATGCATATATACTGTTTCCTTGAAATCACCATGTAAGAAAACATTCTTCACATCTAACTGATGAATGGGCCAAGCCTTCGAAAGAGTCAAGCTGAGCACAGTGCGAATGGTAGCCGGCTTGACCACCGGACTAAACGTCTCACCACAATCCACACCAACCTGCTGAGTCTTACCATCACCCACAAGCCGAGCCTTATGCCTTGCAAATGAACCATCTGAATTGTTCTTATGAGCAAAAATCTACATAGACCTAATAATATTAACACCAGATGGACGGGGCACCAACTCCCACATCTTATTATCAATAAGAGCATTATATTCATCGGTCATAGAAATTTTCCAATTCGGGTCATTTAACGCAGACATAGGATTACGGGGTAAGGGTGATTTAAGAACATTAGAATTTAAATTAAAATGCCTTTTTGGTTTAAAAATACCCCGTTGACTACGAGTGACCGGTCTATGACTTGGGGAAGAATTGAGTGGATTTTGGGAATTTTCTGGACGCGGACGGACGGCCAAAGCGAGCAGGATGGGCACGTGGCACAACACGATAGCGAGAAGCGCGCGAGGATGCGGGAACCGGACCGGGGCCGGTGTTGGGCTGGACTGGCCCAATTATTGAAACTGGCCCAGTGACGAGATTGGGGACAGTGGCATGTGACGGACCAGTGGGACCAGTGGGCAGTGGGCCCGCTGGAGAATTTGGGGTGCGGGATATATTCGAAAAATTGTGAATAATATACGGGGATATACCATCATCCAAAAAATTATACGAACTAGGCACGAGATTACTAACCTTAGCAAACGGAAATTGGGATTCATAAAAAATGACATGGCGACTAATGATGATTTTATTAGAGGATAAATCAAAATATTTATAACCACGATGATTAGACGGAAAATCCAAAAACACACACGGAGTAGACTGGGCCTGAAGTTTGTTTATTGTAGTGGACGGAAATAACAGATAACACAAGCACCCAAAGACCCTAAGATGTGAATACGAAGGAGTCTTATTATATAAAATTTGAAGGGGGGGGGAAGAATATGTCAAACCTTTGGAAGGAAGGATGTTAAGGAGATATGTAGCCATTTGTAGAGCATGATGCCTAAACGAAGGGGGTATGGAAGCATGAATCAATAAAGTTCGGAAAATGTTATTAATGGTACAAATTTTGTGTTCCGCTTTCCCATTTTGTGAAGACGTATGAGGGAAAGAAAAACAAAAATTGATCCCATTACCTGCACAAAATTCCCGAAACACCCCGTTGTCATATTCTCTGCCATTATCACATTGAATATTTTTTATTTCTCGTTCGAATTGAGTTCTAATGAAAGCTCTAAATTTTAAGAAGATGGAAAAAACTTGAGATTTTTTCGCTATCGAAAAAGTCCATAATTTTTTTGAATAATCATCCAAAAAGAGAACATAATACCGATGACCCAAAGAACTAAGAACATGAGATGTTCATAAGTCGCTATGAATAATATCAAATGGCATTAAAGTATGAGATTTAGAGTCTACAAATGGCAACGTAACAATTTTTCCTAAAGAACAAGAATGACAATTCAGAGTACTATGCGCACCCTTACATGAAATAAAATTATTTTTATCTAAGGAAGACAAAATAGACGACCCCGGATGACCAAGACGAGCATGCCATAAGGAAGGGGCAAGGGCTGCAAACGCTGACGACAAGGCTGGACTCGATAGATCGGAACATGGCGTGATAGGATAAAGATCTCCCCTACTATCACACCTCATGAGAGGACTCCCCGTCTCGAAATCCTTCACAGAACGGATCAAATTCAATAGACACAGAATTGTCAGTGGTGAATAAACGGATAATCAATTTGGGGTCATGTAGGGTATTTTTCAATATAAAGGGTGGATGGGAGAGGGGGGGGGGAGATACAATGTTTTATGACCATAACCACGAATTGGAATAAAATTACCATTACCAACAATTATGCCCCGAGGGTGGCTCAAATTGGAATAAGACGAGAGAGTACCTGAATCGGATGTCATGTGGGTAGTGGCACCGGTGTCCATATACCAATTCGGGTCCGGTGGAGTCAAACCAAGTGTGTGTATCGCGACCTCAATATCGATCTGAGTGGGGCCTGCTGCATGGTGGGCTTGCGGAGGTCGGAGCCCAAGTATCCCTGCGTGCTGCCCCGTCCCGTGCTGCTTCGGGAAGAACTACTGGCCCAGTTGGTATTGGGCCGAGAAGGCTGCTGGAAAGCCCACTGGAACTGGACTGGAACCGATGGTGAACCTGGGCTGTTGGGCCACTGCCCATAGTTCCAGGCCCATGGCCCAGTGGCCCAAGGCTGGGACTAGTGGGTCGGTGGCCTATTGTATCCGGGATATTATCCTCCGCCACCGTTTTGGCCCCCGTTACCATTGCCGAAACTGTCACGTTTTCCCCCGCGATTTTTGCCGCCGACTATTTTTGCCGCCACCATGAGACCGGTTTTGGTTCGAATTTCACCAAAATTTTGAGAATTAGGGGAAGATGTCATCATGACCACGGGGCTAGCACTAGTAGCCGCTTTTTAGCCAAGCCGGCTTCTTCCAAGGTCAGCATGGAGCGGGCATAATAGAACTTCGGAAGAGGATTACTTTGACGAAGGAGAGTTCCAACTTCACTATAGGCCTCGGATAGGCCAGCAACTATCTGTAGAACAAGACGATCTTCACTAACTGGTGCACCAACGTTGCGGAGTTGGTCCGCCAATTCTTTCAAGCTTTTGCAATAAGCTGAAACATTTGGGAAGTTTTCTATGTTGACGTGGGAAAATTCCTATTCAAGGGTAACAACTCTGGAATTTTGATTATCCTGGAATATGTCACGCAGTCTATCCCACGCAGCCATCGCCGTAGCGTCTGGCTCAATAATCGTCTGCAATAGGTCGGTAGAGATAGTAAAATAAATCCACTGAAGGACAGTGGCATCAAGTGTGGTCCATAATTTAGGGTCATCCTCGCGTTGAGGCACCTCCGTATCTTCAGGAGCCGCGGGGATTATGTGATGGATGACTTGATGCGAACGAGCGTGAATTTTGAACAACTCGGTTCATGTCGCGTATTGGACGTTTTCTAGTTCAAGAATTAGAGGAATATGATTCTTGATGTTAGAAACAACAACGGCAGTGTGAAACATGTTCTTTGACGTAGAAATAACGAAAGAACAATAAGTGAAAGAGGGATTAGGAAGAGAGAATTGGAGAGCGGAAAACAGACGCGGAAACCGAGGATGGGCTCTCGGATTCTGCTTGGCCTAGGAACAAGAAATTTTTTGTTTGACCTAGACTTCTGATACCATGAAAGAAATAATCCCTTGATTATTTTCATTAATTGAAAGACAATATATACACTTTACATATTTTCATAATAGGAAAATCCTATTCCTACTCTACTCCTAAAACCTTATTCTATTTGGAGACTAACTCTACAATTATGGTAAGTGTACAATACTAATTAAGGTACAAGACTAATTAAGGTATAAGACTAATATACACATTATTTACAAACTCAGCCCATGCCGTGGGCCTGCTTACCGTAACCCGAGATCCGATATACACATGTATATTATGTATATTGTGTATATCGGATGTATATTTAACACTGATATTTTGTGAATTCAATTCCATTCCTTACATGTGGTTCCGTTACTGTATGTGGTAATAATTGTGCAAAATCTTTTTATAATATTAGTGTATATAAGTTAAATTCATCAGAAATATATAGTTGTGTTCTCTAAGTAAATCAATATTAGCAATTTATGAATTGCTCAAGTATTTGGGTTGCTTATTAATTACTGTAGAAGCTGATCAAGGGACACAAGGAGGAGGAATGCACAAGAGGAAACCACTCAATCGACTAATTATCATTTTAATTCCAGTTGGTGCAATACTAATCTTGATATTACTAGTGTTCACAATTTGGCTTATTAGAAGGAGAAAAGTATTAAAATTTCAAGGTAACTCTTTTGTTACACTAATAACCAGTCCATTACTCACCAAATTTCGAATTTACTAAGTAAAATTTTGTTATTTATTTTATTTTTTTGTTTGGTGTTTAACTGATAGTGGAGTTAGGAAGGAAGCCAAGGAACAAAATGGGAAGCAAAAGTAAATCAAGAAAAGGTGGAGACAACAACAATTTGCAGGTTTTCAGTTTTAATGAGATGAAGGAAGCTACAAACAATTTTTCATTTGACAATAAGCTTGGACAAGGTGGATATGGACCTGTTTACAAGGTAAAATATTTTGGGCATTTGATGAATTTGGATAAAAAAAAAAAATCAGTCCGGTGCACTAAGCTCCCGCTATGTGCGGGGTCTGGGGAAGGGCCGGACTACAATGGTCTATTATACACAGCCTATTTCTACAAGAGGTTGTTTGCAACAACTTTACCAGTTAGTCCAAGGCTCCTCTTCTGAATTTGGATAACTACCCTAAAGAAAAAGGGGCCAAATTTGTTCTTATAATATCTTAATATTTATTGGTAACAATTTTCTGTTTTGCCCTTTACTCCTAACGAAACTCCACCACGGGTGTAATTTTAAATCATAGTAAAAGATTCAGGGTTAAATTAGAAACTTTCATTTTAAGAAGATACAATAAAGTCATAATGAGCCTACTATGCCTTCCGTAATCCTAATTTGGATTAATGTCCTTGCCATCTTCTAAGTCCATGGCATAAATTATTCTTTGGTACCTATTAGGTTAAATGACGTTTGAATGAGACACCAAAATAATTTATTTTTGGCAAACTTATTGAACCAAAACTGCTTAAAAATATATTTACGGGACCATTTAATACCTAGCCCCAAACATAAGGGACTATCTTTATAATTTTCTCAACTTCTGTACTTGTAGGATTTTCTTGTATTTTTTAACCATTTGTCATATTTATGCTTTATGGAAAAATATAATTAATTAAGCATATCATTCATTAATCCAAATTATAGGGAGAGTTGAGAAATGGGCAAGAAATAGCAGTGAAAAGGCTCTCAGAGACTTCAACTCAAGGATTGGAAGAATTTGAAAATGAAGTAATCCTTACAGCAAAATTACAACATATAAATCTTGTAAAAGTAGTTGGATTTTGCATTGAAAGAGAAGAAAAGATGTTGATCTATGAATATATGCCCAACAAAAGCTTGGATTACTACATTTACGGTAAGTCGTTCTTTCATTTTTTTTTTATATTCTTCTAATTGAGTTTCACTTATATATACAACTAAAACTAATGTAAGAAAATAAAACTATTATATCATTTGAAATATAATTACAGGTAACTATTTGTAATACTTAGAATTAGCTAGTTACCTGAAATATCAGATAAATTACTTTTAATAGTGTATCAAGTAGTACTCATAATTTATTTCATTCAGTAGATATAAATAAGTAGTACTTCCTCTCTTTCATTTTATCTCACACGCTCTCTTTTATAAGACAAATAACTTTCTAATACATGTATTTATAGTCATAAAAATGTCTTAATATGTTTATGACTACAAATTCTTTTCATTATGCACACTATCAGTGTAAAGAATTTCTTACATTACTAGAACACCGAAACGATAGAGCCTCCTTAAATTGTTACATTTATAACCATGAAAATGAAAAACGTTACCTATTATAACATGTAGCGGTAATATGATAAAGTAAGAAAAAAATTAAACTAACGATGTGTTTAACTTAAATTCATAAAAAGTTTAATTATCTTTCCATGCACTCCTATTATTATCTTTGTAAGATTGTATTTATCTCCCTTGGAGAGTATTTCTCATTAATACAAATATATAGTGTGTACAATATTGAATTCTAATTGAATAATGATCTTATATTTACCATAATTATACACTACTATTAATTACAAAATATATGACGAATATATGGTAATATTCGCTAATAATTTTTTTTCCCATTAACTTGATTTTTTTCACATATAGATCAAGGCAGAAGATTACTTCTAAATTGGGAAAAAAGAGTGCAAGTAATTGAAGGCATTATCCAAGGGCTACTATACCTCCAAGAATACTCAAGATTAACAATTATTCATAGAGATTTGAAAGCCAGCAATATTCTATTGGACTTACATATGAAACCAAAGATCTCTGATTTTGGAATGGCAAGAATGTTTAAGGAGGATGAAGTTGAAGCAAATACAAGCCGTGTAGCTGGAACAGTGTAAGCAATATATGTGCATAGATTTTTTTTTTATATATATATGACCGGAAAGAGTATATATACAATTTACATATTTTCATAATAGGAGAATCCTATTCCTATTCTACTCCTAAAACCATATTCTATTTGGAGACTAACTATACAAGTATGGTAAGTGTACAATACTAATTAGACTACAACATTAATTAAATATTTGTACATGGAAAGATACACCATAATAAACTGCCCACGTATGGGCAGTAACCTACCGAGAATAATACACCATAAATATACATAATCTACACATGTATATTGTGTGTATATTATGTATATCTAACACACCCCCGCAGTCATAGCGGGCGGTCTTCGAACCCTGAGACTGTCCCTAAAATCTTCAAACAGGACCGAGGGAATACCCTTCGTAAAGATGTCGGCAATTTGATACCTGGACGGGACATGACAGGCGCGTACTTGACCCCGAGCAACCTTTTCACGAACAAAGTGAATGTCCATCTCGATATGTTTAGTGCGTTGGTGCTGAACCGGATTACCAGAAAGGTAGATGACACTAACATTATCACAATAAACCAATGTCGCCTTCAGAATAGGACAATGAAGCTCTAACAACAAATTACGTAAGCAACATGATTTCGAGACAACATTAGCTACCCCTCTATACTCGGCCTCAGAACTGGATCGGGACAACGTTGACTGACGTTTCGCAGACCATGAGATCAAATTATTGCCAAGAAACATACAATAGCCAGACGTAGACCATCTGGTGTCCGGACAGCCACCCCAATCGGTATCTGTATACGAGACAAGTGTGGATGTCGATGAAGGATATAAATGCAAGCCATAGTCAAGTGTACCCTGAATATAATGAATGATGCATTTCAGCGCATTCATGTGCTCAATCCTGGGATCATACATAAATAAACACACATGCTGGACGACATATGTAATAACTGGTCTCGTGAATGTGAGATACTGAAAGGCCCCTGCAAGATTGCAATAGCGGGTCGGGTCCTCGTATGGTGCGCCGGCCGCAACACCCAATTTGGGTTTAGTATCAATGGGAGTGGAAGTGGACTTACATGATGACATCCCAACCCTCTCAATGATCTCACTTGCATGCTTCCTTTGTGATAAGAACAATCCACCTGCATGACGAGTGACAACAATCCCCAAAAAATAACTCAAGGGCCCTAAGTTTTTCATAGAAAACTCAGAACTGAGCATTGTCATGATATACTAACGTAAGGCATCGGAAGAGGAAGTCAAGATAATATCATCCACATATAAAAGTATATAAGCCAAAGATGACCGACGATGATATATGAACAAAGAATTATCCGACCTGCTGTGAGTGAACCCAATAGTCAGCAAATCTCTTATACCAGGACCGTGGAGACTGCTTAAGCCCATACAAAGATTTCTTCAATAAACAGACATGGTGAGGATATTTGGGATCCCTAAACCCCAAGGGCTGATGCATATAGATTGTCTCCTTGAGATCACCGTGTAAGAAAGTATTCTTCACATCTAACTGATGAATGGGCCATGCTTTCGAAAGAGCCAAACTGAGCACAGTACGAATGGTAGCCGACTTGACCACCGGACTAAACGTCTCCCCACAATCCACTCCAACCTACTGAGTCTTACCATCCTCCACAAGCCGAGCCTTATGCCTTGCAAACGAACCGTCTGAATTGTCCTTATGAGCAAAAATCCACATAGACCTAATAATATTAATACCAGATGGATAGGGAACCAACTCCCACGTCTTATTATCAATAAGAGAATTATATTCATCAGGCATAACAATTTTCCAATTTGGGCCATTTAATGCGGACACAGGATTACGGGGTAAGGGTGATTTAAGAACATTATAATGTAAATTAAAATGCCTTTTTGATTTAAAAATACCCTGTTGCCTATGAGTGACAGGCCTATGACTCGAGGAAGAACCGAGCGAATTTTGGAAAATATCGGGACACGTGACAGACTGGCCAGCAGGCAGTGGGCATGCTGGCCCAACACGGAGACTGGCTGGAACGGAGATTTGAACAGGGACTGGGCCAGCACTAGAAGCAAGACTTGGGCCAGTCCTGGACCCGACAACTGGGCCAGAATTGGTCAGAATAGTTGGCCCAGTTGCTGGACCCAAAACTGGATGTGACGCTGTGGCTGGAGGACCAGCGGGCAGTGGCCCGCTGTCAAATTTGGGGTGCGAGATACGTTCGAAAAATGGTGAATAACGTACGGGGATATATCATCATTCAAAAAATTATATGAACTAGGCACGAGAGTACTAACCTTAGCAAACGGAAATTGAGATTCACCAAAAATTACATGGCGACTAATGATGGTTTTATTTGAAGATAAATCAAAGCATTTGTAACCATGATGATTTGACGGATAACCCAAGAACACATACGGGGTAGAACAGGCCTGAAGTTTGTTAATTGAGATTGACGTAAAGAGTGGATAACACAAGCACCCAAAGACCGTAAGATGTGAATACGAAGGAGTCTTATTATATAAAATTTGAAGGTGGGACGAATATGTCAAATCTTCGGATGGAAGGATGTTAAGGAGATATGTAGCCATTTGTAGAGCATGATGCCAAAACGAAGAGGGTACGGAAGCATGAATCAATAAAGTGCGGACAATATTATTAATGGTACGATTTTTTCGTCCGGCTTTCCCATTTTGTGAAGATGTGTGAGGGTAAGAAAAATGAAAATTGATCCCATTATTTGCACAAAAGTACATAAAAGAATCATCCAAAAAGAGAAGATAATACCGATGACCCAAAGAACTAAGAACAGGAGATGTCCATAAATCGCTATGAATAATATCAAATGACATTAAAGTATGAGAATTAGAGTCTACAAACGTCAACCTAATAATTTTTCCTAAAGAACAAGAATGCCAATTCGGAGTACTATGCGTACCCTTACATAAAATAAAATTATTTTTATCTAAGGAAGACAAAATAGACGACCCCAGATGACCAAGATGAGCATGCCACAAAGAAGGACCAAGAGCTGCAAACGCTGACGGCAAGGCTTGACTCGATGGACCTGAACTGGGTGTGATAGGATAAAGATCTACCCTAGTATCACACCTCATGAGAGGACTCCCTGTCTTGAAATCCTTCACAGAAAACCCAAATGGATCAAATTCAATAGACACGGAATTGTCAGTGGTGAATTTACAGACAGACACTAAATTTTAATCAATTTGGGGGCATGTAGGGTATTTTTCAAGATAATGGGTGGATGGGGGGAGACAAAGTTTTATGACCATAACCACGAATTGGAACAGAATTACCATTACCAACGATTATGCCACGAGGGTTGCTCAAATTGGAATAAGACGAGAGAGTACCTGAATCGGATGTCATGTGGGTAGTGGCACCAATGTCCATATACCAATTTGGGTCTAGAGGATTTAATCCAAGCATGTGCATTGCAGCTTCGATGTCTGTAGAAGTGGGGGTCGCTGCGTGATGGGCCTACGGGGGCTGAGGCCCAAGTACCCCTGCTTGCTGCCTCGGCCTAGACAGATTACTGAAACTAGGCCACTGCATGTTGGGCCGCTGCTGCTGCTGGCCCGCCCACTGCCAGTGAGGCTGCATCACTAGGCTGCCACTGTTTGGCCTAAACTGTAGGGCCCATTGCCACTGCGGGGCCCAAAACTGCTGTTGTTGACTGCCCCGAGGGGTACCACCGCCACCACCACTGTTCCGGCTGCCTCAATTGTTGCCGCCGTGATTCTTGCCATTATTTTTCTTATTTCCTCCCTTTTTGCCACCACAGTTGTTGCGGTTTTGGCCTGAGTTGTTGGAACCGGTAATATGAATAGTGGACTCGGTCATCATGACCACGGGACTAGCATCGGTCGCTGCCTTTTTAGCCATGCCCGCTTCTTCGAGTGTAAGCATAGAACGAGCTTGATAAAATTGCGGAAGATGATTGCTTTGACGAAGAAGCGTGCCAACACCACTATAGGCCTCGGAGAGGCCTGAAACCATTTGAAGGACCAAACGATCATTCGAAACCGGCGCGCCAACGTTGCGGAGTTGATCCGCCAATTCCTTCAATCTTTTGCAATAAGCCAAAACGTTAGGAAAATCTTTCATATTGACGTGGGAGAAATCCTGCTCAATAGTAACAACTCTAGAATTTTGATTATCTTGGAATATATCATGTAGTGTATCCAAGTCACCTGCGCCGTAGCGTCAGGTTCAATAATCGTTTACAAAAGGTCGGTAGAAATTGTAGAATACATCCACTGAAGGACGGTAGCATCAAGAGTCATCTACAACTTAGGATCATCCTCGCGTCTTGGCACCTACGTATCCTCAGGAGCCGCAGAGATTATGTGATGGATGACTTGATGCGAGCGTGCGTGAATTTTGAACAGTTCGGCCCACGTTGCATATTGGACGTTTTCTATTTCAAGAACAAGAGGGATGTTATTCTTGATGTTAAAAATTGTAAGGGCAGGATGAAACGTGTTCCGTGATGTAGACATATTGATAGAACAATATGTGATTGAGGGATTTGGAAGAAAATTTGGGAAGAAGGAGGATCTCGTCGTCACGAAAAATCGAGAGAAAGGGCCTCGGAAATTCAAGGGAGGTCGACGGAAAAGTTGGAGAATTTGGGAGATGATATTAACACCTAGACTTCTGATACCATGAAAGAAATAATCCATTGATTATTTTCATTACTTGAAAGAGTATATATACAATTTACATATTTCCATAATAGGAGAATCCTATTCCTATTCTACTCCTAAAACCATATTCTATTTGGAGACTAACTATACAAGTATGGTAAATGTACAATACTAATTAGACTACAACATTAATTACATATTTGTACATGGAAAGATACACCATAATAAACTGCCCACGGATGGGCACCGAGAATAATACACCATAAATATACATAATATACACATGTATATTGTGTGTGTATTATGTATATTTAACAATATATATATATGTATATTATGCCGGTAGGCAGTATAAAGAATTTTATACGATTAAGTCACTTTACATGAGGTAGCAGGTAATTTGCCTTATTTTCAAAATTGCGAGACTCAGTTTTTATGCGAGATAATTAGTAGATATCTTTTGAGTGACCTGATGCTGATAGTATTAAATTAATTTGTTTATATATATTGGCTATATAAAACTCATGTATATATGCGTATGATAATATACTTAGTATATCCTACAATAATTCCGATGGTAAAATGTTAATTTGCATCTTTTATAGGTTATTGATACACGTTTGTTATACTCTCTCTTACTTATCATATACATTTATCGCAGGGGTTATATTCCACCTGAATATGCAGAACAAGGCATTTATTCAACAAAATCAGACGTTTTCAGTTTTGGAGTACTACTACTTCAAATCATAAGTGGGAAGAAGAATACATGTCTACATGGTCCAGATGAAAACTTAAACCTTCTTGAATATGTGAGTAATTATGACAACTTTTAATGTATTTTCATGTTGGGGAAAAGGTTAAAAATTACGTGTGTATTATCCGAAATAGCTTAATTTTACCTCACTAAGTGCTAACATAACTCCAGCATGATACAGCTGGACCATACATGTCCAAATTCTTTAAGAAATAAATATCTAAATATACCCCTTAATTAGCTTTTCATTATGATTTAAATTTACCATTGGAGTTCTGTTAAGGATCCAGGACAAAAAGCTGAGACTTTTACCTAATGTCGGCAGGTGTAAGATTAGTTAGACCAAACGTCTAACGGATGACAAAAGTTTGACCCTTTTCCTCTTACATAGTTACATGTATATATCTACTTAATTATACTTGCATTGTATAGAGAGATGCCTGACTTTCATTTAATTGTTTTTTACTATAAAAAAGGCATTTGAGACGTGGAAAGATGGTAAAGGCATGGAGTTTATGGATGAGTCACTTGATGATACAACATCATCTTGCAAACTATTAAATTGCATGCAAATTGCTCTATTATGTGTGCAAAAATATCCATCGGATAGGCCTACAATGTTGGGAGTTTCTAATATGATGAAGAATAATGCAAATATAGCTATGAATTCTCCCAAGAGGCCTGCATTTTCTACGAGAGAAGATGAAGAAGGTGAAAATGTGAAAGGGAAGGTGCAGGAAATAGAAGTTGACACTGCAACTATTACACAATTGGTTGCAAGATGATATATATTTTACCCCTTGCAAAATGTTCACTGCATTTAATCACCTTCAGCTCCTATAGTTAATCATGTTAGTACATACTATAAACCATGCGTTTAGTTATAGTATTCTTTAAAAGAATAATTATTTACTCCGAGGAATCTAGATATTTTTATGCATATAAGTATTTTTATTGGAACATTGATATATAACTAATGGAATCCTTAGTATATAAGGAAAATAACACTCTATATTTATTTGGAGAAAATATTTACCCGAAATAGCTCATATTTCAAATATTACCAGAAATGACCCCTTTATATATCATTATACATTTTATACATATTTATACATTCCCTACCGTAAGTGTATAATATTGTATATCGTGTGTATAAACACTGTTGTAAGAAAAAAAGGTTGTCTATGCGAATATAAATAAAAGATATGGCTACGTGAATGTAATATTTTATGTTGGATTATATATTAGTGAAATTGTACCTAGTATATATCTGTTATCTTCTAAAGGAATCTTTTCAGTATAGGTATAAACGCCTCTTTCCTTGCATTCGGCTATATGTTATAACAAGAGCCTCCAGATCTCTTGTCGTTCCAACCCAGTTCTTAGAACTGTTATTCATTTATTCAATTTTATAAATACTTATTTTAACTAGATCATTTATTCTTCTGTGTGTCCTTTGCTTATATAGTAGATTATTTAATATATAAAGTTTCAGCTTATATACATAAGATTAAATCATCAGTTATTATAAGTTATAAAGTTTATGTCCATACTCTAAGATGAAAATTGGATAAGCCATCGGAATGATTGTAACACAAACTTAAATATTATTTATCTTAATTATGAAAATGGTGTTGGTACTCTATGTACTTTATAAAGCAGTACGGGAAGTAAATAACTATTACAAATGTTCGAAAGGATGAATAAATGATCAATCTTCAAAACTGCCGCAAGTGTGTTGTGTCTTGAATCTTGATCACCTTGCAAAGCCAATATTGAGAACTGCCGCAAGCTTGTTGTGTCTTGAATCTTGATATCCTGAAATCAAGAAACAACTAAATCTGGATGGTTACAACGTTGTGTGTTGAGTCGAGGATAGCCCTCTATCCTTAAGACAAGATTGCCCCGTATATATGCTTTTACGTTAGCGGGCAATAGTCTCTCAAGATAAAACAACACTTTAATCTCAACACTACAAAGCCAATAGGTTGAGCCTGTCGAAGAAAACAAATATGACTCGACTTGCTGAAGATATGGAAAAGGAAGGAAGAGATTCTATATTCTCTTCTCGTTTGTCTCTGTGTATATAGTGTGTCTCTGTTGTGTATATCTTGTGTATATGTGAGGGTTTGCTCACTGTTTTCCAGTCAAGAATTGCTCAGTTTTTTGCCACTGTTTTGGACAGATTTCGGCCACTGTTTTGTGCTCTTTTGTGACTGAAAAACGCTACTGTTTTCGTGTGTTTTCAGTGCTGCTTTGCAGTGCGTTTTCTGCCTGGTTGCTCCCTCGAATTGAGCCAAAAGAGGCTCAATATATAGCATGGAGGAGGGGCTGTACCACTGCCCAAACATGGCTGTTAATGGCCATTAGGAGGGCAATAAAACAGCCAAGTAAAGGCAGTAAATGGCCATCAAAGAAGCTGAATTATGGACATGAAGGAGGGTGATAATGGAGGAGTTAATCAGCCAAGTAATGGCTGATTAATGCCTCAAAAACCAGTCCCAACGGTAGGCTTTCTGCCTTTCGTCACCTTTCCAGAAACTCTGGGAACCAAACTGTAAATATTGAAACTTCAGGGACCAAATTGTACATATGAAAGAATTCTGGTCCAAACTGTACATATGAAACTTCAGGGATCAAACCGTACATCTGGCATAGTTCTCTGGTAGAAAAAGATAATATCAGAAAGTCCCCACAGCCCACAGCCCACAGCCCACGACCCGTGACCCGAAACCCGAGCCCGAGCCTGAGACCGGACCGGACGGGCAGGCGGCGGCGGTGCACGTGTCGGCTTAGCCATGAACCCATGCACATCTAGGTCTTCCCTCCTTTAAACACATGGGATACCCCTTGGGGTCCCAAACCCTTTACCAATTTGAGACATATATAGAGAGCAATTCTTCCTATTCCCACCGATGTGGTAGATTTGTCCCACACCACATTTTCATGCCTTAAACACCTTACTTCGTGGACCAATATCTCTTTCATTTCTCAACGAAATTAGATGATTCTTGGCCCTACGATCATCTACTCACTTCGTAGATCATGCATGTGCGAAGAGACAAGGTCTCCAACATGCGGAACACTAGTGTTTAATTCATCAAAGATGGGTGGACGCATCTCCCCGCCAAAGGCTAATTTCCAACAATCCCCTCTATGAAAGAGAGATTGTGGCGCACACACAAGGTGCCTACATTTCAGCAATCTTTCAGCGAAAAGATATTGCATCAGGAGCGGTAGCTTTCGCTTTGAACCTTTCCTAGTTGAATACCATCGGACTTACTTACTGCGCGGTGAACGTGATGTCTTGAACCGTCAGTGTTTAGTGTAAGCCAAGACAACGATATCAACACAATAACTCTTCTTATTCATTTTCCTTCTTATGTTTCTGTCCGTTGTGGCCATGGACACACTTGGATTCTTAAGTGCGTTCATTTGAAGCGGCCATCCTCGCACTTAAATAGGTGATCTCCTACAAGGTATCCTGCTATACCCCACTTCACAAGTGTTAGGAATCATTAAAAGTTTCCCCAACCTTAACCTCAACAGTTTGAGGATCATTAAAGGTTTTGAAGCTTAACCTTTACCCCCGTACGGTAGCACTTTAATGTCTATCGCGGGAACAGCTTTGGATTCATGTTTCCGTACAGAAATCATCATCCGAAGTGCTTCTTGCTTCCACCGAAGCGCTCAACTGAACCTTTTGCCGCTTAGGTTTCCCATTGAACCACATTCTTGGGATCTCCAATCAGTATGGTTGGGTTTCCACCGCAAAGGTTCGTATTGTTTGGGTTTTCAGCCCATTCCCCTAGACAGGCAGAACACTTGATCTTCGGGTAGTCTCTTAGTTAGTAAATAAGGTAGTGACGCCCGTGATGATCAACTGCCATACGGTCTTATGTCTCCGATAGATCCTGACAGATATGTCCAAACGCCGTCATCCGTGTCCTTCCTGAAGCCGACCGGCTAGCCACAGTGTATAACTGCTGAAGGCACGGGTTTCTCCCAATAAGGGATGTCCTCTAAGGTGTCATGAAGTTACTCAACTTCTTTCATGCTTTGTATAAAGCGATAAACTCCGATCCCATCATGAATCGATCGATGCAAGTTTGCTTAGAGTATTTTCCAAGACCCACCATACACTAAAACTTGTGGCTTTGGTGTTCTTCAGATCTGATGTCCAGTTTGCATCACTGTGTTCTCCCAAAACCGCTGGACATACAGAATACTATAATCCGTAGATAAGCGAATAATTCGGATATCGTCATATCCGACTTAACGCCTTCTATTGATCATGTATTAAGATCATCAGTGAACCTTAGTTCAACTGATCTGTTCGTAGGACGATACCAGGTCGGTTGTAGTGTGTACAATACATTGAACTACACATGACCTGTGCATATCGCTCCTTGTCTATGGGTGCACCATGATTCCAATCCGTTCTATGATTCATATCCATTGGTGGCTTCAACGAGACTGTCAACTATCGACCAGCCCGTTAGATGTCTTAGAAATCCAATTCCTAAGATGTCATCTGTGATACCCATATCTTTCATATTGAGACTTTATTTCAATATGACTTTTACTTTCAGACTTATTGATTCTCCAACTGTTGGCTTTCTAACTTCAGAGTCAATGTTTCTGTGGTCAGATTCATTGTTTCTGTTTTATCTGAAACTTTCAGGACCAAAATATAAATATTTCAGGGACAAAATTGAAAGTTCAGGAAGAAGCCCAACAGTTCAGCAAACCAACTCTGATCCTCTTCTTCCAACTCTCCGGTTGGGAAGGCTATTTCAACATCCATGCCACGCAAGACTGCAATGGCCCAGGATGTTAAGCTACTCATAGGGGAGCACTTGTACAAGTAGCCGAGGCTTTGAACTCGTCAGTAGATCCATCTACTTTGTACTCACTTTTGAGTATCCTTTTCCACAACCCAAAGGTTCTTTTTTTGGAGGAAGATCAACCATTATGCAAGTATGATTCTATATGAGGGAATCTATTTCTCTCTTTATAGCTTCTTTACAAAGCAGCGCTTTTGGAGATGACAATTATTTGTTAATTGTCCATGATTCATTCTCAACCATACACGCTAGAAGGACTGGAACAAGTCTTTGTCCCCTTCTTTGCTCCATCTCGGTTCAACAACTAGAATCCCTGAGTTCTGCAGATCTGGAATATTAAGTTCCGATAGCCGGAACTTTCGAGTCCTGTAGATACGGAACGTCTAGTTCCGGACAGTCAGGCCCTCGCGGGTTCTTGTTAACCTTGAGCAATTACTCATTTTTCCTATTTCAAGGAAAGTTATCTTCAAGGAATTCAGCATTCTTTTACGCTAAGAGGCGATCAACACTACTGTTATTTGCAGATCCAGTGGATATGCAATCTACAGTCTTAGGTACAACTTGACCTATTTCGGTATTCCAACTTTTACCAAGCCACCCCATATAATTTGGGCGTATGATTTTGAGCTTGGCTAACACCGTTGGACTGAGGTGAGAAATGAACAGTCGTTTAATGAACGATGCTTCACATTCTCCCCCTCTATCACTACGAATTTCGCAATCCATAGGCTTAGTTGATTTCCAACTTCTGCTTTGTAGCGCTTATCCGCTTCAACAACTTTATCTTTGCTTTTTCAACAAACAAAGGATTCCATACGTTGTACCATCATCAATGAAGATCACAACATACTTGTCTCCCTCCTCTATTTTGTATAAACTTCAAATCACCCAAGTAGGTGTGACTAAGTTCTAGAGGAGCGGTGCTTCTTTCGCTATTCCCTTGACGGAATTTGGAAAGGTGATTTTTCTTCTTCGTCTACCTCACATTTATTTTGAGGGTTTATGTCGACAGAAGGCAACAATCTCTACATCGTTAGCTTTTGAATGACTTGCTATTTAACGTGTCTTAATCTATGATGGCATAGATGCACGGATTACAAATATATCATTCATTTGGTTACAGACATACTGTACCATTCTTAGTTATTACAGACCTGTTGGACTAGTCTCAAACCAGCTTGACCAACAGCGTCCCTTAACCAAGTTTGGAACATGTATCACCTCTTTTCAGAGTGATCTCATTCCTTGAAGTCCTATTGAGGACAACCTCTCCAGCCCCTTTGATTTTAGAGGTGGCGTTGCTTCACATGAACAACCTCTTGCCCGTGGTTAGGGCGCAACCGGATCATATGTGATCTCGATACTCTGGCCCACTCTAGTTGCTTTGGCAGACTGAGCGTCCAATTTCTTTACTGCCTTTCTTTAGGTCTTCAGATCATTAAGACTTGGAAACTCTGGCCCGCCTTACTAGGTGTCCATTACTTTTCCTATGAAATGAATTCTGGCACCACTCCAGTCGCCCGGAGGCTTTGTATGACTGAGTGTCCAATATCATCATATCAAAGGAATTTTGGCCCACTCCAGTCGCCCGGAGGCTTTTTATGACTGAGTGTCCAATATCATCCTATGAAGGATCTTCTGCCAAGTATGACAGGTTCAACGTCTTTAGCTTTTAAACCCTTCCGTTAAGATTGGTGCCCAGATAGTTCTTGGCGCTTAGTTAAAAGTGGTAACAGTTTTCGCACAGTTAGTGGATATTTCTCCATCATATGTGCGAACATACTTTACACACTTTAACCATTACACTTATCTTTTAAAGTCGTTTACAATCCAATCTTTAAACGGGAAAGAAGATAAGATTAAACTTCTGATTTTAAAGCGTAAGGAATATAAATTATTTTCATATTCCTCCTTACTTTAATCCATTTTTAATCAGACATCATTTAATCTTTATTCTTGACAAGTAAGAAAAACTACTTATCCCAATTTCGGATTCTGGCTCACTTTATCAAACTGAGTGTCCAGTTCCTTCTTACCATTATTCGGATCTTTTGTCTGGGACAGATATAGGCCTTCTGCTGCAAGATAGAATAACATCTTCAGTCTTCTCCTCTTGTCCCAGTTGACATCGTCAGGCTCTCGTGAGCGCTTGTTCCCACCAGTCTTGGTAGCGGTGACACCATGAACACGTTTATCATCATCACTCTCTTCTACCAGAAAACCATTGCCATATCCAGATTTGTTCACACAACTTTTGACCGACATCTTTCGAACACTAATAGTATTACAATGCAATCTTGTCTTAAACTATTGGTACTCTATGTACTTTATAAAGCAGTACGGAAAGTAAATAACTATTACAAATGTTTGAAAGGATGAATAAATGATCAATCTTCAAAACTGCCGCAAGTGTGTTGTGTCTTGAATCTTGATCACCTTGTAAAGCCAATATTGAGAACTGCCGCAAGCTTGTTGTGTCTTGAATTTTGATATCCTGAAATCAAGAAACAACTAAATCTGGATGGTTACAACGTTGTGTGTTGAGTCGAGGATAGCCCTCTATCCTTAAGACAAGATTGCCCCGTATATATGCTTTTACGTTAGCGGGCAATAGTCTCCCAAGATAAAACAACACTTTAATCTCAACACTACAAAGCCAATAGGTTGAGCCTGTCGAAGAAAACAAATATGACTCGACTTGCTGAAGATATGGAAAAGGAAGGAAGAGATTCTATCTTCTCTTCTCGTTTGTCTCTGTGTATATAGTGTGTCTCTGTTGTGTATATCTTGTGTATATGTGAGGGTTTGCTCACTGTTTTCTAGTCAAGAATTGCTCAGATTTTTGCCACTGTTTTGGACAGATTTCGGCCCCTGTTTTGTGCTCTTTTGTGACTGAAAAACGCTACTGTTTTCGTGTGTTTTCAGTGCTGCTTTGCAGTGCGTTTTCTGCCTGTTTGCTGCCTGTTTGCTCCCTCGAATTGAGCCAAAAGAGGCTCAATATATAGCATGGAGGAGGGACTGTACCACTGCCCAAACATGGCTGTTAATGGCCATTAGGAGGGCATTAAAACAGCCAAGTAAAGGCAGTAAATGGCCATCAAAGAGGCTGAATTATGGACATGAAGGAGGGTAATAATGGAGGAGTTAATCAGCCAAGTAATGGCTGATTAATGCCTCAAAAACCAGTCCCAACGGTAGGCTTTCTGCCTTCCGTCACCTTCCCAGAAACTCTGGGAACCAAACTGTAAATATTGAAACTTCAGGGACCAAACTGTACATATGAAAGAATTCTAGTCCAAACTGTATATATAAAACTTCAGGGATCAAACTGTACATCTGCCAGAGTTCTCTGGTCCAAAAAGATAATATCAGAAAGTCCCCACAGCCCACAGACGTGACCCGAAACCCGAAACCCGAGCCCGAGCCTGAGACCGGACCGGACGGGCGGGCGGCGCCGACGCGCGTATGGGTTTAGCCATGAACCCATGCACATCTAGGTCTTTCCTCCTTTAAATACATGGGATACCCCTTGGGCCCCAAACCCTTTACCAATTTGAGACATATATAGAGAGCAATTCTTCCTATTCCCACCGATGTGGTAGATTTGTCCCACACCACATTTCCATGCCTTAAACACCTTACTTCGTGGACCAATATCTCTTTCATTTCTCAACAAAATTAGACGATTCTTGGCCCTACGGTCATCTACTCACTTCGTAGATCATGCATGTGCGAAGAGACAAGGTCTCCAACATGCGAAACACTAGTGTTTAATTCATCAAAGATGGGTGGACGCATCTCCCCGCCAAAGGCTAATTTCCAACAAATGGTACGGTTCCAACTTCTTATGCTAGTATATTTTGTCTGAATTGAATGAACCAAGTAGCTAGAGATAAGTATTTTATACTAACTATATAAAATAAACTCTCTTGTCCATTATATGTACGTATACTCTTAATCTTGATATCATTATATTATAAGCAGTGTGCATTGTTTATTATTTTGATTTATTAAAAGGGGAGACTCTTTTATGGATCAATGTATGAATAGTAATTTGGATGATGACAATATGCATTTGTGAAATACTCCCCCGTTCTTACTTGTCACACATTGACTTGGCCTATTAAAGAGCCAAAAATAGGATGAAAAGTTTATCATATTACAAATAATTATTGCTAATTACCTAATGATTGAAATCAATTCATTCTTACCAAATAAAAGTGATGCCAACTAAAAGGTAATGAGTTCCAACAATTCACATATTTCTCATAAAAAGGAGTGTTGAAAAAAGGAATTGAAAATTTTGACTTCTTAATACTAAGGATAAAATAGAAAAAAAGTGATAAATTATCTCTTGATTTTCTAAAGTGGACAAGTAAAATTAGATAACAATAGTTTAGTAGACAAGTAAAACTGGACGGCGGGAGTGATAGTTAGTTGATGGAATAACATTTATGTTTACCAACCTCTTGGCCATGCTTGTAAAATCAACTTATTTTTAAAATTGATTTTTCAAAAAGTGCTTTTCAAAAAGGTACTTTTGAAAAAAATAGTTTGTGTTTGACTAATTAATTTTAAAAGCACTTTTGAGAAGCAATTAGTGCTTGGCGAAGCTTTTAAATAGTGCTTCTAAGTGTATTTTTCTCAAAAGTGTTTTTCAAAAAAGTTCTTTTGGGCAAAAGCTATTTTTTTAGCTTATGAAAACTTGCTTCTGCTACACCCCAGAAGCACTTATATTCTTCTCAAAGCTTGGTCAAACACTCTACTTTTTAAAAACAAGCACTTATTGAAAAAAATAAACACTTTTGGGAAAAAATAAGCTTGGCCAAACAAGCTATTAAAAGTCTAGAGATTGATGATATCTCTTTGTGAAAGTTATAAGTTTTTATGTGTAAACCTTGCAGATAATTTTTTTTATCGGATACATGAAATAAGTTAAACAGAAGTCTAAGGAAATTAATCAATAAATTAAGGCTTAAATTAACTACCGCCACCTAAACTTGTTCACAAATTCCACATAGACACCTAAACCTAGACTTGTACCTATTAAACACCTCTACCACTCTGGATTTGAACCTCTTAGATGTTTTTTGTGTCACACCCCAACCTTGGGGGGTGTGGCCGACATCCGAAACCCTAAGGCCCTAGCGAACCAACTATAGTACCTAAGTGAAACTATACGAAACTTAGGCCAACAAAGCCTCCCAATAGCATCAATAGATGGAAAGCAGCAAATAACCTGCATGCAGAAAAAACCCAATACAATCTATACAAACACTAAGACCGACAAGGCCGTCACGAGTATATCAATACTTGACAAGGGCCGACAAGGCCAAACAAGACATATATACAACAACCTCTAGCCTGCAAACCTCTACGAGTTCTATCATGTGTCATCAGGTCGGGACAGGGCCCTGACGTACCCAATATGACCATATGCATATGCAGTAGTGTCTATCGACCACGTACAACAACTCCGGAGAAGTGGAGTGCGTAAACCAACATCTGGAAATAGATATCCTACAGTGGAAGTGAGTCAACATCTTTATCTGTACTTGTGGGCATGTACACAACACCCCAGAAAAGGGAACGTTAGTACGAAAGATGTACTGAATATGTAAGGCAGGTAAAGTACATAAGTGAGAGATGTAATACAAGAGAAAAAGGATATAGAATCAACCTAAAACCCAGAAAAGGCCGCCGATGACATACAACTGACATAACCATGAATATATGCATAAATGTAAAATTAGGCCACTCTATGAGGTCATATAGTATAGTATACAATCCCTCTGTGGGGTAAGCTCATTATAACTATCCGGCCATATAGGACGCGGTAATATCTGCCCAACTGATCAGTGGTGTGCACTTATAAGTGCTTGCCTGACCGACTATAACATGACGCGGTGTGTAAAATAGACACATGTATATAAGTGAAATGCAAGATAGACCTCAAAGGATATTACAATTAGAGTCCGAGTGACCTATGGTCGTTATCCCCCGACTATCATTATTGTCGCTACGTTCTTCCACCTTAAATAATCATCAAGAGACATCATAGACAAGGACAATATGAATAACAAAAGATTACTCAAGAAACATGAACAACTTAACACAAAGTGGCCTAAAGATCTTGGACTTCTTTGTAGGAACTTGCTTCTAGTAAGCATTGGTATTGGATCATGCCAAAGAAAGAGTATTAGCCTTACATACCTTGTTGAGGAAGCTAGTTATGTTCCACGAGCCTTCACACATTCTACCGTCGATTATCTATATTCTACGAAGGATTTAGTATCAATAACAAATCCATAATTCATAAGAAACTCTTTTAGACATTTTGTCGAACACCTTGTGTGCGTAGAAATCATGTTTTATTTTACATGGAAATCTAGACATGTAGAAACACAATCAAACTTACTAATCCCCCTTCTTCACCTCCATAACATCTACAATAACCCACAACTTCATATCACCCTCATAACTCCATACAAAATAGCCCAACAATCAAAGTTCCTAGTTTTCAACAATTATTTAGCAACTAGTAGCAAGAATTTCTCTTCATGACTTGTAGAAGCTTAATGTTGACACCCAATTTTGTCCCGTCTTTTCCAATTTTTTTGCAATTTTAAATATTTTTAACACCTCAAAACAATTTTATCATAATCATAAGTTTTATCCCTAATATTCTATGTTATTCTATTTTCCACAAAAATGGCATCGCATTTCTATTTTTTACCAAGCATTAAACACTTCACAAATATCATGTTTTATTATTATCACATTGTGATATCCTATTTAAAAAAAAAAAATTGCATTTTTCTTCAAAGCATTTTTAATATCAAACCCTTTTTTTTAAACCCATAACCCATTCATTTTCCAACCCAAAACAATTTCTATCCAAACTAATCTCACCCAACCCATTTCGCCCAGGCCCAACAACCCTCACCCTTTATTTCCCTTACCCCTCCAAACCGAAACCCAACCGGACCAGCCCAATTTCCCCAAGCCCACTCGACCAAACACCCGAAACCCCCTTTACCAAGCCCAATCGACCACCCCCTCTACCAAGCCCAACCCGCAACAGCCCAAACCTCCTTCTCTTATTTTTGACCGACTCATACCCTTACCCCATAAAAGAAACCAAACAAACCCTAAAAGCATTTCTCTCATCTTTCTCTCTCATCGGCCGACAGCCCCTACACCCCTGCCCCTACGTCGCCGCACCCTACACCTGACACCACCAGTCGCCGACACCGCCGCCTGCCAGCACCAACCCCTCTGTCGTCCCTGACACCGTCGAACCCTACCCCATCACTTCACACCTACCATATCCCCTCAAATCCGTCCCAAAATCGTCACTTTATTTTTGAAATTCAAACTCGTTGAGAGGGGTATGGGGGTGAACGTTGGAGAGTTCGAATCCACCTATAAAACCCCTCTTTGTTCACTGTTAAAGGGGGACCGAGACCGAAAAAAGAAAAGAAAAATATCTGTTGTGTTCTTGAGTTTTAGCATTCGCTTTCATTATTATTCAAGAAATAAGCTCGAAAACGAGTCCAAAATCAAAAGGAAAAGGGGTCAGTTTCGTTCTTGAACCTTGGTTCTAAATACTTCTATTTGGCCTCGTAAGCCGAATCCAAAAATCTGCTTGTTTTTGTTGTTGTTCTTCACTGTTTTCGTATTTTCCTATTCGGGTCACTGTTCCGGGTTGGGTTACTGTTCCGACGAATAATTTCTCCGAATTTTGTGTTTATATTCTGTGGTTGGTTATCTGAAAGTTTGAGAAGAAATCTGATTCGGGTTGAACCTCTGATTCGGGTCGGGTATTTTTCCAGATTCTTACATTTTACATCTTATATGTTGGTTATCTGAAAGTTTGAGGAGAAATCTGATTCGGGTTGAACCTCTGATTCGGGTCGGGTCGATCCAGTTTGGGTATTTTTCCAGATTTTTGCATTTTATATCTCATTTGTTGGTTATCTGAAAAATCTAAAAATTGATTCTGATTCCGGTCACTACTTCGGGTTGCATTTCTCGGATCGGGTCGCCCATTCGGGTCACTGTTCAGAACTTGTTCTGTTTTTCATAAACATTTCCTAATCCTGTTTCGGTTTCGAAATTTCAGAATTCAGGTCGGATATTTTAATTGCTTACTGTTCGTTACTTTGGCACTGTTGTTATTTTGTTGGATTGAACTAATATTGCACTCTCTTTGTTATTTTATTGATTTGAACTAACACTGCGTTCTCTTCGGAAATCATTTTCTCGGTTTCAGTTTACTGTATTTGGTTTATTTTACTGATTTAAATACAACATTTAGGCCAATGAAATTGAATTCGAGGCCGCGTCTTTTTTGAAAATCGTTTCTGTTTCAGTTTATTGCTATGTATTTAATTTCATTGTTTAAACTAATACTGCATTTAGGCCGATGAAATTGAATTTGAGGCCACGTCCCTTTGAAAACCGTTTCTCTATTTTAGTTTACTGTTTTTGGCATTTAAACATCCGTGCAACGGATATCTTACTAATTCACTAATTTTGAACTAATACTGCATTTAGGCCAATGAAATTGAATTCGAGGTTGTGTCCCTTCGGATATTGTCCCTCGGTTTCGACTTGTTGCTTTGGCAATTTACTGATTTGAACAAATGCTACACTTAGGCCAATGAAATTGAATTCGAGGCCTCGTCCCTTCGGAAATTGCCTCTCGGTTTCGGCTGTACTACTTTGGTATAATTTTGCTGATTTGAACACGATACTACACTTTGGCCGATGAAAAATATCCGTCGATTTTGAGGCCTCCACAGTTTGAAAGACGGAAATATAACTTCTGGGCAAGGATGAGACATCAATCTTTTTTTATTTCATCCGAGAGATCAACATGTTTAGTAGGCGAGGCAACTAAAATAACCGACGAGTTATATGCTCGCAGCCATGACGTGATTAGAATGATCTTTCTTTTTCATCCAAGAGACCAACATGTTTAGTAGGCGAGGCAATTAAAATGACCACCGAGTTATATCTTTGCAGCCACGACGTGATTGGAATGGTCTTTTTTCAAAATTTAAGTCTGAGCCCTTTGTGATCAAAACATTCACTGTTTTGGATACGGATCCGAAGTTATTTGTATTTAACTGTTTGTTCTTGACAGCTTGCAAGGAACAAAGTCAATGAAGGCAGATAGTCCTCGGAGTTTATTTATTTTGTTGTTTTTACTTTCTCTAATTCAGCTTTATCTCGCTCTGTATTGTAATATTATTTATTGTACTTATGTAAGTATTGAAATGCTTTGAATATGTAGACTTAGAATTAATTAATAGGGTAGTCTAAAATTGGAAACCCGTCGCTAGCTTATTTATTTGTAGGCTCGGTTAATTCAAACTTAGAAATCCTCCGCTAGTTATTTATTTTTAGGCTCGTCATGCATATTCAAGATTTTCAAAACAACTTTGGTCATATTTTATTCGCTTTATTAATCTTACAAATAAGTTTATCTTTTTTTCAATTTGCAACTCAATGATTTCCAAAAAAATTACTTCTTAGGCATTATAAATAATTTATTTTACTATCAATTGTTACAAATGCATATGTTTTCAAACTTTACATGTATCTTTCTTTTATGTCATACGAATGCATACTTGTATAAAATGCATCATTTACTAAATATTTGCAAACATCTTTTTAATCTAGTATACTTTTAAAACATGCATTTTTCTTAGCAATAATTAACCTGAGTTTGACCGGATAACCGCAAGTTAGCGGATCTTAGAGGATGCCTAACCCCTTCCATTTAGGATAATAAAGAACCCTTACCTAGAATCTCATTAGTTTCGCAGACCTTAAAATTGGAGTTATATTGCAGCATTTAGTTAACATTTAGGTGCCCTAATTCACCTTAGAATAATTAGGTGGCGACTCCTTAATCTAACCCAGGAATCACCGACACGTTGTGCTCCGCTTTGACCCGCGGGTCGAAAAACGGGCGCGACACTTAAGACCAAGAGGAATATGATTGAACTTACCTCAAGCCACAAGAATCACTTTAAGTCCAAGCTCACTTCACCCCAAAGAATTCTCCAATCTCTACTCAATAATTCAATGAGGATTTCAAGATCATCTAAACTCTACAAGGGGGAAATCACTTCATAAGCTTATGGAAATGTTCTTCAATGGTGTAGGAACCTTTACGGAGCATTTAGGAAGGTGGTATGTGTTATTTGAGGTATTGTGAGTGAAAAATGAGGCCTTGGTTGAGTTATAAACTCATAAAACCGCCCCACCTCTTTGAGTTTGCGGTGACACTTACAGCCGCAAGTCACCACTTGCTGCGCCACAAGTCCATCATATCTCTGGGCAGTGGGCAGCCTAAAAACGTCCAAAATGTTACTGCCGCAAACTCAATATGCAACTGCATTTTACGTTTGCTAAAATGCATTTTCTTAAAACGTACATAACTTTCTGTATAGAGCTCTGATTAACAAACGACTTATTTTGTTGGAAAGTAGACTCGCTGAACTTTAATATAGATAGGTTTTAGGATACATAACTTCTTATATACTAAGAGATATATCCCCAAAGATTTGGGCCAAAATTCTGTCTAGAATTCTACCTATTTCTCCCCGAATTTCAACGAACTTACTTTCTTCGATTCGTTTAGCCCCAAACTCTTACGAAACATACTTAACACCTATCTAAACCTTTGTTAAACTTGTGAAGGGATTTCAACCTCACTAAGTTATGTTAGTTAACCCACTATGAAAATGACGTACAAAGTACGGGGTGTAACATCCTTCCCCCTTTAGAAACATTCGTCCTCAAATGTTAAGATATATTCTAACTCTCACGATCCCTGATTTTTTTGGGAGGGTTTACTCTATAAATGGGACTATTCCACACTTGTCAAGCAACCCAAAACATATATATAATGCCACATCAGGCCACAACCAATGCAAACAGAGTAATACTGGCCTTACACAATCATCCATTTATTCGGAATCAATAGGGTCAACCCTAACTCATCTCAGTTGTCAGAATCCTGGGTTGTGCCTGCCACATTCGTCTTAGCATCATTACCTTTATAAGTACACAATATGAGTTGATATATAAAAAGTAAGGGAATTGTATAGCATGAAGGATAGCGCAAACCCAAAATCTAAAATACACATGAATATTTGAACATTGTACCTCTCTTTATTTCTCATGTCATCCTTTCTATGTTAGTACTTACCCACAATATTGTAATAAGAATTATTCCTGGACTGAAGCTCTGGATTTAACAATTCAAGATAGTAAATGAGACTTCTTCATGCAACGAGTTTTCTGAAATCTAAGCATTTTTTACAAGGGTAACATAGAAGAAATTCTCACACATTTCTGAAGTGGCTGGCTCATAAAAACATTGGACAGGCCATCTCAAATCTCAGAGGTAGTTCAGGTCTTATAGGTCACCTGGCCAATTCTCTGAGTAATCTCATCTAGTTCACCTATCGGAGGCTAAGCCCCCTTCCTTTGATTCTCAACACGCCTCTTTTAGACAACACTTCTAAGAGTATGCCGAGTTGTGTTTTCTTCTATCTACTTGACTTCCAACCCTTCATAATCCCTTATTACTACTCTTACATGACATACGAGTCCCCCGGAAATGTCCTCAAGTCTTCGGAACCCCAATTGACTACTACATGTTTCGTTTGTGTATGAAACTACGGGGTTACCATCCTTCGTCGAGAGATTCTATCTATTTTACGGCTTAATATCTTAAATCAAGTCTCATTGGCTTTTGGCTTACTTATTTCTAACCACTGGATAAGGGTTTAGCATTTTTGATTATTCAGAGTTCAATATGATATTATTCCAATGCTCAACACGATTACCGTTACGACATGCAATTTACCAAGAGATATGTGGTCACTAAGATTTCTTTTAATGTACCTTCAATCATCTGAATCATTTGCTCGATATACCTATTTATCCGAGAATAGGGCTAACCGGAGTGTCCTGAAGTCCTTTCGAATAATCTCCTGAACTTAGTCATAATTTGAGTACCCTTGCCAAAAGGCGTACAACTCAAAACATTTTGGAGATGAACCATCTTCCCAATTATACAATTTCGCGTGTCCTTAGTCACTTTGATAATTCTAATTGACAAGAGTGAACTCGCTAGTCGTCTTACTAGTAATCACCTAGATGACTCAACTCATGATGATAGTGAGACAAATATTTAGATGACAATTCCTATTTAATGATCTTCCGGCTCTTTCGGGTTCCAAATGCTCTAGGTCTATCTATTGGTTCATGTGCACAGTCTCTTGCTTGCTGAGTACTCGTATTTTGGCTATAACTATTATAGGGGTTCTATTCCTTTTCTATGCCATTCCACTAACACATTCCTGTTACATCGAGGTATTCCTTAGTACATTCGTTATGAAGGCTAAAGGCGTGGTCAGTTGGTTCGTAGTTCTCGCTAAGTTGGGAATACATAACAGTCAAGGTGCTTGCGGATCTTCTTTTTCCCCCCTGCTAAATCAAGAATTGCAGTTTTCTGCTGTTGACATACTCTTATCAAATCACACAGATGACAAATTTATCCTGACATTTCTTATCCTCCCCTATAAAGAACGACTTATTCAAATTCTATATTTTAAAGGTGCCATCCTTTAAATCTGTTTGTCGACTTCCACATAACTTATTGATACACTCCTTAGACTACTTTCCTCTTTTAAGCTTCCGCACTAATCAATATTTTGTGGTTATATCGATGGTTGCATGAATTACCATACTACTCAACTCCGGGGATATCAAACTTTCGGTACATAAGACTCGTTCAATGATTTGATACTTGGACTCTTTGAGACCGGCAATGTCTCAGCCGTGATTACTCCCTAAATAATACCATCAAAATTCTCATTCACGATCTTAAAGAAACCTCTTCTAAATCTTCTCATTATTCGTAGTTGTAGGCAGCTTCCTTTCTTTGTTTCCGCTTACATTTGCCTCTTTCATGCACTTACCCATCGTATATTGTTTATTCTAAAATGTCCTAGCATACCTACTTAGACTCTAATCTTATCATTGTCTCTTATTTGTGAGGATGCTTATCCCTTAAAGAATAGACCATTGAACTATTCCCTTGTGGGGTCCAACTAAATTCTAAAGGTTTTAACACTATATAACACTGTCTAGTTACATCCAATTTGATCGTCGCACTTAGACCCATGCTTCTTCCTTTGCCTTATAGTTATAGTCTTCCACTAATGGTATTTAGAAAGAGATTGCCTTAACTATATTAGGTTGTAGGCTCTCACCCCAAATGCTTTATAGGTAGAATAGACCTTAGTCGATGCTTAGATGCTTGCGGGGATTCTTCACCTTTTTCAACATTTCATTTTTCTTATCAGGTCACTATCCCTGAACATACATTCTTGTCGTTTCCCTGACATTCTAAGGCTCGTGACCCCATTCCTCTTGCTTCTGTTTATGTGTATCTCGAGTTGTACCAACCATCATTTCCAACTGCATGCCTTTTTGTGAGTTGTCGCACATTCCAATCCAATTTGTGGCGCTATATAGCCTGATGAATTTTCTTGAATTTCCTTATCCTGCCACAATAGACTCTTTCCTTGCTCAATTACTTAACCACCTCACTTACTCCTCTATTTCAGGATATCTAGGGATTTTTTTATCCTCGATATACTTATCATACCAACTCCTCAAACATTGTAAATCTGACACTTTAAATCGACGAACCCTCATTACGTTCCTTATGTTGTCTCGGCGTATTTATGTCTTAATGGAACGTATATTGTCGTAACTTGATCCACTTTTATTCTGCTCGCTATAGTCCATATTTCTGTGGTCCACACGCCTACTTTCAGTTTAACATTCCATCATGTCCTCCTCTTCATACTACTCTAATATTTTCACTTTCCGTTACTCATTCGTCGGTCATCCCAATGCCCTTACCACCTTTGATTCCAACAGACGGTTCTCATCTTATATATAGAATTGTAATATGTGCTTCCATCCCTTTGGAGGTTTTCTTTGCTTCGCTGCCGGTAGCAGGCTTCGTCTTACTAGCATGCCAATACGAAATCTTTAATAGCAAGCGGTGTGATTCCTTTGTAACTAAACGAAGGATTTATGCCACCTTCTATTGCTACAATGATTAACCCGCATGCTTGACTCGAGGACATTATTCTAGGTGTGCCGTTCTGTACATACTCGTTAAATGTACCCATAGCCAACCTTAATACGATCGATTTAAAGTAATCCATTTGTATTATCAACATTCTGGGGTCCTCCTCAATTCCGTACACAAGGCATGATTATCGGGTCTCGCGCTCATAAGATGTCCAGTAGGTGCTCATAATCTTCTTTTAAACCTTCTAACAACACTCTCTACGTCCCACCTTCATGCTTATATTCGACTCACTATTTTTACTTGCAACACTTGGGCTTTTGTAAAATTACCAGAATAATGTAACGTCATAATTTGGATCTGCCTAGCATAATTGTCTGAAAGGAAAAAATCATAATACCTATTCCATCCCTTAGTCAATAGGGTATCGCTTTCTTCTAGTCTATCAGTATATATACGAAGATCTAATATGCATCTCACTTCCATAGTTATAACCTATTCTCATCGGAGTATCTAATTCTCCAAGTAATGCCATATAACTAGTCCTCGATATAAGGTCGTATTAACACTTTTCAACTCAATTAGATCAATAATCAATCCATAAAAAGTAGCAATATCGATAATAATGTAATGATAGCATACCTCAGACGACATAAGGCCTTGATGCTCCATCTATTTCCTTACCCTTACCTCTACCAATCATCTGTGGACACTCATGTACCTTGTTGCCTTGCATGTCACACCTATAGAAAAATCTTGTACCCTTATGGAATGGCCTCATATGCATCCGACCACACTACCTGCATGTCGGCTAGAATGGCCTCACTCAACCTGCACCCTCCTGACCCAGGGACACTAGGGTCTGTGAACCCTACCTCGGCTTCACTCGAGAGTTCTGACTATACTCGATCGGTCTCGAAGGTCCAACATGCGAATAGTACAACTGTAACTCACAGTCACACGATCGTCCGTTGCACTCCCCAACTATCCTAGCCCACTTGGCCTTCTCCTCAGCCTCAATGAGGTCAAGTCTGGTAACCACCGACAGTCTCTGACTAAGAATCTCCCTAGGCTGTGAGCTGCCTAACCCTTCAAGGTGTCTGGGATAATGCCATATCTGAGAGACAACCAACTGAGTTAGCACCTACATCGCTCTCCTAATATCCTCATCAGGCAAAATTGGAGGCGGGGCTGGTAAGGTGGGAGCTTCCCTCAACTCCTCTGACATTACTGTAGTCGAAGATACCTGAAAAAATGACTCACCCATGTCCTCTGACGGATCTGACTCGATAGAGGGCGTGCTACTCGCACCTTCCCTCAACTCATCTTCAACCTCTCTACAAGCCATAATTCTGCTGAAGAGGGTGTTGTTGTATTTACAAACAGGATAAGAGTTATAGAAAAAGCTCTTACGACTCAACTCTAAGGCACGATACTAGATCAAGAAGAAGAGTAACCATCCTAAATGTCCTGTAGCCTCCTGTTTATAAGTGTGATGCACAACACACCCATAAACAAGACTCTACTAGACACGGCTTGCAGAATCCGTAGGAAAGACCTGCTATGATACCAAGTTTGTTACACTTCAACCTTAAGGGGTGTGGTTGGCACCCGGAACGCTAAGGCCTGAACGAACCAACTGTAGTACATGAGTGCAACGATACAAAACTTGGGCCGACAAGGCCTCCCAATAGTATTAATAGATGGAAATCAGCAAATAACCTGCATGCAGAAAAATCCCAATTCAATCTATACATAAACTAAGGTCGACAAGGCCGTCACGAGTATATCAACAACTGACAAGGCCGTCACGAGTATATCAACAACTGACAAGGGCCGATAAGTCCACACAAGACATATATACAACAACCTATAGCCTGGAAGCCTCTGCGAGTACTATCATGTGTCATCAGGTCGGGACAGGGTCCTGACGTACCCAATATGACCATATGCATATGCAGTAGTGTCTATCGACCACGTACAACAACTCCGGAGAAGTGGAGTGCGTCAACCAACATCTGGAAACAGATATCCTACAGTGGAAGTGAGTCAACATCTTTATCTGTACTTGTGGGCATGTACACAACACCCCAGAAAAGGGGACGTCAGTACGACAGATGTACTGAATATGAACGACAGGTAAAGTACGTAAGTGAGAGATGTAATACAAGAGAAAGGGGATATAAAATCAACTTAAAACCCAAAAAAGACCGTCGAGGACATACAACTGACATAACCATGAATATATGCATATATGTAAATTTGGGCCACTCTATGAGGCCATATAGTATAGTATTCAATCCCTTTGTGGGGTGAGCTCAGTATAACTGTCCGGCCATATAAGACGCAGTAATATATGCCCAACTGATCAGTGGTGTGCACATATAAGTGCTTGCCTGGCCGATTATAGCCTGACGCGGTGTGTAAAATAGATACGTATATATATATATATATATATATATATATATATATATATATATATATATATATATATATATATATATATATATATATATATATATAAGTGCAATGCAAGATAGTCCTCAAGAGACATTACAATCAGAGTTCGAGTGACCTATGGTCATTATCCCCCGACTATCGTTATTGTCGCTACGTTCTTCCATCTTAACTAATCATCAAGAGACATCACAGACATGGACAATATGAATAACGAAAGATTACTGAAGAAACATGAACAACATAACGCAAAGTGGCATAGAGATCTTGGACTTCTTTGTAGGAACTTGCTTCGAGTAAGAATTGGTATTGGATCATACCAAAAAAAGAGTATTAGCCTTACATACCTTGTTGAAGAAGCTAGTTATGTTCCACGAGCCTTCGCACATTCCACAGTCGATTATATACATTATATGAAGGATGTGGTATCAATAACGAATCCATAATTCAGAAGAAACTCTTTTAGACATTTTGTCGAACACCTTGTGTACGTAGGAATCATGTTTTATTTTACATGGAAATCTAGACGTGTAGAAACACAATAAAACTTCCTAATCCCCCTTCTTCACCTCCATAAAATCTAAAATAACCCACAACTTCATATCACCCTCATAACTCCATACAAAATAGCCCAACAACCAAAGTTCAAGGTTTTCAATAATTATTTAGCAACTAGTAGCAAGAATTGTTCTTCATGACTTGTAGAAGCTTAAGAACAAGAAGAAGATGATTGAACTTACCTCAACACACAAGACTCACTTTAAGTCCAAGCTCACTTCACCCCTAAGAATTCTCCAATCTCTACTCAATAATTTAATGAGGATTTCAATATCATCTAAGCTCTCCAAGGGGGAAACCATATCATAAGCTTATGGAAATGGTCTTCAATGGTGTAGAGGCCTTTAGGGAGATTTTCGAAAGGTGGTACGTGTGATTTGTGGTGTTGGGAGTGAAAAATGAGGCATTGGTTGAGTTATAAAATCATAAAACCGCCCCACCACTTGGTGGCACTTGCAGCCGCATGTCCTCACTTGCTGCGCCGCAAGTCCATCGCATCTCTAGGCAGTGAGCAACCTAAAGGTGTCCAAAAGGCGACCCCAAATGCGGTGCCGCAAACTCAGTATGCGGTCGCATTTTATATTTTCCGAATCGCATTTTCTTAAAACGTATATAACTTTTTGTACAGAGCTCTGATTAACAAACGATTTATTACGTTGGAAAGTAGACTCGCTGAACTTGAATTTAGATAGTTATGGGCTCCATAACTCCTTATATACTAAGAAATAAAACCCCCCCCCCCCCATATTTGAGCCAAAATTCTGTGCAAAATTCTGCCTTTTTCTCCCCGAATTTCTACGAACTTACTTTCTTCGATTCGTTTAGCCCCAACCTTCGATAAAAACGACGTATAAAGTATGAGGTGTAACATTCCCTTCTCCAACCTTCGTCTCTCCTATTATTACTAGATTTGTCCCTATTTGAGCCGGTTTTTATGTTTCTGACTGTTTTTGTACTTTGTTTTGCCGGAGCTGTTCTTTTTTCCGACAAAACTCCTTGAATTCCGACTGATGAGCTCTATTTTGGTTCTTATTTAAGTGGACGCAAATGAGGGAATAACTACGATGGTTGGGTCATAGATGAGAGAAAGTCATTCTTGAATTTTCAGTGAAAATGAATAATTTTCATTTCATGGAGAATCAAAATGGAGCAGGACTTTATAATCATATCATTGGCTTTCTCAATTATTCAAGCCCATTTAAACTTATGACAGAAGTGAGGAAAATCAACGAAAAAATCCCACAACAGAAAGAAAAACAAACAAAAGTAGATGGGGTGGGGGAATGGCGGCCAGTGGTCGGGGTTTTTTACGAGGAAGACGATGATTGTTTGGGTTGGGGTCCAATCCTTTTCTTTTTAAAATAATTTTATAATGATTTTTTTTTTCAAAAAGGAAACCCATAATTCATTTTTAATGATTATTCTAAGTCCAAATGCCATGTGTCCTTATTTAATTCGTCATTTTTCCACATCATCACGAGTGCACTACACACACTTTCTGTCTTTGATTGTGAAAAAAAATGTCTAAGTGGTTCAAATTCAGAGTGACAGACGTGTTCAATAGGTACAAGCGTGAGTTTAGATGTCTAAGTGGAATATGTGAACAAGTTTAGGAGGTGACGAATGACTTAAGTCATATATTAAATTACTGATAATTCTGTCTAATCCATATTTGCACCACATAGAGCCTATTAAACGGAAAATCAAGCTCTCAAAAGCAGAAAGTGCATAAAAACAAATGCCAAAACATCTTTGAGCTTTTGGCACAAAGCTCAATTGAAGTGTGCATTCAGGGTGTGTTTGGTATAGGGCTGGACAGTGGGCCGGGATAACCCAATCCCGCCCCAGCCCGTCCCAATCCAGCCCCGTCCCGATTTTGCTGAGTGAATTAGGGGATAGGGATTGACTCTAGTAGGGTTCAAAATCGGGATGAGACAAGCGCATGTCCCGCCTATCCCGATTTCGCCCGTCTTGATCCCGCCCCGTCCCGTTTCTGCCAGAAAGTAGCCGTTGCACAAACGGTCATTTGCAATTCTAGCCGTTAACAACGGCTACAAACCGCCATTTTGGCCCCCCAACACCCCATAAACCCCTCTACCCCATTAATATTTATTTTTAACCCCTAAGTTAATATATTTACACATTAACCCTATTTTTCAACTATAAATACTTCATTTTTCTCACAAATCTTCCTACCATCTCTCTCTCTCTCCAAGTCTAAATTGGACACTAAATATTATATTTTATTTGCTAATTTCTATCAAAGTTTAAAAATTGGGAGTGAAGTTGACAACTAGCTTGAGGATCATTGAGCAAAGTTTTAATTTTCAACCTCGATTACACGTCGACGTTACGTCGGCGTTTGGTACACTTCTTTTATTTAAATTATTATGTTACACCTTGTAATTTTAAGACAATAATTAGAGGACATAATTAAGGAAGTAAGATTCGAATCTTGGATATAGAGTATATTTATATATGCTAATCCGGAAATTAGTATACAAGAGGATGTGATTCCGGAAAGATGTTGGTCACAATGAGGGTGACGTTGGATACTTATAGCAATAATTGTATATTCCCGTTATGGAATAGTATTGTATTATAAAATTATGACATTGAGGATACGAGGCTTATGAAATTCTCGGGAATTAAAAGAAGTGGGTTTGAGATTTATTAATTGAAGAACTTGGGGGCCAAAGTATAAATAATAAAATTCAGATTTTTTTTATTTTAAAACCTACATTCATCTCTTTCATTCTAAACTTTAAACAAAACCTCACCTCTCTTCTCCAAACCCACCCCTCCTGCTGGCCGAAAATCACCCCCAACCCCATACCCAATTTAAGATTTTTATCTCCTCTTCTTGGACTACATTATTCACAAAATTAGAAGCCAAAACAACACAAAAAATAGTAGCAAAAACGTGCCACTGCTTACCGAAAATTAGACCCGAAATTTTGAATTTTTGGGAGGAAATTTTGGAAGAAAAACGTGTAAGGATGATGGCTTAACATTGTAGAACACTTGCATGTCAATTGGAGTTGAAGAAGTGAACAAAAAAGGGAAAGAAATACGAAAACAATGGGGATTTTCGGACAAGCAGTGGGCAGAACATTGTGGACTGTTTTGGATAAAATTTGAGGTATAAAATTCTTCTTTCTATAATATAATTGGAATGCATGTTGTTAGAATTAAGGATATGAATTTGTGTTAAGGAAAAATAAGAAAAAATTCTTATTTGTACCTGTGTTTGTATTATTTGTCTGTATAATCTTGTTAATTCTTCTGAGTTATATCAAAGGTTGAATTTGTATTTCAGAAAAATTTGTTCGTAACTGATACAATGAGGCTCCTTATATAGATTACCTCGGGGTGCTACAGTAATATGGCTTTTCCTGTTGCTACAATGATATGACATTTCCTGTTGTTACAGTAATATGACCTTTCCTGTGCGACCTTTACTGTGGTGCTACAGTATTTGGCGGCTTTACTATTCCTGCTACTATTCATGTTACAGTAAAAGTAAAAGCTAAAATTGATATATTCTCTTCTTTTTCATCCGTCCATTTGTTGGTATTTGTGTCATCCGTCAAGACTCCACTTGACTAACATTTGTTGGCTTGTGTTGATATCTTGTCTGCCATGATTGAGACTTCTTTGTCTTCTTGTTATTATTGATATCTGCTTGATATTGTTGACTTTTGCTGATATCTCCATTTGCTGTCGTCCGGATGTTAATATCTTGTCTGTTCCACTTGCTGATATTGTTGTCCACTTGCTGATATTGTTGTCCGAATGCTAATATCTTATCTGTTTTTTCGGCATCTTTTATCTGCGTCGTTGTTGTCATTGTCTTCTTTGTCATTTCCCTTTGATTCTTATCTCTTTATTATTATTGTAGAGGTTGATATGATTGGCATATTTTCTTTTCCTCCGTTGCTGTCATTTTCTTTTCTTTCTTTTGCTCCGTTCTTTGTCACTTTTTCTCCTCCGTTGTTTTGCTAATATTTTTGCTATTATGCTGATATTTGTTTTGGGCTCTATGTGATAAATCACATTGGGCCAATTGCTTATTATGCTGATATCTGTTTTTGGGCTTTATGTGATAAATCACATTGGGCCAAATTGTTATGCTATTATGCTGATATCTTTAGGCATCAAGTAGTTAAACTACATGATCCTTGGTGAACTGATATGATGGGTTTTTGTAGTAAAAACTACATTATTCCCCACCGGCTATTATGCTATTAATGGGTTTTGTTGTAGTAAAAAACTACATTATTCCCCACTGGCTATTATGCTATTAATGGGTTTTGTTGTAGTAAAAAACTACATTATTCCCCACTGGCTATTATGCTATTAATGGGTTTTGTTGTAGTAAAAACTACATTATTCCCCACTTGTTAATATACTATTATGAGAACGGATCAGAAGATCCTTCTTGTTTTATGTTCATAACTTGTTTTATGCTCATATCTCGTAAGGTTATTGGCTTCCTTTTTTGCTTGGTTATAGCCTGATATTGCTCTATTGTTTTCTTGGCATGCTTGTGTTTTAGATTTATTATCCGGTTCATCATATTTGTGAGTTCCACTGTATCTTGGATTACTATGTCATGATTATAGTATATTGTAACTAATTCTTCCACTTCTCCTCCTTTTGTAGTTCCAATGATATTGGCTTTACCTGCTTTTATCATATCTTCCAGTCTTCCTGCTAGGGTTGCTAGTCCAATGGCTCTTTTGCTTCTTAGCCATTCTTGAAATTGATTTATCTTGCATGGTATCTCTTTCTTGGAGTCTGTGTTGTCTCCAGCGATATTAGTATTCCTTCCTGCTTTGAACAGTTGACATAAAACGATAGGTTTTCCTGTCAAGTCTGTGGAGGCATCGAATATTTGTATTCCATAAATTCCTGGTCCAAACGTTTCTTTCATGGATTGGACTGACTGGTATTTAGTATTTGGTAATTTTGATATGCTGTTAAGGGTGTCATCTACCATAATCTTGTCTAGAAATCCATACTTAAAAAGTTTATAGGCAACATTTGGATCTGTTTTTTCAAGACATAAATATCTCGGGTATTTACTAAATCTTGAGGCTCGTCGTATGTTGGGATTGGATTTATAGGTAAAGTATTTGGTAATGGCTTCATAGGTAGTAATGATTTCTAGAGAGAATGTTAGTTTCTCAGCCATGGATAGTATTTGTGATGTTGGTATTTGGGATGTTGATGGTAGGTGTGCTAGTCTTGAACTGAGAGTAGGAAAGCTCGTAGTTTCCATGTTATCTTTTGGAGAGCTTTTTAGATTTTTGTAAATCTGGTAGTCTGACAAACATTCCTTCAACTGACTAATAAGGCTGTTATTTTGTTTTATTATTTCCTCCAATTCTCGTATCTTGGTTGTCATAACTTGGTTGTTGCTGATAACTTCGTTTATCATGTTGCTAATATAATCTTCAAAGCTGTCACTGTTAACTCACATCTTGATATCTGCTAAAAAGATCAGCTAGAAGATTCTTATTTCCAGATATAAAATTATAATAAAAGAACGATCGTTATTTCCTTCTTTTAATTCTGGTAATTGGTTTATTAGTAATAAACGCTCCTATTTGGGTATTATCAGTTTTAACAACGAAATCTTACTGGTAGTAAGTGATAATGAAATCCTTTTAATCCAAATTTTACTGCTAATAATTCTTTTCTGATAATTCTTTTTCTATGTGTTTTAGACCTTTCCCACTCATGTGGTATTAAAACTTCTTTGCGTGCCAGACACATGTCTGCTCCGCTATCAATAAATATCTTTTGTTTTATCATCTTATCATGTTTGTATTCTACGTTAGCTTCTATGTAAATTGCTACTAATTTATTTGACATTTTTATCTTTCAATCTCTGTTGAGGCCTTCATCCTGTTCGTATTCTCTTACTTCTTGACTAATATTCTTATCCATCATTAGGATTTGGATTTGTTTTCTTATCTCGATAAGTTTCCAGTTTATTTCGCTTATTTTTTCCATTATTATTCCAAGGTTTTTTGTAACTTTTTTATGTCTATCCAAATGGTATTTATTTCCTGTTTCATTAGTGGTTGGAGTTATAACTAATTTGTATATGTTGTATTGATCGCATTGCATCCAATAATCCCTTTCTTCTAATAACTTATTTTTCTCTTCTTCTAACGTATTCATTTTATTCTGAATTACTATCTGAATTGGTGTCTTCTTCTTCTATGTGAGTATTCATGTAATTAATATTTCCCGTTTCTATGTCACTTTCATCTTCTGTTTGACTAATATAAAATTCTTCGTCGCTATACCATTTATTATTTTCTTCTCTTATTCGTTCTAGGCTCATAATAAACTGTGTAGTATTGATATATTTTACTCCTTGTTTCTTTAACTTAGGGCATTTGTTAGCATAATGTCCTTTTTTCATTACAATTCCATCATTTACATTCTTTTAGTGCTTCTTTCGTTTCTAATGGTTTCACATATTTTTTCCTTCTGAATTTTCGTTTATTCTTAAACTTTTTTCTAGTATCGGGGGTATTGTTATATCTTCTGAATCGCTTATATTTTTTTCTTTTATAAGGTTTGTAATATGATTTATTATAATTTTTCCTGTAATTTTTGTCTCTATTGAATGTTTTTTCCTTATATTTTCTAAACGTCTTTTTGTGTTTCTTATATTTACGTTCTGTCTCTTGGTTATCACATCCAAATATTAATCTCTTTTCTGTAAATCTACATATTTCTTTTAGTCCTAGTTTTTTATCTTTTTTAACCTTTTGTTGTAACCTATATTCTTCACATTTCCTCATTAAATAAGCTCTTAATACTCTTATTTTTTCTCCTAAAGTATTTTCTTTCGGTTCCAACTGTTTATATTCTTTGGTTATTTCTGTATTATATGGGGTTGGTAAATGATCATTATAAAGTTGTTGGTATATTAATCCTTCTTCTGGTAAGAATCTTGCTTCATAATAGAATTTAGTAAAACTTATTGTATATTCTGATAATTTATTTATCTTACAACATTTCATGTTATTTAAATTCATTATTATTTCACATTTTCTCTAGCTACTAGCCATCTTTCTCCTAAAAATTCTTTTTAATACCATATCGAATAACATTAATATTCCTTTCCAATCTTTTATATGGTGAAATATTTCTCCTTTCATTTGATAAGCTATGGTTTCAAACCAAAATGCTACTTTTCCTATTATTGTTTTAGATATTAATTCATACATATAATCTAAATCACTAGTATGTGCTGAACTCATTAATGCTAAAGACATTCCTACATTTCAATCATTTATTCTTCTACTTAATTCTTGTTCATCATAAACATTATCTAAATCGAGAAAATATCCATTCATATTTATTCCTTGTGCCATAGATCCTACAAATTCGCTAAATTCTGCTCTATGTCCTACTGGTGTATGTGATGGTAATTTGGTAGGTTTTCTTGTTATAACTTCTAAGGTTGAATCTACCATTTCTTCTTCAGGGTAGTTGTTAGCATCTTCATTTATTATGTTATCTAATTCTATTTCTATTTCAAAAGGTTCATTGTATTCATCTTCTATATCGCTTTCAGGTTCTTCTTCTATAATCGCATTTACTCTTTGTATTTTTTGTAATGCTTCTAGTATTTGATTGTTTTCTTGCACTATTTCAGAATTGTTGTCATCTTCTATCTCTTCTGTTATTTTTGCTACTTGTACTTCATCACCTATTGCGACTTCTTTATCTGTGCTACTGCTATTATTAACATTACTTTCTTTTTCACTTTCATTTTCATCACTGGTATTGTGTATTCTCCTTACCTTCTTTTTTCCTTTTAATCTTGCTATCTGTTGTTTCATGATATGTAATTCTTCTCTTAATTCACTCATTTCTTGTTTGACTGATTCCAATTCTTTCTTTGTTTCTTTTATTTCTACCTTTGCCTTTTTTAGTTCGTATTTAGTATCTTTATACTTAGTCTTGTATTTTTTATACTTTGTAAACCATTCTTCATTAATAGATAGCTTTAATTTTGTATTTTCTTTTTCCAATTCTATTATCTTTTGGCTTTGGGCTTTATTTTCCAGTTCTAAATTTGTAATTCTTTTTTCAACATAAATATTTTTTTCCTTCAAATTATCTTCATTTTTATTGAGGTTTCTTTAGGATCCTGTTTTTTCATAGGTTCATATTTATACCTTTCCCTTTCTAATATTTCTTTTCCATGATTTCTAATAAATGTAACTGCGCTATGCTCAGTGTTACTCATTAAAATTTTCCTTTCTTACTTAATGCTTTTAGACTGTCTAATGTGTTTGCTACTTCTTTCGGTATTTTTGGTTTTATCTGACTGATATCTACCATTATAGGGTTTTTACTTCTTCTCCACGCATCTATTGGTACTATTTCAGGTTGTGTTGTTTTTAATTCAACTATATCTGCTACGGAATTTTCTAGGTTACTGGATTCTCCTTCGTCTATCTGTTTTCCTTTGTTTACTTGGGCTACTATTGTATTTAGCTGTTCTAGTATTAGTTTTAATGTTGGTACTTCAGATACATTCCATAGTTTCGTTAATTCTTCTCTTATTAGCTCGCGTGTTTGGACTTGATTTTCTTTTATTTCATTCATTCTTGTAAAGAGATTTTTTAATTTTTCCTTTATTATTAGTTCTGTCCATATCTCATCTACTTTCTCGTTAAAATTACTCAGGGTTATTTACTCTTTTCATCCATCCATCTCCTATACTTATCCATTTTTTATCTGGTTTATCATTTGTTATTTTTCTAACTTTTCTATTTCATTTTCCAATCTCATTTCCTTAGCACTGTATTCTAAGTATTTAAGTTGTGAATCTATAAATTCCTCTAGTAACATCTGTTTTATTAGTTTCAACTTTCGTTTCTTTTTATTGATCGTATCTTGGATATTCATATTTTATTAACAAATCTTGTTTTACCTTGATCATTTATTTCTATTCCATTATTAGTAATTCTATAATCTATCATAGCTAGAAAATCACTTCCTAGTAATAATTCATTAAAACTATCATATTCTACTACTGCAATGTTTATTTTGTATTCTAGATCTTGAATTTTAAATCTTAGATTAATGCTTCTGGTAACTATTATTTCTCTATCGTTTTCAGGGTAATTAAAGGTTTCTGGTGGAATTAGCTGACAATTTTCTTCATTTATTTTACTTATATGTATAAAGCTTTTTACGGCTCCTGTATTAATTTATGTTATAGAATCAGTTGATGTAATTCCGTTGAATATAATTACTTTAATACTTAATCTATTACTTGTCATATTTACTAAATTCATTGTTCTTGGTATTTTAAAGTTTTCTTGTTTTGTTACTATTTCTCTTGTAATACTTAACCTGGATCCTTCTATCTTTTGTCTCATTCTTTGTAGCATTGTTGTATTTCTTCTGCTAAAATCTATATGTATTTCTTTTGGTATTGTTATCTTTGAATTTTCTTTATGTTTTATTCTTTCTAGGATATCTTGATATATTTTTGGTACTAAAATATTCATTTCGTGTTGTCTCTTTATATGGTGATTTTCTGTTAAGGCGTATACCATTTTTGTTTATATACTTATAACTTTACTTCCTGGTGGCATCTTTATTCCATCTAATTTGTAATATAATGTTAAAGCTAAGTCTTTATGTTCATCTTTTAATGAAATACCAAAATCAGGTTGTATTGTAAATTTTAACTTTTGATATATTAAATTTCCTTTTATTACTGATATTAATGCATCTTGTAAGTTTTCTAATATCCTATCATCCAATATGTATATCTGTATCGGTGTATCTATATTTTTCTGAAATATGCTTTTATTGTAAATTCTACACCTCCAAAATATATATTTCTATATTTTTTAGCTTCTTTAGCTGATAATTTTGATAATTCTCTTTTTATTATCTCGTTTGTTATTAGATTTATTCTGGCTTTTCCATTTACGCTGGTTGTATCTATTATATTTTCGTGTTTTTGGATTATATATCTTATTTCTTTATTTCTTTCGAACCATTTTGTTTTAAATATCTTTTTTATCAAAAATTCTTCTTGTTCATTTTGTATTTTCTGATACGTTTCTGGTTTAAAACTTAATGTTTGTGTTGTTCCTCCTTCATATTCATCCATCTGATAGTGTGTATTATATAAATCTGTTGCTATTTCTTTCCCTTTATCCATATTTTAATAAATTTATATATTTATATTGTTCCTGTATTATATTTTTCAGATCTGATATTTCACTATCTTTTCCAATTATTTCTCCTAGTTTATTTTCCAGTAACTTGGTGTTTTCTTCTTCTTTTTGTCTTATTATTTCATTTTTTAACGCTAGACTATTTTTTAGTTCTCTAATTATTTCGTTCTGGTTTTTTATAATTTCGGAATTTTCTTGTAGACTTTGATCTCTTTCTTTTATTAGATCTATACCTAATCTGCAACTTATAATATGTTGATTTATATCTCTGTTATATTCTAATCTTTTTCCTGCTATATATGTTAATTGTTCTAACGTATTTTGTTGTCTTATTATTTCTTCACCCATAAGAACTACTGGTTGTAGATAGATCTGAGTCTATATTTTTTATAGCATGTGACAATTTTGGGCTAGTTGCCAATTTGGGACAGATTTTGGTGTTGTTGGATTCGTTGGTTATTGTTGTTATTATTATTATCACTAATTGCATGATGAAATTGAAAGGAAACATTGATATTAAAGTTTAACATTAGTTATATGGAAGTATTGAAATATGGAATTGGATTTTAGGAGTTAAGAGAAGAGTTATGGAATTATGACATGTTGTGGCCAAGAACTTGCATGAAATCGTTGGACATGTTGAGATGGATATGGACTGTTTTAGGGACTGTTTTGTGGTGTTATAATGCTAAAAATTTAGTTACCATTATGCATGTTTAAGTGTGGTAATTGCTAATGTAAGTCCTAAAGGAATAAAGGTGTAGAAAGGTGTAGAAAGGCTTCACATTCTACCCTCGTTGTTGTTGGAACATGGACTATTTTTGTGGGCTGTTTTAATGTGGATTAAGAGGCTAAATTTACATGAGAAGTGGGTGTGTAAATCCCCTTTGTTGCTGTTTTGGTTGTGCCCTTAATTGGTGCTTGGTTATTGATGTTATTAGCCTCGTTTGGAAGTTGTGGAAACATGTATAAGCAAGGGAAGTGCTGCCCGAATTTTTATAGAATAGGAAGTCGTTATTCGATATAAAGTATGCTAGTGATCATATAATTGACGAACGTATTACCATTATTATAGGTTGAAGTTCTAAAACGAGACGTATTATAATATTGAGTTGATTAGTTCGTCTAAGAGGTATGTGAACTATTCCTTCTTTCTTTGGCATGATTTTTATTTAATGAAAGTACGGCGGACGTACATGATTCTTATACAGTTTAATTCCTAAAGATGTTAGTTATGAGAAGTGCCTATGATTTTTCAGTAAAGAGTTTATTATGACATTATTATAATGATTTTTTTGAGAGTCAAATGAAAATTTTGATTGCATATGGTTACTCATGAAATCTACTCGTGCTAAGTGTTATTACTTCACTTCACCGAGTCCCGGGCCGGGTTATGTTCGTGCACAGCCTTGCATTTTTCACCGAGTCCCTCGCTAGAGGGCCGGGTTACGTAGGATGGATCCATAGATGAGATATGAATTTACTGAGTCCCAGTATGGGCCGGGTTATGATATGACTTCACCGAGTCCCAGTATGGGCCGGGTTATGATATGAATTCACTGAGTCCCAGTATGGGTCGGGTTATGATATGACTTCACCGAGTCCCAGTATGGGCCGGGTTATGATATGATTCCACCGAGTCCCGCATTAGTGGGCCGGGTTACGTTACAGGTATATATATGTATATGGACAGGCATTCATGTTTTCTTGACTAGACTCTCATTTTTATAAGGCACAACTGAATTTTATTGTTTATGGCACAGTTGGATTTGGATCCTGATTTTTATACTGATCTCTTGTTATCCATTGGCCACTTATGATCTCATTTGCAGTATTTCATGTTTACATACTCAGTACATTATTTTGTACTGACCCCCTTTCCTCGGGGGGCTGCGTTCATGCCCGCAGGTACAGGTGCTCAGTTTGGTGATCCTCCGGTTTAGGTTCCTGCGCAGCTGTTTGGAAAGCTCCTTTGATCCAGAGCTTTACCATTTTGGTACAGAACCCTATTATTTTGATTTATGTATATTTAGGGGCACGACGGGGCCCTGTCCCGTCATATGTCATTGTCCTTCTTATAGAGGTCTGTAGACAGTTGTGGGTTGTACTTATGTAAGGGTTATGACTCTATTTTGGTCACTCATGTTATTGTATTCTGTGTTGGGGTGTTCCCATGTATATATGTTACTATCTGGTGGCAGCCTTGTCGGCTTGCTTGTTATGTTATATTGGCTAGTTGTGACTCCTCAGGAGACATGTACATTCTTGGGTAAAGGCAGCCTTGTCGGCTTGCCTACCCTGACTTATGTTGTTGTTGCAGTGTTATGCTGCCGGATTTCAGACTCATTAAGTGTTAATTGGATTATGTGTGACAGTTAGTATAATGACGTCATTAGGACGGTTAGTCGCGGCCCGTCGGGTCGGGTCGTGACATATTATTATTTAATTTTAATTATCGTACTTAATTTTCTTAACTTTAATTCTTTATTTGCATAATTATAATAGAATGAGGTGGACATTTTTCTGGTAGAGATAGTAGGGGTAATAGGGATAATGGTGCATCTTCTAGTTATCCTAATCATGGTAATTTCACTCATGTAGATGAAACTGAACTTTTTAATGTTGATATTAATGCAAATGTGCAATCATTAGATCATGAGGTATAGTCTGCATCTCCAACTACTAAACAAGACTATGATTTAGAAAATGAATTTGAAGATAATTTAAATAACACACCCACTAGTGCAGATCCACCTCAGGCTCAGACTGAGTCTCAGGCTGAAACTGGAATCTCTCATATTCTCCCTAGTATGAGAAGACGCCAAAAATAACGAAATTAAAATCACTTGCATGAATTTTTTTTGGAAGGGACATTCCTAATCAACTAGCTATTTATAAAATTTGTCGCGAAGCTTATAAATTTAAAACTGGAAAAGGTCAAGGTGAGACATGAGGTTTAATGAGACACGTGGAAAAGGATCACAAAGCAAGGTATAATCACTACTTGCCTGAAAAAGCGGGTGTGCAAATGCCTTCTGAGCCGGGACAAGGTTCACATAGTGTCCTCGACCAAGTACATGGTCGAATTAACCCGATAACGGGGGGATTTATAGCTCCGAAATATGATAAATACAAAGATCGGGAAAATTTAGCAAAATCAGTTGTTGTGGATGGTTTGCCTTTTTCATTTCCTTCATCTCCTGGTTTTATTCATTACATTCGAGAAACATATAATCATGCTTTTAGCGGTTTTCCTAGATCAACTATTAGAAGAGATTTTTTAAATTTGCGCATGAATATCAACAATATTTATGTTATGCATTGTATCATTTTAAGGGAAAAGTGGATATCACTTCTGACATAGGCCGTAGTACTAATGGTAATGATTATTTAACGGTTACATGTCATTGGATAGATCACAATGATCTATGCAAAAACGTATAATAGCATATAGATATATTGATGAAAGACACACTGGAATTTTTCTTTTTGCCTTTTAGAAGACTAGGAATGCTTGTGATTAGATTAGCACTAAAATAATGAAAGATTTCAAAATATTCATGAAATTAGTGAATATTATAGAATTAATGATAAAATTATGACTATTTCATTAGATAATACTTCTTGTAATGATTATGCTATAAACATTTTAAAAACTCGATAGACTCCATCTTTTATGATATTTTTCATGTTAGATGTGCATGTCATATTTATAACTTAGTTGTAAATGATGACCTAAATTTTTTTAGCTCTCTTCTTGATAAAGTACAATTTGCTATCAACTTTATTTTTAAAGATAATAAAATATAAAGACGCAAAAGTTTAAAAAAATATGTCATGATTGTGAATTACCTTATAGGAATATTTCAGAAGAAGTTGCAACTAGGAGAAATTCTTTGTATGAACAATTAGTTGTTGCTCACGAGTATATAAGACCTTTAACTTTAGTATTTAACTCCCATAATCAAAATTCTTCGGATATGCTTGTAGATGATGATTAGGATAAAATTTGGGAACTTATTGTATTCTTAGAGAATTTTTTTCTAGCTACTAAGGAATTTTCTGGTATTTATTATCTTACTATTTCATCTATGTTATTTTGTATAGCTCTAATATTTTTGTTATTTAATGAATATAATAAAAAATCAACTTACGCTCCAGCTATTACAAAAATAATTATAAAATTTAAAAATATTTTTTCCTATTTTCACTATTTATTTTATTGGCGTTGTATTAAATTATACTATTAAAGTAGACGATTGTAATGCCCTTATTGAAACGATTTATAAATGCCTAGAAATACTTGAAACAGAACCAACTGAATAACAAGTTATCTCTAGCATACAAACACAATGCAAAACTATGTATATGTATTACCAAGAGAAAAGTGCAAATATTAACCGGCTTCTGTACAATCTTCTTCTACTTCACTTCAACCTTATAAAAAACATGTGATTTCTGCTTCAAGTATTCAAAGCCTTCGAAATAGAATGTATAGTGGTTCAAGTGCTTCACAAATTAACGAGTTTAATGTTTATGTTTTGCAGGGTGTTGTATCGTTCGAATCAATTGCTAATGAAAATGGACGTGAAGACTTGCTGAAATACTGGAGGGAGAATCAAAATACATTTCTGACTCTATCAAAGATGACCCGATATGTGTTGAATATTCAAGCGTCATCTACAGCTTCTGAAAGTATTTTTTGTGTTAGAATGTTTCAAATAGGAGAGCACAGACACTCATTGGCGGGAAACGGTTTGGAGATTGCAGTTTTATTTAGAGATTGGATTAGAGTGGAGCGTAGAAGGTGCGGTCAACCAGAGATCAATGATGAAGACGACTACAATTACAACGAAATCTTATCCGAGGGAGAAGGAAGCGACGTTGAACAATTTGACCAACAAATTCCAATTTCAACATAAGATCCTCAAGAGATTGTCAGAAAATTAGAAAAAGTATGGTTGCATATGTAATTTTTTTAATGCCAATTTTACTATGTGATTTGCAACTTTTGAACTACGAAACAAAGTTGCAATTTGAAATTGTATCAGAAAAAAATCATATTTCTATTAAATAATATAAGAGGCAATTAGCCTTGAGATATTTTTTCACTATCTTGTTCAATTATTTAAGCCTTTATATATATATATATATATTAAAATTAAGTGTCTAGAAAAAAGTTTTTAAAAGTCCCCCAAATCCTCCTTCCCGTCCCATCTTGTCCCACCCACTCCCCCCAAATCTCGTTCCCTCTAATAGTGGGATATGGGACGGGATGGGACCACTTTCTATCCCCCTAATCCCGTCCCCCTCTGTCCCCCTTTGTCCCGATTCCGACCCATTCCACCATTCCGAAATCCCCGTTCCCCTAATCCCGTCCCGTCTCATCCTGTCCCATTGGTCAACCCTAGTTTGGTACGAAAGAAAATATTTTTCAGGAAAATAAGTGAATTTCTTATTTATGTTTTTGCGTTTGTTACGTGAGCAAAACATATTATTCCAAAAGCATTTATATATAATCTAGACAAATGCAATAGAAGATAGTGGTGGGGGTAGGGGTGTGGGTGGTGGGGATGGGGGCTGCCAGGGTGGGGGTTGAAGAGGAGGTGTGTTACAGGGTGGGGAAGACACAATCAATGTGGAATACTACTTGTGGAACTTGTTTTTTCCTACTTCCATTTAGGAGTCATTTTTCTCATTTTTATTAAACTTATTTTTCTAAATTTAGAAAACATTTTCCTACATACCTAAAGGAAAAAAAAAGTACAATGAAAAATAGGAACATATATATAACTATATAACTATATAATGGTAGCATGGCTTCTACCTTTTTATAATGTAAAAAGCTACTTATAACTATAATGAAAAAAAAATTCAAATAACATGAATAGGAGAAAGTATATCATAATAAACTCCTATTATGTAGCATGGCGTACTCCTCCTGTTCGAACCGGGGTTTGAAACCAAACTCCTCCTCAGGAGGATAGATGGGGCGATTCGGGTGAGATCCAATGTAGATCCAACTTTCGATTCACTCGTGGGATCCGGGCGGTCCGGGGGGGACCACTACGGCTCCTCTCTTCTCGAGAATCCATACATCCCTTATCAGTGTATGGACAGCTATCTCTCGAGCACGAGTTTTAGGTTCGGCCTCAATGGGAAAATAAAATGGAGCACCTAACAACGCATCTTCACAGACCAAGAACTACGAGATCACCCCTTTCATTCTGGGGTGACGGAGGGATCGTACCATTCGAGCCGTTTGCAGCACTCTTAACAAGTTGGCTAAGTCAAAGCCAAGCCATCATTTCAAACGTAGTTGTACAAAATGATTGCATTAATTTTGTCAAGTCTATTTAAACCTTTAATTAAGCTATATACTTCACCCCCAACCAATTGACTAATATCGGGGACCCGACGATTAAATATTTATTTGTATCAAGGGTGATACATTAAATCATATAAATTTGTTGTGTTAAATATTTTATGAGGTGAGAATGCATGTTACTTAATTATACTAAAAATTTACGTACAAATACAAGTCATATGTTTATTGGCTTGATATAAACATCATGTGTTAATAAATTTTTATCAAAATGAAAACTTTAACGGTAGGTACAAACCCATATATCATACTCCCTTCTTCAGTTCCATAATAAGTGGTGTTTTAAACTTTTCATTTTATTTTAATATAAGTAGTACTTTAAGATTTCAAGAAGAAATTGATCTTATTCTTCTAAAATTATCCTTATTTATATAATCAAGAATCATTAAGTAGTTTTTATTTTTTTAAGCATTAATTAGGGATAAATTATTAAAATACTTATAATTTTTTAGGAGTGAACAATTTCTTAAAGGGTGTGCATAAGCTAAAAATATCATTTATTATGAAACCGAGGGAGTTGTAGTATAATAAAGGAAAACAATATTGCCCAAATTCCTAAACTTGACCTGTTCGTAAAGACTAGCTAGTTAATATGTACTTATTAAATAACCATTATTTTTTCCAATGAAAACAGTGCATGCATCCACAAATCAATATTAGCAAAGACTAACTAGTCAATATGTACTTATTAATTAACCACTCCCCCCCCCCCAATTAAAACAATGCATGCACCAATCAAATCAAAAGAAAAACATACAAGAACATCTTCCTAGAAACATCAAAAGAGTCGATCACTTTATTATACCAAGTCTTTTAAGAAAATATATGTTTCTAAAAAGCGTTGGAGACTTCTGTAATATATCGATAATAAAAGTTGAAAAATTTAATTTAAAAAGTTGAAATATTAAAGAAAAAGAAAGATTTTAAATAAGAAAACTCGACAATGAATTCAAAGAAGGCTTTCTGGCTTGATTACAAATATTTATAAACAATTGACCAAACTGCTAACATGACTTGTTCGTAAAGACTAGCTATAGTGCACTTAATGTTAGTCATTTCTCCAATAAAACTATGCAGAAATGGACCACTTCAAATAAGTTAACTGTCACCAATCAAATCAAAATCAAAAGATATATTTTTTGGAGTAATATCTTTTACTTGTTAAATATAAAAAAATAAGAAAAATATTGAAAACATTTTTGTTCATACCAAACACACCCTTAATGACAAGGTTTTATGCCACATAAGTGTCATGTTTAAAACCATAAATTTTTAAAAGGAAAAAGGATCAAATTTGCTCTCCAACTATGCTTTATAGTTTAACTTTGCCCCCGTCAAACTTTGGGATCAAATCTACTCTTTCCATTAGCAAACTTATTAAATTTGCCTCACCCGGATGAATTTTTGACTTGGACTCTACGTCAGATCCACGTAGACGCCACGTAGGCTCCCACACAGATCTTTTAACCTGTAACCTGTACCTGTACCCGTAATCCGTACCCGTTACCCCATCCTTTAAATAGCTTCAACCCGTTACCTTCACTGTTGCTTCTTCTCCAACGGACCTCTACTATCTCCGGCGAGCTTCGACGAGTTCCCATGTCGGAGCTCCGGCGAACTCCACCATTGTACAACCAATTCACCACCAAGGCCTTTACTTCATCTCCCTCTCATCCTTCTCCGTTTTCTGCCAGTTGTCGCCTTCGAATTTGACCACCAAACGACCGGTAATGACGAGTTCCCATGTCGGGCCAGGGTTTTATGGGTGGGCTTGTTGATGATAGAGTGGTAGGTTTTGTAACTATTCCACATTCTTCGAACTGAATTTTCTCAGCTGGGGTTCAAATAACAATTGAACAATTAAATCTTTAGCCGTGTATGATCCTTACAGATCTAAACCTAGTAGAGGTTGTACAAATTTTGCTTCATGTATTTGTGCTACTGTTTTCCTCATCTTTACCATTGCAACCATTGTTGTCGCTTACTTCTTCCTCTTCAAACCCAAATATCCTAAAATCGTCGTCGAAGTCGTGCCATTGTTGTCGCTTACTTCTTCCTCTTCAAACCCAAATCATCTAAAATCGTTGTCGAAGTCGTTCGGTCCCAACTTTCTCTGTTACAAACGGCACCATTAACTTCACCTTCTTCCGGTACATCTCCGTTACAAACCCAAATCGCGATGAGGTCACTCATTACGACAGCTCGCTTCAACTCAGTTACTTCGGTGAGCCGGTGGGTCTTGTGTTTATTCCCGCTGGGAAGATCGACGGTGGTAGGACACAACATATGTCAGTGAAATTTGATGTACAGTCTTACCCACTTCCGACTAAGTTAAAAGCTGATGTCTCTGCCGAGGTGATTCCGACAGCGGCAGCGGCGAACGGCCGAGGTGGTAGGGTTGGAGGGGGACCCACAATGGAGGTGGAAACAAGGATGAAGAGAGTTTACACATAGAGTGGACAGTGGGTGATAATTCAAGTCCGTAATGGTACTGTTTTAGGCGTCCGTGTGGGAGCCTACGTGGCGTCTACATGGATCCGATGTGGACTCCAAGTCAGAAATCCATCCGGCTGAGGGTAAATTTAATAAGTTTGCTAATGGGAAGGGTAAATTTGATCCCAAAGTTTGACAGAAGTTAATGTTAAACTATAAAGCATAGTTAAAGGGTAAATTTGACCCTTTTCCTTTTTAAAATCTTATAACCACAAATACATTATATTAACATGTTTAAAACCACATATTTTAAAAAATACTTATTTCTTTCTTAAACGGATCTAAAGCATAAGCTGCGGCATGGGGGTTCATGAGAAACTAGTAGTCTTTGCACAAACATTGTATATATATTATATAGTAAAATCTTCACTAAATATCTATAAATATTTCATTGTGTACTTAATTATTTTTGTATATAAATTTTAAATAGTTATAGAAATTCATAAGCTTCAAATCTTGCACCTGCCTCTATTAGATTCGCATGAATTTAAACGGGTAAGTATCAAGGATATTTACTCCATATCAATATTCTAGAAGCTTTTTTAAAATATTTATGATTTGGAAAAGATCATCATCATCTTTACTTTATCCACGGTCTAAACTCAAATCCTGAAACTATATAATATAAACTATCATCCAAAAATCACTAGCTTCAACCATGGGCCTTTTCTACATTAATATTTTCTCATTTTTCTTCCCCCGCCAACTAATTTATTTCTCTAATGGCCAGAATATTACTATTTAGAGTGGGTACTGGCTATGGGACAGTGGATTATACTTAAACAAAATAGATTTAACTCCTTTCTCTCATTTATTTTGTGCATTTGCTGATATTAATTTCCAATCCAATCAATTAATTGGTGGAGGAGGTGCAAATAAAACATCATATGGAGTTATGGCTAGAAAACTAAATTCAAGAAAAAGTTCTATTGATTCATCAATAAAATTAGCTAGACAATTGGGATTTCACGGTCTTGATCTTGGTTGGATATTTCTAGAATCAGCTTCAGACATGACGAATTTAGGTATTGTACGTTTAAATTGTTCGATCATCTCATCTTAGAGTTTAATCTACTAGAGATAGCATGTTTGATTGTTTTTCTCTTTTTCATAATGATTGATAAATCTGAACCCAAGGTGAGGTTTAGATTGTTCTCTGAGAATTTACCAGATATGAATCATGATAGAAGCTCAAGCTTCATCATGTTCTACTGGTGTACAGAGACAACAGCAATCGAGTGAAGAGAGAAAGAGATATTTTGTATTGAAATGAATTGTGTTCCTTGCATTACATAATTGAGATATATGTAGTTGCAAAATGTCAGCTTTGCTACCACGAAAGTGACATCTGTTGGATATTACAAAGGTTGCAGGAAACGAAAATTACAAGTAACTGCAAAGTAATTCAAGAACTGAAAATTACAATAGAACAACAAAACTGAAATTACAATTTTGTTGAAGAAGAAAAACTGGAAACTGTTTTTGTTTCCTGAGTCGAGTGTGACACTCTGTCCTTAAGACAATATTGTCCCGTATGTATCCTTTATACGTCCTGGACAATTTGTCTCCCAAGATAAAACAGCAATGGAACACTTGAGCAAAGGAAACTCAAGAGCTACCGTGAAGAATATTGAGTAATGAAATAATACTTGGAAGTTGTAGGAAGAAACTGTTTTGGTTGTGTATTTTCGTGTATTGTAAGTGTCCCTCAACAATGGTGCAAGGGGTGTTTATATAGGTGAGGGAGGGGTTGTTTAACTGCCTCCATAACAGCCATTATTGGCCAAATAATGGTCATTATGGAGGTACTAAAGCCACCAAAATAAATGGTGGAAGACACCAACGGATTGACCATTATAGGAGGAGTAATTCAGCCAAAATAAATGGCTGAATTGAGTGCATGGCGTTTTTGCTTTGACTGTCCAAATTCTGGCTTTCTGGAAACTTTAGGGACCAAACTGTACATCTGAAAGAATTCAGGTCCAAACTGTACATATGAAACTTCTGAGATCAAACTGTACTTCTGGCAAAGTTCTCTGGCCCAAAAGATAATATCTCGAGAACCCGGAACTCGGAACCGGACCGGACGGGCGGGCAGCGGCGGCGCGCGTGTGGGCTTTCCTCGAACCGAAGCACATCTAGGTCATCCCTCCTTTAAACACATGGGATACCCCTTGGGGTCCCAAACCCCAAACCAATTTTGAGTCTTATATACACAACAATTCTTTCTTCCTCTACCGACGTGGGAGAATTGAACACAACACCACACTTTCCATGCTTCAAACACCTCACTTCGTGGACCAATATCTCTTTCATTTCTCAATGAAATTTGACGATTCTTGGCCCTACGGTTATCTACATACTTAGTAGATCATGCATGTGTGAAGAACTGGATTCTCCAACATACGTAACACTGGTGTTTAAGCCGTTAAAGTTGGTCGGTCGCAACTCCCGCCAAAGGCAAATTTCCAACAATCCCCTCTTGAAAGAGATTTTGGCGCACTCACATGGTGCCTTTTTCATTTCCAGCAATATTTCAGTGGACCGATGTTGCATAAGGAGAGGTAGCTTCAGCTTTGAACCTTCCATAGTTGAATACCATCGGACTTACTTACTGCGCGGTGAACGTGATGTCTTGAACCGTCAGTGTTTAGTGTAAGCCAAGTCAATAGTACCAACACAACAAATTCCCTTACTCTCTTCTTGGTAATGTTTTGTTCGTTTTGACCATGGACAACGTCTTGGATTCTTAAGTGCGTCCATTTGAGGCGGCCCGTCCTCGCACTTAAATAGGTGGTCTCCTACAAGGTATCCTGCTATACCCCACTTCACAAGTGTTAGGAACCATTAAAAGTTTCCCAAAACCTAACCTCAACTATTGAGGAGCATTACATATTTTGAAAACTTAACCTTTACCCACACTGCAGATAGCACTTAACGTCTATCGCGGGAACGGCTTTGGAGTTGGTGTTTCTCTTCAGAAACCCCTATCCGAAGTGCCCATGCTTACACTGAAGCGATCAACTGAACCTTTACAACTTAGTTTTCCCATTGAACCAAATTACTGGGATCTCCAGTTAGTAAGGTTGGGTTACCGCTGTATTAGTCCTTATATTTTGGGTTTTAAGCCTATTCCCCTAGACAGGCAAGTCATCTGATCTTTGGGTAAGCCCTTTGTCAATGGGTCTGCTATATTATCCTTTGACTTAATGTAATCAATGGATATTATACTTGTGGTGATCAGTTGCCTAACAGTCTTATGCCTCCATCGAATATGACGAGACTTGTCATTGTACATAGCATTCCGTGCCCTTCCTAGAGCCGACTGACTGTCGCAGTGGATCATTACCGAAACGGGTTTGTTCCAACACGGAACATCCTCTAAGAAGTCATGAAGTCACTCAGCTTCTTCTCCTGCTTTGTCTAAAGCGATAAACTCCGATTCCATCGTGGATCGGGCGATGCAAGTTTGCTTAGAGGATTTCCAAGACACGGCCCCACCACCAATTGTAATAACATACCCACTGGTGGACTTGGTGTTCTCTATATCAGATATCCAGTTTGCATCACTGTACCCCTCTAGTACAACTGGATATCTCGAATAGTGTAGCCCGTAATTTAACGTGTATTTCGGTATTGTAATACCGATTCAACGCCTTCCAGTGATTATCACTCGGATTACGGGTGAACCTAGCCAACTTATTGACTGCGTAAGCAATATCAGGTCGGGTGCAGTTTGTTAAATACATCAAACTACCGATCACCTGTGCATATCGCTCCTGGTATACAGGTGCACCAAGATTTTTATCAAGCTTTTGATTTGTATCCATTGGTGACGTTATCGGTGAACTGTCTAATATCTCGAACTGTCTCAAAACATTCTCGATGTAGTGAGACTGAGATAAGACCAGTCCGTCAGACGTCTTAGAGATTTTAATCCCTAAGATGACATCTGTGATACCCATATCCTTCATGTCGAAGCATTGTTTCAACATGTTCTTAGTCTTTAGGATTACCCTATGACTGCTTCCTGTGATTAACATGTCGTCTCCATACAGGCATATCATAACAAATGAGTCAGAGTTACCTTTCGTGTAAACACATTTATCACACTCATTAATGGCGAACCCCTTCGATAGTAGAGTACTATCAATTTTTTTGTGCCATTATTTCGGGGCTTGTTTCAGCCTGTACAGAGATTTGACAAGTCGACAGAATTTCTTCTCTTGCCCTTGAACCACATACCCGTCGGATTGGTCCATATAAATTTCTTCTTCCAAATCACCGTTTAGGAAGGCTGTCTTAACATCCATCTGGTGTATCTCAAGGTCACGCAAAGCTGCGATCGCAATGAATACCCGTATGGATGTCATCCGGGATACCGGGGAGTAGGTATCAAAGTAGTCAAAGCCTTCTGTCTACCGATAGCCCTTGACTACCAACCTGGCTTTGTACTTGTCTATAGACCCATCTGCTTTGTATTTCCGTTTGAATATCCATTTACAACCTAACGGTTTATTTCCCGGAGGAAGATCAACCAACTCCCACGTATGGTTATGCAGAATGGAGCCTATTTCACTCTCAATAGCTTCTTTTCAGAGCGGTGCTTCTGGAGTTGACAACGCCTGAGAAATTGTCCTTGGTTCATCATTAACCATATAAGCTACAAAGTCAGGACCGAAGGATTTATGCTTCCTGGCCCTCTTACTTCGCCTTAGATTAATCTCTGGAGTCTCCAAGTTCTGAGAATCTGGAACACTAGATTTCGGATGTTCAGCCACTTTGAGATTCGCTAGATCTGAACCATTTAGATCCGGGCAGTCAAGGACTCCTGGTTCTTGAGAGCTTTGTGCATAACTTCGTTTGAGAGAGGTTATGTCATTTTCCTTTCTAGGAAAGGTACTTTCAAAGAATAGAGCATTCCTGGATTCCATTATTGTACCCTTCTGACTTATGCACTAAGAAGCTATAAGCACTACTGTTATTTGCATATCCGATGAATATGCAATCTACAGTCTTAGGCCCAATCTTGACCTGCTTTGGCTTGGGTACTTCAACCTTTGCCAAACAACCCCAGGTTTCTTTCCCTCCCATGATTCATATGGAGTTTTGTCCTTACCCTTATGTGGCACTCTGTTAAGAATCGTATTAGCGGTAAGGACGACTTCTCTCCACATGTTTTGGGGAAGACCGGAATTGATAAGCAAAGCATTCATCATTTCCTTTAATGTGTGGTTCTTACGTTCTGCCACACCGTTTGATTGAGGTGAGTATGGAGCCATCGTTTGATGAATAATGCCTTCTTGGACACGGTATTCCTCAAATGGCGCTACATATTCTCCCCCTCTATCGCTACGAATGGATTTAATCCGTAGGCTAAGTTGATTCTCAACTTCTGCTTTGTAACGTCGGAACGCTTCATCCTTACTTTTCAACAAGTAAAGGTAACAATACCTTGTGCTATCATCTATAAATGTCACAAAGTACTTGTTCCCCCCTCTAGTTTGTGCAAACTTTAAATCACATATATCTATGTGAATAAGTTCTAGAGGAGCGGTATTCCTTTCGACGGATCGAAAAGGAAGCTTGGTGAGTTTTGCCTCTACGCATACCTCACACTTATGTTGAGGGTTTACGTTGATAGACGGCAACAACTCCATCTTTACTAGCCTTTGAATATACTTGTAGTTAACGTGTCCTAATCTATGATGCCATAAATTAGAAGACTCAAGCAAATAAGAAGAAGGTTCAACTTTATTTCCTTTACTCAATACAGACATGGCATTCACTTTGAAGAGGCCTTCACAGACGAAGCCCCTCCCCACAAATGTGCCATTTTTAGTGAGTACAAACTTATTGGATTCAAACACTAGCCTAAAACCAGCATTAACCAATAAAGGTCCAGAAATTAAATTTCTTCTAATCTCTGGGACGTGCATCACTTCCTTCAGAGTAAGTTCCTTACCGGAAGTCATCTTCAGGACCACCTTTCCAACCCCCAGCACGTCAGAAGAAGCGTTGTTGCCCATGAATAACTTCTTGTCAGCGACTGGAGTGTACGTGGAGAAGGCATCTTTATTTGAACAGATGTGCCTAGTAGCACCTGTGTCCATCCACCACTGCATCAGATTCTCAACCAAGTTGGCTTCTAGCACCACTGCCGAGAATTCCTCGATCATGTCATCCAGGAGTGTGTCCTTGACGACGTTTGCTTGCGCCTTGCCTTTCGACTTGGCTTTCTGTTGTTGCTCAGTCTTGAGCTTGCGGCATTCCTTGATCCTATGACCAGGTTTCCCACAGTGATGACAATTTCCTCTGAACATCTCTGCTGCGGGGGGTTTGCCGTCTTTCTGGAACTTCCGCTTCTTGCTTGAGTTCCCTTTGGCCTCAGCCAGATTCGCCTTCGCCTCAGCAGGTTGTCTACCCCTTGGCAATGTCTTCTTATTATCTTCCTGGATTTGCAGTTTGATAACAATCTCTTCAAAGGTCATCTCCTTTGTCTTGAGTTTCAAGTAACTCATAAACTCATTCCATGAAGGAGGTAACTTTTCAATCGGCAATGCAACCAAAAACTGCTCGTTTGGTTTCAGTCCTTCCAAATCCAGGTAATGTATAATCATCTGGAATTCCTGGACTTGGGACATCACTATCTTGCTGTCCACCAATTGGAATTTTAGAAATTTCCCAACAATGAACTTCTTAGTACCCGCATCTTGTGTGTTGTACTTCTTTTGCAGTTTTTCCCACAGCTCTTTGGCAGTGCCAACGGTGCAATAGACCGTGTAGAGAGGGTCTGCCAAGCAGTTTAGTATATAGTTCTTGCACATGAAATCGCTATGATTCCATGTATCACGAACCATCTTCATGCCGTTAACGACATGGATACCAAGGCCCCCTTCACCCGTTTCAGCAGGCGAAGAGTGCATTTTATCTCCAGCTTGTGGAGGATCTTCCGTAAGGAACCGGGCCATGCCCATTACCGTTAAGTAGAACAACATCTTTTGCTGCCATCTTTTAAATTCTGATCCCATGAACTTTTCAGGGCGATCATGGTGATGTGAGGAAGAAGGTGGAGCTCCAGCAGTCGGGAAGGCAGCGGTGTTACTGCCTTGAACAGTAGCAGCAGCAGCAGCAGTGAAGGCGGAGGTGTTACTGCCTTGAGCAGTGGCGGGGAAGGCAGCAACGTTGCCTCGAGAGGCAGCAGCAGTAGCAGCAACATCGGTCATATTTCCAGCCATGTTATAGCAGTTACAGCAAACGAATATTGTCTTAAGTTGTTGGATATTACAAAGGTTGCAGGAAACGAGAATTACAAGTAACTGCAAAGTAATTCAAGAACTGAAAATTACAATAGAACAACAAAACTAAAATTACAATTTTGTTGAAGAAGAAAAATTGGAAACTGTTTTTGTTAGCTGAGTCGAGTGTGGCACTCTGTCCTTAAGACAATATTGCTCCATATGTATCCTTTATACGTCCTGGACAATTTGTCTCCCAAGATAAAACAGCAATGGAACACTTGAGCAAAGGAAACTCAAGAGCTACCGTGAAGAATATTGAGTAATGAAATAATGCTTGGAAGTTGTAGGAAGAAACTGTTTTGGTTGTGTATTTTCGTGTATTGTAAGTGTCCCTCAACAATGGTTCAAGGGGTGTTTATATAGGTGAGGGAGGGGTGTTTAACTGCCTCCATAACAGCCATTATTGGTCAAATAATGGTCATTATGGAGGTACTAAAGCCACCAAAATAAATGGTGGAAGACACCAACGGATTGACCATTATAGGAGGAGTAATTCAGCCAAAATAAATGGCTGAATTGAGTGCATGGCGTTTTTGCTTTGACTGTCCAAATTCTGGCTTTCTGGAAACTTTAGGGACCAAACTGTACATCTGAAAGAATTCAGGTCCAAACTGTACATATGAAACTTCTGAGATCAAACTGTACTTCTGGCAAAGTTCTCTGGCCCAAAAGATAATATCTCGAGAACCCGGAACTCGGAACCGGACCGGACGGGCGGGCAGCGGCGGCGCGCGTGTGGGCTTTCCTCGAATCGAAGCACAATTAGGTCCTCCCTCCTTTAAACAAATGGGATACCCCTTGGGGTACCAAACCCCAAACTAATTTTGAGTCTTATATACACAACAATTCTTTCTTCCTCTACCGATGTGGGAGAATTGAACACAACACCACACTTTCCATGCTTCAAACAACTCACTTCGTGGACCAATATCTCTTTCATTTCTCAATGAAATTTGACGATTCTTGGCCCTACAGTTATCTACGTACTTAGTAGATCATGCATATGTGAAGAACCGGATTCTCCAACATACGTAACACTAGTGTTTAAGCCGTTAAAGTTGGTCGGTCGCAACTCCCGCCAAAGGCAAATTTCCAACAACATCTAACAGACCAACACACTTGCTAACAAACTCTGACATCGAAAATACTACGAATTAACTTCTTTACTGCCTTTGATATACAACTGACATACTCAATATACATTCTGATATACTGACTTATTTTGACACTCCCCTTCAAGCTGGTGGGTGAAAGATGTCTATCAGTCCCAGATTGGATAAAAGTTGATGATGATGAGCTGCTCCTAAACCTTTTGTCAATAGATCAACCAGTTGTCGTTTAGTGTTGATGTATGTTGGCAAGATAGTTCCATCTTTGTATTGTTCCCTCACAAAATGACAATCAATCTCTATATGTTTAGTGCGTTCATAAAATATTGGATTCCCTGCTATTTGAATTACAGCCTTGCTATCATAGTAGACTTTAATAGGAAAATGAATTCCCACTTGTAGTTTTTTAGAAGTCCTGTCAACCAAATAATTTATGAGACTGCTAAGGCCATACTTTTATATTCTGCCACCGCTGAGCTTCGACTCACTGTATGTTGCTTCTTGAACATGAAATTAATGACCCTCCAAGCTGTATCACAAAACCAGTCACTGACCTCCTTGTATTTGGACATGATGCCCAGTCTGAGTCACAATATGCTGATAATTCTGTGACTGTGTTTCTCTTTAGTAGTATTCCAAGCCCTGGTGTCCTCTTGACATATCTCACAACTCTTAGAGCTGCCTCCCAATGTGACTTCTTAGGCAACTGCATGAATTGGCTCAGTAACTGCACTGCAAAGCATATGTCTGCCCTTGTGCTTGTTAGGTAGATCAACTTTCTAATCAACTTTTGATAACATCCCACATCTTCAAGTAGAGAATCATGTACTGCACAATCTGTTTTGTCACTTGTTGCATCATAATCTACAGAAGCCAACTTCACATTTGCTTCTAAAGGTGTAGAAGTTGGCTTAGCTCCACTAAGTCACATGTCTAATATTAGCTCTAGTGTATACTTCTTTTAGTTCAGTAATATTCCATGCTTAGATCTAAGCACTTCTATTCCTAAGAAATACTTTTGAATTCCTAAATCCTTTACTTTGAACTTACTATGCAAATACCTTTTTGTCTCACTTATAAGAGTTGCGTTATTTCCTGTAATAAGTAGGTCATCAACATAGATCAGGATGATGACCACCTTATTGCCCCACTTTTTTGTGAACAAGGAATGATTATATTGGCTTTGTAAATATCCTGCATCTATTAAGGCAGTGGTCAACTTGATGTTCCACTGTCTTGAAGCCGGTTTTAATCCATATAATGACTTCAAAAGCTTGCATACTCTAGTCTCCCTTTGTTTATGAAAACCTTGTGGCAGTGACATATATACCTTTTCATCCAAATCTCCTCAAAGGAAAGCATTTTTAACATCCATTTGGAATAATTCCTAATCATATGATGCTGCTAAGCTTATTATTTTCCTCACAGTAACCATTTTTGCCAATGGTGAAAAGGTCTCATGATAATTCAATCTTTCTCTTTGTATGTGGAAACTTGCAACTAATCTTGATTTATACTTGTCTATCTCTTTAATTGCCTTCAATTTCACCTTGTACATCCATTTTGAACCAATGGTCTGCTTCCCTGATGGCAATTTCACCAGCTCCCAAGTCTGGTTTTCTTCAAGTGCATCTACCTCTTTTTGCATTGCCTCTATCCATAGCTTATCCTTGGATGCTTCCTGAAAGTTTTTTGGCTAATTTATAGCAGAAAAACAGCCTAAATATGCTTGATATGTTGATGACATGTTAGTATAGGTTATGTGATTGCTAATAGGATAGGCAGATCCTCCTGCAGACTTGTGAGACATGACATAATCACTATGCCAAATAGGTGGCCTAGCATTTCTACTAGGCCTCCTTTGCTCCCCTTTTCCCATAACTATTGGCTCATCAATTGCTTCATGTTGTTGCATTAGTGGTATATGATAATTAGCCTTATTTCCAACTTCAACTACCTCTACTTTCTGAAGTTCACTCATAGCTTTACCAACTTCCTCCTCTTGCACCAATTCTACTTCTTGCAATGCATCTTCAGAGTTCTCAGTGTTGTTAGAGTCACTAGATTCAATAAACTCTTCATCATGATCAATAGGATTGGTATCCTCATCATTCTCCTCAGTATTCTTAGCAGCAACAACAATGTTTGGCACTATCTCATCTATAGGCACTGATGAAGTACCCTCATGCACTGTCCCTCTTACTTCAGTAATGACTGCAGGTGATTGCATCACAAACATGTTTTCTTGAGAGGAAGAAGAACCAAGCAAGAAATGAAATACATTTTCCCTAAAAGTTACATCCATGCTGACAAATATCACTTTGGTACTGAGGTCAAATAGTATATACCTCTTATGAGTCTCTGAATAACCAACCAGAACATATTTTCTAGCTCTTGCAGAAAACTTATCCCCCTTAGGAAGTTGGCTTGCATAGGACAAACTACCAAACACCCTCAGGAGATCAATATCAGGTGCCTTGTGAAATAATTTTTCATAAGGACTCTTTCCTTCTAGGACCATTATGGGAAGTTTGTTGATCAAGTACACAACAGTTCTTACACAATCATCCTAAAAACTAATGGAAATACCACTTTGAAACCTCAAAGCTTTAGCAACTTCAAGAATATGCTTATGTTTTGTTTCTACAGTCCTATTTTGCTTGGGAGTATATGGATAACTACTCTAGTGAATGATCCCATTATCAACTAATAAGGCTACACATTTGAAGTTAAAAAATTATGTATCATTGTCAGACCTGAGAGTTTTAATAATGCAGTTAAACTGATTCTTTGTCAAACTCAGAAACTCAAACAATACATCAAACACATCATTTTTAGACTCTATAAGGCATATCCAAGCGTATCTAGTAAAATCATCCACCAAAGTAACAAAGAATTGCTTATTGTTATATGTAGTAGTTCTATAGGGACCCCACAAATTAATATGTACAAGCTGGAAACATATATTAGTACTAACATGAAATTTTAGTCCATGATGCTTTGCCAGAGGACATACTTCACAATTATCTTGAATATCAGACTTCAACTTAGATTTGAGTGATTAAATGTGGTTCATTGCTCCTACTGATGGATGTCCTAGCCTCATGTGCCATAACTGCCCCTTCTTATTAGTGTTGAGATATCTTTTACTCACTGCATGTGCTGCTATCTTTCCTGATTCCTGCAAAATATATAGCCATTTTCTTTCTCTACTAATTCCCATTACCTTGCCATTGAAGAGACCATGGAACACACAAAAATCAGGTAGAAATATGGCTGCACAACATAACTCCTTGGTGATCTTAGATACTGACAACAGACTAAAATTAAAGTCTAGTACATGCAAGACATTGGTTATATTGTAATCACCTAAGATCTTTGCATCTCCTGCACCTGTTATCTTTGACTTATCACTATTTGGAACATGTACATTATTATTTTGCTAATCTTCTAACCTTCTTAGAACACTTAACAATTCTTTGCAAGATGTTATATGATGTGAAGCTCCTGAATCAACTATACATTCGCATGCAAAGGCATTGGATAGTAGAGAAGTTATACCTGATATGTTTGGCACACAATTGGCTGCAACTGAGTCATCCATTTTATGCACCAAGTCCTGATATTGATGTGGTGAACAATCCACCAGTCCTATGTTGTGATCCACTTGACTCTGCTGCTCCTCCATCAGTGGTGGTTGAGTTAGAATATGGTTTAAAATCACATAATTGTCCACCTTTCTTCTTTCTCTTGAAGTTAGGTGGATATCCAATTATTCTATAACATTCTTCAGTTCTGTGTCCTTTGTATCCACACTCACCACAAGGTGGTCCTGGATAGACTGGAGTTGGTGCTGCCTTTCAGTACCTATTTCCTTGGTTCCTCTCTGCTAGCATAGTTAACACATCTCTATGTCCATCAACTATATCTATGACTTTCCTTTTGAGTTGCTACTGCATAGGCTTCATTCACTGTCACATCCTATCCTTTAGCTAAAAAATTACTCCTTATATTGCTATAACTTCCATTTAATTCCATCAGAAACTATATTAATCTTTGTGCCTTGAGATGGTCTGTTTAATGCTTCGATTCATCACAACATGAAGGTAATGGAACAATCACATCCAACTCATCCCAAAGTATCTTCATCTTAGAATAATAAGTTGTGTCTGAATCACTTCCTTGCTTTAAATTCATTATATCAATCCAAATGTGATAGATCCTAATTAAATTAGATCAATCAAATCTCTCTCTAAATTTATCTCAAACGTTCCTAGCATCAACAACATACACTATACTTAGAATCAATTCACTTGAAACTGTGCTCCCAATCCATGACAACACGATTGCATTACACTTTTCCCACGGTTCTTCCAGATCTCCTTTGTAACTGCTGTTTACACTAGTTCCAGTTATGAATCCTAGCTTTCCTTTACCTCTAAGAGAAAGTTTCATAGACCTACTCCACAATGTATACTTTTCTGGACCTGTAAGCTTAATTGGAATAAAAAATAGACCTGGTACATCTGAAGCCTGCAAGTACAAATGATGGTGATGATCTATCACTATTGTTGTTGTTTTTCCTTCCATTGTTCTTCTCTACGAAGATCTGAATTGCGCAATATTGGATCTCATGATCACTGCTCTGATACCATGAGAATTTACCAGATATGAATCATGATAGAAGCTCAAGCTTCATCATGTTCTACTAGTGTGCAGAGACAGAAGCAATCGGGAGAAGAGAGAAAGAGATATTTTGTATTGAAATGAATTGTGTTCCTTGCATTACATAATTGGGATATATGTAGTTGTAAAATTCCAGCTATGCTATCACGAAAGTGACATTTAACAGACTAACAAACTTGTTAACAAACTCTGACATCGAAAATACTACCAACTAACTTCTTAACTGCCTCTGATATACAATTGGCATACTTGATATACATTCTGATAAACTGACTTATTTTGACATTCTCTTATAGTTGAGGTGCGTTATAAAATAGGTTAGTTTGTCCTTATTGACTAATGATAAAAAAAATTCAACGTATGGTCTTTCTTTACAAGGAAAATAGTTCAGATTTGTCCCTTGACTTTGCGAAATGGTCCAATTTTGTAACGGCAAGTTAGAAAGCTTTTTTGTTAGTCAATAAGGATAAATATAGTCTATTTTTATAACGACATGGATAGATGTAACCCCCCTCCCCTCCCCACACAAAAAAAAAAAACTATAGATCAAGCAATTTGAAAATAGTAATTGACAGCGAGCCTTGTACTCAAGTTTTCTCGCTCGTTATGATACGATATATATATATATATATATATATATATATATATATATATATATATATATATATATATATTTTTGAACAACGATTATAGAAGATATTCTTTTATTTACTTAATTACATGTTATACAGGTATTCTTTTGAACGAGTGGCACACTGCTATCAACACCGAGGCGAGAAACTCCAACAAAGCGGCTTTACTTTTCACGGCAGCCGTTTCCAGCTCACCCCGAGTCAATGGTTCGACTTACCCGGTTCAATCACTGGCAAGAAACTTAGACTGGATCAACCTGATACCATACGACTTCTACGGACCGAGTTGGTCGCCGTCACAAACCAATTCACACGCGCAATTATTCGATCCGGTGAACCATGTGAGTGGTAGCGACGGGATCAACCAATGGATTCAGGAAGGCGTTCCGCCACAAAAAGTGGTTTTCGGAATTCCGTTTTATGGCTACGCGTGGCAGTTGAATAATACGAATATTCACGGTCTCAGGACTCCGGCTACCGGAAAGTCGGACGCCTACGATGACCTGTGGATGACGTATGCCCAAATTAGGGATTTTATAGTGCAGCATCGCGCCACAGCTGTGCATGATGATAGAATTGTTGGAGATTATTGCTATTCAGGAAGAACTTGGATTAGTTATGATGATACTCAAAGTGTTAGAACTAAAGTTTCTTACATTAAAAGCAGAAACTTGCTTGGTTACTATGCAAATGATATTTCAGGCATGCTGCTGTAGAAGGTAAATTAACCATTCATTTGTTATTCAAAAGGATTTAAATTTCTATTTAAAAATAATATTCTTTCTGTCCCAATCTATGTGGCGATTGTTTCTCATGCTGCTGCAGAAAAATAGTTGTGTTCTCTAGTACATCAATATTGTTCATTTATGGATGGCTCAAATATTTTTGTTGTTTATTAATCAGAAGCTGATCAAGTACTGATATAAGGAGGAGTTGTGAACAAGAAGAAAAAACTCAATCGACTTGTTATCATTTTGATTCCAATTGGTGCAATATTTATCTTGATATTGCTAGTCTTTATAATTTGGCGTGTTCGGAGGAGAGGTTCTTAAGTTTCAAGGTAACTCCTTTGTTATATTATATGTATAAACCCGCACCGCACCGCACCGCACAACACTCGCATAGGTCTATACCCGCTCCGCCCTGCATATGTCTAAACTTGCACCGTCCAGCATCTACACCGTCCCATTGCCACCCATAGTTATATTTTCTCAATTTCAATTTATCTGTCATTTTTTTTATTTATTGCAAAAACAATGTTATACTTTTTTATGTTCAATAAAAAATTTAATTTAATAAATTATTTTACCCTTAATAAAATTATTTATAGCAATACAAAATATCTAAAGGCAATATCCTAAGTTTCAAAAATCCCTTTTTAATGTAATGTCTAGTTAAATAGTGCTACACTTGGGCAAAGCTATAGCTTCGACTATTAGTTTGGCAATTTCAGTAGTTTCAGTTCAAATTTTGTAAATAAAAAATGTTTAATATATATAAATAATTTATTAAAAATAAAATAAAATGTGTTTTCTAGAAATTCATAAATTAAAAATCCTAACTTCGCGCCACATAAATTTGGATAAATGGAGTATTAAAAGCTTTTAGTTATTAGACGAAAACTTGGGCTCATTCTAATCATTACTCCGTATTCTAAGGGTTGTTTGGTGTGCGGGATGAGATAGACAAAGATATCTCATGGGTTGGATATCCTATGGATTAGCTATACCACCTTCTACGGGATAACTAATCCCACCATTTTAGTATAAATGGTATAAAATATTTACGGGACTAATTAATACTCATAACCAAACGTTAAATAAAATAATTTCACATTTTATCCCGAAATTATATTATTATCCTGTCAACTAAATGACCCCTAAGTTATTCCGGGAATATATATTCAATGACCTTGGAAATAGGTGATTTTGAACTTTTGGCCCCGCTTACCATGTGGACAAATATTTAAGATCAAAAGTCAAAACTTGTTAAACTTAAAATTTGCACACGAGACAAGAGAGATCAAATTAAAGTTCAAGACCGTGGCTATTCTTGTACATAAATCACCCAAATTATTGTCATGACAAATTCAACATTTCGTCATTGGATTCATCTGACCTAATTTTTTTAATGCAAGTTATCGATTTTTATTTACAAATATTTCTATAAATATTAAACTTGAACTTATAAAAATATAAAAAATTTAGTACAAAGTTTTGAAAGATTAAGTTAATTTTAAAATTCATTTTAAAAATTTATTATAGTTAAAAGAAAAATAGATGAGGAATCGAACTTGTGCTGAATTAAGGACTGTTATTCTTTTTAATATTTAGAGTTAGAGAGGAACCGAAGGAACAAAATGGGAAGCAAAATTAAAGCAAGAAAAAGTGGAGATAGCAGCAATTTGCAATTTTTCAATTTTGATGAGATGAAGGCAGTTACAGACGATTTTTCATTTGAAAATAAGCTTGGACAAGGTGGATATGGCCCCGTTTACAAGGTAAATTTGATCGATGTTTACATTAAGTAAATAAATATAAGATGTTTGACTTTTATATATATTTTTGTTTTTCGAAAAAGAGTAAAAAACGTCCCTAACCTATTGATTTTTTCTCAAAAATATCTTCTATCCGATTATTGGAACAAAAATACCCTCAACGTTATGTCGCTTTAAAATACTTCTAAAACTAATTGTTGACTAGCTAACTAGGTAGGGGGTTCATAGAAAGCCACGTGACCGTATATGATCAGTCCAGATGTCACAATGTGAAGTAAACTATGCAACACATATGTGTTGATCAACAACAACAACATATTTAGTGAAATCCCACAACGTGGGGTCTGAGGAGGGTAGAATGTACACAGACCTTACCTCTACCTTGGCAGGTAGAGCGGCAGTTAACGAGAGACCCTCGACTCAAGCACAAGCACAAGCACAAGTACAAGCACAAGCACAAGCACAAGTACAAGCACAAGCACAAGCACAAGCACAAGCACAAGCACAAGCACCAGCACAAGCAAAGTAAGACAAACAAAGCGAATAAATCATGATATCTCATTCTTAAAAAGAAGCAATAACTAATGCAGGTAAATAAGACAATAAGGTACACTAGAAAATACATATCAGCATAAATCAAACGACATGGGACTATAAAGTAATACTGCGCCTACTAGTATGATAGGCTAAGCGACCTACAATAATAATACTACAACTACCAGTTTGTAAGCGTAGATAGGACTACGCTGTCAAACATAATTTTTTTATTCAACCAAGTGATAACGTTTTTACACCAATGATTTACTTTGTGTTGGAAATTTATTAATGTGGAATTAAGTTTATCTCATTATTTATGACTCAAACAATTGGGGTCCCACACGTCGGAAACATCGTTTCCACACACATGTACTCGTAGTACCAAGTATCGTAAATTTCGTTAGTGAAAGAGATATTGGTACGTACGTAAATATTTGAGACATAGAATCATGGACGGTTATTGGCTAAATAACAAGTGTTCCACGTTGGTAAACGAAGGAAGGATTGTGCGAGGTGTAAGATGGTACAGATCGGAAAAGGGCCGCGGCGCTCCCCAAGCAGCGCCACAACGCTTGGTTGGCAGTGAGCATTGTGAGTTTCTGGTTATTTAGCACCGCGACGCTAATGTTGTAGAGCCGCGGCGCTTAATTGGCAGTGCTCGACAGAAGGACAAAAGTTTTGGCTGTTGGGGTGGTTTCAATGGCATTGAATCCACCCAATAATGGTCATTACTTGGACCATTATGTTGCTGCATTACTTGGGGATTAAATGCCATTCATTACATGGAAGTTGAATGTCATTATGAGGCACTTGAAAGGCCATCCTACACACCTATAAATTGAGGCATTTGGCTCAATTCTATAGAGGAACAAAAATAGAAAATACATACAAGAGACATACAACACCACAAAGAGATCAATTTTTCTGATAAGCAATCCTTCTCTTAGCAATTTTCATTAATGGTGTTCTTCGCTGAGGTCATTTGTGTAGGCTTTGCACACTTGATAGTTTGTTGTTTTATCTTGGGAGACTATTGCCCACACTTCCGTATAGCCTATACACGGGGGCAATCTTGTCTTAAAGACATAGAGCCATCTCTCGACTCAACCGGTGGTGTTGTGTTTTCTAATTGGTTGCTAAGTGTTTCAGGTGTGAACTTGAATCTCTTAGGACTCTAACCGTTCGGATTCTCAGCGGATCTACAGGCCACAAGTGTAGCAGTTCATGTTCTTGTATTTTTGAATACAAGATCCACATTTGAATTTCCAATTCGAGATCAAGAAGTTTGACAACTTGTTGTTGTATCTTTGTTGTTTATCCTTTCGATTACTGTAATAGTTATTTACTATTCCCGTATGTGCTTTACAGTAGCTTATTTCCAACAATTTCAAGACAAAATTTGTATTAGTGTTCGAAAGATGTTGGTCAACAGTTGTGTGACCAAATTTGGCTATGATTGTTATTTTCTGGTTGAAGATCGTTCCAAGGACGAGTTGGTGTCACCGCTCCCGAGGGCAGTGGAAACAAGCGCCCACGAGAGGCTGAGGATGTCAACTGGGATAAGAGGAGAAGGCTAAAGATGATATTCCATCATGTAGCAGAGGGCCTATATTTGTCCCAGACAAAGGATCAGAATTATGGTAAGGAGGATATGGACACTCAGTCTAACTGAAGTGGGCCAGAATCCAAAAGGTATAAGTTATTTTATCCTTCCTTATCTATAATGTGTTGAGATAATTTCTAAATAAAAGTTTATAAAGCAAGGCTAGGAATATGAAGTGGTTTCATTAAAAACTTATATTCCCTACACTAAAAAAATCAGAAATTGAATCTCACATTCCTTCCCGGTTAAAGATTGGACTATTGTAAACAAAACTTAAAAGATCTGTTCTTTTGAATGTAATTATTAAAAATGTGTAAAGTATGTTTGCACATACGAAGGATAGAGATCCACTGACTGTGCGAAAACTGTTACCACTCTTAAGTAAGCGCCAGGGATTTCTCTAGGCACCTATCTCAAGGGAAGAAGACTATAAAATAATGGCTTATCTTAAGACGTTGAACCTGTCACACTATCTGACAGAAGATCCTTCATTTGATAGAAAGATATTGGACACTCAATCGTACAAGGCCAGAAGAAAGGCATAGAAGTAATAGAAACCTAGTGAGGTGGGCCAGAGTTTTCAGGTCTTAAATAATTTGAAGGCCAAAAGACAGGCAGAAAAGAAATTGGACACTCAGTCTGCCAAAGCAACTGGAGTGGGCCAGAGTATCCAGATCACATATGATCCGGTTACGCCCTAACCACGGGCATGAGGTTGTTCATGTGAAGCAACGTCACCTCTAAAGTAGAAGGGGTTGGAGAGGTTGTCCTCAAAAAGACTTCAGGGAATGAGATCACTCTAAACAGAGGTGATACATGTCCCAAACTTGGTTCAGGGATGTTGTTGGTCAAGCTGGTTTGAGACTAGTCCAACAGGTCTGTAATAACTAAGAATGGTACAGTATGTCTGTAGCAAAATGAATGATATATTTGTAAACCGTACATGTATGCCATCATAGATTAATACACGTTAAATAGAAAGTCATTCAAAAGCTAACTAAGTTGAGATTGTTGCCTATGTCGACATAAACCATCTAAATGAATGTGAGGTGGGCGAAGAGGCAAAATCACCTTTCCATTCCGTCAAAGGAATAGCGAAAGAAGCACCGCTCCTCTAGAACTTAGTCACCTTACATGGGTGATTTGAAGTTTGTACAAAATAGAGGGGGGAGACAAGTACTTTGTGACCTTCATTGACGATGGTACAACATATTGCATCCATTATTTGTTGAAAAGAAAATATGAAGTTGTTGAAGTGGATAAGCGCTACAAAGCAGAAGTTGAAAAACAACTAAGCCTACGGATTGAGGAATTTGTAGTGATAGAGGGGGAGAATGTGAAGCATCGTTCATCAAACGACTGCTCATTACTCACCTCAGTCTAACGGTGCTAGCCAAGCACAAAGTCGTACGTCCAAAATATGTGGTGCAAGGTGATCCTTACAGCTAATGCGATTCTCAACAGAACTACGCATAAGGATAAGGATAACCCTCCGTGTGAAATATGAAAAGGATCCCACTTACAAATGTTGTGATGTGGGGTGGCTTGGTAAAGGTTGAAATACCGAAACAGGTCCAGTTAGACCTAAGACTGTATATTGCATAGCCAATGGATCTGCAAATAACAGTAGTGTTTATCGCCTCTTGGTGTCAAAGAATGCTGAATTCTTTGAAGATAATTTTCCTTGAGAAGGAAAAAGAAGTAATTGCTCGAGGTTAACAAGAACCCACGAGTGCCTGATTGTCCGGAACTAGACATTCCTGAGCTACATGACTCAAAAGTTGCTGACTATCCGGAACGTAATATTCCAGATCTACAGAACTCAAGGATTCTAGATGTTGAACCGAGATGGAGCAAAGAGGGGACAAAGACTTGTTCCAGGCCTTCTAACTTGTATGGTTACGAAAGAACCATGGAAAATTAACAAAGAATTGTCATCTCCAGAAGCGCTACTTTGGAAAGCAGCTATAGAGAGAGAAATAGATTCCATCAGATAGAACCATACTTGTGTAATGGTTGACCTTCATCCGGGAAAAAAACCTTTGGGTTGTAAAAGTGGATACTCGCATTGAGTACAAAGTAGATGGATCTACTAACGAGTATAAGGCCTCGGCTACTTGGACATGTGCTCCCCTGTGAATAAGCTTAACATCCAGGGTCATTGCAGCCTTGCGTGACATAGATGTTGAGACAGCTTTCCCAAAGAGTTGGAAGGGGAGGATCAAAGTTGGTTTGTTGGACTGTTGGTCTTCTTCTTGAACTTTCTTTTTGGTCCATGAAATGTTTACATTTGGTCCTGGAAATTTTATATAAAACAGAAACAATGAATTTGACAACAGAAACATTGACTCTGAAGTTAGAAAGCCAACAGTTGGAAAACCAACAGTCTGGAAGTGGAAAGTCATATTGAAATAAAAGTCTTGATATGAAAGATATGGGTATCACAGATGACATCTTAGGAATTGAGATTTCTAAGACATCTAACAGACTGGTCTAATTCCAAACTCATTTGTGAGGTAGTTGACAGTCTCGTTGAAGCCACCAATGGATATGAATCATAGAATTGATTGGAATCATGGTGCACCCGTATACCAGGAGCGATATGCGCAAGTCACATGTAGTTCAATGTATTTTACAACTACAACTGACCTGGTATCGGCTTACAAAGTAAATCAGTTGAACTATGGTTCACTCGTGATTCTAAAAATGATCGATAGAAGGCGTTAAATCGGATATGACGATATCTAAAATATTCACTTATCTATGGATTATGGTATTCTGGATGTCCAGCGGTTCTGGGAAAACACAATGATGCAAACTGGACATCAGACTTGAAAAATGGTGTGTCTTGGAAAATCTTCTAAGGAAATGTGAATGGTGTGTCTTGGAAAATCTTCTAAGGAAACTTGCATCAACCGATTCATGATGGAATCGCTGTTTATCACTTTATATAAAGCATCAGAAGAAGTTGAGTAACTTCACGACTCCTTATAGGATGTCCCTTACTGAGAGAAACCCGTGCCTTCGGCAGTTATACACTGTGGCTAGACGATCGACTTCTGAAAGGGCACGGATGACGGCGTCTGGACATATCTGTCTGAGACATAAGACCGTATGGTAGTTGATCAGAACGGGTGTCATTTCCTTGATTACTAATCAAATGATATAGCGGACCCTTTAACTAAGGGACTATCCGAAGATCAAGAGTTCTGCCTGTCTAGGGGAATGGGATTAAAACCCAAACAATACGAGCCTTTGCGGTGGTAACCCAACCATACTGACTGGAGATCCCACGAATTTGGTTCAATAGGAAAACTAAGCTGCAAAAGGTTCAGTTGAGCGCTTCGATGGAAGCAAGAGCACTTCGGATTATGATTTCTAAACATGAATCCAAAGTCGTTCCCGCGATAGACATTAAAGTGCTACCTGCATGGTGGGTAAAGGTTAAGCTTCCAAACCTTTTAACGATCCTCAAATGGTTGAGGTTAAGGTTGGGGAATCTTTTAGTGATTCCTAACACTTGTGAAGTAGGGTATAGCAGGATACCTTGTAGGATATCACCTATTTAAGTGCGAGGACAGGCCGCCTCAAATGAACGCATTTAAGAATCCAAGTGTGTCCACGACCACAACGTACAGAACAATAAGAAGAAACGAATAAAGATGAGGTATTGTGTTGGTACCATTGTCTTGGCTTACATTAAACACTGACGGTTCAAGATAACACGTTCACCGCGCAGTAAGTAAGTCCGATGGTATTCAACTAGGAAAGGTTCAAAGCGGAAGCTACCTCTTTTGATGCAATATCTTTTCGCTGAAAGATTGCTGAAAGTAGGCACCTTGTGTGTGCGCCAAATCTCTTTCAAGAGGGGATTGTTGGAAATTTACTAATGTGGAATTAAGTTTATCCCATTATTTATGACTCGAACAATAGGGGCCCCGCACGTCGGAAACATTATTTCCACACAGTGTACTCGTAGTGCCAAGTATCGTAAATTTCGTTAGTGAAAGAGATATTGGTATGTACGTAAATGTTTGAGACATAGAATCATGGACGGTTATTGGCTAAATAACATGTGTTCCACGTTGGTAAACGAAGGAAGGATTGTGCGAGGTGTAAAATGGTACGGATCGGAAAAGGGCCGCGACGCTTGGTTGGCAGAGAGCATCTTGAGTTTCTGGTTATTTAGCGCCGCGGCGCTTCATTGGCAGTGATTGCTCGACAGAAGGCCAAAAGTTTTGGCTGTTGAGGTGGTTTCAATGGCATTGAATCCACCCAATAATGGCCATTACTTGGACCATTATGTTGTTGCATTACTTGGGGATTAAAGGCCATCCATTACATGACAATTTAATGCCATTATGGGGCACTTGAAAGGCCATCTTGCACACCTATAAATTAAGGCCTATGGCTCAATTATATAGAGGAACAGAAACAAAAAATACATACAAGAGACATACAACACCACAAAGAAATCAATTTTTCTGATAAGCAATCCTTCTCTTAGCAATCTTCATTATTTGTGTTCTTCGTTGAGGTCATTTGTGTAGGCTTTGCACACTTGATAGTTTGTTGTTTTATCTTGGGAGACTATTGCCCACACTTCCGTAAAGCCTATACACGGGGGCAATCTTGTCTTAAAGACATAGAGCCATCTCTCGACTCAGCCGGTGGTGTTGTGTTTTCTAATTGGTTGCTAAGTGTTTCAGGTGTGAACTTGAATCTCTTAGGACTCTAACCGTTCCGATTCTCAGCGGATCTACAGGCCACAAGTGTAGCAGTTCATGTTCTTGTATTTCTGAATACAAGATCCACATTTGAATTTCCAATTCGAGATCAAGAAGTTTGACAACTTGTTGTTGTATCTTTGTTGTTTATCCTTTCGATCACTGTAATATTTATTTACTATTCCCGTATGTGCTTTACAGTACCTTATTTCCAACACTTTGGACTATGGAACCAGATCCTATAATTCCTGTTCTAAGCTATCAGAAATTATAATTGGAAAACCTAGACAGGGACACACAGGGTACTCTTGTAAACTATTCAGTAGCATGGACCAAGAAGTTTACTGTTGCTTCTTCTTTAATTTTGTTGCAATTTTATGAGATAAGTGTTATTGAATTTTCAATTTCATTGGAATTTAAGTTTCACCAACCAAGAAATATTTAAATTCCAATGGACTAATATTTTTCATAAAATTAAGTACATAATTCATTAATCCAAATAGGGAAAGTTGAGAAATGGGCAAGAAATAGCAGTGAAAAGGCTCTCAGAGACTTCAACTCAAGGATTGGAAGAATTTGAAAATGAAGTGATCCTTACAGCAAAATTACAACATATAAATCTTGTAAAAGTTGTGGGATTTTGCATTGAAAGAGAAGAAAAGACGTTGATCTACGAATATATGCCCAACAAAAGCTTGGATTACTATATTTACAGTAAGTCATTCTTTTCTTTTTTATCTTCTTATATTGAGTTTAACTTAAGTAGATCGATATAAAGTATAAACATTTTGTTTATGCTATTAGGTCATTTAAAATAATTATATATATATACAACAACATATCTAGTGTAATCTCCACAATGTGGGTATATATATATATAAAAAAAAGTTTCTTTAGACATAAAGTATATATAAACTATAGAATTTGTAATTTCATAAATAAGACGGATTACCTACTATAACAAAAGATGATCTAATGATGTAAAAAAATTATATGACGATGTATATAACTTAAATTCATTATAAATTAGGAATAATTTCACAGACGTTCCTCTAGGTTTCGCTTTGTAACACTTATCTCCCTTGTGGTACACGATATTACACCAACCTTGATCCCTTATTTTAATTTCTTTATAACAATTATGTTAACCTATGTTACGCTTTATATCAAGTTGATTGCTTAATCGTACTATTTATCTTAGGGGGAGTTGAATTAAATTTTCTCCATGTTCTAGCCGTAACACGCGAATATACTCCTTGCTTTATAATATAGTCTTGGAGTAATTGATGATAAATAAGATATTGGTAATAAAAAATACCAATAACATTATATATGAGTCTATTAGCCAGAAGTAAAACATTCACTCTACAATTATTCCTTTTCATCAACTTGATTATTTTATGTAGATCAAGAAAGAAGATTTCTTCTAGATTGGGAAAAACGAGTGCAAATAATTGAAGGCATTATCCAAGGTTTATTATACCTCCAAGAATACTCAAGATTAACAATTATGCATAGAGATTTGAAAGCCAGCAATATTCTATTGGACTTACATATGAAACCAAAGATCTCTGATTTTGGAATGGCAAGAATGTTTAAGGAGGATGAAGTTGAAGCAAATACAGACAGAATAGTTGGAACATGGTAAACAATTATTCAGGTCATCTCATCTCATACATTATCAGGTCATTTCATAAGTGACATTCCGTTTCGATTGTCTAGCTCCCCCACACCAAGACCACCTACCCTCACCCCGCCCTTGCTCCTCGCCCCTCGCCCCTCGTCTTCCATCCCCACTCATCCCACCCTCACCTCCCAACTCATCCCCCAAACACTCACCCCATCTCCAGCTTCATAGTGTGTCCAAATTATAAACAAATGCTCCTCGTGAGACATATTTTATGTTTACTAATTATCGAATACCATAAAGTTATTTATTTTCCGTGAAAATAATTTACTTGTAAAATATTTTTCTTCTTAACTAAATATACCTTAGGTGTTTACATCAAATCATATCAACTTACTATTTTAAGTGATTTACTGAATAGAGACTATATATTAATTAGTCATAGTTAAATCAGTGCACACATGTGTTATGCATTAGTTATTTTGGTGTAAATTTCCTGTGACTGGTCTTAGTTTCAAGACTAGAGAAATGACTCGCGCTTTTGCGCGTTCGTAGAAGAAATCAAAATATGATTAAATACCTTATGTTTTAGTTTTGATAAAAGAAAACCAGTTAGTTGCTGTATATTATAAACCAATGTCTGCACTCAGATCTTTTCTAGAAAATTTATTATATGTGAATTACTAACTTATCATATAAATTTATTGCAGGGGTTATGCACCACCTGAATACATAAAACAGGGTATTTATTCAACGAAATCTGACGTTTTCAGTTTTGGAGTACTACTACTTCAAATCACAAGTGGGAAAAAGAATACATGTCTTTATGGTCCATATGAACAGCTAAACCTTCTTGAATATGTGAGTTGCCATAACTTCTTTTTCCACTCATTGATAGATAAAATTCAAAATAACAATTTTTTGGTTTTGTAATTAAGAAATTATTATAAAATCAAAAATTATTTGAGAAATAATTAATTATTGAACTTAAAAAAGTAAACTCCATCATAATATCCTGGAAGAAATTCAAGACACTATCATGGAATTTCACTTTTAAAAAGTTCAAAATTCACGGCAATATCCTAGATTTCAAAATTCATAACAGTATCCTAGATTTTTCAATTCTTAAGGTCAAAATTAATGCCACCATCATGATGTTTCCGCATCAAAAGTCACTATTTTCAAACCCCGTGTTTTCAAAAATCAGTCTGAAAATTAAAGTAGTTAGCCCGTATAATTTATGTGTCCGGTATTTATTGGGCTCAACTAATCCGGATTTTGCGTCGCATAAGACTCATTAAAGGAGGGAAGAACTCTCTACCATGATTTTTTCGATATTGAGGACTCGATTACCAGATAACTCTAACTAAGGTGGAAGAATCCTTTCTATCTAACCATAACCTTTGGCGATGAGTTACGAATAACTTTTGAATGTGTTTATTATATTTATATGTCTACGTAGTTAAAATTATTATTTTTACAGATGCATAACATTGATTTAACTTTTCTTTCTTTTTTGCTATGTTAAAAAATATCTAGGCATTTGAGATATGGAAAGATGGTAAAGGCATGGAGTTTATAGATGAGTCACTTGATGATACAATATCATCTGGTAAATTATTGAAATGCATGCAAATTGCTCTATTATGTGTCCAAAAAGACCCATTGGACAGGCCTACAATGTTGGAAGTTTGTTCTATGTTAAAGAATATTGAAAATTTAGTTATGAATTCCCCTAAAAGGCCTGCATTTTCTGCAAGACAAGATGAAAAAAGTGATAGTATGAAATATGTGCAGGAAAGAGAACGAAGTTCTTGCAACCAATTGTCACCATGGTTGAGCCACACGAAAACACATAAACAGAAACGGAAATCAGTCTTCCTACTATCTTCCAGCATCATTTCATTACTCAAAATTCTTCACGGTAACACTTGAGTTTCCTTTGCTCATTTGTCCACTTGCTGTTTTATCTTGGGAGACAATTGTCCAGGACGTAGAAATGATACATACGGCACAATATTGGCTTAAAGACAGAGTGCAAACACTCGACTCATCATACCAAAAACTGTTCCAGTTTGTTCTTCAAGTTCTGTGTAATTTCAGTTTTATTGTTCAATTGTAATTTCAGTTCTTGATACTTAACAGTTACTTGTAATTTCCGTTTTCTGCATCTTTGTAACCAACAAGTTTAAGACAATATTTTGCTTACTGTAACTGCTGCAACATGACTGGAAACATGACTGATTCTACTGCTACTGTTGTTGCCACTCAAGGCAACAATGCTGCCTTCCCCCTACTGCCGCTACTGGCCAATGCAGCAACTCTGCCGCTCGCTCACTGCTGCTGCCGCTATCGTCCAAGGCGAATCTCTCTGCTTTCCTTCCCCGCTACTGCTCCATCCTCCGCATTCCACCATGATCGCCCTGAAAAATTCATGGGCTCAAACTTTAAGAGATGGCAGCAGAAGATGTTGTTCTACTTAACAGTTATGGGCATGGCCCGGTTCCTAACGGAAGATCCTTCATAAGCTGGAGATGAAATGGACTCTTCGCCTAATGAAACGGGTGAAGGGGGCCTTGGTATCCATGTCATTAATGGCATGAAGATGGTTCTTGATGCGTGGAATCATAGCGATTTCATGTGTAAGAATTACATACTGAACTGCTTGGCGGACCCTCTCTACACGGTCTATTGCACTGTTAGCACTGCCAAAGAACTATGGGAAAAACTGCAAAAGAAATACAACGCACAAGATGTGGGTACTAAGAAGTTCATCATTGGAAAATTTCTAAAATTCCAAATGGTGGATAGTAAGACAGTGATGTCCCAAGTCCAGGAATTCCAAATGATTTTACATCACCTGGATTTGGAAGGAATGAAACCAAATGAGCAGTTTTTGGTTGCATCGCTGATTGAAAAGTTACCTCCTTCGTGGAATGAGTTTATGAGTTACTTGAAACTCAAGACAAAGGAGATGGCCTTTGAAGAGAATGTTATCAAACTCCAAATCCAGAAAGATAACAAGAAGCCCTTGCCTAGGGGTAAAAAACCTGCTGAGGCAAAGACAAATCTGGCTGAGGCTAAAGGAAACCCAAGCAAGAAGCGGAAGTTCCAGAAAGACGGCAAGGCCCACGCAACGGAGATGTTCAGAGGTAACTGTCACCACTATGGGAAACCTGGTCATAAGATCAAGGAATGTCGCAAGCTCAAGACTGAGCAACAACAGAAAGCCAAGGCTAAAGGCAAGGTGCATGCTAACGTCGTCAAGGACACGTTCCTGGATGACATGATTGAGGAGTTCTCGGCAGTGGTGCTAGAAGCAAACCTGGTTGAGAATCTGATGTAGTGGTGGAGACACATCTGTTCCAACAAAGATGCCTTCTCCACCTACACACCGGTCACCGACAAGAAGCTGTTCATGGGCAACAACGCTTAGTCTGACGTGCTGGGGGTAGGAAAGGTGGTCCTGAAGATGACTTCCGGAAAGGAGCTCACTCTGAAGGAAGTGATGCACGTCCTAGAGATTAGAAGAAATTTAATTTCTGGACCTTTATTGGTTAATGCTGGTTTTAGGCTAGTGTTTGAATCCAATAAGTTTGTACTCACTAAGAATGACACTTTTGTGGGGAGAGGCTTCGTCTGTGAAGGCCTCTTCAAAGTAAATGCCATGTCTGTAATGCGTCCAAGTAATAAAGTTGAACCTTCTTCTTATTTGCTTGAGTCTTCTAATTTATGGCATCATAGATTAGGACACGTTAACTACAAGTCTATCCAAAGGCTGGTAAAGATGGAGTTGTTGCCGTCTATCGACGTAAACCCTCAACATAAGTGTGAGGTGTGCATAGAGGCAAAACTCACCAAGCTTCCTTTTCGATCTGTCGAAAGGAATACCGCTCCTCTAGAACTTATTCACACAGATATATGTGATTTGAAGTTCGCATAAACTAGAGGGGGGAACAAGTACTTTGTGATATTCATTGATGATAGCACAAGGTATTGTTATCTTTACTTGTTGAAAAGTAAGGATGAAGCGTTCCGACGTTACAAAGCAGAAGTGGAGAACCAACTAAGCCTACGGATTAAATCCATTCGTAGCGATAGAGGAGGAGAATACGTAGCGCCATTTGAGGAATACTGTGCCCAAGAAGGCATTGTTCATCAAACGACGGCTCCATACTCACCTCAATCGAACGGTGTGGCGGAACGTAAGAACCGCACATTGAAGGAAATGATGAATGCCTTGCTCATCAATTCCAGTCTTTCCCAAAACATGTGGGGAGAAGCCGTCCTTACCGCCAATACGATTCTTAACAGAGTCCCACATAAGGGTAAGGACAAAACTCCATATGAATCATGGAAGGGAAAGAAACTCACCTACAAATATTTTAAGGTGTGGGGTTATTTGGCAAAGGTTGAAGTACCCAAGCCAAAGCAGGACAAGATTGGGCCTAAGACTGTAGATTGCATATTCATCGGATATGCAAATAACAGTAGTGCTTATCGCTTCTTAGTGCATAAGTCAGATATTCCAGATATCCACCAAGGTACAATCATGGAATCAAGGAATGCTCAATTATTTGAAGGTACCTTTCCTAGAAAGGAAAAAGACATAACCTCTCGCAAACGAAGTTATGAACAAAGCTCTCAAGAATCGGGAGTCATTGACAGCCCGGATCTAGATGATTCAGATCTAGCGAATCTCGAGGTGGCTGAACATCCGGAATCTAGTGTTTCAGATTCTCAGAACTTGGAGACTCCAGAGATGGATCTAAGGCGAAGTAAAAGGGCCAGGAAGGATAAATCCTTCGATCCCGACTTTGTAGTTTATATGGTTAATGATGAACCAAGGACAATTGCTAAGGCGTTGTCAACTCCAGAAGCACCGCTCTGGAAAGAAGCTATTGAGAGTGAAATAGGCTCCATTCTGCATAACCATACTTGGGAGTTGGTTGATCTTCCTCCGGAAAATAAACCGTTAGGTTGTAAATGGATACTCAAACGGAAATATAAAGCAGATGGGTTTATAGATAAGTACAAGGCCAGGTTGGTAGTCAAGGGCTATCGGCAGACAGAAGGTCTTGACTGCTTTGACACATACTCCCCGGTATCCCGGATGATATCCATACGGGTATTCATTGCGATCGCAGCTTTGCGTGACCTTGAGATACATCAAATGGATGTCAAGACAGCCTTTCTAAACGGTGATTTGGAAGAAGAAATTTATATGGACCAACCCGAGGGGTATGTGGTTCAAGGGCAAGAGAAGAAAGTCTGTCGACTTGTCAAATCTCTGTATGGGCTGAAACAAGCCCCAAAGCAATGGCACAAAAAAATTGATAGTACTCTACTATCGAAGGGTTTCGCCATTAATGAGTGTGATAAATGTGTCTACACGAAAGGTAACTTTGACTCATTTGTTATGATATGCATGTATGTAGACGACATATTGATCACAGAAAGCAGTCCTAGGGTAATCCTAGAGACTAAGAACATGTTGAAACAATGCTTCGACATGAAGGATATGGGTATCGCAGATGTCATCTTAGGGATAAAAATCTCTTAGACGTTTGACGGACTGGTCTTATCTCAGTCTCACTACACCGAGGATGTTTTGAGAAAGTTCAAGATGTTAGACAGTTCACCAATAAAGTCACCAATGGATACAAATCAAAAGCTTGATAAAAATCTTGGTGCACCCGTATACCATGAGCGATATGCACAGGTGATCGATAGTTTGATGTATATAACAAACTGCACCCGACCTGATATTGCTTATGCAGTCAATAAGTTGGCCAGGTTTACCCGTAATCCGAGTGATGATCACTAGAAGGCATTGAATCAGGTATTATAATACCTGAAATACACGTTAACTTTCGGGTTACATTATTCGAGATATCCAGTTGTACTAGAGGGGTACAGTGATGCAAACTGGATATCTGATATAGAGAACACCAAGTCCACCAGTGGGTATGTATTTACAATTGGTGGTGGGGCTGTGTCTTGGAAATCCTCTAAGCAAACTTGCATCGCCCGATCCACAATGGAATCGGAGTTTATCGTTTTAGACAAAGTAGGAGAATAAGCTGAGTGGCTTCATGACTTCTTAGAGGATGTTCCGTGTTGGAACAAACCCGTTTCGGTAATGATCCACTGCGACAGTCAGTCGGCTCTATGTACAATGGCAAGTCTCGTCATATTCGATGGAGGCATAAGACCGTTAGGCAACTGATCACCACAGGTATAATATCCATTGATTACATTAAGTCAAAGGATAATATAGCAGACCCATTGACAAAGGGCTTACCCAAAGATCAGATGACTTGCCTGTCTAGGGGAATGGGCTTAAAACCCAAAATATAAGGACTAATACAGCGGTAACCCAACCTTACTAACTGGAGATCCCAGTAATTTGGTTCAATGGGAAAACTAAGTTGTAAAGGTTCAGTTGATCGCTTCAGTGGAAGCATGAGCACTTCGGATAGGGGTTTCTGAAGAGAAACACCAAATCCAAAGCCGTTCCCGCGATAGACGTTAAGTGCTATCTGCAGTATGGGTAAATGTTAAGTTTTCAAAACCTTTAATGATCCTCAACAGTTGAGGTTAGGTTTTGGGAAACTTTTAATGGTTCCTAACACTTGTGAAGTGGGGTATAGCAGGATACCTTGTAGGAGACCACCTATTTAAGTGCGAGGACGGGCCGCCTCAAATGAACGCACTTAAGAATCCAAGAAGTTGTCCATGGCCACAACGGACAAAACATTACAAAGAAGAGAGTAAGGGAATTTTTTGTGTTGGTACTATTGACTTGGCTTACACTAAACACTGACGGTTCAAGACATCACGTTCACCGCGCAGTAAGTAAGTCCGATGGTATTTAACTATGGAAGGTTCAAAGATGTAGCTACCTCTCCTTATGCAACATCGATCCGCTGAAATATTGCTGGAAATGAAAAGGCACCATGTGAGTGCGCCAAAATCTCTTTCAAGAGGGGATTGTTGGAAATTTGCCTTTGGCGGAAACACTAGTGTTCCGCATGTTGGAGAATCCGGTTCTTCACACATGCATAATCTACTAAGTAAGTAGATGACCGTAGGGCCAAGGATCGTCAAATTTCATTGAGAAATGAAACAGATAATGGTCCACGAAGTGAGGTTTTGAAGCATGGAAAAGTGTGGTATTGAGATTAATTCTCCCTCATTGGTGGAGGAAGAAAGAATTGTTTTATTTATAAGTCTCAAAGTTGGCTTGGGGTTTGGGACCCCAAGGGGTATTTCATGTGTTTAAATGAGGGAGGACCTAGATGTGCTTCGGTTCGAGGAAAGCCCACACGTGCGTCGTCGCCACCCGCCCGTCCCGTCCGGTTCCGGGTTCACAGGTCACGGGTCGTGGGCTGTGGGTTGTGCTTCTTCTGATATTATCTTTTTGGACCAGAATTCTTTCATATGTACAGTTTGGTCCAGAATTCTTTCATATGTACAGTTTGGTCTTCAATATGTATAGTTTGGTCCCTGAAGTTTCAAAAAGTCAGATTGGGCAGAGAACAGAACGTCAACGGCACTCAATTCAGCCATTTATTTTGGCTGAATTACTCTTCCTAAATGCCATCTGTTGCACATCAAATTCACCATTTATTTTGGTGAATTACTACCTCCATAATTGTCATTACTTGGCCAGTAATGGCACTTATGTGGGCAGTTGGTAAGCCTCTCCTTCAACTATATAAAGGACCATTTGTCACCATTGTTAAGCCACACGAAAACACATAAACAAAAACAGAAATCAGTCTTCCTACTACCTTCCAGCATCATTTCATTACTCAAAATTCTTCACGGTAACACTTGAGTTTCCTTTGCTCATTTGTTCACTTGCTGTTTTATCTTGGGAGACAATTGTCCAGGACGTAGAAATGATACATACGGGGCAATATTGTCTTAAAGACATAGTGCAAACACTCGACTCAGCATACCAAAAACTGTTCCAGTTTGTTCTTCAAGTTCTGTGTAATTTCAATTTTATTGTTCTATTGTAATTTCAGTTCTTGATACTTAACAGTTACTTGTAATTTCCGTTTCCTGCATCTTTGTAACCAACACAAGTAACTACATTTTTCTCGGGCATTTGTTGAAGCAACTTTTGAGCCTCGTCCACATTACGGTTCTGAAAATACTCAGAAATCAAACTGGTCCAAGCGTAAACATTCCTATCCGGCATCTGATCAAAGATTACCCGAGCCTCGTCGAGCCTGCCAGCTTTCGCGTAAGCATTAACCATAGCGGAATCAGACACTACATTTCTCTCAGGCATGGAATAAAACAACCTCTCGGCTTTAGGAAGATCCTTATGCTTAAGATAAACTGTGATCATTGAAGCATAAGAAACAACATCTCTTTGAGGCATTTCGTCGAACAATTTCCGAGCTCCTTGGATTTTCCCTTGACGGCTTAAGGTCATAATCATTTTATTGGAGCTAAATATGGACTGTTTTGTGGTAGATAGATGTTTTTGGTTTTGAATATGTTCTTGAAAGGAATGGATGGCTTAGACAGCGGCCATGATCATTACTTAGCAAATAATTTAAACTCCAAATTATAAAATAGTGGCTTGTTTTAATCAAACGTATGGTTTTATACATGATTTTATGTTAATAATCTCTGGTGGGAAGAGGAATTAGCTGTAGAATAGCAGCAGGTGTAGTAGTAGATACACAGATTAAAGGTACATAAGAGCAGAAATTAGAGATTCATTTTCTTGTAATAGCTGAGAGGGAAATTTTGAAAACAGATTGGAAAAATATTCACCCTATTGGAAAAAAGATTTTTTTGGTTAGTTTCTCATCCAGGTTACTAATTCGGCGACGCGAAAGATTCACTCTATAGCATTTTAGGCCTGGACCTGGTTAAGAATACATAGTGAGAAAAGTATTTGGGAGAAAAAGAAAAAAGTATTCGAGGATTATTTCAAATAAGTGTTTTGCTTATTGGACTATTCATTAACTTCAAAGTTGAAGTTTAAAATTTGAAGTTTGCAAAACAAATTTTAGGAGTTTTTCACTCACAATACTTTAATTTTATTTGCATGTCTAAATATAATTTTAACTTCTAAATACTCTTTTATAACATAACTTCAAATATAATTTTTTAAATATAACCAATTCATGTACAAAGTTGCATCGGCGGAAGAAATTTATATGAAATTACCACTGGGATTCCGTGTGTCTGGTCCGGGGCAAGTATGTCGACTCCAAAATTTTTTGTATGGGTTGAAACAAGATCCACGGTGCTGGTTTGAAAAATTGTCAAGTGCCTTGATGAAATATGGGTTCAAACACTCATACTCCGACTATTCTCTCTTCACGATGCACCATGGAAGTATGCAACTTAAGGTTTTAGTTTATGTGGATGACTTGATTATCTCCGTAAATGACCATGGTGTCATTGCACGGTTCAAAGACTATCTCCGAGCTTGTTTTCACATGAAGGATTTGGGTCCGCTAAAGTATTTTCTGGGGGTTGAAGTTGCGCATAGACCAACCGGATTATTCCTTTGTCAATGGAAGTATGCCTTGGATATAATCTTTGAGTACGGGATACTGGGAGCAAAACCGATTAAAACTCCTATGGAACAGAATCGCAATCTGGCGTTGGCCCAAAGAGGCTAATTTGGAATATCCGGAACCATACCGACGTCTGGTCGGCAGCTTGATATACCTCAGTTTTACGCGACCGGAGTTGTCCTATTGTGTACATATTCTGTCCCAATTCATGCACCATCTGAAGGAAGCGCACTGGAGAGCTACACTCTGTGTGTAAGATACTTGAAAAAGAACTCTAGGTAAAGAATTGTGTTAAGTAAAGATTGTGATCTCCAGTTGTATGTGTGGTGTGATGTGAACTGGGCTGGATGTCTATTGATCCGAAGTTCGCTCACCGGATGGTTTATCTCCCTCGAGAATTCACCGGTATCATTGAAAACCAAAGAAGCAACACATTGTCTCTCGCTCGTCAATAGAGGCGGAATATCGTTCAATGGCAATGACGGTCTGTGAATTAAAATGGTTGAAGGGAATCCTGCATAGCTTGGGCGTTGAACATAACTCTCCGGTGAAAATGTATTGTGATAGTCAAGCGGCGTTTTATATTGCACGAAATTTGGTGTTTCACGAACGGACTAAACATATTGAAGTTGATTGTCATTATGTCCGAGACGCACTCCAATCTGGTATAATACTTCTGAGCTAAGTTTCAACCAACGAGCAATTGACCGATGTGTTTACAAAGGCTTTGGGCAAATCACAACATGAATATTTACTTGGCAAGTTGGGCATTCGAGATCCCCATGCTCCAACTTAGGGGGTATTGAGAGAACAAGGACACGGACCAGTTGTGTCCGTGTAGGACTTGACAAATTAAGTTGTCTAATAGTTTATTTTTGGTAGAATCCTATTCTAAGTCTAATAGTTTGTTTTTGGTAAATTGTAACTATGGTAGTCTTATTAGAATAGGCTTCCTTGTTAGACTGGAAAAAAGGACTTACCTCTATATAAGGAGGTCATTGTGATGAACGAAAAGCAAGAAAAAATTCTCCCATTATTCTTCTTCTCTCTAAATTTCCGTTCCCTCTTGATTTTAACACGATCTCCTTTGAGAAGGTTCATCTTAGCAATAATCTGATATCAACAAGAGACCATCTCGAAAGTAGCTTAAATAACAAAATCCATAGTTCAAATAAAAAAGGCCAGCTAGTGATAGAATAATCAAAGCCAAAAAGCATTATGAATAGCTTAGTTTCCAAGAAGTCGTATAGTAAGTGGAAGTTGCAATGTGTGGAGAAATCACATCCAAAGGGGGGGAATCACATCGTAAATGCCTTTCGAACTGCTGTCTGGCCCAGGCATACTTCTTGTTTGTATTATTACATTCCGAGACGGATCCAAGATTTGAAGTTTATAGGTTCTAATTCTAACCCTTTTGAGTTACAAGATATGAATGCAAGCTGACAAGAGTCCCCCGAAAGTAACCTCATCTGGCTTGTTACCAGACCTTAGCATCCGCACAAAGGCTTGCCAAATAACACCTTTTTACTTTGAGATTCACAAAAGTGATCAATGATGTTTATATCTCCCCATCTGGAGTACACAATAGAGCATTATTAAGTGAAGTGTCCTAGGCTAGGTCGAAACAGAATTTGGACAGGAATTGGTGGGGTGCGCCAGCCTGTGCAGTAGTGCAACACATAGGCGACGTTTGAGAGCCCAAGTAGCAAGCTACCTTGGTAGACTCTCCCACTTCATATCCACCATCTTTTGCCTGAGACTCAAGAGGGGAAAAAAAGAATATTACAGTAACTCACTTCTCACCTTACTCAAGGAGTTTCTCATTGACTATACGGATAAGGATGAAATTTCAGCCAAATGAGTATGTCAATGTTTTTTACACCAAAACAAGTAATCTAATTATAGCAATTAAAAATTGAAGTATGAATACATATCATTTAACCATAGTTAAGTGATAAATGGTGTATGAATGACATCGAGTGATGGTAACTTATCATTCTATCATATGGCTGATATTGAGACTCGTGTTTTCCCCCAAGAAGACTTACTAGCACACGTAAACATATAGAGAATATATTGAATAAAATAACACACATGAGCCACTTTGAGCTCATATAGAGAATTGATACAACGAACAAGAGTTATAAAGGCAAGAATCAGAATATGACTTGCTATGAAAAAAACTTAATGGTAGATCAATTTACAACTACTATCTCATTCAGCTTCCAGACCTAACTCCTTTCATACCCAATTGGTAGGTCCTCCGGACTTCGTGTCCATCGCAGCATTACATTTCTCAGCCTCAGTGCACTCAGCAGCTTACTCCACAAGAAAATGTACACATGATGGAAGTTCTTTGTCAGAGCGTTCAGCAGCCAGCTCTTCCCGATAATAAACGTTCAACTGCTTCTCGATCTCTCCTTGAGAAACTTCATCTTATGCATAATCTGGTATCAACTAAGAGACCATCACGAAAGTAGCTTAACATGATTGGAGCATAGCAAAATCCATAGCTCAAACAAAAAGGGTCAGCTAGGTGAGAATCTTAAAAGTTAACCCATAAAATTTAAATCCTGGATCCGCCTCCGAGCGAAGCTTTCTAAGTTAACCAAAAAAAAGTAGAGGAAGTTTTTCAAGCTATAGCATATGAGAAAACAGATACTTTATCTGGTTTGCCAATTAATCAAAAAGAGTACGCATCTTTCTCTGTTAAGCCTCGCTATGCAGATTCAGCAAGATATGTGCCAATGGTGGTCCACCTAGACTAACTTATGAGACGCCCTTTAGATGTACTCTAATCCACAGTACATGGCTTATTAGGTTAATGCAACTGACCTGGTCGCCTTTCTGCATTGTGCTTCAGAACTTACATTAGTGAATGGTTCAAATGAAATTCTTCAATCCCGGGCTTTCAATGCATCTCTTTGATTCCTCTAAATCATATCTTGCATTAGAGGCAACAAATTTTCTTTAAGCAGCATGTAAATCTCCTCTTTCTCAGGATGAGACCTGTCTCCCACAAAAAATACGTGATTTTTCCCGTTGACTTCTATTTCACTAAAACCGGGTACTTTTTTCACATTCCTCTCCTTCATTTTCTTTCTTACTTGCGCAAAATCACTCCATCTCTCAGAAGCCGCATAAGCATTTGCCATTAGTACATAAGCTCCCGAGCTACCTGGTTCACGCTCTACAATTTCATCGCAGATCTGATTAGCTACTCCAACATCTCCATACAACTTGCAAGCGCCAAGTAAAGCCCCTAGAACAACACCATCACATTCTTCTGGAGGCATCTGGTTCACCACCGTTATAGCTTCCTCAACTAACTTACCGCGACCTAAAATGTCAACAAGGCAACAATAATGTTCCGCCCTCGGTTTTAAACCATAAGCATGCCTCATCGACTCAAAAAACTTTTGACCTTTCTTAACAAGACCAGCATGACTACAAGCTGACAATAGTCCTACAAAAGTGATCTCATCTGGCTCGTTACCGGACCTTAGCATCTGCGCGAAGGCTTGTAATGCTTGGTTACCAAGACCGTGATTAGCATATGCTAGGATTATTGCAGTCCACGAAACAACATCCTTTACTTTGAGATTCTCAAAAGTGATTAATGATGAGTTTATATCTCCACATCTGGAGTACATAGTGACAAGAGCGTTATTAAGTGACGTGTCTTGGTCAAATCCGAGCAGTAAAACAAGAACATGAGCTTGCATTAACTCCAGGATGGCCCCACACGAGGTCACTATACTGGTAAGAGTAGTCTGATTCGGCCTTAAGCACAATCGAAGCATGAGTCTGAAACACTTCAAGGCTTCACCCTCAAGGCCATTTTTTGTGTACCCGTCAATCATTGCGTTCCAGCTTACTAGATCTTTATTAGGCATTGAATTGAAAAGTTCGTTGGCCTTGGTCATTAACCCTTCATCAACGTACGCTGTCATCATAGCATTCCATGCAGCAGGATCCCTGTTTGGCATTCGATCAAAGTACTCTTTTGCCTTTTCTATCAACCCGTTTCGTGCAATTCCAGTAACGATAGTTGTCCAAGAAACGGCATTTCTCCATGGCATTGCATTAAACAGCTCCAAACCTTTGTCCACCCTGTTGTCATTTAAACAACCTTGAATCATAACATTCCAAGAATATAAATTACGTTCAGGCATTAAGTCAAAGAGCTCAAGAGCTTGATCGACCTGCTGATTTTCAACGTAAGCCTTGATCATAGCCGTCCAAACAATGACATTTTTCTCAGGAACATGATCGAAAATACAACGCGCCTCGTTAATCAAACCATTTTGAGCATACCCCACCATCGCTATAGTCCAAGTAACTACATTTTTCTCAGGCATTTGTTGAAGTAACCTTCGCGCTTCGTCCACTATACGGTTCTGAAAATACCCAGAAATCAAACTGGTCCACGCGTAAACATTTCTATCCGGCATCAAATCAAAGATTCTCCGAGCCTCATCGAGTCTGCCAGCTTTCGCGTAAGCATGAACCATAGCGGAATCAGACACTATATTCCTCTCAGGCATGGAATAAAACAACCTCTCGGCTTTAGGAAGATCTTTATGTTTAAGATAAACTGTGACCATTGAAGCATAAGAAACAACATCTCTTTGAGGCATTTTGTCGAACAGTTGTCGAGCTTCTTGGATTTTCCCTTGACGGCCTAAAGTCATAATCATTTTATTGGAGATAACAATGGACTGTTTTGTGGTAGATTCTAAGTGGGGTTTTGATTGCATTTGCAATTGAATAGATGTTTTTGGTTTTGAATATGTTCTTGAAAGGAATGGACGGCTTAGAAGGCGGCCATGAGCATTACTTAGCAAATAATTTGAACCCCAAATTACAAAAGAGTGGCTTATTTTAATCAAACTTCTGGTTTTATACATGTTTTTTTTGTTAATAATCTCAAGTAAGAAGCTATTGTTGTAGTAGTAAATACACAGATTAAAGGTACATTGGAGCACAAATTTACTTGAAATTTTGAAAAAACAGATGGGAATAACAGAGTATGGTCATGTAGGTAGAGAGGTTCATAAGCCTACACAAGGGAGGGGTGGTTTGCTTGTTGGTTATTGGAGAAAATAGCTAAATGATTTGGCAAACTACACACCAAATTTTTAAATTATCTCGAAATGAAATTTACACCCACCTAAAAACCACACTAAAATATATGTTATGTAGTGATATACATGGTATATTTCTATTTTAAAAACATTTTTATTTCAATTCTTTCCCTTTTTCATTTTTTTATTCTATTTTTCGTTTCCTTTTAATCTTAAATTTTATTTCTCTCTCATCTCTTTTCCAAGGGCTAAGACCATTGCTGCCTTTCTTCTTCCACCACCTGACCATCCCCCACCGGAAGACGTCGAAGACGATCATCGAAACGCCACCAACCATGCTCCTCTTCTCCTTCCCCATTTACTGTTCTCTTCACTCTATGGTTGCTCCGATTAAACTCAGTCGGAATCCGACGTGAAGCAGCGAACCACGGAGAAGGGCCAGATCTGGCCATATTTTGTGTTGTTTATACACTTGAGAGGCAAGGAAGGTTCTTTACGATTTGGGGGTTAGATTTTGTGAAATTAGGATTTTGTTGGTAATGTTTGTAGATTTAATCTTCATTGATGTTTTGGTTTTAGGATTTTTAGTTTTTTTTAGCTTGATGGTGTAATTTTTCGTTGTTGTAGTTTTTTGTTGCTGATGTAGAGTTTGTTGGAAATTTGCCTTTGGCGGGAGTTGCGACCGACCAACTTTAACGGCTTAAACACTAGTGTTACATATGTTGGAGAATCCGGTTCTACACACATGCATGATCTACTAAGTACGTAGATAACCGTAGGGCCAAGAATCGTCAAATTTCATTGAGAAATGAAAGAGATATTGGTTCACGAAGTAAGGTGTTTAAAGCATGGAAAGTGTGGTATTGTGTTCAATTCTCCCTCATCAGTAGAGGAAGAACGAACTGTTGTGTATATAAGACTCGAAATTGGTTTGGGATATCCCATGTGTTTAAAGGAGGGAGGACCTAGATGTGCTTCGGTTCGAGGAAAGACCACACGCGCGCCGCCCGTCCCGTCCGGTCCGGTTTCGATTCCGGTTCCGGTTCTGAGTTCTGGGTTCTCAGGTTCACGGGTTGTGGGTCTTGGGATATTATCTTTTTGGGCCAGAGAACTTTGCCAGAAGTACAGTTTTGACCAGAATTCTTTCAGATGTACAGTTTGATCTCAGAAGTTTCGGCGATACGGTTTGGATCGAATTTTTCGGATGTACGCTTTGGTCTCTCGAAGTTTCAAGATGTACGATTTGGTCCCCGAAGTTTTCGGAAAATCGAATTTCGACGGTCGAACGAAACGCCAAGCACTCAATTCGGCCATTTATTTTGGTGAATTACTCCTCTATAATGGCCAAATCCGTTGGTCTTTCACCATTTATGTTGGTGACTTTACTACCTCCATAATGGCCATTATTTGGCTATTATGGAGGCAGTCTTTCAGTCCCCTCCCTCACCTATATAAACACCCCCTTACACCATTGTTGAAAAACATATATGACTAAGAATAACAGTTCATACAACACACGAAAATACACAACCAAAACAGTTTTCTTCCTACAACTTTCAAGCATCATTTCGTTACTCAATATTCTTCACAGTAGCATTTGAGTTTCCTTTGCTCAAGTGTTCCATTGTTGTTTTATCTTGGGAGACAAATTGTCCAGGACGTATAAAGGATACATACGGGGCAATATTGTCTTAAGGACAGAGTGCCACACTCGACTCAGCAAAAACAGTTTTCATTTTTCCGTCTTCAACAAAATTGTAATTTCAGTTTTGTGGTTCTATTGTAATTTTCAGATTTCTAGTTGAATAATTGAATCTTTGTTTATCCTTTCGAATACTTGTAATAGTAATATAATTTCCGTACTGCTTTATAAAGTACCATAGAGCAAAAACTCCCAACAACTTAAGACAATATTTGTATTGTATTACTATTAGTGTTCGAAAGATGTCGGTCAAAAGTTGTGTGAACAAATCTGGATATGGCAATGGTTTTCTGGTAGAAGAGAGTGATGATGATGAACGTGTTCATGGTGTCACCGCTACCAAGACTGGTGGGAACAAGCGCTCACGAGAGCCTGAGGATGTCAACTGGGACAAGAGGAGAAGACTGAAGATGTTATTCTATCTTGCAGCAGAAGGCCTATATCTGTCCCGGACAAAAGATCCGAATAATGGTAAGAAGGAACTGGACACTCAATTTGATGAAGTGACTGAAGTGAGCCAGAATCCGAAATTGGGATAAGTAGTTTTTCTTACTTGTCAAGAATAAAGATTAAATGATGTCTGATTAAAAATGGATTAAAGTAAGGAGGAATATGAAAATAATTTATATTCCTTACGCTTTAAAATCAGAAGTTTAATCTTATCTTCTTTCCCGTTTAAAGATTGGATTGTAAACGACTTTAAAAGATCCGTTCTTTTAAGTGTAATTGTTAAAGTGTGTAAAGTATGTTCGCACATACGATGGAGAAAGATCCACTAACTATGCGAAAATTGTTACCACTTTTAAGTAAGCGCCAAGAATTATCTAGGCACCAATCTTAACGGAAGGAGTTTAAAAGCTAAAGACGTTGAACCTGTCATACTTGGCAGAAGATCCTTCATAGGATTATATTGGACACTCAATCATAAAAAGCCTCCGGGCGACTGGAGTGGGCCAAAATTCCTTTGATATGATGATATTGGACACTCAGTCATACAAAGCCTCCGGGCGACTGGAGTGGTGCCAGAATTCATTTCATAGGAAAAGTAATGGACACCTAGTAAGGTGGGCCAGAGTTTCAAGGTCTTAATGATCTGAAGGCCTAAAGAAAGGCAGTAAAGAAATTGGACGCTCAGTCTGCCAAAGCAACTAGAGTGGGCCAGAGTATCGAGATCACATATGATCCGGTTGCGCCCTAACCACGGGCAAGAGGTTGTTCATGTGAAGCAACGCCACCTCTAAAATCAAAGGGGCTGGAGAGGTTGTCCTCAATAGGACTTCAGGGAATGAGATCACTCTAAGATGAGGTGATACATGTCCCTAACCTGGTTTAAGGGACGTTGTTGGTCAAGCTGGTTTGAGACTAGTCCAACAGGTCTGTAATAACTAAGAATGGTACAGTATGTCTGTAGCCAAATGAATGATATATTTGTAATCCGTAAGTCTATGCCATCATAGATTAAGACACGTTAAATAGCAAGTCATTCAAAAGCTAACGATGTTGAGATTGTTGCCTTCTTCGACATAAACCCTCAAAATAAATGTGAGGTAGATGAAGAGGCAAAATCACCTTTCCAAATTCCGTCAAGGGAATAGCGAAAGAAGCACTGCTCCTCTAGAACTTAGTCACACCTACTTGGGTGATTTGAAGTTTATACAAAATAGGGGGGGAGACAAGTACGTTGTGATCTTCATTGATGATGGTACAACGTATGGAATCCTTTGTTTGTTAAAAAGCAAAGATGAAGTTGTTGAAGCGGATAAGCGCTACAAAGCCGAAGTTGAAAATCAACTAAGCCTACGGATTGAGAAATTCATAGTGATAGAGGGGAAGAATGTGAAGCATCGTTCATTAAACGACTGCTCATTACTCACCTCAGTCTAACGGTGTTAGCCAAGCGCAAACCCGTACGCCCAAATTATGTGGGGCAAGGCGATCTCTTCGCTAATGCGATTCTCAACAGAACTCCGCATAAGGATAAGGATAACTCTCCGTGTGAGACATGGAAAGGATCTCACATACAAAAGTTGTGATGTGGGGTGGCTTTGTAGAAGTTGGACTACCGAAACAGGTCAAGTTCGACCTAAGACTGTAGATTGCATATCCACTGGATCTGTATGGTTAAGAACGAACCATGGACAATTAACAAATAATTGTTATCTCCAAAAGCGTTGCTTTGGAAAGAAGCTAAAGAGAGAAATAGATTCTATATATAGAACCATACTTGTGTAATGGTTGATCTTCCTCCGCGAAAAGAACCTTTGGGTTGTAAAATGTGCTCCTCTGTGAGTAGCTTAAAATCCAGGGCCATTGCAGTCTTGCGTGGCATGGATGTTGAAACAGCCTTCCCAACCGGAGAGTTGGAAGAAGAGGATCAGAATTGGTTTGCTGAACTGTTGGGCTTCTTCCTGAACTTTCATTTTGGTCCCCGAAATGTTAACATTTTGGTCCCGAAAGTCTCATATAAAACGAAACAATGAATCTGACCACAGAAACATTGACTCTGAAGTTAGAAAGCCAACAGTTGGAAAACCAACAATCTGAAAGTGAAAGTCATATTGAAACAAAGTCTCGATATGAAAGATATGGATATCACAGATGACATCTTAGGAATTGGATTTCTAAAGACATCTAACGGATCGGTCAATAGTTGACGAGTCTCGTTGAAGCCACCAATGGATATGAATCATAGAACGATTAGAATCATGGTGCACCCATAGACAAGGAGCGATATGCTCGGTCACGTGTTGTTCAATGTATTGTACACACTACAACCGACCTCAGTATCGTCCAACAAACGATCGGTTGAACTAAGGTTCACCGATGATCTTAATACATGATCAATAAAAGGCGTTAAGTCGGATATGACGATATCTCGAATTATTCGCTTATCTACGGATTATAGTATTCGGATGTCCAGCGGTTCGGGAGAACACAAGATGCAAACCGGACATCGGATCGAAGAACACCAAAGCCACAAGTAAATGTGTATGGTGGGTCTCGGAAAATCCTCTAAGCAAACTTGCATCGATCGATTCATGATGGGATCGGATTTTATCGCTTTATACAAAGCATGAAAGAAGTTGAGTAACTTCACGGCTCCTTAGAGGACGTCCCTTATTGGGAGAAACCCGTGCCTTCAGCAGTTATACACTCGTGGCTAGCCGGTCGGCTTCAGAAAGGACACGAATGACGGCGTCTGGACATATCTGTCAGGATCTGTCGGAGACATAAGACCGTATGGCAGTTGATCATCACGGGTGTCACTTCCTTATTTACTAACTAAGGGACTACCCGAAGATCAAGTGTTCTTCCTGTCTAGGGGAATGGGCTTAAAACCCAAAATATACAGACCAATACAGTGGTAACGCAACCTTACGAACTGGAGATCCCAGTAATTTGGTTCAATGGGAAAATTAAGCTGTAAAGGTTCAGTTAATCGCTTCAGTGGAAGCATGAGCACTTCGGATAGTGATTTCTAAAAAGAAACACCAAATCCAAAGCCGTTCCCGCGATAGACGTTAAGTGTTATCTGCAGTGTGGGTAAAGGTTAAGTTTTCAAAACCTGTAATGCTCCTCAACAGTTGAGGTTAGGTTTTTGGGAAACTTTTAATGGTTCCTAACACTTGTGAAGTGGGGTATAGCAGGATACCTTGTAGGAAATCACATATTTAAGTGTGAGGACGGGCCGCCTCAAAATGAACGCACTTAAGAATCCAAGACGTTGTCCATGGCCAAAACGGACAAAACATTACGAAAAAGAGAGTAAGGGAATTTGTTGTGTTGGTACCATTGACTTGGCTTACACTAAACACTGACGGTTCAAGACATCACGTTCACCGCGCAATAAGTAAGTCCGATGGTATTTAACTATGAAAGGTTCAAAGCTGAAGCTACCTCTCCTTATGCAACATCGGTCCGCAGAAATATTGCTGGAAATGAAAAGACACCATGTGAGTGCGCCAAAATCTCTTTCAAGAGGGGATTGTTGGAAATTTGCCTTTGGCGGGATTGCGACCGACCAACTTTAACGGCTTAAACACTAGTGTTACGTATGTTGGAGAATCCGGTTCTTCACACATGCATGATCTACTAAGTACGTAGATAACCGTAGGGCCAAGAATCGTCAAATTTCATTGAGAAATGAAAAAGATATTGGTTCACGAAGTAAGGTGTTTAAAGCATGGAAAATGTGGTATTGTGTTCAATTCTCCCTCATCGGTAGAGGAAGAAAGAATTGTTGTGTATATAAGACTCGAAATTGGTTTGGGGTTTGGGACCCCAAGGGGTATCCCATGTGTTTAAAGGAGGGAGGACCTAGATGTGCTTCGGTTCGAGGAAAGACCACACGCGCGCCACCTCCGCCCGCCCGTCCGGTCCGGTCCGATTCCGGGTTCTCGGGTTCTCGGGTTCTCGGTTCTCGGTTCTGAGTTCTGGGTTCTGGGTTCTGGGTCTTCTGATATTATCTTTTTGGGCCAGAGAACTTTGCCAGAAGTACAGTTTGATCCCAGAAGTTTCAGAAGTACAGTTTGGACCAGAATTCTTTCAGATGTCCCCTCCCTCACCTATATAAACACCCCCTTACACCATTGTTGAAAAACATATATGACTAAGAATAACAGTTCATACAACACACAAAAATACACAACCAAAACAGTTTTCTTCCTACAACTTCCAAGCATCATTTCGTTACTCAATATTCTTCACAGTAGCATTTGAGTTTCCTTTGCTCAAGTGTTCCATTGCTGTTTTATCTTGGGAGACAAATTGTCCAGGACGTATAAAGGATACATACGGGGCAATATTGTCTTAAGGACAGAGTGCCACACTCGACTCAGCAAAAACAGTTTTCATTTTTCCGTCTTCAACAAAATTATAATTTCAGTTTTGTGGTTCTATTGTAATTTTCAGATTTCTAGTTGAATAATTGAATCTTTGTTTATCCTTTCGAATACTTGTAATAGTAATATAATTCTCGTACTGCTTTATAAAGTACCATAGAGCAAAAACTCCCAACAGAGTTAATCTTCGTTACTGTTGTGGAATAGAAATTTGTTTAATCCTTATTTCTGATTCTCTCCGACATTTAACCATTGAAGCAATGTCGTAAAATCTCCATCGCCGTCACATCTCTATTCTCTATTTATTTTCAATTACTGTCGTTTTCCGGCGATGTATGAACTACGTTGTAATGCTAGTCGGGTTTGATTTCATTTTGGGTGTTGTTACACTATTTTTATACTAACTGCTGCTATGTTGATACTCTTGGGTTGTTTACACTTTTTTTACATTTTCCGGTTGGCTTCAGCTGTGAAGGTGTTTGGATGACACAATAATGGAAAAGAATAGGAAAAAGGTTAAATTGAAAGGGAGACCAAAATAAAATTTAAAAATAAATCTAACATTATTAGGAGTAATTATATGTTAAGATAAAAAAATTAAAATTATTTAGTCATTTGACAATGACATCTCACATTATTAGGAGTAATTATGTGTTAAGATAAAAAAAATTAAAATTATTTATTCATAAGAAAATGACACGTGTCCAAATTTGTTGGGTGTGGAGTTTTGATAAAAAAGAAAGTGAAAGAATTTAAAAATCAGAAAATTAATATTAAATAAAAAACTTATAAAAATAAAGTTTTAATAATCTATTTATACCTGAGAGTGAGATACACTTTCTTTGCCACCTCATCATTTAGGGAGTAATATATTTCACTTTTAAAATGACCAAGGGGGTATTAGGACCCGGCAAAGGTTTAGTGTGTAGTTGGATTTCGGCCAAACGTTAGGGGCTCAGTTGGCTATTTTCTCAAGTTATTTGTTAGAATTATGATTGGTTATGTAGGGATTAGTTATGCAGAATTTAGTTATTTTCTCGTATATCGTATATAAATTGACTCATTACTTATACATTTCTTTTTTATGTTAATTGTAAAATGATAACCAAGCATCGCATTTAGTATATCGAAGGGATAAGGCATTATTACCCCCTGAACTATACCCGAAGTTGCTACGACACACCTTACCTTTGCGGGGTCCTATTATCCCCTAAACGTTTTTAAAGTGTAAACAATGTCATCCTAAGTACTGGCGTGGCATTGAGAACCAAACATTTGTCAAACGGTGAAATACACGCGCTGCCACGTGTAATTCATATTTTTTTTTTAAAAAATAAATCTATTTCATTTTCTTTCTTTTTCTTTTCTTTTTAATTTCGAAATGTAATGGAAATATTAATTTGTATTTAGAAAAATGAAAAGGAAAGTTATTTTTGTTTGAACTTGAAAAATTATTAGAGGTGTTGAGCATATTCGAATGTTGTTGAAGTTTTAAAGTTGAGATTCAAGTGCTAAACTCATTCTAAATCCTTAGTTGTTGATGAGATTCGAAAATGAAAAAAGAAATTCGAATTCGCCATTGTTAAACCTTGAAAAAACTTGAAGAACAAAAAAATGAGTTTGTCGAAATTCTTGGTTGTTGGCCAAATTTGATTACTAGGGTATGGTGATGATGTTGTTGTGAAGTTGTAGTTGAAGATTGAGCTTCATTGGTGTGGATTTAGCTGAGTTTTTGTTGAATTTTGACACCAAAAATTAGAATTTGAGCTCTTGAAAATGGGTGATAAAATGAGGATGAAAAGCTCTTGAAAATCAGCTTTGGAACTGACACGTGGCCATTTCGTGTAGGTTAGAACCCCTTTTTTATGTTTCCACATGCTTGAAGGAATTGTTCTCACGCAGTGCTCCACGTCAACAATAAAGGTGCAAAGAATTATGAAAAAAATTTAGAGGATAATAGGACCCCCGCAAAAATAAGGTGTGTCATAGCAACTTCGAATATAATTCAGGAGTAATAATGTCTTATCCCTATATTAAATATATAAAGTATTAGCTATGCAACCCTAATGTATGAAGTGAAATCGATTGGGGGGGGGGGGGGGGGGAGGGGAATATTTGAAGTTAAGAAATCATTAATTGGGGCTTCATTTGATAGTCTTACGAAAACCTTTAAGTCCTTTATTATGAAATCATGTCAATAGATCATTAATCGAGCTAAACATCAGATAATGTGTTTTCAAGTGACTTCATTTGTTCAAAATTTCTAAGACGAACATGAGTGCTTAAATTATTTCAGATCTAAGCATTAAGTAATATATTAATTTTCTCATTTACCTATTTGGGTACTCTTTGAAACACCAAGAAAACAATGTATTATATTGTGTTGATTTTTTACACACGGATTAACTCTCTAAAACACCAACAAAATCGCACCTAATTTTTTCTTGTGTGCCTAAAAAAAGATTATTAAAGGTAAAAAAAAAAAGCCAATTATGAAATTGTATCAATGGTTTAATAAAATAGTACTTATCACATAAAATGAAAAGAATTAGTACAAAGCAACAGTTTTGCTTGGAAGATGCATGCAATTTCTTTTTTCTCAAAATGACAATCCAATGGTATAATATTAGGAAATATATCAAATAGGGAAAGACGATACTTAATTAATGAAAAAGCCTACGTACAAAGAAATATATTCATGAAGTAGCATTAATGGGCAGCCGGTATATTAAACTATCGCTATTTGCGGAGTCAAAAGAAGGGCCGGACCACAAAAATTTATGGATCGGACCAGAAAAATTTATTGTAGTCAGCTTCAACTCTTTCAAGATCCAAATATCCAAACAAAGGAATTCATGCAGTAGCACTCTATGAATTCTGTATTTTTCGTTTGGCCGACATTAAACTGACATGGGACCAGAGGCCCAAATTCTGAATTTTTAGTTTGGGCCGACATTAAAACTGCAATAGGACCAGAGGCCTAAATTCTGTTATTGGTTTGAGGCGACATTAAATTAAACTGAAATAGGACAAGAGGCCCAAAAGTTAACTCAGCATTGTAAGGGGCCGCGCGAACGCAGGCCCCACTAACACAAATTATGACGTAGGCTCGACCACTTGGGCCGACCTTAGGCGGGCACCCCTCCAAAGTGCAATGCAGGTCACCAGCCTAGGCCATGGGCTTTGTTGATCGCCCATTGACCCCGTCCAGGTAAGTATGTTAACCTGTCTGCCCAGCCCAACTTTTATACCACATCATTTGCTGGTTTTCTGTTTGTATTAGCCGGTGTGGGATCAAAAAGAGAAAACACTATATTTTTCACTTACAATTTCATCCTAATCATAGATAGATCAAGCAAAAATCCCAAGTATAAGAGATTTTATCTGTCAGTTTTATTTTAATTTCAAGATATATTTTCTTCAAAAAAGTTATGTGCAAACTCTTCTAATTAATGTGTCCTCTTAACTCTTTAACTATGTTTTATGATGAAATAAAATATTGTAACGTGAAGGAGAATTACATAAAGGAAAAATAGAAAAATACTTACTTTTCAAAACGTTATTGTTTCTAAAAACTATAGTCAGTTACTAATGTGAAAATAAAATTTGAACAAAAATAACCGCAGCTAAAAAATTTTACATGTGAATGCAATGAAGTTCAAAATATTTCAAAGTTTGAAATGATAATCTTGAACATTTATCAATTCAAACTCTGGAGCTTAAACTTTCATTAATTCACATTTATATAGGTACCAAACTTCGTTAATTCGCTTTTATATAGGTATCACCCATGAAATTGAGTTGTTAGTTTCGCCTTTAAAAGTGATTATTTTTCAATTCTATTTTAAAACGTCGATTAAATATTAATAGACGATCCTTGAACGGACAATTCAAATTCTTTTCTTTTTTGACCCTTACCATCACAAGGACCAATAATGTTCCCACTTACCCTCCAATGTGACTCAAACCTTCAACATACCCTTGATTGATGGTGGAGATGCTCAACCACTACAGCTAGCCTCACTTGTCGACCATCCAGATTAATTTTCACTCATGTATTTTATGTTCTCTATAAAAATTGTGAACACAATCGATGTACTCACGAAATTTATTTATATTACTACTCGAATCAACGTGGCATTCAGAATTGTTTTTCCTAATCATCAAATATACGAGATACACTATTTCAAAAATTCTAGTCATCAAAAGGTTCGAGATACACTAATTCAATTAATCTGAATTAAGGCGAGGAGGCCTACTAAGGGGGTAGAACTTTCCCTCGTCAAAATATTCTCAATTTTCATGATCATGACAGGGTACACACAGGAGAGCAAGTAAATACATATATTAGATGAAGAAGTATGAGCAATTTTGTGCTCATTGAGAGATTACAACTAACATAAGTTACACAGTGGTCAACAAAATTTGAAACTTAAAAAGAGTTCTTCATTAGTGTTGTTTCTTTATTCTCCTTTCCAGCCAGCTTGACGCGCTCTTTTCTCCCAAAGGGAAGTCAACTTCTTTTCTTTGGCATACAACACGACAGCTCTTTCTCTCCCAACTTCACAAGTTTCGGTGGTAGCAATGCATTTCTCAGCCTCCTTTTGGTACTCGGTAGCTAACCTCCTCGCCTCCAGAAAGGTGATGTTCATATGATGGACATGCTCCTTGTCGACAGCCTCCTGTAGTTTCAGCTCCTCCGATAATAAATCTACAAACTGTTTCTCCATTTCCTCCTTAAGATCTGGATCATCTTTTCCGCAGTCTGTTGCCAACATTATAAATTAGCATGTCCTGATTTCAGCTTAAAATAATCTTTTGCAAAAGTTCTCATATAAGCAATACATCCAAGAGCAATATGAATAGTATTTTGAGTTTGTAACATGGAAAAGTGGAAGGCACTTGGTACAAAGAAATCACAAATATGTTTTTTCATAACCGTGGTGGCCGGTCCAGCATGCGCACACCTCGACTAATTGCACGGGGTACCTGTTACCTCCACCAGTACAGGTAACAAGTATCTCTGTCCACGAAGGGTTGGAGAGATGGGAGAAATCACCTAGCTTTTTGCTTCTGCTAGGAATTGAACCTGCGACCTTATGGCTCTCAACCTACTTCTTCATTGACCACTAGGTCACACTCTTGAGTGCTAATCCCAATTAATATCTCTTAATTGTTTTTGTGGCGCGTAATGTATTTCTTGTATTGTAAATTACACATAGCATCTGTGAGCATGTTCCTTAAACCAAAGCAGCTTTTTTCATCTAGTTCCCTTTTCTTTCCCACTTCTAAGACTTTCTGGGTTAAGCATTATACACCATATAGTTATTTCATAATCTTATCTGACAGTCACCAAATTATGCTTATAGGAATTAACAAGTTGCAGAAAAGAGGATTTAGGCAGCGTCTATATAAAAAGATTACAGTCATGACGTGCTAACCGAGCAAAGTAGCTTGGTTTAAGATCCAACAAATCGTAGCTCCAAGTCCCGTCAAGGTAATAATCGATTTAGGGTTGTTTGTCACTATTATCTAATTAGCCTTATTCTTTTTCTTCTTTTTCTAATAACCGTAGTGTCCGAACCAGCTTGAGCGCACCTCGACTAATTACACGGGTACCTGCCACCTCCCACCAACACAAGTACAAAGTAGCTTTGTCAAGACCTCATGGTTCACCGCTAGGTCATACCCTCGAGTGCTCTAATTAGCCTTATTCTTAAGGACTATAAAATAAAAGGGCAGTCTGGTGCCCTAAGCTCCCGCTATGCGCGGGGTCCGAGAAAGGGCCGAACCACAAATACCTATTGTACGCAGCCTTACCTCACGTTTCTGCAAGAAGTTGTTTCCACGTCTTGAACCCATGACCAGAAACACATGGCAGCAACTTTATCAGTTATTCTTGAGGACTATAGTTTTTCGTATTCATCAGAATCCACTGGGGTATGCATAACCATAGGAATAATTGTATTAAAGGAAGAAAAACTTTCAAGTTCTCTTACAAAAATGTGACGTAACATTCTTTCTTGAGCATAAGAAGAAAGGGTAAATTAGCGAAAAGGACTTTGGATAGAAAGCTCACCTGTAATTGTAAGGTTAGCCAAGCCTGCACAAGCGGAAACCAAAACAGACAATGTTAGCTTAATTGGCATTCAAATTCCATCAACTGCACCTTATACTTTATATATAAAAACTATCACAAAGAGTTGAAATATCAAAAAACATTGAACAGTAGTATATTCCATACTGCAGACATACAAAACCAGCTATCAAGCAGCTATGTCAGAGTTCAGAGTAACAGCTCGACCAACTATAGAAACAAGAGTTTAAGTTTTATACACTGTCAATGTAAATAATTCTTTACACCATCAGGTCATTCAAAGGTTATGTATAGGTAAGCTTTCTTAAAATGTGAGATTTGAAATCTAAGATATGTTACCTGCAACAACAGGTAAAGATGACCTGATAGTGTAAAAATTATTTACACTGACGGTGTATATTACTTAAACTCTAGAAACAATAACCTTTCAGCGGAGTCTAAGCAGATAATGGTCATTAGGATCATAAGATCTGGAGCCTGAGATCTTTAAGTCAACAAAGGAACAATCATGTTGAGGTATGCCCAAATCAGAAGCATAAAAAAGATGGCATTTGCACTATATAATGCGTTCTCTACATAAATGTTGTTTTAGGATCTCCAGCTTCACATAGGGCATAAAAGAACATTGCAACACCAAACAGACAAGCAAGTACACAAGTATTCCTTGCAATCTAACTCCCAAGTGATACACGATTTAGAAATTCTTAGGTATAATTCAATGACTATTGGTTTCACAGCTGCAGATATTAACCAAGTAAATTAAGAATATGGAATTTCAGATCAGGTCTACCAAGATGTACTGATACTGGAAGATATTTGTTCCATGATTTTAAGAATCCGTGGTCTGATTTCCAGATAGTATCTTGGTGCAGATCTGAATAGAGAATCTTATCCATGAACATATAATTATATACATGTTTCTGTTCAAAGTCTGATATCGTCTATCATTGAATCCGCTTCCCAAGAAGAATTGAAAAGTCGATCCAGGACGGAAACTCCGCATAGTAAAAAAAAATGTAAAGTATGATGCAGGATGGAAACCTTGCATCTTACTCTTAGAGGCATTTGGGAAAGAGCAGGAAGAGCAATTTATGAACATCGGATAAATATTGCATGTCATTAAAGTCCCACAATCTTCAGCCCTTAGTTTTCAGCAAAGACAGATTCTTGAAACTCAACCCCGAACTAGTAGGTATCGTCCACATATATCCTCTTTACCGATTCCACTCTTTGTACCAGATCAGTACCAAGCTGGTACTGAATTATATCTGTTGAATATTCTCTTCTCTTTTCCTTCTAATTTCTCAATATCAATAAATTACCTTCTACTTATCCCAAAAAAAAAAGGGAATATCTATACCCATTTCACTTCATTTGGACCCACTTCATCCAAATACTCAATAATTTGTCTTTTAAGAAACTCAGACTTCACTAAAATTTAGAAAGAACCATCACGTTAAGTGTGACATAAGGATTTCTCTAATTCTCTTCATAGTTTGTTGGGGCAAGAAAAGTAGAAACTTAAGGCGAGGCTTGATCAACAAACTCTGAAACCATGAAGGAAAAATTGTAGCAGAGAGCTCCTTGTGACAGTGCCTAACTCACTCAATTATTTTCCTACATGGTATCAGAGCCTATCAATCAAAGCTTCTCTTAAGCTTCTACCACATCCAATCTCACCTCAATCTTTACTAAGTCGAACAATAATCATAAGATTAAACATTTACTTTATCTAAATAATGTCTGATTGTTTTAGAGGCAAGACCTTCATCCCCACTTTAGCGAGGAGAACAAGTTTTTGATAAGGTCCGTGAGAAACAAGTTAGTTAATGAAAGCATTCATTCAGCTGTTTTGCTTTGGTGGGTTTAACCCAGACGCAAAAGCATAATACCCCCTGTCACGCACCTTCAATTTTTAACCAGCCTCCAAGACTAACTTAAGGATTACATTGACCAAATCCGATATTGTCGACAGGATTAAACAAACAATTACTTCCTTAAGACTTTTTTATGTACTTGTTATCACATAAGCAAAAAATCACATCTTTACTAAGCTCATTTTCTTCACAGTTTGCTTAATTATGGGGCCAAGAAAGTAGAGACTTAAGGCTAGGCTTGATCAATAGACTCCAAAACCAGGAAGGAAAAATTGTAGCAGAGAGCTCTTTGTGACAGTACTTACCCACAGGCCACAGCTCCCTTATTTTCTTTCATGGTATCAGAGTCTATCAATCATAGATTCACTTAAGCTTCTACTACATCCAATCTGACCTCAATCTTTATTAAGCTCGAGCAGTAATCATAAGATTCACCATTTACTTTATCTATATGTCTGATCCTTTCAGAGGCAAGATCTTCATCCCCATTTTTTTGCAAGGGGAACAAGATAGTTAATGAAAGCATTCATTCATTTGTTCTGCTTTGCAAGGGATTTAACCCAAATGCAAAAGCAAAACACACCCCGTCATGCACCTTCAATTTTTTACTGGCCTCGGATGCTGGTTTAAAGGATTACATCAACCAAATCCGATATTGAAGACGGAGTTAGAGGATTGAGGATTTACTTCCTTAAGACTTCTTTATGTACTTGCTACTACATAAGAAAAAAATAACATCTTTAAACACAATCAGTACAGTAAAAGAGATGGACCAGAAGGGTCTTTCGGCCAACCAAATCCAATAACAATGCTACAATCTGCTTCTCACTTGGCATCTTATCTTTCCAAGAACCAATTGCTTTGCAATCAGAGAGATTTTTCCTTTTTTGCGGCAAAAGATAACAGTGAACAGGATAATTAAGAGGTTACTTAATAAAATCTTTACATGTAACAGAATATCTACAGTCAAATCTAAACATTATAACCCACAATCAAAAACCTCAACCTAAGAAAACGCCCAAGATAAAAATAAGTGTTGATGCCCATACGACAGCACAGCAGGGGCGGAGCTACTGTGAAGTTTACGGGTTCGCCTATACTTATGTTTAAAAATCCACTAAATATGTACAAATATGTTTTCTAGAATCCAAAAGTCATAAACTCAAAATCCTATCTCCATCTCTGCAGCTCAGGAACCCAAATCACCAAAGACAAGATCCTCGAAACGTACAATAAAACTAACACCAAGCAAAAGAATGAATATAGAGAAACCCCAGAAAAGGAAACCAAACAACAAAAGTATAAAAATTGGATCTTTTGTTAAGTAAAGCATAAAAATATAATCTTTTGATGAGTAAAGCATAAAAATAGGTTGAAACTTGGCAATCAAAGAGCACTAGAGCAGTTTGTTTGAAACAAAAGATAACAGTGAACATGATAATTAAGTGGTTACTTAATAAACTCTTTACATGTAATTGAAGACCTACCATCGATCTAAACATTGAAACCCACAATCCAACCTCAACCTAAGAAAACACCCAAGAAAAATTAAGTACTTATGTCCATATGACAGCTCAAGATCAGAAATCACCAAAGATAAGATCCTCAAAAACTTACAATAAAACTAACATCAGGCAAAAGAATGATTCAAATAAACAAAACGCAGAAAAGGAAACCAAGTAATAAAAATATAAACATAAAGAATGAATCAAAATAAAGAAAACCCAGAAAGGAAACCAAGTAACAAAACATAAAAATAGGATCTTTACATAAATAAAAGCATAAAAATAGGATCTTGGATCTAAAAGAAGCTGAAATCACATACCAGGAGCAACTTCATGAAGGGAAAGAGGAGGAGAACAATCACATTTACAAGGCATACAAGATTGAGCAGCTTTAACTCTTAATTTATTGAACTTCCAATAAATAGCAGGACCAGATACACAAAGAGCAGAAACACAAATAGTACTGATGCCCATATGACAGCTCAGGAACACAAATCACCAAAGACAACAACAACAACAACATACCCCGGTGTATCCCACAAAATGGGACCTGGGGAGGGCAGACTTTAGCCCTACCTGTAAAGGTAGAGAGGCTTTTTTCCGATAGACCCTCGGCACAAATCACCAAAGACAAGATCCTCAAAACTTACAATAAAACCAACACCAGACAAAAGAATGAACCAAATAAAGAAACCCCAGAAAAGGAAAGCAAGTAACAAAGCCTAAAAATAGGATCTTTACATAACTTAAAGCATAAAAATATGATCTTTACATAAGTTAAAGCATAAAAATAGGATCTTGGATCTAAAAAAAGAAAGAATCACATACCAGGAACAACTTCAAGAAGGGAAAGAGGAGGAGAACAATCACATTTACAAGGCATACAAGATTGAGTAGCTTTAACTCTTAATTTCTTGAATTTCCAATAAATAGCAGGACCAGATACACAAAGAGCAGAAACTACAGCAAAAATCACTAAACAACATCTTAAAAAATTCCCAGATTGCCTTGCCATTTTCTTCTTTTTGGATTTTCTCTCTCTTTGCTTTGAGGGTAATTGGAAGTGAGATCTACAAAGCAAAATGGATCTACTATAATGGGTTAACTGAAATTTTTCATATTGATGACAAATATGTCAGCTAAAATGGGTGTTCATTAATTTACTTGTACGAAGTACTAAGTAACACTTTGGATCTACTTTCTTGAAGGTGTTACAGTAAATTTCCACTGTTTTTTTTTGCTTGTTTAGTGGGAGTGTGCTGTCGGTTGTGTAATTCAAGTTGACATTTGGATTTACAAGATTGTTGAAAGTCCACCATCAAGTTACTTTGCTTTTTTTATAAATAAATAAAAAAAATCCTTTGCTTCTCTAGCTTCCATTTTTGGTTTTTTGCTCTTCACTCGTTTGACGTTTCCTTATTTTGCGGGGTATTGTTATTTTTATTGAGTATTATAACTTGTATATGCCTTACGAAATTTTTAAAATTAGATCATTAAACACAAATAACTAATGTTAATTAATAAATTTAAAATAAATGTAGTAAGTAACATATTATATTATATTGATCATATAAAGAGTTCATTATAATTAAGCACACTAATTTAATTATATCTTGTCTTAACTCTCTCCTTCATTTTAAGATATATAGAAGTAGGTTAAAGATCTGGTTGAATTGGTCCGTTAGTGTCAAAAAATGGAAGGGAAAATAGAGGAGAAATACAAGGTGTGAATCGAACCCTCACCAACCAAGTGAAAGTTCAGATAATCAACTAATTAAATTATTAAGATCCTTCAATTAGTGTGAATTTTAATTGGACAATAGTTTATAATGATTGGGTAAGACCAAAGAAGCATGAATATTTTGTTTTGGCTGCATTTTTGGGGGATCTAGACATACTTGGAAATTATGCAATTAAGATGAAGCATTTCATATGATATTTTCTATGCATTTATTAGTACTTTTTTCATATGTATATTTGTGGTAGGCAAAATTCAGATTACATCAAAATGAATTCTTAGTGAAAATATGAGATAGATTAACATTCAATTCGACGATCACAACCATATTTATATAAAGGCATTTTTCTATTAGCTAAAATGGGAAAGTGCTACTCTCAAATTACTATTAAGTTGTAATTGTCGGTGAAATGCAACTAAAAATATAATTACATTGAAAATAAAAATAAATAAAATAATATTTTCATACTGAGGCGCGGGTATCTTGCTCTCTTTAAGGAGATTCAAATTCACTGTAGCAAATCTTTACCGGTCCAATAGTAATCTTCCTGACTTGTCCCCTCCATGATACAACAAACAGACAACGTCGTATACCTCAACAAACTCTGGATAAAATGTTGAGTCCAAAGCTCCACCAAAAAAATACATTTCTTCAACTAGGTAAATCTCTCTTTTTATTCTCACCTTTTTATGCACCTTATAATTTCTCAGCGCACCAAAAGTTAAGAATAACTTTTATTTATAGGTGAAGAAAATCATCATTGGAGTGAATTGGAAGAGTAGTGGGAGAGTGGATAATCAATTGAATATACAATGGAAGAACTATGACTTCGAGATTACATGAACTGCAAGAAAGTGTGGTGAATTTATATGATAATCGAGAGAATGGTTACAAAGTAACTTATGGCCACATTCATCCAAAATATGGACCTGAGAAATGAATTGCACAACTAGGCATTTAGAAGGCGGCACTTTAATATAAGAATTTGTAATACTATAATGCTCCAAAACACCAACAATTTTTCACTTATTTCAATATTTAAATAAGAGAGTATATTAGCTGAAGGTGGACTATTATGCCTAATAAAGGTGTGTTCTCCATTGAATCTCCACTTAGTAAAATAATAATCTTTACTCCAGAGTCGTAGTGGTCTCAGACTTGAACTATGACTGCTTAAAGAAATAAAGTATCATTGCTTACAAATAATAATCAAAGTGTTGACATAAGCTTTAACACCTAGCACATCACGACCTTATGCTATCCCGATTTCATGAGTACTTTTGAGAACGAACTTAATTCTCATATGAAGCGGCCTACTTCCACACTCGCATAGGTGAAATATGTCAATGGTGCTCTTGTAACTTAGCACCTTACTCATACAATCTACAGAATTTCATTAAGAGTGTATAAACTCAACCTCCACAAATCGTTATAGAATAATACCTCACACCATAGGGAGGGGATTTTTTTTTGCATTTCACAACAAGTCATCATATGATTCGTTTTTTCCATTGAACCTGGTTATAGATCTCTAGTCCCCAGGTCGGGTTTCCTCATAAACGACTCATGACTTTATGGGCTTTAATCATATCCTCGATGTGCTCCAGACCCTTTCTCTTGCCAAGGTCTTGGTCAGTGGATCTGCAAGATTATCACAAGATTTTACATAATCAACGTTAATTGTACCACTTGTCAAACAAGAAAAAAATTATCTTGTTCGGCATAAAGTTATGCAAGAATTAAATTTATCCAATATTAATTGTGTAGTATCTAATTTGTTCAGCATAGATTTAGAGAACTTTTACCTTGTCAGGCATAAGTTCTGTAGAAATAAGTTATGCCGCTTACGACATAACTTTATGGGTTCTGAGACCGAACTTGTGCCTCTATCGACATAAGTTCTGTAGAAATTAAGTGACATACCTTGTTATGCTTGTAAGACATAACTTGTGTTATATTATGATACGAAAATATGAACTTATGCCGGCCGAATCATTTTGTTTTTTCGATATCAGGAGTATTTTTTTACCACATGTTTATATTTAGGCCCCGTTTGCACATGATTTGAAATCATGTTATGAAATTAGTGATTTGAAATCAAGATGGTTTGAAGTTGAAGTTTTGTTTGGACATGCAATTTGGATTTCTTAAGTTATTTTTTCTCATAAACATAAAACCCCACAAGTTGTGAAAATCATAAAAACTTCACCAATTCTTATACAATCTTACCAAATTAGCAAATCATAGCTTATAACAAAGTTAATACGATACTAGAACACCTTTCTAAAAAATACAACCTCTTAGTTCAATAAAAAAAATTGAACACTAGTTGTAGAACTAAATTTAGTAGGTAAATGGCTGGTAAGAGTAAATTTTGTTATAAGTATACTACCAACATGAAGATCTTTTTGTATATTTGATACAAATAGTTGGTAAACATGGTTGATAAATATATCTACCAACTTATGAATCATTTTAAAAAATATATATAAATTAATGGGTCAAGTTTTATATTTAAAATAATTTAAAATTATGATTTTTGAAATCTCAAATCATGTCTTTTTGGAGAATTTGAAATTTGAAATCTTGATATGAAGTTGAAGTTGAAATTTTGTGTAAATTTCATAAAATACGCTGATTTGAAATCATAATATGAAATCATGATTTCATATCGCATGTTCAAACGCCTACTTAAAGCGCCGAAGGGCAAAATTTAAAGACCACATATTTGAGGAGCAAAAATTAAAGGGGAAAAAGCATAACTAAGCATTTTTTGAAAAATTATTACACGTACATAGCAGTATTAATTGATTATCAAATATGACATCTAAAATATTTACTATACTAACAATTTTTATAGGAGAAAATCCACGTAACGAATCCAATCCCATTAGAATAGGAGTATTAAACGTAGTAAGTCCTTAAATTCTCCCCACCTTCCCTAGAATTTTGCCTATATTTAAGGTTACCCCTAAAATATTGGAAATTAATTAAAGATAAGCCACAGTTATAGATAACGTATAAATCATGTATAAGTGGATAAGTATATTTATACAGGGTAGAATTAAATATATAAGTGGAATAAATATATTTATACAGAGTAGAATTAAATACATAAGTGGAATAAATATATTTATACAAGGTAGAATTAAATATATAAGTGGAATAAATATATATACACGGTATAATTGTGAATAATTGAATATACACGTGGAGTAAATATATACACGGTATATATGTACAAATACAACACAATGCTGATATTTAATAGTGTGTGATTAAATAAATATATGCACATATTATAATAATATTTAATTATGTATCAATATGTATAATAATAAATATCTAATAGTGTATAGCTTTAATGGTATTCTAGTATGTGAGATTGACATGGAGTATTGATTTGTTTTTACTGTGTATTGGTACGAATAAAGGTTTTAATAGAGGACACGAACTATTGCTTTGGAGTAATTTTGTGAAGAAATTTTTTAGTGGATAGAGGGGTTAAAATTTATCATAAGGTGACAAATGAGTAGAAATATAAAAGTCTAGTTATTAAGAAGATGAAAGATAATAGGATTGAAATATTTCTTGATTTGTGGAGTTCTATTTAATGTAGAAATGTACTATTATAATACACACGGCTGTTTGTAAAAATAAGGGTGCTACTTTTGAAAATAATAATAATAGTAGTATGATTTCTCAAAATATTGATTTACAACCTAATTTTTTCAAAATTAAATACCATCCCAAAAAACAAGTTTAGGGCTGATTGGCCCAAATGCTGGTAATATCCCGTTGGGGCACTGTCCAGCCCAATCCTGCTAAGAAGGGGCTCGGAAGGTGGAGATTCATTTGCACAAATGTGCAAAGTGTCATTCTTTTGAGGTCACTATTTAAATTCTATTTCTATTAGCATATGAACTAAATGTATCTAAAAATATATACTTTATTTAGTGAATCTTTGAACATGACTTGATTAAAATTTAAAATAAAAAGAAATTGAAGTTAAAATAAAAAATTTCTATCTGAAGTCAAATGAACTTCCTTGCTTACACTTTCTTTCTACTGGTTGACTTACCCTATATTTCAAGAGTAAATACCGCAGCGAAAAATATCGGTTCCTCTGTTTGTTTGGTCTAATAAAAAGAAAGTTCATCACCATATAGAGACGTAAGTTTGTATCTGTCTGTATTATTAAATTTGCTTTTATATTATTTGAAATTTGCCTTTATTTTGCTTCACGGATTCATTGTTGGACTTTGGAGACAATTTGTGTTGGCTCATAATTTTAACTTGATTCTTTAAAATCCGGTTCATCTTTAACCGCCTATTTCATTTTTGTCTTTGTATGAATTAGAGTGATCGGAGGGAGTGAGTACATCACCACCATTTTCAACACCCCCTCAAGTTGGAAGGGATGGAAGAGAGGCCCAACTTGGCTAAAATGGTGTCATGCGAAGGCTGGAGAAAGCTTTTGTGAAGAGATCTGCAACCTGAGATGCTGCTGGAATGTATGAAAAATAAATGATTCCGATAAGAAATTATTGTCGGACGAAGTGACAGTCCAACTCCAAGTGTTTGGTATGATCGTGAAAGACAGGGTTGCGAGCAATGTGAATCATTGATTGACTATCTGAGTGAACCGGTATAGGTAGTTCTGGAGGAGATTCTAAGTCAAAAAATAATTGATTCAGCCATGTCAACTCCCCTACAACATTGCGCATGAAGCGATACCCAGACTCCACTGAGAAAAAGTGAAATTGAAGTCTCCTTCTTTGATTTTCATGAAATAGGGCATCCCCCAAGTGTGATAAAGAAGCCACTGACTGAACACCGGGAATCGGAGCAAGATCCCCAATCGGCATCACAAAAAGCAACTAATTAGAGTGAAGAATCACCTTTAAAGAGTAAAATTTGGGCTGGACTTTCTCTAATATAACACAGAACTCGGATTACAGTTGTATAATGAGGTAATCGAGGATTCTACATGAACTGTGAGAGGTGTTGCACATCATAGAAAATGTCAGGCCGACTATGAGTAAGGTAATTAAGTTTATCAATAAGTCGTCTATAAGAGGTAGGATCAGCCAATACGTCTCCTGAATCTGCTGTTAACTTTGATGCAGGGTCAAGTGGAGAAGATACAATAGAAAGATGAGAACACATACTCTGATAAAAGCTCCAAAGTGTATTTTTGTTAAGTGATTATCATCCCATAAGGATCTCTCAGAATTTCCAGCCCTAGAAAATAATGTAAGTCTCCAAGGTCCTTAATTTTAAATTCATTATCAAGAAATTCTTTGAGTTGATTGAGCTCTATGATGTTATTGCCTGTATGTCATCGACATACACACCGATAATAGAAATAGAATCCCCATCCTTCTTTAAAAAAAATGGAATAATCATTAAGAGAAGAATTGAACCCCTTGTAGTTTAGCAAATGTGGGTTTAGAATATCATTGACGAGATGCTTGTCTAAGATCATAGAGAGACTTATTTAATTTGCAAACATGATTTGAAATAGGAGAATGCATGCCAGGGGAAAATTTCATATAAATTTCACTTGTAAATCACCATGCAAAAAAGACACTGTTCACATCTAATTGTGAAACAATCCATCATTTCTTGATTGCAATTCCCAAAATACATATAATTGTAGTCATTTTAATCACTGGGGAGAAAGTCCCATTAAAATCTACCCCTTCTCTTTAAACATCACCCCTTACAATCAGGCTTGCCTTCAATCTTTCAAGATTCTCATCTGCCTTTTGTTACCATTTACAAGTAGATCTCTCATACCTTTAGGAAGTTCAACTACATCCCAAATTTTGTTAGCTTTCAAGGCTTCAAATTCATATGTCAAGCTTGCTGCCAACCAGGGTGCATAGCAGCTTGTAGGTTTATTGATTGTGGAAATATAATTAATAACTAGTTTATTAATAAAAGAAAGAGATGCAAAGGGAAAAATTGTAGAAGTAACAAGAGAGTTAAAGCACGAGGAATTGAGATCAGTTAGGAACATTGCATTGTACACATAATCAGTCAAATTAAGGATTTATTATGCACTCTAGAGGATTTTCTAGTACATTGAATTTGAGAGGAAGAAGGAGAGATAGATAGAGGAGGAGAATGAACAGGTGATGTGGAAATAAGAATTGAAGGAAGAGAATGAGGTGAAGTAGGGGGACTTGATTCTTCGGGGACTATATCAGCTGGTTCCAAATCTGCAGAAAAACTTTCAGAAGGAAGAGTGGGGAAAAAATCAGAGTTAAAAACAATTGTAAAGTTTTGATTGAATAAATTAGGACTAGGGAAAAAAGGAGAATTATTAGAAGATGTAGTGAAAGAAAATATATCCTCATGAAAATGCACATCTCTTGATACTGTTGGAAATTTGCCTTTGGTGGGAAGGTGCGTCCACCCGTATTTAATGACTTAAACACTAGGGTTCCATATGTTGGAGTCTTTGTCTCTTCACACGTGCATAATCTACTAAGTGAGAAGATGACCGTAGGACCAAGAATCATCAAATTTCATTGAGAAATGAAAGAGATATTGGTCCATGAAGTAAGGTGTTTGAGGCATGGAAATATGGTGTGGGACAAATCTACCACATCGGTGGGAAAAAAAAGAATTGTTCTCTTTATAAGTCTCAAAATTGGCTAAGGGTTTGGGACCCCAATGAGTAACCCATGTGTTTGAAGGAGGGAGGACCTAGATGTGCTTGGGTTCAAGGCTAAGTCCACACGCGCGCCGCCGCCGCGCGCCCGTCCCATCCCGTCGGGTCGTGGGCCTTGGGCCTTGGGCTATTATCACTTTGGACCTCAAATTGCTTAATATTTATAGTTTGGTCTTTGGAGTTTCTGAAAAGCTGAAATTGGGAACGACGGAAGACAGAAAGTTTCTGCATGCCATTGGAGTTGATTTTTGGAGCGTTAAAACTCCATTAATCTGCACCTTAACTCATCCCTAACAACTCCTTTATGTTGCACATTAAATCAGCCATTACTTGGCTGATTAACTCCCTCACTAATGGCCATAAACTGCCATTACTTGGCAGTTGAGGAGTCCCTCCCCTTATGCTATATATTGGAGCCTTTTGGCTCAATTGCAGAGACTACAATATACTACACAGAGACAAAACAGAAGAGGGCACACTAAAATTTTGTCCACAAACAGTGAACAGAAAACTCAAAACTCTTTTCCGTTCTTCAGCAAGTCATTTCGTGTTTTGTTTTCTTCGTCAGAATCAACCTATTTGCTTTGTAGTGTTGATTAGTTATTGTTTTATCTTGGGAGACTATTGCCCGTTAACATAAAAGCATATATACGGGGCAATTTTGTCTTAAAGGCAGAGCCATCTCTCGACTCAGCCACAGTTGTAACAATCCAGATTTAATGTTTCTTGATTTCAGGTTATCAAGATTCAAGACTCAACAAGCTTAAGGCAGTTCTGAATTGCCTATTTGTTTATCCTTTCGAACACTTGTAATATTTATTTACTTCCCGTATTGCTTTACATATCCAACAAGTTTAAGACAAGATTATATTAATGTTCGAAAGATGTCGGTCAAAAGTTGGGTGACCAAATCTGGATATGGCTGTGGTTTTCTGGTTGAAGAGAGTTTTGATTATGCTGTTGAAGGTCAACATGTTCATGGTGTCACCGCTCCTGAGAGTGGTGGGAACAAGTGCCCACGAGAGGCTGGGGATGTCAACTGGGACAAGAGGAGAAGGCTGAAGATGTGGTTCTATCTTGTAGCAGAAGGCCTATATCTGTCCCAGACAAAGGATCCGAATTATGGTAAGGAGGAAATGGACACTCAGTCCGATGAAGTGACTGAAGTGGGCCAGAATCTGAAATTGGGACAAGTAATTTTTTGTCCTTATAAAAAATATGATTAAATGATGTCTGATTAAAAATGGCTTAAAGTAAGGAGGAATATGAAAATGTTTTCCGAAATAATTTATATTCCTTACGCTTTAAAATCAGAAGTTTAATCTCATATTCCTTCCCGTTTAAAGATTGGATTTTGTAAATGACTTAAAAAGATCCGTTCTTTTAAGTGTAATTATTAAAAGTGTGTAAAGTATGTTCGCACATACGAGGGAGAAAGATCCACTGACTGTGCGAAAAATTGTTACCACTCTTAAGTAAGTGCCAAGAATTGTCTGGGCACCAATCATAAGAGAAGAAGACTAAAAGCTAAAGACGTTGAGCCTGTCACACTATTTGACAGAAAATACTTCATAGGATGATATTGGACACTCAATCATACAAAGTCTACGGGCGACTGGAGTGAGGCCAAAATTCCTTTGATAGGATGATATTGGACACTTAGTCATACAAAGACTACGGGCGACTGGAGTGGGGCCAAAATTCCTTTAATATGATGATATTGGACACTCAGTCATACAAAGCCTACGGGCGGCTGGAGTAGGGCCAGAATTCACTTCATAGGAAAAGTAATGGACACCTAGTGTGGTGGGCCAGGATTTTCAGGTCTCTAATGATCTGAAGGCCAAAAGAAAGGCAGAAGAGTAATGGACACCTAGTGAGGTGGACCAGAGTTTCCAGGTCTTAAATGATCTGAAGGCCAAAAGAAAGGCATAAAAGAAATTAGACACTTAGTCTGCCAAAGCAACTGGATTGGACCAGAGTATCCAGATCACATATGATCCGGTTACGCCCTAACCACGGGCAAGAGGTTGTTCATGTGAAGCAACGCTACCTCTAAAGTAGAAGGGGTTAGAGAGGTTGTCCTCAATAGGACTTCAGGGAATGGGATCACTCCAAAAGGAGGTGATGCATGTCCCAAAACTTGGTTAAGTGACGTTGTTGGTCAAGTTGGTTTAAGACTAGTCCAACAGGTCTGTAATAACTAAGAATGGTACAGTATGTCTGTAGCTAAATGAATGATGTATTTGTAATCCGTGCATTTATGCCATCATAGATTAAGACACGTTAAATAGGAAGTCATTCAAAAGCTAACGAAGTTGAGATTATTGCCTTCTGTCGACATAAACCCTCAAAATAAATGTGAGGTAGGCGAAGAGGCAAAATCACCTTTCCAAATTCCGTCAAAGGAATAGCGAAAGAAGCACCGCTCCTTTAGAACTTAGTCACACCTACATGGGTGATTTGAAGTTTATACAAAATAGAGCGGGGAGACAAGTACTTTGTGACCTTCATTGATGATGGTACAACGTATTACATCATTTGTTTGTAGAAAAGCAAAGATGAAGTTGTTGAAGTGGATAAGCGCTACAAAGCAGAAGTTGAAAATTAACTAAGCCTACGGATTGAGGAATTCGTAGTGATAGAGAGGGAGAATGTGAAACATCGTTCATCAAATGACTGCTCATTACTCACCCAAGTCTAACGGTGTTAGCCAAGCGCAAAGCCATACGCCCAAATTATGTGGGGCAAGGCGATCCGTACAACTAATGTGATTCTCAACAGAACTCTGCATAAGGATAAGGATAACTCTCCGTGTGAAACATGGAAAGCATCTCACATACAAATGTTGTAATGTGGGGTGGCTTGGTAGAGGTTGGAATACCGAAACATATCAAGTTGAACCTAAGACTATAAATTGCATATCCACTAGATCTGCAACTAATAGTAGTGTTTATCGCCTCTTGGCGTCAAATAATGTTGAATTCTTTGAAGATAACTTTCCTTGAAAAGAAAAAATGAGTAATTGCTCAAGGTTAACAAGAACCTGTGAGTGCCTGACTGTCCGGAACTAGACGTTCCGTATCTACAGGACTCGGAAGTTGTTGTCTATCCGGAACTTAATATTCCAGATCTACAGAACTCAGGGATTCTAGATGTTGAACCGAGACGGAGCAAAGAGGGGACAAAGACTTGTTCTAGGCCTTCTAGCTTGTATGGTTGAGAACGAACCATGGACAATTAACAAAGAATTGTCATCTCCAAAAGCGCTGCTTTGGAAAGAAGCTAAAGAGAGAAATAGATTCCATCATATAGAACCATACTTGTGTAATAGTTGATCTTCCTCCGGGAAACGAACATATGGGTTGTGAATGTAACACCCTGTATTTTCGGGTAGCGGTTGAACTCGTAACGTAGGTGAGTAGACCCGGACCCGGGAAAATTTTCGTTGTACTTGTGAATATTAATAAGAGGATTAGTATATAAAAGGGCGTGATCCCGAAATAATTTTGGGATTTAGTAAGAGTGACGACGTGGTTGAATAATAATTGTGTGTCCCCGAAGAGAGTATAGACTGGTATTTTTATTACGGGAATTATGATATTGACATAAGAGGATTTTAGTAATCGTCGGGATTTAAATAATTGGAGACCGGAAATTAATTGTGTGTATAATTAATTAATTGTAGGATTAATTAATTAGGGGGGGGACAATTTATAGTGGGATTTGGTAAGTGTGATTTTATAAACGATTTGGGGGTGACCAAGCCCCAAACCGATCGACGATATCATCGCCCATAAGGGCCTCCTTCTCCATTTTTTTTCTCTCCATTTCTTCAACCTTCATCTTCATCAAGAATCCATGAGGGATTAAAGGGTCACATTTCTAGCTGGTGGAGATAAGCCTCAGTTGATGGGTTTTCTGAAATTTTGACCAAAAATTGGGGATTTTTGGGAGCTTCCATATAACCAAAACGAGGGAGAATTCAAGGTGTTCTGGGCTTTGATTCCAGTAGAATCGAAGCCAAGAACCAGCTTAGAAACTCAGGAGCTTTACAAGAAACCTTGAATACAATCGGATTCTGGCGCGAATCGATTTTTGGGGTCTGTTCTGGTTGTCGGAAGCTGTGTCGAGCAAAAGGGTTTCCCAACGATTCTCGTCGATGTGTTTAATGAGGTAACCTTCCTTGTTCTTAATAGTTTGTACAATTTTCTGAAGTCATTTCTTGCTATTAGTTCTAAAGACGATTGTCGAAAATGCGAATTTGGGTTGGGTATCGTTAGGACTGCTGTAATTGGGAGTTACTGGGATTGCATGTGAAATTGTGGTACTGTTTTGGAGATTGTAGTAGTATAAGAAGGAGTATTAAGAGAGTTGGATGTTTCACTACTTACATAGATTTCGATATAGAAGAATATAGGTTCTACGCGTTCAAGGTGTTCGTTAGAATGTCCCTAAGAATCTGTTTTTAATGTGTTGATTCGATTGTGATGTAATTCATCCGTATGATGTAGATAATCATTCATAGATCTTACAAGGACCCGTGGAACTTAGATAAATTTGACAACAAGGTTGAAGTTCTAAAATGAGGCATACTCTAATATTGGGTTGATTAGTTCGTCTAAGAGGTATGTGAAACCCTTACTTCTTTCTTTTTGGCATGATTTAATGAAAGTACGGCGGACGTGCTTAATTCTTATTTAGTTTAATTCCTAAAGAGGATTGTTATGAGAAGTGCCTATGATTTTTCAGCAAAGAGTTTATTATGACATTATTGTAATGATTTTATTGAGAGTCAAATGATAATTTTTACTTGCATAACACTCATGATATCTACTCGTGCTAAGTGTTACTACTTCACCTCACCGAGTCCCGGGCCGGGTTACGATTCGTGCACAGCCTTGCATTGTTCACCGAGACCCTCACTAGAGGGCCGGGTTACATAGGATGGATCCATAGATGAGATATGACTTTACCGAGTCCCAGCATGGGCCGGGTTATGATATGATTCCACCGAGTCCCGCATTAGTGGGCCGGGTTACGTTACAGGTATATATATGTATATGGACATGCATACATGTTTTCCTGACTTGACTCTCATGTTTATAAGGCACAACTGACTTTTATGGTTTATGGCACAGTTGGATTTGAATCCTGATTTTTATACTGATCTCCTGTTTCTGTTGGCTACTTATGATCTCCTTTACAGCTTCATGTTTTACATACTCAGTACATTATTTCGTACTGACCCCCCTTTCCTCGGGGGGGCTGCGTTTCATGCCCGCAGGTACATGCTCTCAGTTTGGTGAACCTCAGGCCTAGGTTCCTACTCAGCAGGTTGGAAAACTCCTTTGATCCAGAGCTTTATCATTTTGGTACCGAACCTCTTTTAGACTTCTGTTTGTATTTAGGAGTACGACGGGGCCCTGTCCCGTCATATGTCGTTATTCTTCTTATAGAGGTCTGTAGACAGTGGTGGGTTGTACGTATGTAAGGGTTATGACTCTATTTGGGTCAGTCATGTTATTATATTCTATGCTGGGGTGTTCCCATGTATATACGTTACTATCTGGTGGCAGCCTTGTCGGCTCGCTTGTTATGTTATGTTGGCTAGTTGTGACTCCTCAGGAGGCAGGTACATTCGGGGGTAAAGGCAGCCTTATCGGCTTGCCTACCCTGTCATATGTTGTTATTGCAGCGTTATGCTGTCGGATTTCAGATCCATTAAGTGTTAGTTGGATTATATGTGACATGTTAGTATAATGACGTCATTAGGGCGGTCCGTCGCGGTCCGTCGGGTTGGGTCGTGACAAAAGTGGTATCAGAGCAGTTAGTCCTCGGAATGTCTACAGACCGTGTCTAGTAGAGTCTTGCGTATGGGTATGTTGTGCACCATACTTATACGCAGGAGGCTGCCGGACATTTAGGATTGGTTTCTATTCTTCTTACTCTAAGATCGTGCGATAGAGCTATGTTATTAGGTTATTCCCTCTCTGACGTATTAATGTGTTACAGCTATGCCTCCAAAGAAAGCGACAGCCGCCAGAAGGGCAATACGAATTCGAGGTTATGAGAAACTATCTTACTCGTATACGGGAAGAAATAATGTAAGCTTGGGACATGGAATATTTGAGACTCTTAGAATATTAGATAATCGTTGAGACCTTAGATATACAAGGCCTTCTTGAGTAAAATATTTTATGTTTGATCTGGGTCAAAGTACATGGTATATGTGAAGTCTATTAGTTGTGATGACTCCTTGGTATGCTTATGTTTATATGAAAAGGAATATGAGATATGCCAAAACTGGAATTGCTACTATTATACATATAAGGTTTGTTGTCTCTGGAGCAAGTGGTCTTGATAAGTCCTTGAAATTAGTTCAGCAGGTATGTGATAGTCGTTAATGGGTTGTCCTACTTGTGGATGGGGCTTAGGAATAGATGGTCCTCTACATGTGGTAATATTACCCTGTTTAAGTTGATGTGTTCCAGCTTTTCTTATGAGTTATGCTATCCATGTTATGTATAAATGTATTCTGTCTTGGTCATACTTCTTTCGGAACATGGTGGTCTGTTAATGTCCCTGTACAGTATGTGGGTTGAGTAAAAATCACTTGTGTTAGAACCTATCTTCGCCAATTTTGCTCAGTGGGACTACCTCTAAACAGTTAATTAGACTTGCCTAGATATCTTTTATGTTTGATTAAGATTTCCCCCGTAATTGCCTTTGCGTATCTTAATGTAGAATGCAAAATGTTCTAATAACCCAAGCCTGCGTTTTATCTCTTAAATAGGGAATAGATTCGTATGCTAAACATGTTGTCAATAGTTGCTTAAGGGAGTGGAAAATTGAGTATTTACAAAATTCTAGGAATGACTTGCTGCTGCAATAGACGGTTTACTTATTTAAGTTAACTATAAAACCTTGAATATATTATGCCAAGCATTGTGTAAGATATGTGAATATTGTGGCTATTTGTGACTACTCTATTAATGTCTAGCATGTTCAGTTGATGAAAACACTGTTAGAGTATTGTGTGACGATTATTTGTGTGTTAAGTGGTTGTCTTGTTAGGTTTAAGGGTTATTTGACCTTGTATGACCCGTTTAAATGATTGAAGGGCTTAATGTTTTATTTATTTATTCATCTGCCTATAATAAGGGAACTAAGGTTTAGCATAAGAATGTTGTTATAATTATGATAGGATCACCTAATGACTTTGAAATGGATGTGTGTCTTGTTTAAGTGCTGTCGTGATCTGAAGGATAGCTTAGGAGCCTATTTGGTGTATGTTTTGCTGGTTAAAGGGTCATACCTATCCTTGGCAGGTCCCAATAGTCTTAGGTGGTCTAATACCCATCTGGACATAACTATTTAAAATAACCTTGTCCCTTCCTTATGTGCATAACTCTGCATCCAGTTTGGTTGATTGTATATGCCCATGTTTTGTATCTAGGTGTTGATTAAATCAAACTGTTAAGTCCACCTATTCCTATGTCCGCTACTGCAGTGTGTCTACCCCCTTCTCCTTTCATGTAAATTTGGTAGATAATATAAGATCATTTGAGTTTTGATAGGTATCTAAATCACATGTTGGGAAAAAAAGAAATGAATGAAAAAGGAATATCTGAGTAGTTCCTCAACTAGGTGCATTCCTTGCATCTGTTGATTTGGTTAAGTTATTAAGTGAGTAGTGATGAGGTTAGCATGACATGGATGGGCAGGTTGGATTGAAGTTGGGTTAGCATGTATGGGTTATTTAAATTAATGTGATGACCAATATATTATTTTGGAAACTCGTGTGGCTATCTGTAAGTCGTTTGGTCATATCATCTACCTAAAACAAGCGCCACTAATTAAGAACAAGATTAGTTGTCCTATTTAACAAAACTTGTCTTATATCGTCTGATATGATGATTTAAAACTAGAAGAGAATGAGTTAAGTGTGTTGATATGGTTGAGGTTATGTGATGTTAATTATGATGGGAATTGATAAAGGGTAGCCTATGTGATGATTGTGAATTATGAATATTACCTAAATTCCGAGCCTGCTTTACTGCTTTGAGGGTATGTTAGAAGACGTGACTAAGCATGCCTAAATAAATGGTTATATGTTTGGATTAATCAAAAGGAATATGTGGATTTTGCATGTTGATTGATAAGGTTGTTGTATAGTCTGGTGTAATTTTAGTTGAATCATGAAATGACTTTTAAACTATTGTATGCATAAGTTAAGCGATAATAACCTTGTTTGGATTGATTTTGGAGTGATTAGTATTGTTAGAGACAATTCCGACTTGATAGAAATCTAACCTAAAGTTAGGAGTAACCTATAACTTATTGGTTATAGTAAAAAGACCGGTGTGGCTTCTATTACATTTTTCATATAAGTACAATAGTAACCTTGGTTGAGTATAAGCTTAGAGAATATGTCGGCTTACTGTTTTTGATTTTTCCATGTGGTATCCAATAATTTGAAATGATGTAGCCTACATGGGGTCTCCAATGACATGTTTAGCTTCAATTATGACTACATGATGTCCTGTCTGTGCTATTAATCTTGTTACTTCTATGGATACATACTGTGATATAAACTGGATTTTTTTTAAAATCAAAGGACTTATTTTAGTTTATTATTGGACCTTATGAGCTTAACACTAACCCAAGAGGTTGTGATATGTCCAAAGAGAAGTTTAGTTCCTAATTTATTTTCTTAGGTATGTACTTGTTGTATCTATGTTCTTGTAACTTGAACTTTATGTGGTCTGAACTTTGAAGTTATGTTATGAATACCTAGAAAAGAGTATTTCTGCACCCATTCATGTATCCATGTTATCATTGCCAATGTGTAAACCAATCCACCTAGTTTAAGTGCATGTATAAGTTAGGAATAAAAGCTTAGAACCACTATGCTAGTAGACAGGTGTTCCTAACAAGTTAAAATGATAAACTTAGGCTAATTTCAACATGATAGCCTTTAAAAGGGTGATTCAGAAAATTCTTCTGGACCCTGTAATTCTGCTTATGTGAACCGTTGGTAAGCGACCTCTTAAGGTATTTGTTGTGGCCCTGGATATGGTGTGATCATAGGTTGGTGCAGATATTGAAGCAAGATTAATCCGGCAAGTATTTGATGTCTATTAACTATGGTATAAAGGGGTGTTTGACTTAGTATTGGCATTTCAAGTTGCTTATTTTTTTTTCTGATGTTAGGCTTTACATAGCCATCTCCATAGGTGAGTGGCACAACCAATCTAGACCTGAACTTGGTAAATGAATCTGTACTAATTAAGGTGCCGACTGTTTATGCTTGAAATAGAGGCTCAGCATGATCAAGCCCCATTTCTGCATACCTAACCAGAGTAGGTTGCATTTAGTTACTTGTTTTTATGTTGCCTAAGGACCAGCTTGTTTATGAAATGTCTAGCATGTTTAGACTAGTCTTGTTGCTGCTGATTAGCTGCTGTTTTATTGCTGCCACTACTGTCCCTGTGGCACTCTAAACATATGTTGTTGCCTCAGTTGTGACAGATATTGCTGCTCTTTTTCAGCCTCAAATATCCTATTTTCAAGCATATTGTGCTCTCCTAGTTATCTACATCATTTGTTAAGATTTATGTGGCTCTTAAAATACTGGATTCTGATGTTATAGTTGCTGCTTGTTTACTGGTTGCTGCTACCTGTTGTCCTGATGCCCTGGACTGCTAAAAAAAATTGGGAAGGGTTGTTGGGCTTTTGAGGTAAATTGTGGTCATGTGTTGATGTTATTATTAGTTGCTGCACATATAGCCTTGGGGGACTGCTCTATGGTGCTGAAAAGGCTGCTAATCTACTATGCTGTAAATGCAAAAAAATTGCTGCTTTCTGCCTCATTTATAGTTCTTTCGTTAGAATTTGTTTGGTTATACTTTAAGGCTGTGGTTGTTGTTCCAAAAAGGGGGACTGGTTCACTGATGTTTGTAATTCCAGTTTCTGGTTACTAATGGATGTGTTCCATTAGTTGCATAATGGTTATTTTCTGATGCAGTTATCTACCATATTTAGCCTTGTTTGTTCATTGTTTGACTGTTATTTGAGCTCTGTTCCTGCTGATTATTTAGCTGTTGTTTTGGCTGATGTTTGACTGTTATTTGAGCTCTGTTCCTGTTGATTATTTAGCTGCTGTTTGGCTGATGTTTGACTGTTATTTGAGCTCAGTTTCTGCTGTTATTTAGCTGCTGTTGTGGCTGATATTTTGGCTGTTATTTGGGCTCAGTTTCTGCTGTTATTTAGCTGCTGTTGTGGCTGATATTTTGGCTGTTATTTGAGCTCAGTTTCCTCTGTTATTTAGCTGCTGTTTTGGCTGATATTTTGACTGTTGTTGAGCTCACTTGCTGTTGTTGGTTGGCTACCATTTGACTGCTATTTGGCCTGCTGTTTTGCTGTTATTGCTACTGTAATCACTGCTGCAGTTTGGTAGAAGTTGTGCCCTGCATAAACACATGTTCTTGCGCCTTATTTTGAAGCATTATTCTTTGCAAAATTCTGGGCAAAGGCAGAGTGAAAAATCAGCAGTTGTGTTGCTGCACTCTAGCCCAAAACCAGTGCAATAGAAGAATCAACTGCAATAGTATAAAAACAGTTACATGGCTAATTGTATTGATGTGTGAGCTATTATAAATAACTATGTTGCGTATAGAACTCTAAAATTAGATATTAGGACCTTCTACCTCCTTTACCTATTGTTTGAATTTAAAGAATGTAATCACCATGTGTTTATTTTGGTTCGCATATGAAACTTGAGTCTATTTCTTTAGAAGTAGTTATAAATTGATATGTACCGCCTCAAAGTTTAAAAGATAGTCTGAATTAATCCCTGAATATTGTACCCCTTGTGTTTTGATGAACTGGAATAACAATTGGTGTATTCTTTTTGTATGGTGTCAAAGGTTAGCATTGTCGTACCGGCATTCGAGGACGAATGTTTCTAAGGAGGGAAGGATGTAACACCCCGTATTTTCGGGTAGCGGTTGAACTCGTAACGTAGGTGAGTAGACCCGGACCCGGGAAAATTTTCGTTGTACTTGTGAATATTAATAAGAGGATTAGTATATAAAAGGGCGTGATCCCGAAATAATTTTGGAATTTAGTAAGAGTGACGACGGGGTTGAATAATAATTGTGTGTCCCCGAAGAGAGTATAGACTGGTATTTTTATTACGGGAATTATGATATTGACATAAGAGGATTTTAGTAATCGTCGGGATTTAAATAATTGGAGACCGGAAATTTAATTGTGTGTATAATTAATTAATTGTAGGATTAATTAATTAGGGGGGGGGGGCAATTTATAGTGGGATTTGGTAAGTGGGATTTTATAAACGATTTGGGGGTGACCAAGCCCCAAACCGATCGACGATATCAGCGCCCATAAGGGCCTCCTTCTCCATTTTTTTTCTCTCCATTTCTTCAACTCCATTTCTTCAACCTTCATCTTCATCAAGAATCCATGAGGGATTTAAAGGTCACATTTCTAGCGGGTGGAGGTAAGCCTCAGTTGATGGGTTTTCTGAAATTTCGACCAAAAATTGGGGATTTTCGGGAGCTTCCATATAACCAAAACGAGGGAGAATTCAAGGTGTTCTGGGCTTACCTCCACCCGTCGTTCCCATATAACCAAAACGAGGGACAAAATTGCTTAATATTTACAGTTTGGTCCCTGGAGTTTCTGAAAAGCTGAAATTGGGAACGACGGAAGACAGAAAGTTTCTGCATGCCGTTGGAGTTGATTTTTGGAGCGTTAAAACCCCATTAATCTGCACCTTAACTCCTCCCTAACAACTCCTTTATGTTGCACATTAAATCAGCTATTACTTGGCTAATAAATATTACAAATTTTCGAAAGGATAAACAAATAGGCAATTCAGAACTGCCGCAAGCTTGTTGAGTCTTGAATCTTGATAACATGAAATCAAGAAACACTAAATTTGGATTGTTACAACTGTGGCTGAGTCGAGAGATGACTCTATGCCTTTAAGACAATATTGCCCCATATATATGCTTTTACGTTAACGGGCAATAGTCTCCCAAGATAAAACATCAACTAATCAACACTACAAAGTAAATAGATTGATTCTGACGAAGAAAACAAAACACGAAATGACTTGCTGAAGAACAGAAAAGGAAGGAAGAGTTTTGAGTTTTCTGTTCACTGTTTGTGGACAGAATTTCAGTGTGTCCTATTCTGTTTTGTCTCTGTGTAGTATATTGTAGTCTCTGCAATTGAGCCAAAAGGCTCCAACATATAGCATAAGGGGAGGGACTCCTCAACTGCCAAGTAATGACAGTTTATGGTAATTACTTCCCATATTGCTTTACATGTCCAACACATACAAATATTTTTTTAAAAACAAGATTAAGAAGCTTAAATCCTTTTTTCTCGTAAGGGTTACCTAGAAAAACACAAGCATTTGTCCTTGGCTCAAATTTAGATTTGTGATTTATTAATGTAGAAACATGGCGAAGACATACAAAACTTTTTAGTGTGTGATAATTAGGAGAATGTTTAAAAACAAGTCCATAAGGAGAATGTTTAAAAGAAAATTGAAAAATGTAAATTAATTTCTGTACAAGTGTCCTATTTCTATTCCTCAATCTTGTAGCAAATTCTATCTAAATTATGTATCTCATTTTCTATCCCTTGATTTATTTTTACAACTGTACGTAATAAGCATCCGATGGTCATAATTGCGACAACACAATTTGATCTTCTTTGTGACTGAATTGGGCCTTTTTGTTTGGACCCTTTATTTTGTTTCACGGATTCGGCCCATAATTTTTACTTGTTTCTTTGTAATCTTTAGCCGCTTGTTTTATTTTGTATTTGTACGAATTAAGGCAGTAACACATGCAAAATACTTTCAATTTTAGATAATAAACGAGCAAATTGCTTTTTTCTTATTCTTATTCCTTCTCCACTAAAATATATTATTCAACACATCGCGTAATCTCAAAAAAGGATCAATTCGAACAAACTATCTGAATTTTATTTTGGGTTTGAATTTAGAAATTCAGAGGCTTAGATAGAGATGAAGATCACAGCTTTGATGGTGTTGAAATGCAATCCAGAAGGTTCGGATCCAGTGATCTTAGCAAACGCATCTGATGTTACCCATTTCGGTTATTTTCAAAGATCCAGCGTTAAGGAATTCATTGTTTTTGTGGGTCGGACCGTTGCTAAACGCAACCCGCCTGGACAACGCCAATCTGTTCAACATGAAGGTTTCATTTTTTAAACACCCTTTTTCGAATTTTGATTTGATTTATAAGATTCATTTTTTTGTTCCTATTTGGGTATTTGATTTGTGATATTATGTGGGTTGGAGCTTAATTTTTCTGTTTCTTTTGGTTGATTATATAGATGGATTAGTAATGTTGCAAAGTTGCAATTTTTACACATATTTTTCCAAGAAAATTTGTGGGTTTTGTTCCATTTTTGTTGAATTTTGTAATTTTTTTTCTGTGTGTGGGGGGTGGGGGGTGGGGTGGAGTATTAGGGCTTTCCTACAAAGTAGAAGGAAGAAGTAGTGAATAGCTTAGTTGGGAACATTGTGGTTGTGAGAACTGATTAGTCTTTTCAGTTAATTCATTGTCTTTGTGGGTCGGACTGTTGCTAAACGGAACCGCCCGGACAATGCCAATCTGTTCAACATGAAGGTTTGATTTTTCGAAGACCCTTTTCGAATTTTAGTTTGATTTGGTTGATATATGTTTGTGGGTTTGTGTTATTTGGGTATGGGGAATGAATCAACTAGTATGTGTTTGATTTGATTTTGGTGAAATTATAGATGTGTTATGGATTTGATGATCTTTTGGTCCTTATTGGGTCTTTTGCTTTGTGATATTATGTGGGTTGGAGCTTAATTTACAACAACAACAACATAACGTGGGGTCTGGGGAGGGTAGGATTTACGTAGACCTTACCTCTACCTTTGTGGGGCAGAGAGACTGGTTTGGAGCTTAATTTAGCTGTTTCTTTTGGTTGATTATAAAGATAGATTAGTAATGTTGCAAAGTTGCAATTTTTCCACATTTTTCCAAGAAAATTTGTGGGGTTTGCTCCCACAAAGTAGAAGGAAGAAGTAGTGAATAGCTTAGTTGGGGGAACATTGTGATTGTGAGAACTGATTAGTATAGCGTTAAGGAATTCATTTTCTTTGTGGGTTGGACTGTTGCTAAACGGAACCCGCCCGGACAACGCCAATCTGTTCAGCATGAAGGTTTGATTTGTCGAACACCCTTTTCGATTTTTGATTTGATTTGTGTGTTCGTTAATAAATTGATTTTTTTGTTCCTAATTGGGTATTTTGATTATATAGATGGATCAGTAATGTTGTAAAGTTGCAACCTTTAGTCCTATAGGTGCTGCTAATGCTTTGAGATTTTGTGATTTTTTGTTTTTTTTTGGGCGTAAAGTAGAAGGATGAAGTATTGACCAGCTTAGTTGGTAAAATTGTTTGTGGGTTTGTGTTATTGTGGGTCTAGGGAAGGAATCAAATATGTGTTTTCTTTGATTTTGGTAAAATTTATCATGGAATGATGATTTTTTGTTCTTAATTGGGTATTTTCCTTTGTGATATTATGTGGGTTTTGCTGTTTCTTTTGGTTGATTATATAGATGGATGAGTAATGTTGCAAAGTTGCAACCTTTGGTCCTATAGGTGCTGATGAATGTTGATACTTTGAGACTTGAATTTTGTGATTTTCTGTTTTTTATTTCATTTTTTTGGGGTGGGAGTGAGGATTGTTTTGTTGGTTTCTCTTTTTTTTTTTTTTTTTGGCACAAAGTAGAAGGATGAAGTAGTGACTAGCTTAGTTGGTAAAATTGTTGCTCTGTGAACTGATTAATCTTTTCCAGTTAGATTTTTAAAGTTTCACACCCTTAACACGAGTCTTGATATTTATCAACTACTGTAGGATATAGAAACTGGGTGGATTATTTCCAAATCTTAGATTCTAGCACAGAGTAGTGAAGATGATTTTTAAGCCACATTTGATCTATATGCTGATTAGTTTTAGGGTCTGTTAAGTGTTAAGATCCCTTACGATTTTTAATGTTATTATGGAGGAAAATCTTTGAGAGTTGAGAACGGAATGAAACGAGTGGCTGCAGTAGATTTGGCAATCATAGATAATAAATTGCTCGGGGCTTTGAACCTAGATGTTACTTTCTAGATACTATTCATTTTCCTCCTCTAAAAATTGTATCTGCCAGGACTTCTTGTTCTTCTTTTCCTTACATTTCGATAAATGTCAGCATGCTGATTAACCATTTTAATAAGGAGGTTTTTATTTTGATAAGGTAAGGTTTTATTAAAAAACAGTATCAAGATCACAAGATGATACTGTGAATGTATAAAGAAAATGCAGGCTAGATTACATTAGAAGCTAAGCAGTCTAGCATGTCATCTAAATTCATAACATGTAACGAAATGAAGAGCTCCGGTGAGCTCGACAATGGAGAAATTACAGAAAGAAGGAAGAAAAAAGGGAGAGGGAGAGAGAGAGAGAGAGAGAGAGAGAGAGAGAGAGAGAGAGAGAGAGAGAGAGAGAGAGAGAGACAGACAGAGACAGAGACAGTGTAAAAGAGAAATTTTCATTCAAGATATCCTACAAATACCTTTCCTACTGAAATATAAAGACAACTAACCCACTAGGGGAGTCAATTAGCAATTCTAGAACTTAAGGGACTATTATGAAAATAATTAAAACTCCTAGCAATACCAAATCGTGACATTCCACCATCCTTTAAATCAACCTTGTCCTCAAGGTTGGACATGAAAAACTGAGATCGAAAGTTGATGACTCCACCTCCAGGATCAAATATGAAAATGTTTCTTTCACCATCATTCTTGTCCAATACATTTACAGTAGATGCAAGCGCAACAACTCTATTGCTGAAGTTTGCAAATGAACTGATGATGTCTACTCCATGTTTTAACTCATATAGCTTTCGAACAAAAGTAGCTGCCCTGTTTTTATCCAAATCATTCTTCAAAAAAAATTAAATTTCCAGGGAATTCCCACAACTCCATCTTACATTTGACAAAGTGAGCACTTAGTAAAGCTATCATTGCAGAATACCTATAACCACCAAAGCCGACGTGCTTTTCAAGATCTGGTTGCTTACCAGTGGCCACCCAAACATAGATGTAGGAAATTCGCTTAAACTTTGACGTGGCAGACAACATCTGTACAAATTTGTTCCTTCCTTCTGCCTTGGAATCTAACATATCCAGTAGGAAGGAAACAAAACAAATTGCAGCAGAATTACTCCTCTCCTATGACAACTGGGTTTGTCAACTCAATGAGCTTAGGAGGTGCAACATTTCTTTCCAACTTCTCTAATGCAAACTCAAAGGGTAAAGCTGTACTTGCACTTTTGTATGGGACAGGGCTGTCCTTGTCAGTACCAAATACCAAAATTGGGGAGAAACTTTGAACATTGTACCTGCTCATCCAAGACTTCTCTGCATAACAGTCGACATGGCCTTGCTTCACCTTACCCTGAAGGTCTTCAGCAGTTTCTTCCGCTCAGGAGCAAGCCTTTTGTAGTACCCGCACCAAGGAGTGAAAAGCTCCACTATCCACATATCTTTGCTCTTAAGCACCATGCCAACAAAATTTCGTGAGTTCAACTCTATTAAGACACTAGGCTCAGAACTCTCAAAAGATTCTCCTACTGCTTTTCCATGTACTCGCTTCTTCAGCAGCGTCTTGATCTGTTGCAATGCAAATTCGACAATTGATTTTGTATGACGTGCTCCTTGATAAGCAGCTGGAGGTTGTCCAGGTACAAACACCTTCTCGACGTCGTGATAAGTCAAGTGCATCATCTTAATACCAATGAGACTATCCATTTGGTCTATGAAATCAATAGCAACTATCTTATGGTCATCCCCACCACTCCACAGGTGAAGAAATGTATACCAGTATGATCGTTCATTATCCCGTAGTGACTGATCTATCTTTTGCACCCTCGCAAACCAGTTAGGAACTGATATGTAATTCCAAGATGTGTCCAGTCCAAAGCAAAACGGGTTAGAATGCGTAATTTTTTAAAATGGACAAGAATTTCTTTCTTCTTCATTGCTCAAGTGGTATCGCTATCAACAACCTTTTCATAATTCTTACTGAAGCTAGCAATTTTCCTCCTAAACCAGTCCTCGTCATCTACCCCCTACAATCAAGTTCCTTACAATATAGATCATAATTTGCTTACCAACTTAAGTTATGGCAGTACTTTGATCTTTGGAAGGAGCATCAGAGAATTCTTCATTAACAGATGTATCTTCATCGTCATGCCTTTTTAGCTGGCTTTCCACCCTTGTCGCTGCCTCACACTTAGCAAACAATCTCACAGATGGAACATCTTCGTCAAGGCAGCCACTTGTATATCCCTGATCGACATCAATGTGATAACTTTCCTCAATCAGCTGTTGTTCAATGACGACATAAATGACGTGTACATGCGGGTGAAGTGACATTTTCTCCTCTGTCACCTTCTTCTTGAGTTTGACCCTAGCTATAACTTTTTTTATACTCGCCACACTATCGTTGAAGCTCTTGTGAGCAATTACCAAAAGCTGTTCAGTTTCGTTCAATCCTTCTCGCAAGGCTTGCTCAATCGCACTATGGAATTTACTTTGTAGCTCAGATAACTTGGGTTCAGCCAACACAAAATTACAAGTAAGTTCACTTTGAGCTTTCGTAAGAACACCATCAATCAATGTCATTTTAGTCGCAGAAAATTCAACTTTATCTCCGTAACATTTATGAAGCACCTGGTCTTTATTGCAATTAGAAAATGCAAGGAATGTATTTGTAACTCCGAAATTTCAGCACCCAGTATTTGCGTGGAGACTGGCAAATCAGTTTCATCCTTACGAGGACATTTATCGACCGCATGGCCTCCGTTGTTTTCTGAATCTTTAGCATCTTCAACTTCGATTTCAATTGGTGCTTCAACATCCAACAGTGACTGCTTTTCATTTTGCATTTCAATGGTATCCTTCTCAAGAATTTTGTCGAACACCTGATCTTCCTTCGAATTTTCCTCCTCCACATCTTCATCATGAACTTCCTTTAGCCCATTCTCATCCCAACAACTGATTTCAGATTCATTTGGTCTAGTATGGTCAAGTCGCGAACACGTTGGGTGAAAAAAGGCATCACATGACCTACACCGCAAGTTGTGATCTAACTGTGATAAATCTCTGCAGTCTCATTTCTCTGAGAACTTTTATCAAACAGTTGATACTTTACTGAGTTTCCTTCCTTCTTATCTTCAATTTCCACCTGTGAATACTCATCACGATCATCAGAATCAACTTCTTCAGGATTTGGATCTTCTTCATCCTCTTCTACTGTTTTCTCTGCCACATTGGTCTGGAGAGATGATGTTCCTGTTCTTTGTTGCTCAGACAAGTTCCTGCGTTTGTGAAAATACCTCATACCCACTTTCCCAAAGTATACCTCGACGGTATATGTTAAAGAGGATTCTGCAGTGGTACATTCCGCGGGAGTTTCCTCTACCTCGAGGATGTTTCATATGTTTTTCGATACGGCCATGGCAGGCATTGAAGCACCCTCTCTTCTTTTTGTTCTTCCTAAATCTTGTCGTCACTGTATGCTCATCTCTGTTTGCAGGAGCAGCAGGTGTCGCGTACACTATAGAATCATCACCCAACTGAATGAAATATGAACCCGGATAGTTACCGTCAAAATGATAAACATATGGAACCTGGTAAGAAAAAGGTTGTGAATCATGATAGTAATACTCAAAAGTCATAAGGATTGTAACTCAGATCTGGACTGTAATACTGATGAGAGTGAGATTGGTGATAAGTGTATGAATCAGCAGTGAGCTTAACCGACTCTCTGGATAGAAATTGGGAACACCACTACCTTGAGCTTCAAACGGACTGGGTGAATCATGCAAATGGGCAATAGGTATGGCTGCGGTAGCCGATACTTGCGGTGAATGATAACAATAGTAATTAGACAATGCAGCAGAATCGAGGCCGAGTATCGTCGGCTCTGATACCATTTGTAACGAAATGAAGAGCTCCGGTGAGCTCGACAGTGGAGAAATTACAGAAAGAAGGAAGAAAAGAGGGAGAGGGAGAGAAAGAGAGAGAGATACAGAGTAAAAGAGATATTTTCATTCAAGAAATCCTACATTTACCTTTTCTACTGAAATATAAAGACAACTAACCCACTAGGGGAGTCTATTAGCAATTCTAGAACTTAAGGGACTATTATGCAAATAATTAAAACTCCTAGCAATACCAAATCGTGACATAACATTTTCATCCTTCCAATAGTATACACTGTGCAAACAATTGTATTTCACATACCGCAACTGCTCCTTTTTGCCTTCAAAACACCTCTTATTTTTTTCTTTCCATATAGTCAAAGCAATGCTAAGAGGAATTGCACTCCAATTCTTCTTCAGGGATTCATCTGGCCCGCAACTTCCCAGCACTTAACACACTCCTGAATCTCATAGGACTTGTCCAATGAATGCCCACACCTGCCAAGTAAATTCGCAATGCACAAATATATGGTTCACAGATTCACAAGCTTTCTCACAAAAGTAGCATCTGCTGCACCTTTTCCAACCCCTTCTCTTCAAGTTTTCTAACGTTAGACATGCTTCATGAGTCACTAGCCAACCAAAGAAGGCAACTTTTGTTGGGACGATGGTCTTCCAAATCATCCTCCAAGGCCACTTTGGTGCTTGCATCGGCTGAATAGAATTTAAAATTTTATTTAAAGAGCTGACAGTAAAAAAAACCTTTTTTACTCGCTTCCCAGGTTAGGCTCTCTTCTCTATTTGGAACTAACACCGCTGATTGCATCTTCTGGATAAATAAATCAACTTCTTGCATTTCTCTGTCAAAGAGATTCCTTCTGAACTGGAAGTTCCATCTTGAATCCTTAAATATATCTGCTAAGAGGACTTCCGGATTATAGGTCAATCTATACAAATTGGAAAATTGATTTTTCAGCAAACCATAACCATCCCAATTATCTCCCAAAGTCTAATCTTTCTCCCATTACCTGTCCTTAAAACAACATACTTGTTAAATTCCTCCCGGAGATTGCAAATCTGTCTCCAAATAGCTACTCCATATGGAGTCTTTACTGCTTTGGGGGCCCAAAAGCCTTCTCTTCCTTAAATAAACCTCTACCACTTCTTTCCGGGGGGGCTTTTCTCCCATCATTTAACCTCCATAGCCATTTACATAACAAGCTTTGATTGTGAGCTCTAAGATTTCTAATTCCCAAACCCCCTTCCTCCTTATGTTTTGTCACAATGTTCCATTTAACTAAGAAAGGTTTCAGTGATCTTTCTTTTTAACATGGTTAGATTTTATAAATAAGTTGTGTTTGGAATAAGTTTTCTGAAATTTACTTATGCTATATGTTAGGACCTCAAACTGTAGATTTTTGTTGATTTCTAGAGAAATGGTTGATTATATTTTAATTCGAGGTTTTCTATTTTTCAACTCTACCTGAAGTACAACTGGTCTTATTTTGTGATGGTGATTGTTTTCCTATACCTTATCTTTTAAGCTGCAAGGAATTCACATAGAAGCTATTGATATCGTACAATCTGGTACATAGGTGTATTCCCTCTTTTCCTTCAGTGCATTTTTTTTTATAGAAGTTATATGGTCAAATCAATGAGAAGTCAAAGGGAAGTAATACGTGCTAAATATTATTCACTTAATGTATAATTGAAAAAAGTAAAATCTACCTATGCAATGATATATTCTCAAATATTTATTTGGTCGCAAACACCAGGTTTGACCTATGTTTTTTTTACTTTAGAATACAAGGTACATTCATACAATCGAAATGGTTTATGTGCTTTGGGATTCATGGATGATCACTATCCCGTTCGAAGTGCATTTTCACTGCTCAACCAGGTATATATTCTCTACTTTAGATATTCAGCTCTGGAAGCAGCAACTTTATATTTCGTGAAGTCAAATTGTGGATTTCCCAGGTTCTGGACGAGTATCTAAAGAATTTCGGTGAGTCGTGGAAAACTGCACAAAGCGACAATGCTCAACCATGGCCTTATCTGAATGAAGCTCTAGCCAAATTTCAGGTGTCCCTTTTGCTTTCCGTTGTTTGTTGATGATGGAATTTCCTTTTCAATCAGATTCTTCCCACCTTCATTTAAAATAGTTGATGTTTGGGCTGAAGTCCTGTCATGTTGACCCCCCTACAGGATCCTGCTGAGGCCGATAAGCTGTTCAAAATTCAGAGAGAGTTGGATGAAACAAAAATTATTCTTGTAAGTATTCTGTTATTTTTTATGATTTGCCTGCATAATATGATCATTCTGAGCTCTTTATTGGAAGATGATAGTAAGCCGTTTGCATTTGGATAACGGTCAGTTGATCATTGAGGAGTGAGTTGTGGAAGACCTGGATAGAATACAGATTCTCCATTTCTTTGGTTAATTATCTTTATCCCTTGATGGTAAAAATTAGGGCATGTAACTCATAGCCACTGCCAGCTATTTTTCCGTAGAGCTTCTGCTGTTGTGCATTAAATTACCAAAACAAGTTATTAGTTTTTATTGCTTTTTGCTTTTCAAGCCGTGGAAACAACCTCTTGCAGAAATGTGAAGTAAGGCGGCGTACAATAGACCCTTGTGGTCCGGCCCTTCCCCGGACCCCGCGCATAGTGGGAACTTAGTGCACCGGGCTGCCCTTTATTGCTTTTTGCTTTGTTCAATTTTTTTGGCTTATGCTGGAGTCCCACATTGGTTTGAGGTAATAAGTGATAAATTTATTATATATATATATTCCACACATGAGGTTGAGTTAGACCCAAGGTCTGTTTTTCTAAAGGTCCATTTTGCTTAACATGGTATCCGAGTTTGACCAATTTTTTTTTGTTGTATTGGCCCTTGTGTTATGTTATTCACGCTCCATATTTCCAATCGGGGTTTGTATCCACATTGGTTGAGAGAATGGGTTTTAGTCTCTTTATGTGATTTTTGGGCAACCCTCATGTCATAAGCTAACTTTTGGGATTAAGTTAGGCGAAGGTCCATTTTTCTTAACAGATGCAAGAGTTCAGTTTTGTATGCTTCATTCTCATGCTCTTCTCAACATTTTGGCACGATGAAAGACTTATGCCTCCTAATTTATCATATAACCTGCTTTTGGAGCACTAGACTATTTCCATTTTGTATATTGTACACTAAAATGGTTATCATGTTGGTTGTGAAGGAATTAATTGTGAGTACTCATCTCTGGTCCATGACTTTATGATTATTTATGCTGTTTGTAATATGAAAGAAATGTGATATCTAACTCTTGAATTTCCTTTTCACTCGGTTACTAAAGATTTGAGGTCATTTGCGACACTATAGCCTAGTGCTCTTGGGTGTTTAGTATAAGTCTATTAGAGAATAAAGTAGATGTAGCTTTTCTCTGATTTTCTTCGCCTATACACTGTTTGGTTAGGGGAAAAGAAAAAATAATGGGAGTGCGCTGAGCTATGTATTATTTCTATTGTTTGGTACCTTTTTTTTAAAATAACCGAGAAATCTCCGAATGCCACTAGCTCACGGTGGATAATGCCCCACCCTTCTACCCTACTCCACTTAAATACCGGGCTTTCGTCTTAGGTACTTTGGTGAGGATGTAATAGATTGGAGAAGTAAAACTGGAGGTTGCTTCTCTGTCTACTTCTTAGCCCCTCCCAACTTGGACAGGAAGAAGGAAATTATATCTTTGTACTTATATTCCAACCTTACCAAACATTAGAGGTGAACAATGAATTCCCCGCGTTAAGGGAAGATAATTGGTGATATAATTCTTCTTTACCATCCCATCCCATTTGAGGAACCAAACATACTGTTAATTGATGGTGAGTTATTAGTAGAGGGGAAAGTTCTGTCCCCTGGAAAAAGAAAAAGTAGTGCAAGAGTTTTGGAAGAATATCTTAAGGATGTTAAAGATACTGTAACTATGACAGCTTAGATTTGACAAGTATGTTGCCACTTTTGGGTGGATGTGTATCCACCTTCTTAAATTTGGTCCTGCTCAATTTGTCACGTATATCATGGAACAGATTGTCTAGAATCAGTATATACCTTTATTCTCTCCTATTTGTCCCAAGTGTTCCCCGGGGAGCAAGAAGAAAGTTTTCCTTTTTTTTTGGGGGGGGGGGGGGGGGGGGGGTTACAGAGTAGGTTGCACTGCTGCAGGCCATTCTCTATGGTCTTGTTCAATTGTTGATTTTGTACTCAAAAACTTTGGGGGATCTCTCTTTAGGATGTTGAAAGGAAGATATATTGGTTGTTTATTTTCATATAGCTTATGTCAATTTTATGATGCCATTATAACACTTACACCTTGATGTCTAGTTAAACTTTTTTTCTTTGAGTTCCTAATATATTTGTTACGTCATTCTATGTAATTTAATGGGTTGTACTTTTCATTTATAAGCTTTGAAGTTATTTTTCCTCGTGTAGGCCATGGTTATTTCTTTGAATAATACCTGGTTTGACCTTCCTGGGGCATTTTAAGCCAACTATTCTTTAACATGTATGGACATCCTGAAACCTAACATCAAATGCTGTTGTGTTAAAAAAATTGTTGTTGGGTAGAAAATTAGGAAAATGATTGGTTCTTCCATGGAGCAATCAACTCAGTGCGTTAATTAAATATCTATTTGAAGTAACTTTTCTTTTGAGACGCTAGTTATTCTGTTTATGTTGTATTTACTTTTAAAATGTGCACTGTACTTGTTAAATATTTATGTATTAAACTATTAATGCATGAAAGTACTCTGGTCCTCTTTATTTTGTTATGTTAGTTCTGCTGATGTTGGTCTCTCTTACCTTTTGATACAGCATAAGACAATTGACAGTGTCTTAGAACGAGGCGAGAAGCTAGACAGTTTGGTTGAGAAGAGTTCAGATCTCAGTGCTGCTTCACAGGTACATTTGTGACTATGCATATGTGAGTATTTTTCTTATGGTAAGGTAAACAATTTTATTTAATGTGGGAATAACTCGGTTATATGTGTTAGAGGATTATAATCTTGAAAATAAACGTTGGTTAACAATAAACATCTCTTCATCTTTCCTCTTAGGTAGAAAATACTATACTCTAATTAATCCAATACCTTTACGTGATAAAATACGTTGGCACAAGTCTTTACCTGCTAAGGTCTCATCCACTTTGCTCGAGGCTAGAGTTTTACTCTGATTTTAGTTACGTATTCGGGCTCCGCCCCATGAACCTTGTACTCGTATTATAGATGCTCCATGACTAGTATGTGAGTTATTGGGTTTGTTTAACAAGTTTCAAGTTTAAGAAATGGTCAAACCACAGAAACTTTTTGTTGTTCACCAGAATGTGTATTCCCGCAATTGGAAGGTTGGGGTAGGCTTGACAGTTATTAAGTGTTCTACCTAAGATAGTACTCCCTCCACCCCAGTTTATGTGAAGATGTTTGACTGAGCATGGAGTTTAATGGGAAGAAAAAAAGACTTTTGAAACTTCTGGTTTAATATAAGCCATGGAAATTTATGTGGCTATAAAGGGTAAATTATGTAGTTTGAAGTTAAATTGTTAATAAATATAGAAATATGTTATTTTTTTTGGGAACGACTAGAAACGAAAGAGTGTTGCATAAATTGGGACAAAGGGAGTAGTATTTTAACAAAATGTTTTCAGTTAAGAGTCTCAAGAGGTAAACCATACAAAATTTTAACATTAGTATAATTGTTTAGCAATTGCAACTTTGCGTTTTTAAGTAGTGTAAGGTTTAAATCTCACTAAATATCTTCTCATTTTTCTTCCCATTTATGCAACTTCCAACCTGTCTACATAGGAGCCGATAGTGTGACCTTTCCCCACTTTGATCCCATGGTGACTCGAACCTCAACCTCAAGGTTGGCGGTGGAATGAGGCTTAGTTGTAAGTTGTAACATAATTCAGTTGGAATGAATTTTTTAAATTAACTGATTTCCCCTGCATCTGAAGGTACCACTACTTTATTCCACTGTAAGAAAAAAGGACTCCTTGCGTAAGTTGAAAAAAAAAGGGGACTCCTTGGGTATTAGCTTCTTTTCTTTCCTGTCCTTTTGCAGGCTCTCTATCTGTCTCCATCATTTTGTTTTTTATTTTCCTTTTTGTTGTCTTAGCCATAGTTTTCCCATATTTGATTGAACGCCTGGACACTGTTATAGTGTAGCTGCTTTTATTTTATTTGGTTAAAGAAGTTGGAGGAGAACTTGATTGTATGCGGAAGTTGGGGAATGGAATGTATACAGAAGGGCCACTGATGATGCATGTGCGAGGGAGTTTGTTGCTTACAAGAATGACTAGTATTACTGGGTCTCTTTATTTATTTGCTTTTCGAGATGTGTTTTGGGAGGAATTCAACATATTGTAGGCGCATGCTTGTCATGGAACCGATAATATTCAAATGTGGGCATACGGAACTGAGCAACAAGCTGTGTAGTAATATCACACAAGATACACATTCTGCCCATCTGCTGGCATGCAGATCGAAGTTCTTCCTACCAACTGTCCACGCGTCAAAAAAGACGCTAGAATCACGCTCTGCAGTATATGTCCGTAGGAGTTTTCTCAGATGAATTAAAAAACGTTTTCTGAAAGTAAACGTCTGAAAAGCTGTCTTCTTATGCATGGACTGTGTTTCTATGAACCTCTTTATTCTGGTGAAGCAATAATTTTGGTGATATGGCCATGGATCACCCAAATTAGAAACAAGATGTGATTGTTTCTTCGGCTAACTTTTAACTACTGTTACTCTTTGCTAATGATAATATTGTAGAAGCTATAATATTACCATTAGCAAAGAGTTACATTAGTTAAAAGCTAACAGAAGAAACAAGCACATCTTGATAAAAAATGGTAATATTGTAGAAGCTGCAGATTCTTATAGATTATTTGCGAGCCTTGATTGGTTTCGACTCATATCCTGACATAGATCTGTTGAATTTCAAACAGATGTTCTACAAGCAGGCGAAGAAAACCAATTCATGCTGCACGATTTTATAGATGGTTTCAGAAGAAAAGGGGGTGAGTCAATCACGGACAAACTCGTGTCTATGTTACATATAAAGTATCAGAGAATTGTTTGTTTATATCATCTATGATTTCTGAAAGCTTGAATTCTTTTGGTTCTCTATTGTAATATGATCTCAGATGAAGAGAAAGAGTGATAATGTTGTTTGAAAGTTGTGATGTCACCTAAATGTAGTTATTATATGACGTGTTTCTTGTTTCTTATAGCTATTGGTTTCCTTTTAGCTGTTGCAATCTCTGATTTACGTTTGTACGAAAAAGAATGTAATACTTAGAAATAATTTAACTTTAAAATTTCCATCTTACTCTTTAATGAGTTGATATTGTGCCAGATTGTGTATGGTTTGTTCTAGATCACAAGTTTTAATTCTCTTCTAATTTGTTAAACTTTGTGCAGGAGTTATGAATCTTGAAACCACTAAATTTAAATTTTGATCTTAGAACTTTTAGCTTCAATTTCACATATGGATAAAATTTATGTTGTCCATTTCTGGTGCTTCTTCCATTTTTCATGTGTTATTTTGGCTTACAAAGCTTTCCCATTGAGATAGGTTGTCCACCCCATAGGTAAGAGGAGTTGAGGCTGGTCCCAAACAAAGCAACTTTAAAGACTGTCTATTATAGAATGTGATATATATCATCTATTATATGTCCCAAGAAAATAAACATTTTTAAGACAAATAAAATTTGAGGGTCCAAGAATTGTGGCATTTTGGAAACGGTTAATTGTCTAGAAGTTATATACATCTTCTAGCACATATAATAAGTTGTATTCATGATACAAATTCCCCGAACCTGCAGTACCTTGTAAAAAAATTATATTGTCATGTCAAAACAAACAGGGATTTGAGGTGCCTTTGATTGGACAAGAACATGTCATTTTATGAATAAATCACTGAAAATCATAGAGGAATGTGACAGAATGTTTATGATCCCTCTCCCTATTCTCTCGAGTTTGAACTTTTAAGTATAAAAACCTTGGTAAGGTAGTTGGTGACGAATTCAGAAATATCACTAAGCGTATTTAAGATTTAATTTATATGCATAAAAAGTCATTTTTTCACCTAGATAAATAGTATTATATTTTTTATATTGTATAATTTTTTGATGAAGGGTGTTCAACTAACCACCCTTCAAGCTATGTACGTCCGCTACTATAAGGAATACTTCCGTCTTGACGGACTCTACGACACACACATCTAAATTAATCGGGCCAATATTTTCCGAATAAAAATTAACTTTTTTAAAAAAAGAAAAAAGGAAACTTCTCTCAAAGAGTAATGAGTATCCACACTCAATAAATTCCATTCTTTAGGAAGAAACATACCTCCTATCCATGAGAAGATGCTATAAACAAGATAATTTGCAGTCAGAGGGACCAGTTCCTTGTGTTTGGATTATGAAAAGGATTATTTGGACTCGGATATATATATATTTATAAACAAACTCCCTTAGCAAAAAGCTCCAAGATTTTTCTATGCTGCTATATTGGCAGCAAGTGTAGCACATGGTGGGAGCCATTTGATTGTGTATAAGAGATTATCCTTTCTCATCCTTCCACGATCCAACGGTTCACATTTACAACTGACGATAGAACAGATAACAAAAAAAAATCCACTATTATCATAACAACGTCGATCAACATATCGTCGACTTAATATATACTAAGGGTGGCCAGTGGGCCGGGCTCGGGTCTGGCGGGCCGGGTCTGGCGGGGTCGGGGTCGGGGCGGGACGATCCGGGGGTCGGGATCGGGCCTAGCGGGCCTAGCGGGGTCGGGTCCGGCGGGACTGCTCCGGTCCCCGTCCCGATCCCGATCCCGTCGGTATCGGGGCGGGGCGGGGGTCGGGGCGGGCTCGGGTCGGGGCGGGGCGGGGCGGGGTCGGGTTTTCCTTTTTTTTTTTTTTTTAAATAACATATGTATAAAAAAAACTCAATAAATAAAACAAGATAGTGTAATAAAAACATCCCAAAATTGTTTTTGTGCCTCTTATATTATTTAATAGACATGATTTTTTTGTAATACAAATACAATTGTCTAAAATCTAAATTGCAACTTTATGGTGTTGTCCAAAAGTTGCAAATTACATAATAAAATTGCAATTAAAAAAATTACATTTTCAAAAAAATCTTTCTAATTGCTTGATGATTTCATGTGGTTCTTCGGTTGGAATTGGTATTTGTTGGTCAAATTGATCCACGTCGCTTCCACTACCTTCGGTTAAGATTTCGTTGTAGTTTTCATCATCTTCTTCGTTGATCTCCGGTTGACCGCACCTTCTCCGCTCCGCTCGTATCCAATCTCTCGAATAATACCGCAATTTCCAAGCCGTCTCTCGCCAATGAGTGTCTCGTGGTCTCCTATTTGATATCTGCCTGCGAAAAAGCGCTTTCCGACGCAGCTTGATGACGCTTGAATGTTCAAAACATCTCGAGCCATCAATGAAAGTGTCGGAAAAGTCTTCTCATTCCCCTCCGATTTTCAAAGCAAGTCTTCTTGTCCATCTTCATTGATAACTTCTTGATACGGTACAGAACCCCGCAAAACAAAAATATCCAACTCGCTAATTTGGTTAGTGGAGGTACGGCCGCACATTCTATTTCGAGGCTTTCAATACTAGCCGCAAACAACATGTCTTTTGTGAGGTTGTGTTGAAGATGAAGAAGATGGTATGGTAGCCGGTATGTTACTAGCATTTTCTTGTTGATAAAATCAATATATATTTTTGCAGTGGTGTTCTACGCTATTCAACACTTCTTCTTTAGTTTGTTCAATAGGTGGTGGGTGATTTAGATTTTTGGGACTTGGAGGTGGTAGTACTTCTATACAATCGTAAATAGTTTCAATTAGTGATTTAGTACCGTCTATTTTAATAGTAGGATTTAATACGAACCAATAATATAAATAGAAGGAATAGGAATAAAATATTTTTTTATTTTGACAAACATTTTTTTAATAGCCGCCTTATAAGTTTGGTTTTTCCATATATTCACTAAGTAATAAAAATATTAGAGTTATATAAAATAACATAGTTGAAATAGTAGGATAATATATACCGGAAAATTCTTTTGTTGCTTGAAAAAATTTCTCTAAAAATACAATAAGTTCGGAAATTTTTTCCCAATCACTATCTAAAATCATATCGGTTTGGCTTTTTATTATGAGAGTTAAAAAATAAAGTTATAGGTAATTTATAGTCATAAGCAACAAGGAGTTGCTCGTATAAAGAATTCCGCCTAGTGGATACTTCTTGTGGAATTCTTCTAAAAGGTAGTCCACAATCATGACAAATTTTTTTATATTCTTTTCTACGTTGTACTTTATTACTTTTAAAAATAAAGTTTATAGCAAATTGTATTTTACTAAGAATGTCTTCAAAAAGTGATAGACCATCCTTTACAATTAAGTTATATATATGGCACGCGCATTTTATATGAAAATGGTCCGGAAAAGATGGAGCTAAACTATTTTTTAACATTGTAATTGCGTAATTGTTATTAGAAGCGTTATCTAATGTAATAGTCATAATTTTATCGGTAATTCCGTAATAATCGCACACTTGATAAATATTTTCTGCAATAAAAGTACCAAAGTGTGCCTATCATCTATATATCTATACGCTAAAATACGTTTTTGCATAGACCATTTATAATCTATCCAATGACAAGTTACGATTAAATAATCATGGCCGTTAGTACTACGACCTATATCGGGCGTGATAGATACTTTGCCATTAAAATGATATAATGAAAAACGTAAATATTGTTGATATTCATGCGCAAATTTAAATACATCTCTCTTAACGGTTGACCTAGGAAAACCGTTAAAAGTAGGATTATATATATCTCTAATGTAATGAATAAAACCGGAGATGAAGGAAATGAAAAAGGCAAACCCTCCACAAAGAACTAATTTTGATATTGCTTCCCTATCTCTATGTTTGTTGTATTTAGAGCCTACAATTCCCCCCGTCATAGGGTTAATTTGACCTCGTACTTGGTCCGGGACATACGGTATGTGAACCTTGTCCCGATGGAGCGGCCGATTGCGCACCCGGTTTTGAAGCCCGGTATTGGGCATACCTAGCTGGATGAGCACTTACTACGTGTCTAATTAAACCCCCGTCCCACCGTGACCTTTTCCGTTTTAAATTTTAAAACATTTTTACAAATTTTACATATGGCTACTTGATTCTCTACGTCCCTATCAAAAAATGTCCATGCATCTGATTTTAATGGTCGTTTTGCTGGACCTCGTCTCATACTAGGGGGAATAGGAGGTATTTCGGTTGAAGGTGCACTAGTGGGCGTGTTGTCATCAATATTAGTGGGTGTATCGTCTAGATCATCGTCTAAATTAAAGTCTTCTTGAGTTCCGAAAATAACTCCTCGTCTAAATCTAATGGTATTGTAGGAAAATGTTGAGTATCAACAAAATCATCCCGTGTAGGAATAAGATGACTAGAAGAAGTACCCTTGCCCCGATTGCCCCTACTAGAAGAAGTCTTACCCTTACCCTTAAACATACCTCTAATTCTTCCATTTTAATTATATGCTAACAAATAATTAAAGTAAATGAAATTAAGTGCGCTAAATAAAATAAACAGACAATAATAATTTAATGAAGGAACGAATGTACCAAACGCCGACGTAACGTCGACGTGTAATCGAGAGGTTGAAAATTGAAACTTTGCTCGATGGAAGATCCTCAAGCTAGTTGCCAACTTCACTCCCAATTCCCAAATGAATTAATAAAATTGAATATTTAACAAACAATGTAGAGAGATATATTGAGAAATTAGAGAGATTGTAGGAAGATTTGTGAGAAAGATGAAGAGAAAATGAGTTATTTATAGTTGAAAAATTGGGTTAAAGTGTAAATATAATAACTTATGGGTTAAAAATAAATATTAAGGGGTAGGGGGGGTTGGGGGAGGGGGGGGCCTAAAATGGCCGTTGGCCAACGGCCATAATCTAAAATGGCCGTTGGTGCAACGACTATTTTTGCAAAGGTAAGGTCGGGGTCGGGGTCGGGACGGGCTCGGGTCCGGCGGGCTTGGGGCGGGCTCGGGTCTGGCGGGACGAGACATCGTCCCGTCCCGAGTTCGAGTCCCGCCCCCGTTAATTTTTTTTTTTTTAGAGCGGGGTCGGGTCGGGACCGGGGCGGGGTCGGGACGGGGTCGGGCCGGGGTCGGGTCGTCCCGGCCCACTGGCCAGCCCTAATATATACTATATGTTGAATCTCGATACTATTCACTTCAAAATAGATCTAAGAGAGTTCAAATGAATTACTTCTGTTTAAATTGAAAATATACAAGGATATACACGGTATACAATACCTTGTGTATACCGTGTATATCACGGAAATCCATCACAAGTGGGAAACCGTGATACACACCGTGTATATCCCTATTTTGGTAAACAAATTATTTTGTATTATTTGTATATAATTAGCATTGTACACTTACCATAATTGTAGGATTCTTGTACAATTAGAATAGGGTTTTGGGAGTAGAATAGGAATAAGATTTTTCATATTATGTAAATTGTATATATACTCTTTCATTAATGAAAATAATAAAGTGTTTATTTCTTTGATGATATCAGAAGTCTAGGTCTCACATACCTCCTTCTCCAAAAGCTTCTGCTTCTCTCGGCTACTTCGAAATACGAGCCCCTCCTCGATTTCTGTACCGGTTGCTACCTCCTCCCTTTCCAAAATTTTCTTCCAAATCCCTCAATAACCATTTGGTTTTTCGTTATGTCGACGTCAAAGAACCTGTTTCATCCTGCCCTTACTGTTTCTAACATCAAGAACAACATCCCTATTGTTCTTGAGATGGAAAACGTTCAATATGCGACATGGTCAGAGTTGTTTAAAATTCACGCTATCTCACATCAAGTCCTCCATCACATAATTCCTCCCGCTACCCCTATTCCCACGGAGGATCCTCAATTATGGATTACTCTTGATGTTACCGTCCTTCAGTGGATTTATTCCACTATTTCTACAGACCTTTTACAAACGATCATTGAGCCGGACACTACGGCTATGGCTACCTGGAATAGATTGCGTGATATATTCCAAGATAACCAACATTCTCGCGTTGTCACCCTTGAGCAGGAATTTTTCCAAGTCAGCATAGAGGATTTCCCGACTGTTTCAACTTATTGTAAACGGCTAAAAGAATTGACAGACCAACTCCGTAACGTTGGAGCGCCCGTTACCAATAATCGTCTTGTTCTACAAATGGTTGCAGCCATATCTGAGGCCTATAATGGCGTGGGTACTCTCCTCCGTCAAAGTAATCCACTTCCGCCTTTTTATCAAGCCCGTTCGATGCTCACGTTAGAAGAAGCCGGTTTGTCAAAAAAGGCAGCTACCGGCGCTAGTCATGTGGTCATGATGACGTCTTCAGCTAATTCTCAAAGTTTTGTTGATAATTCGAACCAAAACCGTGCTCACGGTGGAGGCAAGAAAAATTAGAAAAATAATGGCAAAAATCGCGGTGGCAATCGTGGTGGTGGGGGCAGCCAGAACAGTGACAGTGGGCCCATGTACGGTGGCAGTGGGCCGCAGGCCAACTGGTCCCAGCCATGGCCCCCTGGCAGTGGGCCTGGGCTAGTGGCCCAACGACCCCTATTTTCCAAACTCTCCAGCCCCTGGACAGTGGGTTGCCCATCATTCCTTCAGGCCCAATTCGACATGGTCCAGTGGTTTCTGCCATAACGCTGGGCTGGGGCAGCAAGCAGGTGTGCTTGAGTCTCAGCTTCCACAGGCCCATCATGCTAAGGGCCCTACTCTGACCAATATTGAACTCGCAATGCATACACTTGGATTGAATCCTCCCGACGCAAATTGGTACATGGACACCGGCGCCACTTCTCACATGACGTCCGACCAAAGTACTCTCTCATCTTATTCCAATTTGAGCAACAAACGTGACATAATTATTGGTAATGGCAACTCAATTCCAATTCGTGGTTACGGTCATACAACTTTGTCTCCCCCCATCCACCTCTTGTCTTAAACAATGCCCTTCACGCCCCTAACTTAATTAAAAAATTGGTGTCTGTCCGTAAATTCACCACCGATAATTGAGTTTTTGTTGATTTTTATCCTTTTGGGTTTTCTGTGAAGGATTTCAAGACGGGGATACCTCTCATGAGATGTGATGGTAGGGGAGATCTTTATCCTATCACGCCCGCATCCAGTCTCTCGAGTCAAGCCTTGCCATCTGCTTTTGCAACTCTAGTTCCTTTCTTGTGGCATGCACGTTTGGGTCACCCTAGGTCATCCATTGTTTCTTCCTTGCATAAAAATAATTTTATTTCTTGTAAGGGTACGCTTAGTACTCCAATTTGTTAATCATGTCCTTTAGGAAAACATGTTAGATTACCATTTGTAGCCTCTACTTCTCGTACTTTAATGCCATTTGATATTATTCATAGTGATTTATGGACATCTCCCATTTTAAGTTCTGTGGGCCATCGTTATTATGTTCTATTTTTGGATGATTATTCTAAATTTTTATGGTCTTTTCCGTTGGAGAAAAAATCCCAAGTTTTTTCCACATTCTTAAAATTTAGAGCATTCATCCGTACCCAATTCGACCGGGAAATAAAAAATATTCAATGTGATAATGGAAAAGAATATGATAATGGGTTGTTTCGGGATTTTTGTGACACTAATGGCATAGTTTTTCATTTCTCTTGTCCTCATACTTCCTCACAAAATGGGAAAGCCGAACGAAAAATTCGTACCATTAATAATATTGTCCGAACTTTATTGGTCCATGCTTCCGTACCCCCTTCCTTTTGGCATCATGCTCTACAAATGGCTACTTACATTCTTAACATACTTCCTACCAAAGGTTTGGCTTATTCCTCCCCTCTTCAAATCTTATATAATAAGACTCATTCGTATTCACATCTTAGGGTCTTTGGGTGCTTATGTTATCCACTATTCCCGTCAACTACAATTAACAAACTTCAAGCATGTTATACCCCTTGTGTGTTTTTGGGTTATCCATCTAATCATCGTGATTACAAGTGTTTTGATTTATCATCTAATAAAATCATCATTAATCGCCATGTTATTTTCAATGTAACCAAATTTCTGTTTGCAAAAGTAAGTAGTCCCGGGCCTAGTTAGTATAATTTTTTAGATGACGATGTCTCCCCGTATATTATCCACCATTTATCGGATTTGTCCCACACCCAAAATCAGCCAGCGGACCCACTGCCCGCTAGACCTCCAGTACCATCGCATCAACCCAGCCTTCCCATCACGGGTCCAGCAACTTGGCCGAATATCCAGCCCAGTTCTGCCCCTGCGTCTGCTCTCGGTGCAGTTCCAGTTTTGGCTTCCAGTGTTGGGCCAGCAGGCCCACTGTCTGCTGGCCAGTCCGTCACCCCTCCGATTTTGTCCCCAAATCCACTCAATTCTCCCCCGAGTCATTGACCGGTCACTCGTAGTCAACAGAGTATTTTTAAACCAAAAAGACATTTAATCTAAATTCTAATGTTCTTAAATCCCTCTACCCCGTAACCCAGTGTCCACATTAAATGACAAGAATTGGAAATTGGCTATGAACGACGAATATGATGCTCTTATTGAAAATAAGATGTGGGAGTTTGTACCCCGTCCTTCTAGTGTTAATATTATTCGGTCTATGTGGATTTTTACTTATAAGGATAATTCTGATGGTTCTTTTGTGAGGCATAAGACTCGTCTTGTAGGTGATAGTAAGACTCAGCAGGTTGGCATGGATTATGGTGAGACGTTTAGTCCGGTGGTCAAACCGGCTACCATTCGCATTGTTCTCAGTCTGGCTCTTTCGAAAGCATGGCTCATTCATCAGTTAGAACTTAGATGTGAAGAATGCTTTCTTACATGGTGATCTTAAGGAGACCGTTTACATGCATCAACCCTTGGGTTTTCGAGACCCCAAATATCCTATTCATGTCTGTTTATTGAAGAAGTCCCTGTATGGGCTTAAGCAGGCCCCACGGGCTTGATATAAGAGATTTGCAGACTATGTTTCGACTATCGGATTTTCTCACAACAGGTCTGATAATTCATTATTCATATATCGTCGTGGTACTTCCTTGGCTTATATTCTATTATATGTGGATGATATTATCTTGACTGCTTCTACTGATGTTTTGCGCAAGTCTATCATGACCATGCTCAGTTCTGAGTTTGCTATGAAAGACTTGGGGCCCTTGAGTTACTTTTTGGGGATTGCTGTTTCTCGTCATGCAGGTAGGTTATTCTTATCACAAAGAAAGTATGCCGTTGAGGTAATTGAAAGGGCTAGTATGTCCTCGTGTAAGTCTACTTCCACTCCAGTTGATACTAAGCCCAAGCTGGGTGTTGCGGCTGGCTCACCTTACGAGGATCCCACTCACTATCACAGTCTTGCTGGAGCTCTTCAGTATCTTACGTTCACGAGACTGGATATTACGTATGTCATACAACAGGTGTGTTTGTTTATGCATGATCCTCGATTGGAGCACATGAATGCGCTTAAACGCATTATTCGATACATCCAGGGGACACTTGACTATGACTTGCATCTATATCCATCATTGGTCTCTACACTTGTCTCGTATATCGATGCTGATTGGGGTGATTGTCCAGATACTAGATGCTCCACGTCAGATTATTGCATGTTTCTTGGTGATAACTTGGTCTCGTGGTCTGCCAAATGACAAGCTATCTTATCACGCTCCAGTGCCGAGGCCGAGTATCGAGGGGTAGCCAATGTGGTTTCTGAATCATGTTGGTTACGTAATCTTCTTTTCGAGCTTCACTTTCCCATTCAAAAAGCTACCTTGGTATATTGTGATAATATTAGTGCCGTTTATCTTTCTGGGGATCCTGTTCAACACCAACGCACTAAACATATTGAGATGGATATCCATTTTGTTCGCGAAAAGATAGCTCATGGACAAGTACGTGTCCTACATGTTCTTCCAGGTATCAAATTACAGACATCTTCACTAAGGGTCTTCCTTCTGTCCTATTTGAAGATTTCAGGACAGTCTCAGCGTACAAAGACCGCCCGCTATGACTGCGGGGGTGTGAAATATACAAGGATATACATATCCTTATTTTGGTAAACAAATTATTTTGTATTATTTGTATATAATTAGCATTGTACACTTACCATACTTGTAGGATTCTTGTACAATTAGAATAGAGTTTTGGGAGTAGAATAGGAATATGATTTTTCATATTATGGAAGTTGTAAATTGGTATATATACTCTTTCATTAATGAAAATAATTAAGGAATTATTTTTTTTCATAAATATTACACGGCACAGGACGGATCTATTGGTGCTTGAGCACCCATCATTTTTAGAGCCAAACACTATTACTTATATAGAAATCTAGTAATTCATATAAATACTTTAACTGAGTACCTAGTCTTAGTAGTAAATTTAAAATTTAAAATAATTGAACACCTATCATTTGAAAATCTGGGATCCGCCACTCCAAATAAAATAAACTTACACTTGATATGCAACTTCTTTCTCTTACCTTACAATCTCAACATAAAACTTTGATTGAGCCCACTTACACATGTTGTGTCCCATTTAAACATGTGTATTCTTTTCGTTCTAATTTGTTTTGCACTATTCAATTACCAGAATACGCATCAGCGATCCGGATCGTCTCAGTTCTAGCCGCCCTATAAGCTGCACTGGAGACCCAACGACTGGCACCTATCAGTTTGCGATCCTCAGCAATGTAGGGTTTGCCTCGTGCCTGGAGGATGTTCCATACGGAGAGCCTCGGTTTGGGTCAGATCCCAAGTGAGATGCTCTGGACTCTTTACTCGCTCTGATACCATTTACCAGAATACGCATCAGCGATCCGGATCGTCTCAGTTCCAGCCGCCCTATAAGCCGCACTGGAGACCCAACGACTGGCACCTATCAGTTTGCGATCCTCAGCAACATAGGGTTCGCCTCGTGCTTGGAGGATATTCCATACGGAGAGCCTCGGTTCGGGTCAGATCCCAAGTGAGATGCTCTGGACTCTTTACTCGCTCTGATACCAAATTCTGGACTGACGTCCTGCGGATCTTTTCTTCATCTATAACCCCTAGAGGTCGGAATCTAGATGGTAATCTTATTCTTTTTTCAGAGTTAATCAAACCTTTTTCAAAGTTAATCAAACAGTTAGCATGTAATTGGGTAGTTATTCTTAATAATCGTTTGGGTATTCTGGGGTTCAATAACATTTTTTAAATTTATAGCCTATAATCTTCTATCAATCCGGTAAACAATCACAATATAATCTATATCAATAGTCTAAACAATCATAATTATAATCTTCTATCATCGTTCAAACAGTTATAATCATAATCTAATATCAACGTCTAAATAGCATAACAATAGAGTAATATACTTATCAAAATTATAATTAGAAACACATGGTTTAAGCACATACCTTTAGTCAGATTTTCAGATCACCGAAGTAGTACTCAACCCAACATGTGGAATCTGCCACCCTAACGTCTTCCTCGACTAAGCGGGCTTTACGCACACACATGCTCCAGGGGAGATACAATTACGGGTATCCTCTGATCGTCTTCCTTCCAGTGTTGTGCTCCAACCAGTATAGTTCTAATCATAATAAATCAAAGTGTTATACTTCGTGTTCTTATGATACTCTTAGTTGATATAGGACTAATCTTATTTCTGTTTTTGGATGGTAGTCGATTAATCTTAAGATGTTCTTGGATGATATTCGATTATCCTATGATGTTCTATGGATGATTTCGGATTATAGACTAAAGGGTTGTTAGTTCAACATTTGAGAGAATATGAGAATGTTTTTCAATTGAAGTTTAAAGAATTCTTTTTCGAATGAATCTTCGTCTTGACAAGAGGCTCCTTATATAGATAACCTCGGCTATTCACTATTCACTATTTTTTAAAAGTAAACAGTATTACTTTTCAAAAGTCGTAAAGTAAACAGTAATCAATAGTCCTAGACAAAATACTTTTCCAAAAAGTCATAAAGGCTACAGTGGGTACAGTGCCTTGGCTGCTGCTTTCCGTAAAGTCGTTTTGTCGTCTTCTCTTCTGCTTTCCAAAAAGTTGTAAAGGCTACAACGCCTTGTCCGCTACTTTCCGTAAAGCTGTTTTGTCGTTATACGGCTATTCTTCCAGCTGTCCATTTTGCTTTTGGTGTTATCCGGCAATTCGTTCAGCTGTCATAATCCTTAATGACCTTCGTTAGAATGTCTTTTTCCATTTCGGGCTGCTTTCCTGTTTTAACACTTTCCAGCTGTCCGGTGGTAATCTGCTGTAATAATCAGTTTTGTTCCGATAATCATTTTTCTTGATGATATTCCTATAGAATAGGAACTATACCATCGATAATCTTTTTTGACGATACTCCTATAGAATAGGAACGATATCATCGATAATCTTTTTTGGACTGATAATCATATATTCTGACGATACTCCTATAGAATAGGAACAATATCATCGATAATCTTTTTTGGACTGATAATCATATATTCTGACGATACTCCTATAGAATAGGAACGATATCCTAAGTAATATTTTTTGAATTGATAATCATTTTTAATTATTCTCTGGGCCGTAAGGCCATAATCTGTTTTGGGCACTAAGGCCTCTTTTGTTTGAGCTTTCTGTAGTTTAAACTACATTGTGCCATATTCTCTTGGGTATGTTATGACCTCTTTTCTGGGTTACCAGTTTTGTTTGGGCCGTGAGGCCATAATCCTTTTGGGTCCGTAGGACCTCTTTTATGGGTTATACGCAGTAAACTACATATTCCCGGTCATGATAATCCTTTTTGGGCCGTTAGGCTCCTAATCAGTTTTGGGCCATAAGACCATAATCTACGGACCTCTTTTTGTAAGTTACACGTAGATGAATCTACATGTTCCTTGTCATGATAATCTGCTGGGCTTTACCGTAGTATAAGACACTACGTTGGGCCATAACCATTTTGGGCCATAAGCCTCTTTTAGGTCTCAAGCAGATGAATCTACATGATACCTTTGATATTCTTTGGGATGTTAAGTCTATTTTGGACTGTTAAGCCATAATCTTTTTAGGCCGTAAGGCCTCCTTCGTAGGCCTCTACATTGTACCTGCAAAAATAATCATTTTTCCCTCCTTATTCAAAAGGATCAGGATCTAATCGAAGTGTAGCTTGACTTCTTTTATATTAATCATCTAATAATGTGATGGGTAGTATTTGAGTAACCAATCAACAACTCGTATACTAGTTTCCTTTCCATTTATTAGATGTCTAATATATTCAATAGTCTTATAGATGCTAACCATTTTATTCACTATTACTTGTCTGACTATTATGTTGCCCTGATCACTTTGTAACTCAGAAGGCTTCATTTCGTCGTAATAGGGTAATTCTTTCCAGGCTAAATCTAGTTTTTCGCAAAGGATATTCCTTTCAATGGTATATTGCAACCTGTCTCTATTCTTTCCTCTAATCTTGTTGAACGAAGGATGAGTTTTCATACTGATCTTTCGTTGCTGTTAATCTTGAGATGTTTCCTTAGCTTGCTGCTGCATAAAACATCATGGTTAATAATAAACATTAATCAAATATTCTTTTATGTTATTCTCTGGCTAAAATCTCTTTTTGCTTAGTCGTCATTGTAATACCTGCTAAGAAAATCAGCTAAAACATTCTTAGTTTCAGATATATTTTTCACAATAAAATCATAGCAATAAAAGAATGATTGCCATTTCTTCTTCTATTCAATTCTGGCAAAGGATCTATTCTGTTAGTGATGAAAGCCTTTACCTGAGTATTATCTGTTCTAACAACAAATTTTACTGGTAGTAAATGGTAGTGAAATCTTTTTATACCAAATTTTACTGCCAATAATTCTTTTTCATTTATATGGTAATTCTTTTCATTGGGTTTCCAAGTTCCACCCCCGTATCCACAAATTAATCTTTTTTCTTTATCTATGTCTTCTTTATCATATGCTATTAGGATTGCTCCCCATCCTATGTCGCTAGCATCTGTAAAGAGTTCTAATTGATCTTGATCTGTAGGTACTCTGTGTTTTGGTAATGATTTTGCCTTTTCTTTAATCTTGTTAATCGCCTTGGTATGTTCTTCCTTCCATTCGAAGGTTACATCTTTTTTAATCAAGTCCTGCAGTGGCTTTCTTAGATATGGTAAATCTTTTATATGATCTGCGGCATAATTTATTACGCCTAGAAATTGCTGCACTTCTCTTTTATTCTCTAGTCTTTCTTTAAAGTTTTTAATCTTTGTTACAACATGATCCTGTAACTGTATTCCTTCATTGTCTACAATATATCCTAAAAATTCAATACTATTCTTAAAGATTTCAGATTTCTTTTCAGATAGTAGAATTCCATGTTGATTTATTGTTTCAATGAATTATTCTATATGCTTGATATGATCTTCTAAACTATCGCTGTAAACTAATATATCATCCACATATATGATACAGAAGTCTGCAAGCTTTCTAAATACTTGGTCCATTCTTCGCTGGAATATTTGCGGTGCATTTTTTAATCCCATGGGTAGTACGTTCCATTCATATTGTCCTTGCGGGGCACTGAATGCTGTTAAAGCTCTAGATTCGTTGGTCAATTTTATTTGCCAAAATTCGCTCTTACAGTCGAACTTACTAAACGAATTTTTATTCCCTAATCTGTTTATGAGGTTTCTTTTATAAGGTAAAAAGTAACCATCAAAAATAGTCTTTTTATTCAATTCTCGGTAATCAATTACTAATCTGGCTTTTCCTCGCTTTTGTTCATTATGTTTCCTTACTAAAAAGGCTGGGCTGCTATGTGGACTTTTGCTTTCCCTTATAATCTTCATTTCTAATAATTCTTTTATCTGGATTTCAAATTCCTTTTGGTCTGTTGGACTATACCTTATAGGCTTAGTTCTAACAGTATCATTAGGATCTATCAGCTTTATTTCTCCATAAATCTTTTCCTTTTCCCATAGCTGCATAGGATTTCCCCCAAAATTGCTTTTTAATTTATTCAGATATTTTTCTTTTAGTAATTCTAAATTATTATTCCTTTCCACTTTAATCGTGCATAATCTTATGGTATTTACTGGTAATATTCTTTTTAGTATAATCCATTTGTTACAGGGTGATTGAAGGCTAAATGTATTCTTGTTTATCACTTGGGTTTTAAAGTAATCTAGGAAATTATTTCCTAATAACACTTGTTGTTTCATATTATTTAGTTGGTATACTATTGGTAATCTGAAAATAGTCTTTCCAAGTTTAATCCTCACATTTTCTGCTATTATATCCAATTCTTTAGATTGCTCGTTAAATCCTGATACTTTAGCTCTATGTGTTCTAGATCTCTTCCATTTGTGAGATTCTAGTATATTTTTTCTAGCTAAGCATATATCTGCTCCACTATCTATAAATACTTTTTGTTTAATCATTTTATTCGGTTATATACTCTATATCTGCTTCTATATGAATTGCTACCATTTAGTCCCTAATCTTTCAACTTATTGAAGTATTCATTTTTAATCAGAACTACTTTTACTAGAATATTGGTTAATGTAGTTTATTCTTTCTGATCCTGATTCTATATCAGTTTCGCTGATATAAAAATCTTCATATTTATACCAATTATCATTATCTTCTTTAATTCGTCTCAAACTCATTATAAGCTGTTCAGTATTCATTTATTTTACTCCCTTTTTCTTTAGCTTTGGCACTTATTTGCATAGTGTCCTTTTTCATTGCAATTCCAACATGTACACTCTTTTACTCTTTCTTCTTTAGTCTTGTTTGATTCTATAGGGTTTAAGTTTCTCTTTCTAAACTTTCTCTTACCTCTAAATTTTCTCCTAGTCTCAGGGTTATTCTTATATCTCTTAAATCTCATTTTCTTATAATAGGAGTTATTCTCGTATTCTTTTTTATATATGTATTTATCTCTATATTTTTTATGCTTCTTATGTTTTTCTTTTTTATCATCGCATCCAAATTTTAATCTTCTTTCTGTGAATCCACAGATTTCTCTTAATCCTATTTCTTATCTTTTTTAATCTTTTGCTGTAATCTGTATTCTTCGCATTTCCTCGTCAGATATGCTCTTAAGACTCTTATTCTTTCTCCTAGGGTATTCTCCTTAGGTTCTAACTGTACGTATTCCTTTGATATTTCAATGTTATACGGTATGGGTAGATGATCATAATATAACTGTTGATAAATTATTCCTTCTTCTGGTAAGAATCTAGCTTCGTAAAAGAACTTACTAAAGCTAATCGTGTATTCTGATAATTTATCTATTCTACAGCATTTCATGTTATTCAGGTTCATGATAATCTCTGTTTTTCTTTCTGCTAAAACGTTTTCTCTGGCTACTAACCATTTTTCACCTAAAAATTCTCTTTTGAGAAGTAAGTCAAATATCATCAACATAGACTTCCAGTCCGTTGAATAACTTAAAACTTCTCCTCTTAGCTGGTATGCTATTGACTCTATCCAATACACTGCTTTTCCGATAATCGTTTTAGATATTAAATCATACATATAATCTAGATTTTCTGATTGGGTGCTATTCATTAATGCAATATACATTCCTAAATTCCAATCGGTTATTCTTCTTCCTATTTCATGTTCATCATAAAAATTATCCAATTCTAAGAAATATCCATTATAGTTTACTCCTTGGGTCATTGATCCTACAAACTCTTTAAATTCAGCTTGCTGTCCAATGGGTATATGATCTGGTAATCTGGTTGTTCTTCTAGTTACCACTTCTAGATTTGGGTCTCCTAGATCTTCTTCAGGGTAATCATTTGTATCTTCATTGATTATATCTTCTGATTCTATTTCGGTTTCTACCTGTCCGTTATACTCGTTCTCTATATCACTGTCTGGTTCATCTTCTATTATAGCATTTACTCTTTTTTCACCTTTTAATGCTTTTAATATTTGATCATTTTCTTTTACTAATTCATTATTCTCAGAATCTTCTTCTGCTATGAATTCTACTACCTGTAATTCTTGGTTAGTCGGTTGATCGCTGTTACTTTGTTTATCCGAGTTTTCCTCAGATTTATTCTCACTGCTAGTATCATTACTGTTATTCTCCTCGCGTAGTCTTATTTTCTTTATTTTCTTTTTTCCTTTTAACCCTTTTAACTGTTCTGTTAAAATCTTTACTTCTTCTCTAAGTTCTGACAATTCTTGTTTTACTTCTTTTAATTCTCCTTTTGTTTCTTTTAATTCTACCTTAGTTTCCTTTAGTAGGGTTTTAGAATCTAAATATTTTTTCTTATATTTTTATATTTTTCGTACCATTCTTCATTATTGCATAATCTTAACTTTAGATTTTCTGCTTTTAATTCTTTTATCTGCTGGTCTTGTTTATCTAATCTTAAGTTTAGATATTCGTAGGTTGTCTTTTCTACTTCTTTTACGGGTAATCTTTCTTCTTTTGGTAATTCTTCTTTTATAGGTTTTGTCCTCATAGGTTCGTATTTATATCTTTCTCTCTCTATAATCTCTTTTTCATGTTTTTTCAAAAACGTAATCGCACTAGGTTCCATTAGAATTTTCCTTCTTTATTTAGTATTACTAGTCTGTCTAAAGTTTCTGTTACACCTTTTGATAGTCTTGGTTTTATCTTACTGATATCTACCATAATCGGTATTTTACTCCTTCTCCAAGCATCTATTGGTACTATTTCTGGTTTATGAGTAGTCGTTTTAGCTATAGTATTCTCTTCACTTGTACTCGTATTCTTTTTGCTCGTACTAGCTTCATTGTTAATTTCTTCTCTTTTTCCTTTACTCTTTTCTTCTAGTAGTACATTAAGCTTTTCTAATATTAACTTAAACGTAGGTATTTCAGATACATTCCATAAGTTAGTCAATTCTTCTCTAATCAATTGTTGAGTTTTATTCTGATTATCTTTTATTTCATCCATTAGTGATAATATACTTTTCATCTTTTCTTTTAATATAATCTCTTCCCATAACGCATTTATTTTTTCGTTATTATTCATCAGGATTATTTATTCATTTTTTCCAACCGTTTCCCATATCTATCCATATTTTGCTAAACTTATCGCACTGTTTTTCCAGTTGTTCTATTTTATTTTCTAATTTAATCTCTTCTGCACTATATTCTAAGTATTTTAACTGGGATTCCTCCTGATAAGACCGTCTTTATGGTTTTTGACTTTTGTTTTTTCTTTATTATTTTTAGTTGTATATTCATTTTCTGGGTAGTCAAAATTTCGTCTAATCTTACTTGCTTGTCTTCTTCTGATAATTTTATATCGAAGTTTTTAAATCTTTTTAACCAATCTTCTTTTAATTTAATAATCATTTTATGATAGTTCCTGGTTCCAACCAGCTGTTCTCTTAATCTTTTATGGTAAATCTTTTATATGATCCGCGGCATAGTTTATTACACCTAAAAATTGCTGCACTTCTCTTTTATTCTCTAATATTTCTTTATAGTTTTTAATCTTTGTTACAACATGCTCTTGTAACTGTATTCCTTCGTTATCTACGATATATCCTAAAAATTCAATATTATTCTTGAATATTTCAGATTTCTTTTCAGATAGCAGTATTCCGTGTTGGTTTACCGTTTCAATGAATTGTTCAATATGTTTTATATGATCTTTTAAATCAGCACTGTAAATCAATATATCATCCACATAAATTATACAGAAGTCTGCCAGTTTTCTAAAAATTATGAGATATTATATATTCATAATAAATTAATCTTATATATAATAAGTATAATTTTCGACGGAAGGAATTCGAATGCACACCTTGCAACCAATGGCAGATCTAGAGAACAATGTATAGGTTCACACTCCAGAACAATTCAATAACTGAATTGAAACTATTGTAGAACCTTAAACTGCAAATCTTGATTTCACTTCCAATTGCGATCCTCACTTTGGCTTTTGGTAGTCAAGTTTCAAATACACTTCAGTTATAATTAACTTAAAATTTTTATTTTGCGCTTAGCTATATAACATCATGATATATTTAAAACTATAAATTTTATATTTTACTTAAGATCACCAGTTTCAAAAAATTTAAAATAGTCCAATTGTGAGACGGAATAATACATGTCTACCGACTCGGCATTGGGTAGAGGTGATATTTTCCACACCAAGAATTTGCATGTCCCTTTCTCACAATACTTGGTGTGTGTGTGTGAGAAATATGACAAATATCGATGTGGAATTAATTTGAAGCCAAGTTCTAATCCTTCCGCACCAAGTTTTCGACTAGCATATAATACAACAATTCCTAAATTAAATGTTTGTTGTTCAAATTTGAAGGAGAAATTTACGTTTAAAGCAAACTAGTCCTGAATCTACGTGCCTATGACTTCGTTTCTCAGGAAATTCGTGCAGTATTTCGGATGCTTGAAGGCCCCGCTGACATGAAGTGATTTAGAAAGATTCTTCTTTATCGATGGTGATCGGTCATGATATCCATAGCCTTGCTTCTTTTTCGGCCAAATCCGAATTTTTGAGGGGTGTAAATGATTTTCACCCATATAAAGATTTCAAGATGGTTTACATCAAAGAAAGAGTCAAATAAGATTCTAACATTTCATACACATGAATTCAAATGCAAAATTGACAAATAATAAACACTCTTATAACACCACACTACTACTCCCTATACTTCAATCTATGTGGCTTCGCTACTTTAAGGAACACTTCCCTCTTAATAGATTACAAAGAATACGAATTGACTTAGTCAGAACCAATAAACGTCAGATATCAAATAACTATTTTTTTTAAAAGAGACTATCTCTCAAGGACTAGTTAGCATATACACATAATAATTGTCATCCTTAAGGAAGGAACAGTACCTCTCCATCCATGGAATGATGCTATAGAAAATGACTATTTGAACTCAAACAATAATAAATAAAGTTCCTTAGCAAAAGTTTCAAGATTTTAAATTTCTATGCAACACATGTAAGAAGTTATATGTGCTGTATTCAAGAAACTTGATGCCAAAGTAACAAATAAACAGGATTTCAACATTTCACACATCATTCAAATGAAAACCACACATTACTATCAACTTTACAAGATTCCAGGAGAAAAAGGGACTCTTTAAGAATAAAAACCTTAAACATTTTGGAATTAAAGCAACAAATTCTTTGTTACAACACGTCTTCATTGTCTATATTGTAGAGTTCTCTTTCAAAACCATATTTACTATTGATTATAATCCAAAGATTCATTTGATCCACCAATTTTTGAGGGAATTTTTCTAACTTGGAAACTCAAACAATTTTTTTTCTAGTTCGAAGTGAAAAATTGAAATGAAATATCACCAAACAAATTTTTGATAAAAGAAGATAAAGAAACTAATTTTTGTTATGTGCCAACGCATCCTAAGTATGTAAAACTTCATGCCAAAGAAAGAAACAAATAAAATTCAACATTCCACACATAAATTCAAATGCAAAATTGACAACAAACTCTCTTACAACACCACAGACTACTACTACCACAATCAACTTACAAGGTGCAAGAAGAACGACTCCCTGAGAAAAATACAAACCTTAAACATTTGGAATAAAAAACAACTCTTTTTAACAAAACTTTTTTTTTTTGTACTTTTCTTTGTTTATTTGCATGTAAATCCTTCTTTTTCTTGTGAGAATTCTTTTTTTTTTTCAAACTCGAAAAACTGGTTCAGACCAATATATTTTTTCAAGCTTAGAATGAAAAATTAGAACAATATATAGCCAAATAAAATTGAGTTCAAACGGGTCGCAAGGAAGTAAAATTTCAAGAAACTTCAGAAAGAAATAGACAAACATTTAACATCTCATACACAATTTCAAATGCAAAATTGACAACAAACTCTTACTAACACACTATTACGATCAACTTTACAAGGTACCAGAAGAAAAGGACTCTCCTAAGAATACAACCTTTCCTTAACATTCGAAATTTTAAAATAACAAACTCCTTTTTACAAGACTTAACTTTTCATTATTCATATTGTAGGTTCTTTTTTTTCTTTCTTTTGTAACCATACTTGGTGATTGATTATTTCCCAAAGATAGATTTGATCCACCAAAATCCTTTGGTGTCGTTTGGGGCACCTTCAGCCTCTGGTGGAGGATCAGATTGAGGTGTCTTGTGGAGTTTGCTTACATCATAGCCTACTTCTTTTGCCTTCTCAATAAGTTGGTTGTAAATCTCCTCATCAAGATGTATTTGCCTGCATAATATCTGCCCACACCAACCAATGCCAAAAACATTTTGTTAAGAGCATATATATAAAATGTAAAGTGTAAATTATTATGGGGACGAGCAAGTCATCCGAAAGATATCTACTTACAAAACTTCTTAAAATATGGTGTTAGAAATTTCGAAAATAAAACAAGTTATTTACTACCATTGCCCCTGCCAGTACCGGAAGTGATAATAAAAGTGGGAATGCTGTCAATAATAGAATCTAAAATGGATGACACCAGATAGATGAGTCTGACCGTTTCTTTACTCTTTATTCTTGCTTTGTTTTGACTGCCTTGCTTGTGATTATGTTTTGTCTTGAGCCGAGGGGTCTCCCGGAAACATCAGGTAGAGTTAAGGTCTGTGTACACTCTACTCTACTTAGACCCCACGGTGTGGGATCTCACTGAGTATGTGTATGTTGTTGTAAGACAGAATCACCTAAAATAGACTTAACCTATATTTATTGATAGAGTATTTCCAAAATATTCTTGTATCTTTTTATATATTTTATATTAGGTAAATTTATATTCCGATGGTAATTAAGAAGATTAGTTACCTAGTTTGTAGCAATATAAATAATTATGTAACACTATATATACAATACACATAATCAATGAAAGAAGGTAAACATATTCGTTTACTTATGCCAGTGTAGGGTAGTAAGTACCTTATGGGGATAAGTTCGCAAAAATTAAGGATTGTGGAACATCTCTCAAATGCTATACATGCTTAGACCCTAGCACCCCAACCCCCAAATCTCCACCACCACCCCAAGAAAATAAGTATTACTTGAAGCTGGTCTTTAATTGAAAACTAAACTAGCAACAGCACATACTGAAAGTGTGCTCAATGTAAAAAATAATAAGGAAAAAAACCTTAATTCTCCTATAAACAATCTACTCCTATAAGCAAACAAAACTATATAAAACTTAAACCACATCCAAATATTCATATTCAACCATGCTAATTTAAAAAATGTTAAAGAAAAACAAATAGTGAACTTACCCAAAGATACTTGTTACTAGGCTGACCAACCAAAGCATACTGATAATCATCATCAATATAAAGAAGCCAATAATCCCCAGTAAATGGTATAATTGGCAAGAATGGAGGAACATAAAATTTCACTTTAAGCTTTGCTTCATCACTTTTAGGATCAACTTTATAAGCAGTGCCTTCAATTGAACCTCTTTTTCCATCACTCCATGTTTCATTCAACACATGTACTGTCCCATCTTGGTTCAAAGTGTAAGTGGCTCTAGTGTTTTCACCATTCTTGGGCTGATTTCTTGATGGGAAACAAGCTATTTCATACCACCTCCCCATGTATTTTTCAACATCCAACTTCTTCACTACTTCCTTTTGTGGTCATTTTTGCAAAATTTCAAGAAAGTATTTTTTGTTTCTTCAAGATTTTGAGGGGTTGGAAAAAAGTTTTTATTTATTTATGTAACAAAGGGGTTTTGGTTTGGTTTCTTGAACAGGTTTGGTGGGATGAGATATATCAAGGTGATAGGGTGTAATGTCAAATTTTAAGAAAGTACACTAGTTTCTTTTTCTTCAAGATTTTGAGGGTTAGAATAGGGTTTTTGTAATTTTATACAAGGTTTTTTTTCTTTTCTTTTTTGGGATTTGATTTAGTGGATACTGTATATTTGTGGATACAGACGTGGACAATTTGAGCACCTTACAAGTGTAATAATGGATATTTTTGGAGGTATCTTTTGGCATGTTATTGAAATGGTAGGTTCTAGAATTGTGTTAAAAATCCTAATACAATTGGCGGTGAACGTGTTTTCAAAAGGAAAATTCATAACTTTAGTCCCTCAAACAAATTGTTAATTTGAACTGGATGATATCTTGCTAAGCAATTTTAATCTTCAATTTAATTGGTATGTGCACTATGAATTCATCCACTTGCAGAGCTTAAAATTTTTAGAGTTAAATACCATAGTAATAGTTCAAATCTGGCCTACATGCAATGATCGGAAATCACTCATTTTATAGATTTAAGGTTAAAAATGCATAGTTATATGCTAAGAGAATCAAAATAAAACTTATTAATACCTGAGATAAAAAATGCTATTATCTCTTTTTGATATTGCACTTTTTTAAACCGATGGAATGAGAAATAACATGCGTTGCTATTAGTGATCTGCCAAAAAACATACCTCCAAACGTGGTCTAAACTATGTCAGATATTTGTAGTAAAATTTAGGGGTGGTCAGTGGGACGAGATGGGATGTGGGGGGACGGGGTGGGTGGTCGGGATCGGGATTTGGCGGAATGGGAAGAGGTCACGTCTCACATCCCGTTGGAAGAGGGGACGGGATTTGGGGGGATGGGTCGGGTCGGATAGGGGGATTTGAGGGGATTTTAATTTTTTTAGACCCGGAATTTTTAAAAATATATATTTAAACACTTAAATAATTGAACAAGATAGTGCTTCTAAAATGATTTTTTTTGTAATACAATTTCAAAATTGCAACTTTGTTTCGTAGTTCAAAAGTTGCAAATCACATAGTAAAATTGCCATTAAAAAGTTACATATTTTTCTAATTTTCTCACAATCTCTTGAGGATCTTCTATTGGAATTGAAAGTTGTTGGTCAAATTGTTCGACGTCGCTTCCTGCTCCCTCGGATAAGATTTCGTTGTAGATGTAGTCATCTTCTTTGTTGATATTTGGTTGACCGCACCTTCTACGCTCCACTCTAATCAAATCTCTGAATAAAATTGCAATCTCAAAGTTGTCTCCCGCCAATGAGTGTCTGTACTCTCCTATTTGAAACCTTCCAACAGAAAGCTGTTGATGACGCTTGAATATTCAACAAATCTCGGGCCATCTTTGCTAGTGTTGGAAATGTCTTCTCATTCTCCCTCCAGTATTTCAGCAAGTCTTCACGTTCATCTTCATTGACAATTGATTTGTACGGTACAACACCCTGCAAAACATAAACATCAAACTCGCTAATTTGTGAAGAACTTGAACCACTATACATTCTATTTCTAAGGCTTTGAATACTTGAAGCAGAAACCACATATTTTTTATAAGGTTGTAGTAAAGTAGAAAAAGATGGTACAGAAGCCGATTGATTATTTGCACTTTGCTCTTGGTAATACACACACACACACACACACACACACACACACACACACACACACACACACACACACACACACACACATATATATATATATATATATATATATATATTCAGTGTGTATACTAGACATAACTTCTTCTTTAGTTGAGTGTGTTGGAGTTGGAAGTATTTCTAAGCTTTCATAAATCGTTTCAATAAGTGTTTTACAACCGTTTACTTTAATAGTAGGATTTAATACAACACTAATAAAATAAATAGTGGAAATAGGACAAAATTTTTTTTTTTAATTTTAATTTTTTTAAATAGATGGAGCGTAAGTTGGTTTTTGCATATATTCATTAAGTAACAAAAATATTAGAGCTATATAAAATGACATAGATGAAATAGTAGGATAATAAATATCAGAAAATTCCTTAATAGCTAGAAATTTTTATCTAAGAATACATTAAGTTCCAAAATATTTTCCAATCATCATCTACAAGCATATCCATTGAATTTTGATTATGGGCGTTAAATAATAAAGTTATAGGTCTTCTATACTCGTGAGCAACAACTAATTGTTCATACAAAGAATTCCACCTAGTTGCAACTTCTTCTAAAATTTTCCTATAAGGTAATCCACAATCATGACTTATTTTTTTATACTCTTTGAGTCTTTGCATTTTATTACCTTTAAAAATAAAATTGATAGCAAATTGTACTTTATCAAGAATAGAGCTAAAAAGTTTTAGGTCATCCTTTACAATTAAGTTATAAATATAACATGCACATCTAACCTGAAAAATATCGAGAAAAGATAGAGTCAATCGAGTTTTTAAAATGTTTACGGTAGAATCATTAGAAGAAGCATTATCTAATGTAATAGTCATAATTTTATCAGTAATTTCATAATATTCACGAATATTTCTTGAAATAAAAGCTCCAGTGTGCCTATCATCAATATATCTATATGCTAATATACATTTTTGCATAGACCAATTCTGATCTATCCAATGACATGTAACAGTTAAATAATCATTACTATTAATACTACGGCCTATGTCAGAAGTGATAGCCACTTTGCCATTAAAATGATACAATGCATAACGTAAATATTGTTGATATTCATGCGCAAATTTAAAAACATCTCTTCTAACAGTTAATCTACGAAAACCGTTAAAAGTAGGATAATATGTTTCTCGAATGCAATGAATAAAACCAGGATATGAAGGAAATAAAAAAGGCAAACCCTCCACAACAACTAATTTTTCTAATTTTTCTCGATCTTTGTGTTTATCATATTTAGGACCTATAACTCTCCCCGTCATCGGGTTAATTCGGCCTTGTACTTGATCGGGGATACTATGTGAACCTTGTCCCGACTCAGAAGGCATTTGCACACCCAATTTTTCAGCCAAGTATTGATTATACCTTGCTTTGTGAGAGTTTTCTATATATCTCATTAAACCTCCTGTACCACCTTCACCTTTTCTAGTTTTAAATTTATAAACTTCGCGACAAATTTTACAAATAGCTAGTTGATTAGGAATGTCCCTAACCTATCAAAAAAATCTCATGCAGCTGATTTTAATTTTTGTTGTTTTTGTCCTCGACTCATACTAGGGGCAATAGGAGGCATTCCAGTTTCAGTTTCAGCCTGAGACTCAGTCTGAGCCTGAGGTGGAGGTGCACTAGTGTGTGTTATCTAAATTATCTTCTAATTCATTTTCTAAATTAAAATTTGGTTCAACTGAAGAATATACCTTATAATATAATGGTATATTATTATTAACATTTAAAAAAATCAGTTTCATCTACATGAGTGAAATAATCATAATTAAGATTACTAGAAGATGCACCCTTACCCCTGTTACCCCTAGCAGAAAAATGTTCATTTTGTTTCATTATAATTATGTAAATAAATAATTAAAGTTAATGAAATTAAGTACGATAATTAAAATTAACAATAATAATTTAAAGAAGGAACGAAGGTACCAAACGCCACGTAACATCGACATGTAATCGAGGTTGAAAATTGAAAGTTTATTCGATGATCCTCGAGCTAGTTGCCAACTTCACTCCCAATTTTTGAACTTTGATAGAAATTACCAAATAAAATACAATATTTAGTGTGCAATTTAGACTTGTAGAGAGATCAGAGAGATGGTAGAAAGATTTGTGAGAAAAATAAAGAGGAAAATGAGGTATTAATAGTTAAGAAATATGATTAAAGTATAAATATATTTAGGGGTTAAAAATAAATATTAAGAGGGTAGGGGAAGGCCAAAATGACCATTATTAGTCGTTGCCAACGGCTAAAATTAAAATTTAGCCATTGTGCAACAATTATTTATGCAAAAGGGGTGGGGGTCGGGTCGGGACGGGGGCGGGATCGGGACGAGCCCTAGTTCCGTCCCGAGTTCGAACACCGCTACCGACATATACCATCCCGAATTGTTTTTTGCAGGACGGGGCGAGATCAAGCCGTCTCAGCCCACTAGACACCATTAGTAAAATTTAACTATTCTTAGCTATTACTACAAATATCTATGACATTTAAACCACACGTTTAAATTGTTTTAAACTCTTATGTAAAATCGAAAACCACATCGAATTAAATATATATTTTTTATTTTAGGCTAACTATTATCTCTTGAATCATAGCCATTGAAGCTAATCTATGAAGCTTTTATGGAAATCGCATGCGACATGAACTTGATTAACATATCACGGAAGCATTGACATAAAATGTAAGGAGAAAAAATAGTTGTAAATTGATAAAACTTTAAATGATCATAACTCTACGCTCGGATGTCCGTTTTACCTAAAAAAAATTAGATTTTGCCTATTTTTTCGAGACGGGACCGGTCAAACTGCCGAAAGGCGGTTTGGCGCAGCCAATATTTAGAAAAACATCCATTTTCTCAATCAATTTGTGTTTCCTCCAAATCGATTTCTAATTTTCCTTTTTCTTTAGTAAACATCTCGCGATACACAATAGATTTCAACGTCAAAATTTCATGATAGTGTAGGTGTGAATATCAATTTCAGTTTTGGAAATTCAATTTAAAAAAAAATAAAAAAATTCCCCGACCCGACCCAGTCCGGCCCACTAGAAAAAACCGATATAATCCGATACTTTCGGCATATAAACCGAACATATAGGTTTTTTTAAAAAAAAAGTTGTATTCGTTTTTTTTTTTAAAAAAATCAAATTTTATTCGATTCATATTTTTCGGATACAAAATCGAACCGAACCGATATACGCTCACCCCTACATCACAGCCTCATTGATTAGGTTTAGGGTTTAGATCAGAAAGGATCCAGAGGTTAATATAGCCAACCCCAACTATTTGGGGATAAGCCATAGTTAGATTGATTGTTGAGATAATATATAAGTAACAAAAGTGTACTCTTTCTCTAACAGCTTACCGATTTAGATGAGATGGTCAGTCACTCGATCATTAGCATTTTGCAATGCGAGGGTTGTTGATCAGAAAAGAATTCATCGGCTATAAACTCTCAGAGAAACAGAGCAACCACCCTTAGGAATCCTGCATTCTCACAGTCACAAAAGCCTCGTTTTTCTAGTACAATCAAGGTAACAGGGTAGGCTCAGATTCGCTTTTCTCAGACAAAATCCAAAGAGCTTTACGAACTGTCATGGCTGCAAGCATCAGCTAGCCTTATGAGACAGAAGAAACACCAAAAATGGATCTTTTCTTTCCACATCACATAGAGCCATCTGAGTTGCCATGCCGAGATATGATTATGGTTGTTTCAATGTAAACCAAATATTGTCCAAACCCCTAAACAATATTTTCAGCTCAAGAGGAAACTGTCTGATTCTTCTTTCACAAACAACTATCTTCATAGCCTCTAAAAAATGGAACGGAGGGGGTAATAAATCAATCAACTAAGGCTGGTTTTGCAAATGAAAAAACTTCCATTTGAGAGATCATTGGCAGCGGATAATGACAGAGAGGGGCAAAACCACTCATAGAAACTCCCTAAAGCTCTCTGCTAACCTGAAACTTAAACTAAGAAGAGTTCCATGAAATAGAGGCTCAGATCTATGTTAAATCTCGGGCAAAAAGAGATCCAACAACGCCATGACTGCAAAGACCACAGGAAAATCTGGGGTCATGCCCCACCAAGATACGGGTTGGATAATTTCAAATATCGGATTAATATGCTTAGAAGGAAATGAAAGATTGACAAATTCATCATCGCCTCTTTCAAGCCATCAATCATAACCGGCATAACTTGTCTCTAAACCAAACGAATCAATAACAACTTGTTTGGATGGTTGTTACCCATTGTATCGTAGTGTTATTTTAGATAGGCCAATACATAGATAGTCCCTCAAACTTGCAATGAATTTTCAGTTAGATAGTGATGATTTGGACATTTCAACTTGAGAGATGCAAAAAGATATCAGACATCGCCATGGCTGCGAAAACCACCAAAAAATCTAGGGGCATGCCCTGCCAAGATACGAGCCGGATAATCTCAAATGCCCAATTAATAAGCTCATAAGGGAATGAAAAAATGACAGCCCGGTGCACTAAGCTCCCGTTATGCGCGGGGTCCGGGGAAGGGCCGGACCACAATGACTATTGTACGTAGCCTTACCTTACATTTCTGCAATAGGCTGTTTCCACGGCTTGAACCCATAACCACCTGGTCACATGGCAACAACTTCAGAAGGGAATGAAAATTGTCAAAATCATCCTCCCTCTTTCAAGCCGTATCATATCACCACTGACAAAATGTAAAAAACAGCCTCAAAATATCCCATTTGTGCTAATACTTCTAATTTCCCAAAAATTGAGGCCAGATCTGCGTTATAGCTCAAGCAAACAGAGATCCGACGACACCATGGTTGCAACAACCACCAGAAAATCTGGGGGCATGCCCCGCCAAGAAACGAGTCCGATAATATGAAATGCCCAAACAATAAGCTCAAAAGGGTATAAGATATTGACAAAATCAACACCGCCTATTTCAAGCTGCCGATTATACTCACAACCTCAATAGTACTCCATCTGGATCAAAAAGAGTGTCCACTTAGCCTTTATTTTTTGGATCAAAAAGAGTGTCCACTTACCAAATCAAGAAAGAATTAACCTTACTTTTCCAGATTTGCACTTACCAAGTGTTAGGTGACCAAATCCAAATACCTATTTAATTAGGGGCATTTTAGTCAAATTACTTATTTTTGTCTAGGAGTTAGTATTTTCTTAAGGGGTGTGCAAATGGATAAGTGGAAACTTTTTTTGATCCGAATGGAGTATATTATTCATAAAAAAAAGAGGGAAAAAAGGATGGTTAATTTCTTTTTGCGTCAGTTGTCTATATACTCAGCACCGCTGTTTCCACCACTGGCACCAGCAGCATAAAATGGTCCGAATGAAAGCATAAAGTGCACAAATAGCCATTCCGTTAGACCGCTCTTTAACCTGTAAGAGCGAAGAAAGGGCTGTTAGGTTCTTTCAGGAACATAGAAATCATGGGCTAATGCAGAGATTGAAGTGTTGTTGTTCTTGTTGTATGTAGAGGGGGGAAATTCACATACAAGTTTAATACTTCCACGGCTGCAAGCATCAGTTAGCCTTATGAGTCATAGAAGAAACACCAAAAATGGATCTCTACTCTACATATCTCACAGATCCATCTGAGCTGCCACACCAATTTAAGACCTTTTTTTCTATGTCAACCCAATTCATGTCCAAAGGCCTAAACAATTTTTTCAGCTCAAGAGGAAAATGCCTGATTCATCTTTCAGACAAAAACAATCTTCATAGCCTCTAATACATGGAACATAGACAAAAATCTAGCACCAGCTTAAAAAAGGGCAAAAACAATCTTCTAAGCCTTTAATACATGGAACAGAGACAAATTTAGCACCATCTCACAAAAGGGATACCGGTGAAATTTCGGGTAAAATTCACAAATAACCACTACTGAAATCTCCTCCTGTGTTCTAACCATTTGTGGGCCTAAAATTAAAAGCACATCGAATGTCTGCTTCAGTCCAATCAGGTAGATCCAGATATACCACTTGAATCCCACCTTTGGAAATCAATGAAAATGGATTTAGGGTTTTTGAGTTTGACAAAGAAGATGAAACATACAACTCAATTTCACTAATAAAGAAATCAGATGAAGAGCCCGTTGGTAAAGAAATGGTGCAAAGTTCAGCAGCACGGGATTTCGCCGGAGTTTCAAAATTTCCATTTTCACAGAAATTGAGGCTCAGATTTGTGCTAAAGCTTGGGCAAAAGGAGAGTCCGGCAACATCATGGCTGCAAAAACCACCAAAAAATCTGGGGGCATGCTCCCCCAAGATACGGTCTAGATAATCTCAAATGCCCGATTAATAAGAAGCTCAGAAGGGATTGAAGGAATTGACAAAATCATCATCACCTCTTTTAAGCAGTCAATCATACTAACCACCGCCACCTCTACCACCCCCGCCGGCATCATTGAATGGTCCAACGAAGCATAAAGGAAAGAACAAGAAAATTCATGGATCCAAACAGGCTTATCGTCCCTATGTAAGAGGGAAGAAAGGGATAATATGCACAAATAGTCCTGAAGAAAAGGTTGTTGGGGTTGTTGAGAAATCACATGCTAATATAGAGAGGCAACCACCCTTTCAGCAAAAAACCTTTACTCCTTTGTAGCCTCATTTTCTCCCTTCTGAGCTTTTTATTTTTTCTATGCATCTTTCCATCACTCAAGAGCAATTGGGCGGTAAGACCCTTCAAGTCTTGAATTAAGAAAAAATAATTTCCTTTTATTTTCCATTTTCCCAGAAATTTAGACTCAGATCTGTGTTATAGCTCAGGCAAAAGGAGAGTCCGACCACGTCATGGCTGCAAAAACCACCAGAAAGTCTGGGGGGCATGCCTCGCCAAAATACGTGTAGGATAATCTCAAATGCCTAATTAATACAAAAGATTTACAAAACCATCATTGTCTCTTTAAAGAACATGTCATGGCTGCAAGCTTCAGTTAGCCTTGTGAGACAGAGAACAAACACCAAAAATGGATCTTTTCTCCCCACACCTCACAGACACATCTGAGCTGTCGTGCGATGCCATGCCAAGATAAGACTATATTTTATCAACATCAATCAAATATTGTCCAAACGCCTACAGTCTTTTCAGCTCAAGAGTAAAATGTTAGATTCATTTTTTCACAAACAACAATCTTTATTAAAAAAAAAGGGCAGCCCGGTGCATAAAGCATCCCGTGTTAGCAGGGTCCGGGGAAGTGCCGCACCCCAAGAGGTGTGATTTAGACGCCTACCCTAATTCAAGCATTAGTGGCTGCCTCTAATAATTGGGACAGAGGGAGTAATAAGTAAATCAATCAAGGGTAGTTTTGTAATTGGATTTTTTTTCATTTGAGTACCATTGGCAGAGGAGAATGACAGAGAGGGGCAAAACCACCCATAGAAACTCCCAACAACTCCCTGTTTTCCCCGCCGCCTAATGTGATTTGCAAACCTTCCGGGTCAAATACTTCCAATTTCCCAGAAATTGAGGCTCAGATCTGTGTTTAAGCACATGCATAACAGAGAGTCCAGCGACGCCATGGCTGCAAAAACCACCAGAAAATCTGGGGTCATGTCCCGCCAAGATACGGGTCGGATAATCTCAAATGCCCGACTAATAAGCTTAGAAGGGAGGCAAGAGTAATCCTTTTAGAATAGTAGAGGGGCAAATTTGACCCTTTTTCCGTGAAACAATCCACTAGGTAGGAGTAAGGTCTGCGTACTCACTATCCTCCCCAATACACTGGGTATGTTGTTGTTGTCCCATGAAACATACACAGAAATCATCATCGCCTCCTTTTAGCCGCCAATTATACTCGGCACCACCACCGGCAGCATTAAGAGCTCCAGCGAGGGAACAAAAGAAAGAAAGAAAGAAAGAAAGAGAAAGAAAGATGCATGGCAGTAGCATACAACATAGAAGGGCATGGAAACCCTTTAAGTTTCAACACAGATATTGTTGAAACTCCAAATGCTGAAATGCATACTGATTGATACTCCAGAAAGGGAAAACAGTCAAATCTCCCTATATCAGTGCCATTTGTATAGGGCTTTTTTAGCTGCTACAGTGAAATGTTGTTATAGAGTATAACTGTTATATAGAGGTTTGACTGTACATATGCAACAAACAACTATCTTTTAAGACTATTGTTTAATCTGAAAGAGCAATGGAAGAAAGGGCTGTTGGGATTCTTACAGTAATGTAGAAATCATAGGCAAATGTAGAGAGGCAACCACCCTTTCAAAGAAAAATCCTAAACTCTCCATAGCCTAATTCTCTTCTGAGCCTTTTGCCGTAAAGAGATCATACCTGAGGAATTGGCTGGAGTTTGGTCAAATATTTATGTTTTCCTAGAAATTGAGGCTCAGATCTGTGTTATAGCTCAAGCAAAAAAGAGATCCGACGACGCCATGGCTACAAAAACCACCAGAAAAATCTGGAGTCATGCCCCGCCAAGATACGGGTCGGATAACCTCAGATGCCCAATTAATAAGCTCATAAGGGAGTGAAAGAATCACAGAATTCATCACCGCCTCTTTTTAGCCGCCGATTATACTCACAACCAGCGTCACCACCACCACCGGCAACATTAAATTCTCCAGCGATGGAGTTAAAGACAGAAAGAAAGAAACATAAAGATGCATGGTATTAGTATTACAACATGGAAGGGCATGAAAACCCTTAAAAGTTTCAACACAAATATTGTCCAAATTCCAAATGCATACTGATCGATACTCCCTCTGAAAGGGAATACAATCAAATTTCTCTATAACAGTGCCATTTGTCTGGATACTTTTAGTTGCTATAATATGTTACAGAGGAGACGGGCAGCAGATAGCTAATTTTTTAGACCACTCTTTAATCTGCAAGAACCAAGAAAGGGCTATTGGGATTCTTACAGTAATGGAGAAATCATTGGCTGATACAGAGAGAGGCAACCACCCTTTCAATGAAAATCCCTGAACTCTCTGTAGCCTCAGTCTCTTCCTTCCAAACTTTTGCTTTCTTCATTCCTCTGCAACTATATATCCATTTCCAAAAATAGCATAGAGATAATTGAGGCTCAGATCTGCTTTAAAGCTCGAGCAAAAGGAGAGTCTGGCAACGCCATGGCTGCAAAAATCATCAGAAAAATCTAGGGGCATGCCCCGCCAAGATACGGGTCAGATCATCTCAAATGCCCAATTAAAAAGCTCGGAAGGGAATGAAAAAATTGACAAATCATCATCGCCTCTTTCAAGCAGTCGGTATATTCACCACCATCACTCCCACCGGCAGCACTAAATGCTCCAGCGGAAGCATAGTGCACTGAAGATTCAAATGATCCTATTTGTACGAAGTTCCCTATGGTGAGATGTTATAGAACATGAATGATATAGAGAAATCCGACATATATATATGTGGTTGCTGCTTACGGTATTATTAGAAAGGGTGCGCTAAGTTGAAATTATTAAAAGTTAAGGATAAATAATTAAGCTAAGAAAAGACAAAAATACCCGCACAATTTCTTATGGACTAAAATTTGAAGTCCACCATTGTTGAACGAATCTTGAGGTTTCAAAGTGGAGTTGATAATTCTAACTTGATTTTTGTGTTATTATGAAGTAAATGATATTTGAAATTGTTAGGATTAGTATTTGAAGGCTAAATAAAATATTGTGACTAGAGTCCATTTACATTGAATTTTGAATCAAAATCATTGATGAAAAATTTTCAAGTATCATGAAAGATGTTTTTAGAAAATGTATACAACAAAGCATTTTATTGAGGGCAAATTAAGACGTTCACGTTGAATTTTTTTTTTATATAGTACTGATATTTTTTGGAAAATTCATATGGACAACAAAGTTGTTATTACCTTTAAATTAGTGGAGAGATGAAGGCATCAAGACTTGAGACCATGCCATTGTTTGCTACACTTTCCATGAAAACCAATTATCCCACAACATTGTTGAAAATTAAATCAGTTTAAGATTGAAAGCAATTACTTAATTTTCAGATCAATTCAAGAAAGCTTCTAAAAGATATTGTTTCAGTGATTAAATCATCAAACAAAAGTTAAACCGAGGTAAGGAGGCTCAGATTTTCGCCTATTTAATCAAAGAGTAGAGCTAAAACGGCCATGGCTGCAAAGATTGGTTGACTCGTGAGAAGGGACTACAAGAAACTTATTATTTCTCTTCCTCTTCTCCACAGACCTTCCAGGTTGTCTTTGCCAAGCCAAGGCCTTCGAATTAACTCCAATATTTTCAGTCTTTATAAGATAATCTTCATAGCCTCAGAATTTTTGGATTCTCAAGATACAGAAAAGGCATCAAATGTGAGGATGAACACATGACACTTCAATTATAAACAGAGTTAAATGCATGTCATGTTAGTTCCTTTACATAAGTCCAGTGAATACTAGGGTCAGTTAAAAATGCAGGGAACTTCTGGTGTTAGAAAAGTCCCCAAAATATTGAACATTGGATGAAATGGGTCCAAATGGAGCTGAAGGGATAATGCAGATCCAGATTCATATAGCTGACCCCTACTAGTGGGATTGAATGATAGTTTTTCTTGGTCTTGTAATAAGAGGGGAGATGAATATGTAAAATGCAAATACCTCAAGGACCATGAAAAAGAATCTGCCAGATTGTAGGAGGAACTGATAATTGCAAAGAAATGAAGCACAAATTTGTCTAAACTATCAGAAAAAGGGCTACCATGGCTGCAAAATCAGAAGTTTTATGAGATAGAAAACCAACTCCAAATCCCCTGAAATTTGCCAATCGAATATCCAGATCAGCTCAAATGTCTGATATTCAAAAATGGAAGCTTAGTGGATAAGATTATCACAGCTTCCTTCACTAAGTCAGGGTTTAGAGTAGAAAGGACATAGAGGTTCACATAATCGATGTCAACCACAGGGGTAAGATGCATTGTTGAATGATTTTTCATCCTCATCATTATTATCATTTACTGATGCAAGGGCTGTTAATAAAAAAGAACCAGAGAATTCACAGGCTATAACTTCAAAGAAACAGAGCAACCACAAAAAATGAAGGCTAAGAGCATCAGTAATGGGCTCATTCTTTTAGCACAACGAAGGAAATGGGATAGGACACTTGCCTTTTCTCAGACAGAAAAACAAAAGCATTAAAAACTACCATGGCTGCAAGCATCAGCAAGCCTTATGAGACTGACAAGAAACACCAAAAATGAAATGTTCCACCAATATCTCACAGCCCATAAGAGCTGCCACACCAAAATACAGTTGTTTCAGCTCAGGGGAGATTATATTTGATTCGTCTTAACACAGAAACCAAAATCTTCACAGCCTCATTGCTGATAAATGGAACTGAGGGAGTACGAACAGAAGAAAACTATGGAGGTCATGTACATTTTAACCATAAGACTGATTTTATAATTGAACTTTTTTATTTGAGTTATCGTTGATAGCAAAGAATGACAGAGAGGGTCACCTCGATCAAAGAGTTCGCAGATGAAGATACTGGACAAGTACATGTTTTTTTTTCCTCGGACCACAGCAAGTTCTGCTGCCGAGAATTTGGCGGGACTTCCAAGATCGCAGAAATATTTCCATGGCTGCAAAACCACCAAGCAAGAACTGGTGGCACCGTGATACGGGTCAAATAATCTCAAATGCCAGATTAACAAGTTCAAAGAGAATGAAAGATCAATAATATCATCACTGCCTCTATCAAGCTGTTAATTATACTCACCGCCACCAAAAACACTAAATGATCCGAGGCAAAGGATTAAAAAAAAAAGAAGAAAATGCATAATAATCAGCAATTCCTGGTGCAAGGGCTGTTTATGACAATAGAACCAAAAAATTCATTGGCTATGGAACTCCCAAAGAAATATAGCAATCTCTCTAAGAAACTCCTACATTCTCTACGTCACAAAAATCTCATTCTTTCAACAAAATCAATGTAATGGGGTTAGGCTCAGATTCGCCTTTTCTTAGATTAAACCCAAAATGTTTCCGATACTGCCATGGCTGCAAGCATCAGTTAGCCTTACGAGAAAGAAGAAAGACCAAAGAAAGGAATTTTTTATCTGAGCTGCCACGCCAAGATACAGTTTTTTCAGCTCAAGAGAAAAATAAGTCTGATTCCACAGAAGACAAAATCTTCACAGCCTCATTGTGTATGAAATGGACCAGAGGGAGTAGGAGGAAAAGGAAAGAGGGAGGTCATATGTATTTTCATCAAAGGGTTCATGAGTGATCATCGGAGGCAGAGAATGACAGAGAGGGGCAAAACCACCCATTGAAAGTCCCCACATCTCTCTGCTTTCACCGCAGCCTCAGACTTAAACTACTGATATTTTCACTATTTTTGGAGTTCTTTGCATTTTGCACCCCTAACCAATTGGACCTTAATTGAAAAGCCTATCTAAACTAAAGTCCAATCCGAACCTATATCCGTCAAGTTGTATCCACCACTAGGATTCACGGTAAAAATCAGTGAAAATAGATAAGGGTTTTTAGCTTCGTGAATAGATGTGGAGAGAATCAACTTCTGAATTTGCAATCCTTCCATTACCCAAACCAACATCGCCAACTACACCTCATCCCAAACTAGTTAGAAACTTTATAAATCCTCTATATCCATTCCGAAACTAGCAGAATTTTCTAAAATTGCACATAAACTTTGAGTTTCAGATCTGTGTTTAAACTCATGCGAAAAGAGAGTCCAACGACGCCATGCCTGCATAAACCACCAGAAAATTTGGAAGCATGCCCCGCCAAGATACGGGTCGGATAATCTCAAATACCCGGTTAATCAGCTCAAAAGGGAATAAAAATTGACAAAATCATCATCGCCTCTTTCAAGCAGTCAATTATACTCACCACCGTCTGCGTAACTCTAACCAGTCTCTAACCAAACGAACCCAGAGAAAGTGAGGCTCAGATCTGTGTTAAGTTCGGGCAACAAGAGAGTCCAACAACACGATGGCTGCAAAAACCACCAAAAAATCTGACAGCATGCCTTGCAAAGATAGGTCGGATAATCTCAAATGCCCGAGTAATCACCTCAGAAGGGATAAAAAAATGACAGAAATCATCATCGCCTCTTTCAAGCCACCAATTATACTCACCCCCACTGCTTCCACCACCACCACCGACAACATTGAATGCTCCGGCGGAAGCATTAAAAAAAGAAGGGAAAAAAAAAGTTGAAGGGCACAGAAACTCTTTGAAGCGATATGTAACAACCATCCAAACAAGCTGTTAATAATATACTCTCTCCGTTAAAATTAATAAAAGGGTTGTTGGGATTCTTCCAGTAATACGGAGAAATCATTGGCTGATTGCAGAGAGAGGCAACCACCATTTCAATGAAAATCCTCATTTCTATGTAGCCTCATTCTTTCCCCTTCTGAGCTTTTGCTTTGTACATTTCCCTAACCTTTTGTTTCCCTAAACTGATAAGAGCTCAGATCTGTGTTGAGCTCGGGCAAAAGAGAGTCCGACGATACCATGACTACAAAAACCACCAGAAAATCCGATGGCATGCGGCATGCCACGCCTTGGCGTGGCCGGATAATCTCAAATACCCAACTAATAAGCTCAGAAGGTAATAAAAATTGACAAAAATCATCATTGCCTCTTTCGAGCCACCGGTTATACTCACCCCCACTTATTTTCCAAGAAAACATTTTCCTTCATACCAAACACACACTAAATGTAAAAGAAATTCCAAGCTGAACATAGAAAAAAGGGTCATTTGCACTTTTGCCTGTATTTTGTGATGGTCTTTAATTTATGCCCCTAGTAACAAAAAAAGTTCGTTAGGCATAAGTTTATATTTTCATATCATAATAATATCCCACAAGTTATGCCTTGGCATAAATTCAGTTTGTAAAAAACTTATGCTCCACTAGGATAAGTTCATTGTAAAAGGGCATAAGTTCGTTGTAAAAGGGAAAAATTAAAGACCCTCCCATTTTAAGGGGAAAATGTGCAATTTCAGTAGAAAAATTGAGGCTCAGATCTGTGTTAAGCTCGGGTAAAAAAAAGAGGCCAACCACGCCATGGCTGCAAAAACAACCAGAAAATCTGGGAGCATGCCCCGCCAAGATACGGGTGGGATAACCTCAAATGCTTGATTAATCAGCTCATCAGCCTCTTTCAAGCCGTCAATATACTCACAAGCACCCGTATAACTCATCTCCAAAACCAAACGAACCGTGAATAATATTTTCCCAACTGATATAGAGAAAGTGAGGCTCAGATCTGTATTAAGCTCGGGCAACGAGAGAGTCCAACAACGCCATGGCTGCAAAAACCACTAGAAAGTCTGGGAGCATGTCCTGCCAAGATACTGGTCAGATAATGTCAAATACCCGATTAATCAGCTCAGACGGGATTTAAAAGTTGATAAAATCACCATCGCCTCTTTCAAGTCACCGATTATAACTCACCAGCATCACTTCCACCAGCAGTATTCAATGCTCCTCCGGAAGCATAAAAATAAAGAAAAGACAAAGATGAGTTGAAGGGCATAGAAACCCTTTGAACGATATGTAACAACAATGAAGAAATTGCAGAAATTGCCTTTAAATAGGTTGGTCTTTAAATTTTGCACTTCAGATGCCAAACTAGCTGTTAATAATATACTCCTGTTAAAATTGATAAAAAGGGTTGTTAGGATTCTTACAGTGATTGAGAAATCATTGGCTGATGCAGAGAGAGGCAACCACCCCTTCAACAAAAATCCTCAAATCCTTGTAGCCTCATTCTTTCCCTTATCAGCTTTTGCTTTGTCCATTTTCCTAACCTTTTGTTTCCCTAAACTGACAGAGAAAGTGAGGCTCAGATCTGTGTTAAGTTCGGGCAAGAAGAGAGTCCAAAGACGCCATGGCTGCAAAAACCACCAGAAAATCTGGGAGCATGCCCCGCCAAGATACGGGTCAGATAATCTCAAATGCTCCATTAATCAGCTCAGAAGAAATTTAAAAATTGACAAAATCATCATCGCCTCTTTCAAGCCGTCCGATTATACTCACCGCCACCGCTTCCACCACCCCCACCGGCAACATTCAATGCTCCGGCAGAAGCATTAAAAGGAAAAGAAAAGAGTTGAAGGGAGCATAGAAACCCTTTGAACGATATGTAACAACCATCCAAACTAGCTGTTGATATTTCTTTTAAAACTGCTTTGCAAACACTTTTCTTAAACCGAGAATAACATATTTCCCAAAATGACATATTATATATGACACTTTTCTTTTTAGTTAGTCCAAAAAAGAATGAGACATTTCCTTATTCGGCAACAATTTAACTTTAATATTTACCTTTTACGCTTAACGAAATAATCTATAACCACAAATTCTTTGGCTTGTTTTAGAGCAAAAGATTCAAGTCTTCATTTATTCCTTAAACTGAGGAGTAGTTAAAAGTAAGGCTCAGATCTGTATTTAAGCTCAGGCAAATAGAGAGTCCAACAACGCCATGGCTGCAAAAACCACCAGAAAAACTGGGGTCATGCCCTGCCAAGATACGGGTCGGGTCATCTCAAATACCCGAATTAATCAGCTCAGAAGGGAGTAAAAATTGACAAAAATCATCATCGCCTCTTTGAAGCAGTCCGATTATACTCAACCCCACCGCTTCCACCACCCCCACTGATTATCGATGAAAATATTTTCCTACATACCAAACGCACCCTAAATATTAAAAAAAATCCAAGCTGAATAGACAAAAATTGAGGTTCAGATATGTGTTTAAGCTCAGGCAACAAGAGAGTCCAACAACGACATGGCTGCAAAAAACACCAGATAAACCGGGTCATGCCCCACCAAGATACGGGTCGGATCATCTCAAATACCCGATTAATAAGCTTAGACTGAAAGATTGACAAAATTATAAGCCTTCAATTATACTCACCAGCACCTGCATAACTTGTCTCTAAGTGCATAAAAGCACCTAAAATAAGCCAATCCAAACAACCTGTAAACCAAACGAACCCTAAAAGTAAAATATTTCCCAAAATGACATAATGAAAGTGAGGCTCAGATCTGTGTTTAAGCTCAGGTATAACAAAAGTCCAACAACGCCATGGCTGCAAAAAACACCAGATAAACCGGGTCATGCCCCACCAAGATACGGGTCGGATCATCTCAAATACCTGATTAATAAGCTCAGACTGAAAGATTGACAAAATCATCATCGCCTCTTTCAAGCTGTCCGATTATACTCGCAATATCCACCGGTAACATTGAATGCTCCAGCGAGGTGTTAATTAAAGACCAGCACCAAATAAGGGCAAAAGTGCAAATGACCTGTTAATAATATATACTCCCTCTGTTAAAATTGATAATAAAAAGGGCTGTTGGGAATCTTACAGTAAAATGGAGAAATCATAGGCTGATTCAGAGAGAGGCAACCACCCCTTCAACAAAAATCCTCAAATCCCTGTAGCCTCATTCTTTCCCTCATGAGCTTTTGCTTTGTTCATTTTCCTAACATTTTGTTTCCCTAAACTGACAGAGAAAGTGAGGCTCAGATCTGTGTTAAGTTCGGGCAACAAGAGAGTCCAATGACGCCATGGCTGCAAAAACCACCAGAAAATCTGGGAGCATGCCCCACCAAGTTACGGGTCGGATAATCTCAAATGCTTCATTAATCAGCTCAAAAGAGATTTAAAAATTGATAAAATCATCATCGCCTCCTTCAAGCCGTCCGATTATACTCACCGCCACAGCCCCCACCGATAGCATTAAATGCTCCGGCGGAAGCATTAAAAGGAAAAGAAAAAAAGAGTAGAAGGGCATAGAAACCCTTTGAACATGTAACAACAAAAAAAAATTGCACGAATTGTTCTTCAGATGAGCTGATCTTTAATTTTTGCATTTTAAATGCCAAACAAGTTGTTAATAATACTCCCTCTGTTATAATTGATAAAAGGGCTGTTGGGTTTCTTACAGTAATTGAGAAATCATTGGCTGAATGCAGAGATAGGCAACCACCCTTCCAATAAAAATCCTCAAATCCCTGTAGCCTCATTCTTTCCCTTACGAGCTTTTGGTTTGTTCATTGAATGAAAAAGAAAAATATTATTATTGAATTGTGTATCTATATTATTAAATTGAGTCATATTTCTAGATGTTACATCGCAATCATTTTTCACGTAGGATACTATATATAAATCATATTCCTATTCCTATTCCAATTCTAACAAAACAATACAATAATGAACCACGGGAAACAATCATCCAAATAGGGGTTAAATCGACAGAGAAAGTGAGGCTCAGATCTGTTTTAAGCTCGGGCAAAAAGAGTCTAACCAAGCCATGGCTGCAAAAACCACCAGAAAATCTGGCAGCATGCCCCGCCCAAGATACGGGTTGGATAATATCAAATGCCCGACTAATTAGAGCTCAGTGTAATCATGTATATACAACAATTCAATAATATATTTTCTCCCATAATTTCTCACAGATATGACTGAGAATATACTATGGAATATGGAATCTGATTTTGAATAGAAGAATAGGGCATTCGATTAATTAAATTGCAAGACGTGAGGACTGCAACACCCCAAAAATGCAGCGGAACATGGGATTCAAGGATAAGAGTGCAAGCAGTCTCAATGAGATGCCTATTCTTCCTTTCTGCTACCCCATTCTGCTGAGGGGTGTAGGGATTAGATGTTTGATGAATAATTCCTTCGTGAGACATAAACTGCTGAAACTGAGAGGATTTGTATTCTAAGGCATTATTACTACAAAAAGTACGAATAGAAACACCAAATCGATTTTGTATTTCAACACAAAAACTTTTGAATATAGAGAATAACTCAGAACGATCTTTCATTAAGAATAGCCAAGTGCATCTGGAAAAACAGTCAATGAAACTAACAAAATAACGAAATCCTAAAGGTGAACCGACTCTACTAGGACCTCAAATATCAGAATGAACTATTAAAAGAATAGACTCTGCATGACTCTCGGCACTACGTGAAAAGGTAGTGCGAGTGTGTTTCCCAAGTTGACACGACTCACAATCTAATTTGGACAAACTAGACAAACTAGGCACCATCTTTTGTAGCTGGAATAAACTCGGATGTCTCAATCGTTTATGGATTAAGTCTGGAGGATCTGTAACCAGACCTGCTATGGGGAGGATTTAGGAGTAGAGGTAAGATAGTAAAGGCCTTGTGATTCATATCTTACGTCAATCGTCTGTCCCGTACTGCGGTCCTGCATAATAAAAAAACATCAAAATATAGTATGGCGCAATTTAAGGCACGAGTCAAATGACTAGTTGATGCAAGATTACAAGGACAACCAGGAACATAGAGAACATAAATTTAGAGTGTCAGAGCATATGGGTTTAGCTTGTCCAACTCCTTTTGCTTTTGTTTGAATCCCATTGGCTAAAGTAATAGCGGGAAGAGACGGTGAATAACTAATATCCGACAAAAGTGATTTATCACTGAGGCTACTTGTGGAGATGTTTGCTTATGTGCTCGATATTGAAGGTACTCATTATATTCTTCTTCGGATAAATACTTGTTGATTACCTGTAGTGGCAGTCTGAGCAACATGAGCAATCTTAAGTGGTCGACCATGCAGAGAATAGCATACCTCACAAGTGCGTCCAAGCCTATTACAATATTTATACTTAGGTCGAGATTTGCATACTTCACGAGTGTGTCCAAGCCTATGACAATAAGTACACTTAGGTCTAGATCTTCCAAAATGACCTTTTTTTCTTTGAATTTTAGATTGTGATGTTTGATTTTCTGATCTACTTATTAAGGGGTGGGAATTAATCATAGGACTTGAATTTTCAATTCCCGTGTTTTTAGAATTAAAAACATCAAATCCAAGAGACATGATTCAAAACTTTAAGAAATCTAAAGAGGTTGAAGATGCTTAGAAACTGTGATCCAGAAAAACTAAAGTGACCAGAATCTGAAATAAAATGTACGATATGGCTCGGAAATAAGACGCGAGCCGACTGTTAAAAATATTCTGCTAGAAAAGTGGCTGGAAAACACTGCACGCCCGGCGCGTGGAGCGCGTGAAGGCGCAGATCTAACTTCGTTGGCGGCGCGTTAGGAAAAAATAGGACACGACGAAAACAATACTATACAGTCGCCAGAATTTATGCACGGGACTGTTTGACTGTATTTTTGGGATGTTTCTCATCGATGTGATACCATATGAGAAATTATGGGAGAAAAATATTATTATTGAATTGTGTATCTATATATCGTTCTCGGTCGGGGACGGGGGCGAGGGCTAGGGAAGGTAAGTGGGGTAAGGGAGATGCTAGGCTGAGAATATGGTCTTGAAACATTGGGACTTTAACGGGAAAGTCCATGGAGCTAGTTAAGATTCTTAAGAAGATGAAGATTAATATAGCATATGTCTAGGAGACCAAATGGGTATGACCTAAGGCTAAGGTTATGGACGGATATAAGTTGTGATTCTCGGGTAGGTCAAGGTATAGGAATGGGGTAGGAATTTTAGTAGACAGCGAGCTAAGGGATCATGTAGTAGAGGTTAGGAGGGTCAATGACAGGATAATGACAATTAAGTTGGTAGTTGTATGGTTCACTATGAACATTATTAGTGCTTATGCGCCGCAGGCGGGCTTGAACGAGGAGGAGAAGAGGCGTTTTTGGGAGGATTTGACGAGGTGGTGGGTGGTATACCACCCACTGAGAAGCTATGTATAAGAGGGGATTTCAATGGACATATCGAGTCACTTCCGGGGGTTATGACGACGTGCATGAAGGCTTTGGCCTAGGGGACAGGAATGGGGAGGCGTTTCACTTTTGGAGTTCACTAGAGCTTCTGGGATGATGATAGCCAATTCGAGGTTCGTGAAGAATGAGGAGCACTTGGTGACTTTTCGTAGTTCGGTGGCACAGACTCAAATAGAGTTTTTGCTCCTTAAGAAGGTCAACAAAGGTCTTTGTAAAGACTGCAAAGTTATCCCGAATGAGGATCTTACAACCAGACATAAGCTTTTGGTGATGGATTTGAAAATCAAGATGGAGAAGAAGAGGGTTGTGGATGACAGTTTAAGAATTAAATAGGGGAGTTTGACCATGGCTAGTGCAAAGGAGATGGGGGAAGAGGTTGATGGTCGAGGGATCTTGAGGGAGTAGTGGGGATGCGACTGGTATGTGGGACAAGATAGTCAGTTGCATTTAAGAGGTAGCTAGAGAAGTGCTTGGGGTCTCGAGGGGTAGCCGTGGTGGGCATCGAGGGGACTGGTAGTGGAATGGTAAGGTTCAAGAGAAGGTGAAAGCGAAGAAAGTGGCATATGCGAAATTGGTAGAAAGCAAAGATGAGGTGGAGAAGTGGACGAATAGAAAACTGTATAAGATGACGAGGAAGGAGGCAAAACTTGCGGTTATGACGGCGAAAACGACGGCTTTTGAATGCATGTATGTGAAATGAGAGTATAAGACGTTATATAGACTATCCAAGGCGAGGGAGAGGAGGGCCCATGACTTGGATCACGTTAGGTGCATCAAGGATGAAGACGGTAAAGTATTGGTGGAGAACGCGCGTATTAGGCGGAGGTAGCATTCTAACTTCCATGGACTCTTGAACGAAAAAGGAGATAGAGACATCGTGCTGGGAGATCTAGAGCAATCTGGTAGGTATCGGAATTTTGAGTATTGTAGAAGCATTAAGGTTGAAGAAGTTAAGGGTGTTGTTCGCAAGATGTACAGGGGATGAGCTACCGAGCCTGACGAGATCCCAGTTGAATTTTGGAAGAGCTTAGACTGGATAGGTTTAGAGTGGTTGACAGTGTTGTTTAACGTCATTTTTACGACGGCGAGAATGCCCGAAGAATGGAGGTGGAGTACAATGATTCTATTGTACAAGAATAAAGGTGATATCCAGAGTTGCAACAACTATAGGAGTATCAAACTGCTAAGTCACACTATGAAAGTTTGGGAAAGGGTCGTGGAGATGAGGGTGAGGAGGCGTGTCTATTTTTGAGAACCAATTTGGATTCATGTCGGGGCGTTCGACCACAGAAGTCATTCATCTTATTAGGAGGTTGGTGGAGCAATATAGTGAGAGGAAAAGAGACTTACATATGATTTTCATCGACCTCGAGAAGGCATATGAACAAAGTTCCTAGGAGGTTATATGGAGATGTTTGGAGGTTAGAGGTGTACTTGTGTGGTACACTTGGGCGATCAAGGATATGTATGATGGAGCCAATACTAGGGTACGGACAGTGGGAGGAGACTCGGAACACTTTCTAGTGATGATGGGGCTGCACCAGGGATCAACTCTTAGCCCATTCTTATTTTCCTTGGTGATGGACGGACTGACGCGACAAATCCAAAGGGAGGTGCCATGGTGTGTTATTCGCAGACGACATAGTCCTGATTGATGAGACTCGCAATGGAGTGATCGCTAAGCTGGATGTTTGAAGACAGACTCTGGAATCTATAGGTTGTGTGTGGTATACCACCCACTGAGAAGCTATGTATAATAGGGGATTTCAATGGACATATCGAGTCACTTCCGGGGGTTATGATGACGTGCATGAAGGCTTTGGCCTAGGGGACAGGAATGGGGAGGCGTCTCACTTTTGGAGTTCACTAGAGCTTCTGGATGGTGATAGCCAATTCGAGGTTCGTGAAGAAGGAGGAGCACTTGGTGACTTTTCGTAGTTCGGTGGCTAAGACTCAAATAGACTTTTTGCTCCTTAAGAAGGTCAACAAAGGTCTTTGTAAAGACTGCAAAGTTATCCCGAATGAGGATCTTACAACCAGACATAAGCTTTTGGTGATGGATTTGAAAATTAAGATAGAGAAGAAGAGGAGGGTTGTGGATGACAGTTTAAGAATTAAATAGGGGAGTTTGACCATGGCTAGTGCAAAGGAGATGGGGGAAGAGGTTGATGGCCGAGGGATCTTGGGGGAGTAGTGGGGATGCGACTGGTATGTGGGACAAGATAGTCAGTTGCATTTTAGAGGTAGCTAGAGAAGTGCTTGGGTTCTCGAGGGGTAGCCGTGGTGGGCATCGAGAAACTGGTGGTGGAATGGTAAGGTTCAGGAGAAGGTGGAAGCGAAGAAAGTGGCATATGCGAAATTGGTTGAAAGCAAAGATGAGGTGGAGAAGTGGACGAATAGAAAACTGTATAAGATGACGAGGAAGGAGGCAAAGCTTGCGGTTATGACGGCGAAAACGACAGCTTTTGAATGCCTGTATGTGAAAGGAGAGTATAGGAAGTTGTATAGACTAGCCAAGGCGAGGGAGAGGAGGACCCATGACTTGGATCACGTTAGGTGCATCAAGGATGAAGACGGTAAAGTACTGGTGGAGAACGCGCATATTAGGCGGAGGTAGCATTCTAACTTCCATGGACTCTTGAACGAAAAAGGAGATAGAGACATCGTGCTGGGAGATGTAGAGCAATCTGGTAGGTATCGAAATTTCGAGTATTGTAGAAGCATTAAGGTTGAGGAAGTTAAGGATGTTGTTCGCAAGATGCACAGGGGATGAGCTACCGAGCCTTACGAGATCCCAGTTGAATTTTGGAAGAGCGTAGACTGAACAGGTTTAGAGTGGCTGACTGTGTTGTTTAACGTCATTTTTACGACGGCGAAAATGCCCGAAGAATGTAGGTGGAGTACAATGATTCTATTGTACAAGAATAAAGGTGATATCCAGAGTTGCAACAACTATAGGGTTATCAAACTGCCAAGTCACACTATGAATGTTTTGAAAAGGGTCGTGGAGATGAGGGTGAGAAGAGGCGTGTCTATTTTTGAGAACCAATTTGGATTCATGTCGGGGAGTTCGACCACAGAAATCATTCATCTTATTAGGAGGTTGGTGGAACAATATAGTGAGAGGAAAAGAGACTTACATATAATTTTCATCGACCTCGAGAAGGCATATGAACAAAGTTCCTAAGAGGTTATATGGAGATGTTTGGAGGTTAGAGTTGTACTTGTGGCGTATACTAGGGCGATCAAGGATATGTATGATTGAGCCAATACTAGGGTACGGACAGTGGGAGGAGACTCGGAACACTTTCTAGTGATGATGGGGCTGCACCAGGGATCAGCTCTTAGCCCATTCTTATTTTACTTGGTGATGGACGGACTGACGCGACAAATCCAAAGGGAGGTGCCATGGTGTGTTATTCGCAGACGACATAGTCCTGAATGATGAGACTCGCAATGGAGTGAACGCTAAGATGGATGTTTGAAGACAGACTCTGGAATCTAAAGGTTGTGGGTGGTATACCACCCACTGAGAAGCTATGTATAAGAGGGGATTTCAATGGACATATTGAGTCACTTCCGGGGGTTATGACGACGTGCATGAAGGCTTTGGCCTCCGGGACAGGAATGGGGAGGCGTCTCACTTTTGGAGTTCACTAGAGCTTCTGGGATGGTGATAGCCAATTCGAGGTTCGTGAAGAAGGAAGAGCACTTGGTGACTTTTCGTAGTTCGGTGGCTAAGACTCAAATAGACTTTTTGCTCTTTAAGAAGGTCAACAAAGGTCTTTGTAAAGACTGTAAAGTTATCCCGAATGAGGATCTTACAACCAGACATAAGCTTTTGGTGATGGATTTGAAAATCAAGATGGAGAAGAAGATGAGGGTTGTGGATGACAGTTTAAGAATTAAATAGGGGAGTTTGACCATGGCTAGTGCAAAGGAGATGGGGGAAGAGGTTGATGGCCGAGGGATCTTGGGGGAGTAGTGGGGGTGCGACTGGTATGTGGGACAAGATAGTCAGTTGCATTTGATAGGTAGCTAGGGAAGTGCTTGGGGTCTCGAGGGGTAGCCGTGGTGGGCATCGAGGGGACTGGTGTTTGAATGGTAAGGTTCAGGAGAAGGTGGAAGCGAAGAAAGTGGCATACGCGAAATTGGTAGAAAGCAAAGATGAGGTGGAGAAATGGACGAATAGAAAACTGTATAAGATGACGAGGAAGGAGGCAAAGCTTGCGGTTATGACGGCGAAAACGACAGCTTTTGAATGCCTGTATGTGAAACGAGAGTATAGGAAGTTGTATAGACTAGCCAAGGCGAGGGAGAGGAGGACCCATGACTTGGATCACGTTAGGTGCATCAAGGATGAAGACGGTAAAGTCCTGGTGGAGAACGCGCATATTAGGCGGAGGTAGCATTCTAACTTCCATGGACTCTTGAACGAAAAAGGAGATAGAGACATCGTGCTGGGAGATCTAGAGCAATCTGGTAGGTATCGGAATTTCGAGTATTGTAGAAGCATTAAGGTTGAGGAAGTTAAGGATGTTGTTCGCAAGATGCACAGGGGATGAGCTACCGAGCCTGACGAGATCCCAGTTGAATTTTGGAAGAGCTTAGACTGAACAAATTTAGAGTGGCTGACTGTGTTGTTTAACGTCATTTTTACGACGGCGAGAATGCCCGAAGAATGGAGGTGGAGTACAATGATTCTATTGTACAAGAATAAAGGTGATATCCAGAGTTGCAACAACTATAGGGGTATCAAACTGCTAAGTCACACTATGAAAGTTTGGGAAAGGGTCCTGGAGATGAGGGTGAGAAGAGGCGTGTCTATTTTTGAGAACCAATTTGGATTCATGTCGGGGCGTTCGACCACAGAAGTCATTCATCTTATTAGGAGGTTGGTGGAGCAATATAGTGAGAGGAAAAGAGACTCACATATGATTTTCATCGACCTCGAGAAGGCATATGAACAAAGTTCCTGGAAGGTTATATGGAGATGTTTGTAGGTTAGAGGTGTACTTGTGGCGTACACTTGGGCGATCAAGGATATGTATGATGGAGCCAATACTAGGGTACGGACAGTGAGAGGAGACTCGAAACACTTTCTAGTGATGATGGGGCTGCACCAGGGATCAGCTCTTAGCCCATTCTTATTTTACTTGGTGATGGACGGACTGACGCGACAAATCCAAAGGGAGGTGCCATGGTGTGTTATTCGCAGACGACATAGTCCTGAATGATGAGACTCGCAATGGAGTGAACGCTAAGATGGATGTTTGAAGACAGACTCTGGAATCTAAAGGTTGTGGGTGGTATACCACCCACTGAGAAGCTATGTATAAGAGGGGATTTCAATGGACATATCGAGTCACTTCCGGGGGTTATGACGACGTGCATGAAGGCTTTGGCCTCGGGGCAGGAATGGGGAGGCGTCTCACTTTTGGAGTTCGAGAGCTTTCTGGATGGTGATAGCCAATTCGAGGTTCGTGAAGAAGGAAGAGCACTTGGTGACTTTTCGTAGTTCGGTGGCTAAGACTCAAATAGACTTTTTGCTCCTTAAGAAGGTCAACAAAGGTCTTTGTAAAGACTGCAAAGTTATCCCGAATGAGGATCTTACAACCAGACATAAGCTTTTGGTGATGGATTTGAAAATCAAGATGGAGAAGAAGAGGAGGGTTGTGGATGATAGTTTAAGAATTAAATAGGCGAGTTTGATCATGGCTAGTGCAAAGGAGATGGGGGAAGAGGTTGATGTCCGAGGGATCTTGGGAGAGTAGTGGGGGTGCGACTGGTATGTGGGACAAGATAGTCAGTTGCATTTGATAGGTAGCTAGAGAAGTGCTTGGGGTCTCGAGGGGTAGCCGTGGTGGGCATCGAGGGGACTGGTGGTGGAATGGTAAGGTTCAGGAGAAGGTGGAAGCGAAGAAAGTGGCATATGCGAAATTGGTAGAAAGCAAAGATGAGGTGGAGAAGTGGACGAATAGAAAACTGTATAAGATGACGAGGAAGGAGGCAAAGCTTGCGGTTATGAAGGCGAAAACGACAACTTTTGAATGCCTGTATGTGAAAGGAGAGTATAAGAAGTTGTATAGACTAGCCAAGGCGAGGGAGAGGAGGGCCCATGACTTGGATCACGTTAGGTGCATCAATGATGAAGACGGTAAAGTCCTGGTGGAGAACGCGCATATTAGGCGGTGGTAGCATTCTAACTTCCATGGACTCTTGAACGAAAAAGGAGATAGAGACATCGTGCTGGGAGATCTAGAGCAATCTGGTAGGTATCGGAGTTTCGAGTATTGTAGAAGCATTAAGGTTGAGGAAGTTAAGGATGTTGTTCGCAAGATGCACAGGGGATGAGCTACCGAGCCTGACGAGATCCCAGTTGAATTTTGGAAGAGCGTAGACTGAACAAATTTAGAGTGGCTGACTGTGTTGTTTAACGTCATTTTTACGACGGCGAGAATGCCCGAAGAATGGAGGTGGAGTACAATGATTCTATTGTACAAGAATAAAGGTGATATCCAGAGTTGCAACAACTATAGGGGTATCGAACTGCCAAGTCACACTATGAAAGTGTGGGAAAGGGTCGTGGAGATGAGGGTGAGAAGAGGCATGTCTATTTTTGTGAACCAATTTTGATTCATGTCGGGGCGTTCGACCACAGAAGTCATTCATCTTATTAGGAGGTTGGTGGAGCAATATATTGAGAGGAAAAGAGACTTACATATGATTTTCATCGACCTCGAGAAGGCATATGAACAAAGTTCCTGGAAGGTTATATGGAGATGTTTGTAGGTTAGAGGTGTACTTGTGGCGTACACTTGGGCGATCAAGGATATGTATGATGGAGCCAATACTAGGGTACGGACAGTGGGAGGAGACTCGGAACACTTTCTAGTGATGATGGGGCTGCACCAGGGATCAGCTCTTAGCCCATTCTTATTTTACTTGGTGATGGACGGACTGACGCGACAAATCCAAAGGGAGGTGCCATGGTGTGTTATTCGCAGACGACATAGTCCTGAATGATGAGACTCGCAATGGAGTGAACGCTAAGATGGATGTTTGAAGACAGACTGTGGAATCTAAAGGTTGTGGGTGGTATACCACCCACTGAGAAGCTATGTATAAGAGGGGATTTCAATGGACATATCGAGTCACTTCCGGGGGTTATGACGACGTGCATGAAGGCTTTGGCCTCGGGGCAGGAATGGGGAGGCGTCTCACTTTTGGAGTTCACTAGAGCTTCTGGGATGGTGATAGCCAATTCGAGGTTCGTGAAGAAGGAAGAGCACTTGGTGACTTTTCGTAGTTCGGTGGCTAAGACTCAAATAGACTTTTTGCTCCTTAAGAAGGTCAACAAAGGTCTTTGTAAAGACTGCAAAGTTATCCCGAATGAGGATCTTACAACCAGACATAAGCTTTTGGTGATGGATTTGAAAATCAAGATGGAGAAGAAGAGGAGGGTTGTGGATGATAGTTTAAGAATTAAATAGGGGAGTTTGATCATGGCTAGTGCAAAGGAGATGGGGGAAGAGGTTGATGTCCGAGGGATCTTGGGAGAGTAGTGGGGGTGCGACTGGTATGTGGGACAAGATAGTCAGTTGCATTTGATAGGTAGCTAGAGAAGTGCTTGGGGTCTCGAGGGGTAGCCGTGGTGGGCATCGAGGGACCGGTGGTGGAATGGTAAGGTTCGGGAGAGAAGGTGGAAGCGAAGAAAGTGGCATATGCGAAATTGGTAGAAAGCAAAGATGAGGTGGAGAAGTGGACGAATAGAAAACTGTATAAGATGACGAGGAAGGAGGCAAAGCTTGCGGTTGTGACGACGAAAACGACAGCTTTTGAATGCCTGTATGTGAAAGGAGAGTATAGGAAGTTGTATAGACTAGCCAAGGCGAGGGAGAGGAGGACCCATGACTTGGATCACGTTAGGTGCATCAAGGATGAAGACGGTAAAGTACTGGTGGAGAACGCGCATATTAGGCGGAGGTAGCATTCTAACTTCCATGGACTCTTGAACGAAAAAGGAGATAGAGACATCGTGCTGGGAGATCTAGAGCAATCTGGTAGGTATCGGAATTTCGAGTATTGTTGAAGCATTAAGGTTGAGGAAGTTAAGGATGTTGTTCGCAAGATGCACAGGGGATGAGCTACCGAGCCTGACGAGATCCCAGTTGAATTTTAGAAGAGTTTAGACTGAACAAATTTAGAGTGGCTGACTGTGTTGTTTAACGTCATTTTTACGACGGCGAGAATGCCCGAAGAATGGAGGTGGAGTACAATGATTCTATTGTACAAGAATAAAGGTGATATCCAGAGTTGCAACAACTATAGGGGTATCAAACTGCCAAGTCACACTATGAAAGTGTGGGAAAGGATCGTGGAGATGAGGGTGAGAAGAGGCATGTCTATTTTTGTGAACCAATTTGGATTCATGTCGGGGCGTTCGACCACAGAAGTCATTCATCTTATTAGGAGGTTGGTGGAGCAATATAGTGAGAGGAAAAGAGACTCACATATGATTTTCATCGACCTCGAGAAGGCATATGAACAAAGTTTCTGGAAGGTTATATGGAGATGTTTGTAGGTTAGAGGTGTACTTGTGGCGTACACTTGGGCGATCAAGGATATGTATGATGGAGTCAATACTAGGGTACGGACAGTGAGAGGAGACTCGAAACACTTTCTAGTGATGATGGGGCTGCACCAGGGATCAGCTCTTAGCCCATTCTTATTTTACTTGGTGATGGACGGACTGACGCGACAAATCCAAAGGGAGGTGCCATGGTGTGTTATTCGCAGACGACATAGTCCTGAATGATGAGACTCGCAATGGAGTGAACGCTAAAATGGATGTTTGAAGACAGACTCTGGAATCTAAAGGTTGTGGGTGGTATACCACCCACTGAGAAGCTATGTATAAGAGGGGATTTCAATGGACATATCGAGTCACTTCCGGGGGTTATGACGACGTGCATGAAGGCTTTGGCCTCGGGGACAGGAATGGGGAGGCGTCTCACTTTTGGAGTTCACTAGAGCTTCTGGGATGGTGATAGCCAATTCGAGGTTCGTGAAGAAGGAAGAGCACTTGGTGACTTTTCGTAGTTCGGTGGCTAAGACTCAAATAGACTTTTTGCTCTTTAAGAAGGTCAACAAAGGTCTTTGTAAAGACTGCAAAGTTATCCCGAATGAGGATCTTACAACCAGACATAAGCTTTTGGTGATGGATTTGAAAATCAAGATGGAGAAGAAGAGGAGGGTTGTGGATGACAGTTTAAGAATTAAATAGGGGAGTTTGACCATGGCTAGTGCAAAGGAGATGGGGGAAGAGGTTGATGGCCGAGGGATCTTGGGGGAGTAGTGGGGGTGCGACTGGTATGTGGGACAAGATAGTCAGTTGCATTTGATAGGTAGCTAGAGAAGTGCTTGGGGTCTCGAGGGGTAGCCGTGGTGGGCATCGAGGGGACTGGTGTTTGAATGGTAAGGTTCAGGAGAAGGTGGAAGCGAAGAAAGTGGCATACGCGAAATTGGTAGAAAGCAAAGATGAGGTGGAGAAGTGGACGAATAGAAAACTGTATAAGATGACGAGGAAGGAGGCAAAGCTTGCGGTTATTACGGCGAAAACGACAGCTTTTGAATGCCTGTATGTGAAAGGAGAGTATAGGAAGTTGTATAGACTAGCCAAGGCGAGGGAGAGGAGGACCCATGACTTGGATCACGTTAGGTGCATCAAGGATGAAGACGGTAAAGTCCTGGTGGAGAACGGGCATATTAGGCGGAGGTAGCATTCTAACTTCTATGGACTCTTGAACGAAAAAGGAGATAGAGACATCGTGCTGGGAGATCTAGAGCAATCTGGAAGGTATCGGAATTTCGAGTATTGTAGAAGCATTAAGGTTGAGGAAGTTAAGGATGTTGTTCGCAAGATGCACAGGGGATGAGCTACCGAGCCTGACGAGATCCCAGTTGAATTTTGGAAGAGCTTAGACTGAACAAATTTAGAGTGGCTGACTGTGTTGTTTAACGTCATTTTTACGACGGCGAGAATGCCCGAAGAATGGAGGTGGAGTACAATGATTCTATTGTACAAGAATAAAGGTGATATCCAGAGTTGCAACAACTATAGGGGTATCAAACTGCTAAGTCACACTATGAAAGTTTGGGAAAGGGTCGTGGAGATGAGGGTGAGAAGAGGCGTGTCTATTTTTGAGAACCAATTTGGATTCATGTCGGGGCGTTCGACCACAGAAGTCATTCATCTTATTAGGAGGTTGGTGGAGCAATATAGCGAGAGGAAAAGAGACTTACATATGATTTTCATCGACCTCGAGAAGGCATATGAACAAAGATCCTAGGAGGTTATACGGAGATGTTTGGAGGTTAGAGGTGTACTTGTGGCGTACACTAGGGCGATCAAGAATATGTATGATGGAGCCAATACTAGGGTACGGACAGTGGGAGGAGACTCGGAACACTTTCTAGTGATGATGGGGGCTGCACCGTGGATCACCCTTAGCCCATTCTTATTTGCCTTGGTAATGGACGGACTGACGCGACAAATCCAAAGGGAGGTGCCATGGTGTGTTATTCGCAGACGACATAATCCTGATTGATGAGACTCGCAATGGAGTGAACGCTAAGCTGGATGTTTGAAGACAGACTCTGGAATCTAAAGGTGGTGGGTGGTATACCACCCACTGAGAAGCTATGTATAAGAGGGGATTTCAATGGACATATCGATTCACTTCCGGGGGTTATGACGACGTGCATGAAGGCTTTGGCCTCGGGGACAGGAATGGGGAGGCGTCTCACTTTTGGAGTTCACTAGAGCTTCTGGGATAGTGATAGCCAATTCGAGGTTCGTGAAGAAGGAGGAGCACTTGGTGACTTTTCGTAGTTCGGTGGCTAAGACTCAAATAGACTTTTTGCTCCTTAAGAAGGTCAACAAAGGTCTTTGTAAAGACTGCAAAGTTATCCCGAATGAGGATCTTACAACCAGACATAAGCTTTTGGTGATAGATTTGAAAATCAAGATGGAGAAGAAGAGGAGGGTTGTGGATGATAGTTTAAGAATTAAATAGGAGAGTTTGACCATGGCTAGTGCAAAGGAAATGGGGGAAGAGATTGATGTCCGAGGGATCTTGGGAGAGTAGTGGGGGTGCGACTGGTATGTGGGACAAGATAGTCAGTTGCATTTGATAGGTAGCTAGAGAAGTGCTTGGGGTCTCGAGGGGTAGCCGTGGTGGGCATCGAGGGGACTGGTGGTGGAATGGTAAGGTTCAGGAGAAGGTGGAAGCGAAGAAAGTGGCATATGCGAAATTGGTAGAAAGCAAAGATGAGGTGGAGAAGTGGACGAATAGAAAACTGTATAAGATGACGAGGAAGGAGGCAAAGCTTGCGGTTGTGACGGCGAAAACGACAGCTTTTGAATGCCTGTATGTGAAAGGAGAGTATAGGAAGTTGTATAGACTAGCCAAGGCGAGGGAGAGGAGGACCCATGACTTGGATCACATTAGGTGCATCAAGGATGAAGACGGTAAAGTACTGGTGGAGAACGCGCATATTAGGCGGAGGTAGCATTCTAACTTCCATGGACTCTTGAACGAAAAAGGAGATAGAGACATCGTGCTGGGAGATCTAGAGCAATCTGGTAGGCATCGGAATTTCGAGTGTTGTTGAAGCATTAAGGTTGAGGAAGTTAAGGATGTTGTTCGCAAGATGCACAGGGGATGAGCTACCGAGCCTGACGAGATCCCAGTTGAATTTTGGAAGAGCTTAGACTGAACAAATTTAGAGTGGCTGACTGAGTTGTTTAACGTCATTTTTACGACGGCGAGAATGCCCGAAGAATGGAGGTGGAGTACAATGATTCTATTGTACAAGAATAAAGGTGATATCCAGAGTTGCAACAACTATAGGGGTATCAAACTGCTAAGTCACATTATGAAAGTTTGGGAAAGGGTCGTGGAGATGAGGGTGAGAAGAGGCGTGTCTATTTTTGAGAACCAATTTGGATTCATGTCGGGGCGTTCGACCACAGAAGTCATTCATCTTATTAGGAGGTTGGTGGAGCAATATAGCGAGAGGAAAAGAGACTTACATATGATTTTCATCGACCTCGAGAAGGCATATGAACAAAGATCCTAGGAGGTTATACGGAGATGTTTGGAGGTTAGAGGTGTACTTGTGGCGTACACTAGGGCGATCAAGAATATGTATGATGGAGCCAATACTAGGGTACGGACAGTGGGAGGAGACTCGGAACACTTTCTAGTGATGATGGGGCTGCACCAGGGATCAGCCCTTAGCCCATTCTTATTTGCCTTGGTAATGGACGGACTGACGCGACAAATCCAAAGGGAGGTGCCATGGTGTGTTATTCGCAGACGACATAATCCTGATTGATGAGACTCGCAATGGAGTGATCGCTAAGCTGGATGTTTGAAGACAGACTCTGGAATCTAAAGGTGGTGGGTGGTATACCACCCACTGAGAAGCTATGTATAAGAGGGGATTTCAATGGACATATCGAGTCACTTCCGGGGGTTATGACGACGTGCATGAAGGCTTTGGCCTCGGGGACAGGAATGGGGAGGCGTCTCACTTTTGGAGTTCACTAGAGCTTCTGGGATAGTGATAGCCAATTCGAGGTTCGTGAAGAAGGAGGAGCACTTGGTGACTTTTCGTAGTTCGGTGGCTAAGACTCAAATAGACTTTTTGCTCCTTAAGAAGGTCAACAAAGGTCTTTGTAAAGACTGCAAAGTTATCCCGAATGAGGATCTTACAACCAGACATAAGCTTTTGGTGATGGATTTGAAAATCAAGATGGAGAAGAAGAGGAGGGTTGTGGATGATAGTTTAAGAATTAAATAGGGGAGTTTGACCATGGCTAGTGCAAAGGAGATGGGGGAAGAGATTGATGTCCGAGGGATCTTGGGAGAGTAGTGGGGGTGCGACTGGTATGTGGGACAAGATAGTCAGTTGCATTTGATAGGTAGCTAGAGAAGTGCTTGGGGTCTCGAGGGGTAGCCGTGGTGGGCATCGAGGGGACTGGTGGTGGAATGGTAAGGTTCAGGAGAAGGTGGAAGCGAAGAAAGTGGCATATGCGAAATTGGTAGAAAGCAAAGATGAGGTGGAGAAGTGGACGAATAGAAAACTGTATAAGATGACGAGGAAGGAGGCAAAGCTTGCGGTTATGACGGCGAAAACGACAGCTTTTGAATGCCTGTATGTGAAAGGAGAGTATAGGAAGTTGTATAGACTAGCCAAGGCGAGGGAGAGGAGGACCCATGACTTGGATCACATTAGGTGCATCAAGGATGAAGACGGTAAAGTCCTGGTGGAGAACGCGCATATTAGGCGGAGGTAGCATTCTAACTTCCATGGACTCTTGAACGAAAAAGGAGATAGAGACATCGTGCTGGGAGATCTAGAGCAATCTGGTAGGTATCGGAATTTCGAGTATTGTTGAAGCATTAAGGTTGAGGAAGTTAAGGATGTTGTTCGCAAGATGCACAGGGGATGAGCTACCGAGCTTTGAGATCCCGATTGAATTTTGGAAGAGCGTAGACCGAACAAATTTAGAGTGGCTGACTGAGTTGTTTAACGTCATTTTTACGACGGCGAGAATGCCCGAAGAATGGAGGTGGAGTACAATGATTCTATTGTACAAGAATAAAGGTGATATCCAGAGTTGCAACAACTATAGGGGTATCAAACTGCTAAGTCACATTATGAAAGTTTGGGAAAGGGTCGTGGAGATGAGGGTGAGAAGAGGCGTGTCTATTTTTGAGAACCAATTTGGATTCATGTCGGGGCGTTCGACCACAGAAGTCATTCATCTTATTAGGAGGTTGGTGGAGCAATATAGCGAGAGGAAAAGAGACTTACATATGATTTTCATCGACCTCGAGAAGGCATATGAACAAAGATCCTAGGAGGTTATACGGAGATGTTTGGAGGTTAGAGGTGTACTTGTGGCGTACACTAGGGCGATCAAGAATATGTATGATGGAGCCAATACTAGGGTACGGACAGTGGGAGGAGACTCGGAACACTTTCTAGTGATGATGGGGCTGCACCAGGGATCAGCCCTTAGCCCATTCTTATTTGCCTTGGTAATGGACGGACTGACGCGACAAATCCAAAGGGAGGTGCCATGGTGTGTTATTCGCAGACGACATAATCCTGATTGATGAGACTCGCAATGGAGTGATCGCTAAGCTGGATGTTTGAAGACAGACTCTGGAATCTAAAGGTGGTGGGTGGTATACCACCCACTGAGAAGCTATGTATAAGAGGGGATTTCAATGGACATATCGAGTCACTTCCGGGGGTTATGACGACGTGCATGAAGGCTTTGGCCTCGGGGACAGGAATGGGGAGGCGTCTCACTTTTGGAGTTCACTAGAGCTTCTGGGATAGTGATAGCCAATTCGAGGTTCGTGAAGAAGGAGGAGCACTTGGTGACTTTTCGTAGTTCGGTGGCTAAGACTCAAATAGACTTTTTTCTCCTTAAGAAGGTCAACAAAGGTCTTTGTAAAGACTGCAAAGTTATCCCGAATGAGGATCTTACAACCAGACATAAGCTTTTGATGATGGATTTGAAAATCAAGATGGAGAAGAAGAGGAGGGTTGTGGATGACAGTTTAAGAATTAAATAGGGGAGTTTAACCATGGCTAGTGCAAAGGAGATGGGGGAAGAGGTTGATGGCCGAGGGATCTTGGGGGAGTAGTGGGGGTGCGACTGGTATGTGGGACAAGATAGTCAGTTGCATTTGATAGGTAGCTAGAGAAGTGCTTGGGGTCTCGAGGGGTAGCCGTGGTGGGCATCGAGGGGACTGGTGGTGGAATGGTAAGGTTCAGGAGAAGGTGGAAGCGAAGAAAGTGGCATATGCGAAATTGGTTGAAAGAAAAGATGAGGTGGAGAAGTGGACGAATAGAAAACTGTATAAGATGACGAGGAACGATGCAAAGCGTGCGGTTATGACGGCGAAAATGACGGCTTTTGAATGCCTGTATGTGATAGGAGAGTATAGGAAGTTGTATAGACTAGCCAAGGCGAGGGAGAGGAGGGCCCATGACTTGGATCACGTTAGGTGCATCAAGGATGAAGACGGTAAAGTACTGGTGGAGAACGCGCATATTAGGCGGAGGTAGCATTCTAACTTCCATGGACTCTTGAACGAAAAAAGAGATAGAGACATCGTGCTGGGAGATCTAGAGCAATCTGTTAGGTATCGGAATTTCAAGTATTGTAGAAGCATTAAGGTTGAGGAAGTTAAGGATGTTGTTCGCAAGATGCACAGGGGATGAGCTACCGGGCCTGACGAGATCCCAGTTGAATTTTGGAAGAGCGTAGACTGGACATGTTTAGAGTGGCTGACTGTGTTGTTTAACGTCATTTTTACGACAACGAGAATGCCCGAAGAATGGAGGTGGAGTACAATGATTCTATTGTACAAGAATAAAGGTGATATCCAGAGTTGCAACAACTATAGGGGTATCAAACTGCTAAGTACACTATGAAAGTTTGGGAAATGGTCGTGGAGATGAGGGTGAGAAGAGGCGTGTCTATTTTTGAGAACCAATTTGGATTCATGTCGGGGCGTTCGACCACAGAAGTCATTCATCTTATTAGGAGGTTGGTGGAGCAATATAGTGAGAGGAAAAGAGACTTACATATGATTTTCATCGACCTCGAGAAGGCATATGAACAAAGTTCCTAGGAGGTTATATGGAGATGTTTGGAGGTTAGAGGTGTACTTGTGTGGTACACTAGGGCGATCAAGAATATGTATGATGGAGCCAATACTAGGGTACAGACAATGGGAGGAGATTCGGAACACTTTCTAGTGATGATGGCGCTGCACCAGGGATCAGCTCTTAGCCCATTCTTATTTGCCTTAGTGATGGACGGACTGATGCGACAAATCCAAGGGGAGGTGCCATGGTGTGTTATTCGCAGACGACATAGTCCTGATTGATGAGACTCGCAATGGAGTGAACGCTAATCTGGATGTTTGAAGACAGACTTTGGAATCTAAAGGGTTCAGGCTGAGTAGGACTAAGATAGAATACTTTGTGTGCAAGTTTAGTAACGGGAGCAACCTTGAGCCAGGCGTAGAGGTGAAGCTTGGTACTCATGTCATTCCAAAGAAAGGAAGCTTCAAGTACATCGGGTCTATTATACAATGGGATGGAGAAATTAATTATGATGTCACACATCGTATTGGGGAAGGGTGGATGAAATGGAGGCTCGCATATGGAGTCTTATGCGACAAAAATGTGCCACCAAAACTTAAAGGCAAGTTCTATAGGGCAGTGGTTAGACCGACTTGTTGTATGGGGTGGAGTGTTGGCCAGTCAAGATTTCGCACATCCAAAAGATGAAAGTTGCGGAGATGAGGATGCTGAGATGGATGTGCGGGCATACAATGAGGAATAGAATTAGAAATGATGATATCCGGGATAGAGTGGGAGTGGCCTCGGTGGAGGATAAGATGCGGGAAGCGATGTTGAGATGGTTTGGTTATGTGCAGAGGAGAGACAAATGCCCCAGTGCAGAGGTGTGACAGGTTGGCTATGGACGGGTTCAGAAGGGGTAGAGGTAGGCCGAAGAAGTATTGGGGAGAGGTGATTAGACAGGATATGGCGCAGGTGCAACTTACTGAGGACATGACCTTAGATAGGGGGTTGTGGAGGACACGCATTAAGGTAGAAGGGTAGTAGGTAGTCGAGCGTAGTCCTACTTACACTTGCAAACTGGTAGTTATAGCGTTATTATTGTAGGTCCGCTTAATCTATCATACTAATAGGCACAATATTGTTTTATAGTCCCCTGTAATTTGATTTCTGTTGATATGTGTCCTTTAGTGTACTTCGTATAGCTTATTTAAATGCGCTAGTTACTGCTTACTTTTTTGAAATGCGCTATCATGGCTTATTCTCTTTTGATACCAATATTTTCATACTGCATTAAATTTTTCCTGACCGTTTCTCTTGATTTGCTCTTGCTTTGCTTTTGATGTTGCTTTGCTTGTGCTTATGCTCTGTCTTAAGCCGATGGTCTCTAGAAAACAATCGCTCTACCTACCAAGGTAGAGGTAAGGTATGTGTATACTATACCCTCCCCAGACCCCACATTGTGGGGTTTCACTGCGTATGTTGTTGTTCTCACTGGGTATGTTGTTGTATACTATATACTGTTAGAATAGGAATATGATTTCATATATAGTATCCTACTAGGAAAATAATTGTAATATAGTGTCTATATATAGGGCTCAATGTAATAATGTAGATACATCAATTCAATAATATATTTTCTCCCATAATTTCTCACATGGTATCAGAGCTTGTATGATCTTGGTAGAGAATCAAAGAGCTTCCGCTGACGGCGGGCGGCACTAGTCAATGTGTGTTGCCCGTCTGGCCAAAGATAATGATAGAGTGAAGATTGTAGATAACTTTCAGATATTTATAAATAAAATACTCTAAAGAAAGTAGGCTTGAACAGTGTTGCGTGAATAGTGCCACGTGACAATGCCGCATGAATAATGTTTTCCCATCGTGAATAATAATTTCGGCGTGAAAAGTTACCAGATTTCGATCGTCGGAACTAGGGTTCCAACGAATCCACACTGTTTCAGTGTATTCTTTTCAAAATTATTTTTAGTGTCAGCATCGTGCAGAGATTCCGAGCCGACTCATACCACTTTCTTCGAGGTTTGACAACTTTTCTGGCATAATTTCTTTTCTCGTAGGGTCGTGCCATCATTCTGATCCTACCCACAAAATACCATCAATATCTCGTGCCTTAATTCCGACGACTGTTTTGTGTCTCGTAGGGTCATGCCATCATTCCGATCCTACCCACAAAATATCATCACAGTTTTGTGCCCCGATTCCGATGACTGTTTTACGTCCTCTTTCGGAGCATTAATAAGAAAGTATCCGCTGTGCAATATTCCAGCGAAGGTTCGGGGAAAAAAATCACCACTGCGCATAATGTTTTCGGTGGTTGCTAGCGTCACATCTCCAGTGGTGTTGTGCAAAATCCGACACCACCACAACATAGATCAAGTTCAAGCCAGTGAGAAACTAATTATTGTGCAAATTTCCATAAAAGCAAATCAGCCATCGTGCAATATTTTCGGTGACAACATAGTTGTCCGGATAAAAATTACTTTCGGATAGTGTTGCGCAAATTCCAACACCACCACGAGGTAGATCAGTCCCTTCCGACCAAAACCCAGACAGTGGCTCCAACAAATACACACTCACGACACACCACGTGCCGCTCGAAGTGCCAGCTCTGGCTAGCCCGTCAGATCCACGTGCCGCGCATGCACCTCTTTTCCGGCCAAATCCACGCATCGCGCATGCACCTTTTTTTGGCCAGATCTCAGTGATTTCTTTCTTGAGTTGTCTTCGCCAGATTTCACCAATGTTTCAAGTCAAATTTCACTATGTCTCTCAGTTTTGATATGTTAAACTTCAAAAACACGAGAATTGAAAGTTCAAGTCTTATGATTACTTCAAAATCCTTAAGGAGAAGATTGGAAAATCGCACATCACAGTCCTTGAAAAAATGATGAAGAGGTTGTCTTGGAAGGTCTCGACCTAGGTGTAGTTATTATAATAGGCTTGGACACATTCGTAAAGTATGTTATTCTCTCCATAGTGATATTAAGGAGTAAGTTTATATGGAGTAACCACCTAGTTTTATTGCTTAGGGGGAGTCTAACCTGGCGTGTCGATTGCGTCGGTCACTTTATGGTCTGAGAAACAGTCTCCCAAAGCCTGGCTTGGGAAAATCAATACATTAATTCAGGAGTTTGACATGACTCATACTAAAGATCCCAGTAGACTGAAGTATTTTCTAGGTATTGAGGTTGCTCAATTCAGATCAGGTATATTCTCCGGTGATATTGTTACAAAATTTGTAAAGTCAAGTGATTAACTTGCATATATTTTCACCAAGTCTCTCACTGATCCTCGTATTAATTACATACGTAACAAGCTCGGTACATATGATTTGTATGCACCAGCTTGAGGGAGAGTGTTAGAATAGGAATAAGATTTCATATATAGTATCCTACTAGAAAAATGATTGTAATGTAGTATTTATAAATATGACTCAATGTAATAATGTAGATACAACATTTCAATAATATATTTTCTCCCATAATTTCTCACATATACAAATCCTATTCCTATTCTAACAAAAACAATACAATAATGAACCATGGGAAACAACCCTCCAAACAATGGTTAAACCGACAAAGAAAACAAGGCTCAGATCTGTTTTAAGCTCGGGCAAAAAGAGAGTCTAACCAAGCCATGACTGCAAAAACCACCAGAAAATCTGGGAGCATGCCCCGCCAAGATACGGGTTGGATAATATCAAATGCCCGACTAATTAGCTCAGAAAGGAATTAAAGTTCGACAAAAATCGTCATCGTCTCTTTCAAGACACCGATTACACTCACCACCGCCGCATCCACCACCTCCATGGGCAGCATTCAATGCTCCGGCAGAAGCTTAAAAAAAATGAAAAAAAAGTAGAAATGGCATAGAAGCCCTTAAAAATGATAGGTAACAACCAACCGAACTAGTTGTTAATACTAGTTTTAGAACTGTTTTGGAAACACTCTATTTGACTCGAGGGTCTACGGAAATAGCCTCTCTACCTCACAAGGTACAGTAAGGTCTGCGTACACCCTAATCACTGGGTATGTTTTTGTATCACTCCCTCTGATAAGATTGATATCAGGGTTGTTAGGTTACTTAACAGTAATGGAGAAATCATTGGTTGATGCAAAGAGAGGCAACCGCCCTTTCAATGAAAATCCTCATTTCTCTGTAGCCTCATTCTTTTCCATTAGCTTTTGTTTATATAGTACCTTCAAGCTTTTGATAATGCTCCCTCCATTAGAATTGACAAAAGGGTTGTTAGGGGTTCTTACAGTAATGGAGTCCGATAAATTGAGGCTCAGGCAAAAAGAGAGTCCAACCACGCCATGGCTGCAAAAACCACTAGAAAATTTAGGAGCATGCTCTACTAAGATACGGGTCGGATAATCTCAAATGCTCAAGTAATCAGATCAGAAGGGAATAAAAATCTACAAAAATCATCGTCCTCTTTCAAGCTGTCAATATACTCACAAGCACCTACATAAGTTAACTCCAAAACCAAACGAACCCTATATAATATTTTCCCAACTGATAGAGGGAGTGAGGGTTAGATCTGTGTTTGAGCTCAGGCATAACAGAGAGTCCAACAATGCCATGGCTGCAAAAACCACAAGAAAAAACCTGGGTTTCCCCGCCAAGATACGGGTCAAAATATCTCAAATACTCGTTTAATCAGCTAAGAAGGGAATTAATATTTTATAAAATCATCATAGCCTCTTTCAACCATCCAAACGGGCGGTTAATCAAAGACCAGCACAAAATAGGGACAAAAGAGCAAATGACCCATTAATTATATACTCCTTTTTGTTAAAATTGATAAAAGGGTTGTTGGGATTCTTACAATAATGGAGAAATCATGGGCTAAATGCAGCGAGAGACAACACCCTTTCAATGAAAATCCTTAAACTCTCTATAGCCTCATTCTTTTCCCTTCTGAGCTTTTTGGCTTTGTTCATTTCCCTAAGGTTTTGCTATATAGTACCCTTGAACACATTACCTATAATAATCTTTTTTCCAGGAACGGGATAAATCAAGAAATTCGCAAAAACTCCTACTGATTGAAAAAAGTTCATTTTTTTCTAGTATTATTCTTGTTGTTGGTATTCACGCAGCCATTCAGCAGCAAGACAAGAGAACTATCAATAGCAAAACTGACTGAATGAACAAATAGATAAATAAAACAAACCAAAAAGCTTTGAAAAAATCACCATGGCTGCAAGCATCAGTTAAGCCTTATCAGACAGAAAAGAAAGACCCAAGAAATGAAACTTTCTCCCCCACATCTCACAGATCCATCTGACCTACCATCCCAAAAATACAATTTTTTTCCAGCTCAATGGGAATAAATTTCTGATTATTCATCTTCTGAATAAGACAAAATCTTTCAATTCTTCATAGCCTCATTGCACATAAATTGGGACGGAGTGAGTCACAACAAATTGGAACAGAGGAAGGTCATGTGTAATTTCACCAATTTTTAGGGGTTTTTTTTGCAATCGAAATTTTACTCATTTGAGTGATCATAGGCGTTGGAGAATTACAGAGAGGAGCAAAACCACCAATTGAAATTCCCATTTCTCTCTGCTTTCACCGAAGCCTCAGACTTAAATTAATGAGATTTGTGCTATGTAGCCTCATTCTTTCCCTTATGAGCTTTTGTTTTGTTCATTTCCCTAACCTTTTGTTCCCATGAACTGACAGAGAAAGTGAGGCTCAGATCTGTGTTAAGCTCAGACAATAAGAAAGTCCAACCATGCCATGGCTACAAAAACCGCCAGAAAAAAATGAAGCATGCCCCGCCAAGATACGGGTTGGATAATCTCGAATACCAGGTTAATCAGCTCAGAAGAGAATTAAAAATTGACAAAAATCATCATTGCCTCTTATAAGCCACTGATTATACTCACCCCCACCGCTTCCACCACCCCTACTTATTTTCAGCGAAAACATTTTCCATCATACCAAACATACCCTAAATATAAAAAAAATACAAGCTGAACAGAGAAAAATTGAGGCTCAAATCTGTGTTATTTCGGGCAAAAAGAGAGTCCAACCACGCCATGGCTGCAAAAACCACCAGAAACTCTAGGAGCATGCCCCGCCAAGATACGAGTCAGACCATCTCAAATACATGATTAATAAGCTCAGACTGAAATATCGACAAAACAGAAAAGGGTCAAATATACTGGTGTACTATCATAAATAGTTTAAAGTGAGGCTCAGATTTGTATTAAGCTCGGGCAACAAGAGAGTCTAACCACGCCATGGCTGTAAAATCCACCAGATACTCTAGGAGCATGCCCCGCCAAGATAAGGGTCAGATAACCTCAAATGCCCTAATATACGGTATCATGTACATTATGAAACCAAGGTATCGACCATCCAAACGGAGTGTAAGCCAAAAGAACCCTAAAACTAAAATATTTCCAAAAATGACAGAGAAAGTGAGGCTCAGATTTGTGTTTGAGCTAAGTCATAACAGAGAGTCCAACGCCGCCATGGCTGCAATAACCACGAGATAAACAGGATCATGCCCTGCCAAGATACGGATCGGATTACCTCAAATACCTAATTAATCAGCTCATAAGGGATTTAAAATTGACAAAATCATCATCGCCTCTTTCACTCCAGTCAATTGAACTTATCTCCACCTGCATGACTTATCTCTAAACCAAAATATAATCCTAAATACAACATACTTACCAAAATGACAGAGAAAATGAGGCTCAGATCTGCGTTTAAGCATAGTCATAATAGGGAATCCAACAACGCTATGGCTGCAAAAACCACCAGAAATACCGGGTCATGCCCCGCCGAGATACGGGTCGAATTATCTCAAATACCCAAATTAATCAGCTCATGAGGGAATTAAAATTGACAAAAATCATCGCTTTATACTCACAAGCACTTGCATAACTCGTTTCCAAAACCAAACAAACCCTAAAAATATAATATTTCCCAAAATGACAGAAAGTAAGGCTCAGATCTGTGTTTAAACTCAGGCAACAAGAGAGTCCAAAAACGCCATGGCTGCAAAAAAACCAAAAAGTCTGGGAGCATGCCCCGCCAAGATACGAGTAGGATTATCTCAAATGCCCGATTAATCAGCTCATAAGGGATTTAAAAGTTGACAAAATCATCATCGCTTCTTTCAAGTCACCGATTATACTCACCAGGAACCAGCACCACTTCCACCGGCAACATTCAATGCTCCGGCGGAAGCATTAAACGAAGAAAAAAAAGATGTGTTGAAGGGCATAGAAACCCTTTGAACGATATGTAACAACAATGAAGAAATTGCACGAATTTCCCTTCAAATGGGTTGGTCTTTAATTTTTGCACTTCAAATGCCAACCGAGCTGTTAATAATATACTCCTCCTATTAAAATTGATAAAAAAGGTTGTTGGGATTCTTACAGTGATTGAGAAATCATTGGCTGATGCAGAGAGAGGCAACCACCCCTTCAATAAGAATCCTCAAATCCATATAGTCTCATTCATTCCCTTATGAGCTTTTGCTTTGTTCATTTTCCTAATCTTTTGTTTCCCTAAACTGACAGAGAAAGTGAGGCTCAGATTTGTGTTAAGTTCGGGCAACAAGAGAGTCCAATGACGCTATGGTTGCAAAAACAACCAGAAAATCTGGGAACATGCCCCGCCAAGATACGGGTCGGCTAATCTCAAATGCCCGATTAATCAGCTCAGAAGGGATTTAAAAATTGACAAAATCATCATCGCTTCTTTCAAACCATCCGATTATACTCACCGCCACCGCTTCCACCACCCCCACCGGCAACATTCAATGATTTGGCATAAGCATTAAAAGGAAAATAAAAAAAGAGTTGAAGGGGGCATAGAAACCCTTGAACGATATGTAACAACCATTCAAACTAGCTGTTGATATTACTTTTAGAACTGCTTTGAAAACACTTTTCTTGAACCAAGGGTCTATGGAAACAACTCTACCTCACAAGGTAGGGTAAGGTTGCGTACACTTTAATTTCATGTCCCAATGGATAAGGCGCTGGTCTACGAAACCAGAGATTCTGAGTTCGATCCCTAGTGGAATCGGGTCCGTCTTAAGTTTATGACTTGACAAAAATAAATTGGGTATGTTGTTTTATTACTCCCTCCATTAAAATTGATAAAAGGACTGTTGGGGTTCTTACAGTAATGGAGAAATCATTGGCTGAATACAGAGAGAGGAAACCTCCCTTTCAACAAAAATCCTCAACTCCCTGTAAGCCTCATTCTTTTCCTTCTCAGCTTTTGCTTTCATCATTTCCATAAACTTTTCGTTATATACGCTGAAGCTGTTAATAATACTCCCTCCGTTAGATTGACTAAAGGGGTGTTGGGTTTCTTACGGTAATGGAGTCCGGTAAGTTGAGGCTCAGATCTGTGTTTAATCTCAGGCAAAAAGAGAGTCCACCCATGCCATGACTGCAAAAACCACCCATAAATCTGGCCAAGATACGGGACGGATAATCTCAAATGCTAGAATAGTATAAGCTTATAAGGGAATGAAAAATTAACAAAATCATCATCGCCTCTTTCAAGCCGTCAATTATACTCGGGAAAAAGGTCAAATATAACTCTCTACTTTGTTTTATTAGATAACTCTATCTTCCTTAGCGATTGTGAATAAATATATCCCTCTCGTCTTCAAACTTTACATCCAAACCCCTATTTGGATGGAAAACTTCAAATCCTATTAAATCACCCAATTTTAATTAAAATTATCCGATTGTCTCTTTTAACCCAACCCGCGACCCACCAAACCAGTGGTCTTCTTCCTTGTACCCACAAACTTCCTTCTCTCTTCTTCTACTTTGCCCAAATTTCTTCCATTCTTCAAAACTTTGCACCAATTTTCTACACCAACTCTCATCTTCCAACATCACCCAAATCCCATTTCCCCCAAAACAAATCATCAATTTTAGGTGATTAATAATCTGAACAAACCCTGATTATATGTTGTTCAATATGACTGCACCACATGAATCTAGGAGCTTCTATTAGCATTTTATATGTTCATTAGTTTGAATGCCGTAGAATCCTTACAAATGCGCCATATTAAATGACCAGCCGACCTCAACAAAAAGGAAATTGCAGGCGCTAATACTAACACGAGAAACAATAGTTTCCTTTGATAAGCTAAAAATATTTACCCTGTATCAAAAATCTATATGATATGCTTATCTTAAGTTTTTAAAGCTTCTTCAGAAACTGTTGATGGAGCACTATTAAGAGGCATGTCAACTAATGTGGTTACTCCACCTGGAAAAAACATAAAAATATGAGAAACGGTCATCAAGTTCTACATAATCCCACACATATGAACACTGAACGTTGAATCCAGTAAAATAAGGTAGTCTACAACTTCAAATTTCAAATGTATATGAAAAAGGTTTAAAATACAAAAAGAACAAACTCATATCAATGTCATGGTTATCCACATTCAGAGCCACCCGTCTCAAATAGTTTTAGGCTACATATGACGTTCTTAAAATTGGATTTGGGTGATGTTGGACGATGAGAGTTGGTGTAGAAAATTGACACAGTTTTGAAGATTTGATGAAATTTGGGCAAAGCAGAAGAAGAGAAAAAGTTTGTACAAAGAAGAAGATCATTGGTTTGGTAGGTAGCGGGTCCTCAAAAGAGACAATAGGATAATTTTAATTGAAATTGGGTAATGTAATAAGATTTGGGTTTTTCCATACAAATAGAGATATGTGTGTAAAGTGGGACGGGTGTAAAGTTTGTAGATGGAAGGGATATATTTGTTCACAATTGTTAACCGAGAATAGAGTTACCTTATAAAATAAAGTAGACCTGTCCAAAGGTCAGGCCGAGTCAGGGTCGGGCCGGGTCGAGGAATTTTATTTTTTTAAAAAAAATTGAATTTTTCAAAACTGAAATTGGAATTCACCCCTACATTACCATGAAATTTCGACGTTGAAATGTATTGTATATCGTGAGATCTTGACTAAAGAAAAAGAAAAATAGAAACCGATTTGGGGGAAAACACAATTTGATTGAAAAAATGGATGTTTTTTAAAAATTGACTGCGCCAAACTGCCTTATGGCAGTTTGACCGGCCCTGTCTCGAAAAAATACGCAAAATAAAAAAAAATCGGGTAAAACGTACATCCGAGCGCAGAGTTATGACCATTTAAAGTTTCACCAATTTACAACTACTTTCTCTCCCTACATTATGCTTCTGTGATATTAATAGAACGACTAATAATATAAATATATAATTAATAATCAGCTACCGTTTTTATCTTATTTTATGTCGAGCTCAATGTAGATTAGAGCAATACATATATTATAAAAACATGCATTTTTTCACTTATTAATGGCAAAAATATATATAAGTACAAAATAAATATTAATGAAGGAAAAATAATATAAATTATATTTAAAAAAATATGTGGGTCGGGGTCGGGCCGGGTCAGACGGATAAAATATTCCGACCCTGACCCTGATCGGGTCCCCGCTTTTTAGGATCGAGTGGCTCGCGGGTCAGCTATAAGCTGACCCTAGCCCTGGTTTTTTCGGGTCGGGTCCCCGACCCGATGGATAGGTCTAAAATAAAGTAGAGAATTATATTTGACATTTTTCAATTATCCTCTAAACCAATCAAACCCTAAAAACAAAATATTTCAAAAAATGACAGTGGAGTGAGGCTCACATGTGTGTTTAAGCTCAGGCAAAATGAGAGTCCAACACTACCATGGCTGCAAAAAACATCAGAAAACCCGGGTCATGCCCCGCCAAGATACGGGTCGGGTAACAATAGAATAATGATCCACAGAAAACAACCATCCAAATAGGGGTTTCAAGTCAGTCAATTGTACTCACCTTACTAAACCAAACGAACACTAAAAATAACGTATGTTCCAAACTGACATATTATAGATGACACAATTTTTTTTTAGTCCATCTAAAAAAGAATGAGATGTTTTTTATTTGACAATAAGTGTAACTTCAAAATTTACATTTTGAATTTAACGAAATAATTTATAACTACACAAATTGTGTTAAGCATAAGATTCAAAAGTTTCACTTTATTTCTTAAACTGAGGGAGTAGTTAAAAGTAAGGCTCAGATCTGTGTTTAAGCTCAGGTATAATAGAGAGTCCAACAACGCCATGGCTGCAAAAACCATCAGAAAATCTAGTAGCATGCCCCGCCAAGATACGGGTCGGGTTATCTCAATTAATCAGCTCAGAAGAGAATTAAAAATTGAAAAAAATCATCTTCGCCTCTTTCAAGTTGTCCGATTATACTTACCGCCGCCGTTTCCGGCAACTCCACCGGCAACATTTGAATGCTCCGGCGAGGTGTTAATTAAAGACCACCACAAAATAAGGGCAAAAGTGTGAATGACCAGTTAATAACTCATTTCAATAATAATCGAACAATCAACACTTCGATGTTACTCCCTCCGTCTCAAATTATTCGTGGCGCTTATCAAATTATTTATCGTTTTAAAAATTTAATAATAATTAATTTCTTTTCTATTTTGTCATTACATAAAAAGTATAATCATTTAATGAAAAGATTATAATTAGATATAAATAAAGGAAAAGTTGTCAAATACCTTTTTTAATAAATATTTTTTAAAAGCACGTAAAATAAATAATTTGAGATGGAGGGAATAATAAGTGTAAGTAATAATCTTTTTACCAAGGAGAATAATTTATTTCTTAAAGAATTTAAATCGAAGCCGGAAAAATTAGTATTTGGAGTTGAAAAAATAAAGTTTGTGAAAGTTGATGAAGTTGTGTTTTAATATGATTTTTTTTTGAGAAAGTATCTAGAAAATGATTTTCTATAGTTATTAATAATTTGAGTAGAAGGAAATTTATTTCTAACTCATAGAACCGATATGATTAGCTCCGGATATTTTGCTGCAAATTTTTGTAATACCCTTTTCTATACTAAATGGTTTTATTTTAGTGGATGATTGGTATTGTAAAATTATATCTTTTAATTTTAATATTCCTTTAAAAAAGTTCATCCTCATTCATGGACGACTTAATATTATTGGTGGCTTAAAGCGAAACTTTGATGAGATACCTTAATATTTTTTTAAAAAAAAGTCATATAATATATATTTTTATTTAAAATATATTTTTCTACTTTTTAAAATGCAAAGTTATGAATAATCGTTTTATAATAGATTTATTTTAATAAATTCTTTTTAATTGATAATATATCTAATTCATTTAATCTTTTTTGAGACATTATTGATCTTAAGTAAAAAATTTTGAATTTTAGTTTTGTAAAACTTCTTTTCATTGTGGCAATTGTTAACATTATTTTATAGGTATTATAGGCATTTAACTTGAAAAAGAATCAAATATTTTTATATGATTCGATTAAAGTATTATCATCTACTTGTACTATCTCTCTTAACACTTTTCATTTAGAAAATAAGCCCAAATAATCAATATTAGATTAAATGTTATATTTTAAAGAATATTAAGGATTTTTTTTGGAACCCACAACTTCTGCCACATCCTCTGCCCTTCGGGGTGAGCACTCTGTGGTAACCTGCTCACTATGCAATCGCTCGCAAACCACACAAGAGATGTAAACCACATTAAGCAAATCCCATGCAACGAGCTAATGGCTGAGCAGCAGACAAAGGCTGGTTTCGATCCCGGGTCTCCACATGGGAGTCCCACCTCCCAACCACTCAGCCATGTCCCGAAGGATAGAATATTCAAAATTAAGATAATATTTTTTCAAATTTTCATCATTAAGTGATTGCAATTTTTACCACTATATGTTGAAATGTCTTTTTAAAGGCCTATTTTGGGTCAAATCATAGTTCCAAAGATATCTTTCTTCTCCGGTTAAAAGATGTAATACCTTTTTTTTTTCTTAATAAGTATTTCTATATTTAATGTAGGGTTTTTCTTGGATTGTTGTACGCAACGGATATTGAAAACTTGTTTCAAACTCAACAAACGTAGAACTGTTTGACTATAGGGTAATTTAAAACCGACTTGAATGGTACTTACATGTTTACAATATCTGGAATCTTTATCAATTGTGGGTGCGCACGCGAATGCCCTTTCGATTGCAAACTTCAATGTATTCCTCCTTTGGAAAGCTAGGAAATCCGGCAGAGGTTCGAGAAAGTGTTTTGATTCTGAGTCTCTAAGATTTAGAATAATGATATAAAAATCAAGTGTCATGAATAATGAAGTGTAAGTCTGTATTTATAGGTGAAAAATTAGGTCAAACCGGATTAGGGTTTGACCTTGGGCCTAGCCTAAAATTTGAGACATATTAGGTCATGGCGTCGCGGCCCTATGGTGTGGGCGTCGCGGCGCTGACGTGGCTCTACACTATCTCATTTTATTTTTCGCACATTCTTAATTAAATCCAAAATCCAATTTTGACTTAATTAAAATAATCATTATTCATTTAAATATCTCGATTCTAAATCGAATATTTAATACTCTCTCAATACATCCTTAGATCGAAAAGACAATCGACATAGTGTGACCCTACATGCCTTCACATAACGACATTAATTAAATTAAGGTCTACACGGAACTCCTAGACGGCGCCGCAAGACGAACTCAATATGTGAAGTACGTTTACACGAATCCAGTAAACTTAACCTCTATGTGGTAAGATAAAATCCTTTCATTCACGACACACCCGATCAAGCTTAGGATTTGTCAAGTGTCTATCCAAATGGCTTAATAATTGTATCTCATCTATATTAGTTGACAACTAGACCATATTCTAAATATGTCTATTGCGTTGGCCAACGACTTAGTCAACCTAATATCACTGAGAAGCTGAGTGTTCTCTCGAATATATATTCGAGGAATGAATCCTAATTTTGGCTCAACTACCACCTTTAATACACATCGTAATGTACCCAATACAAGCCGTATCTCAACCTATAAGGCATTTGAGCTTAGGACAGGATCAAAGTATATTACTTTGTAGACAAGGTGCGCATTGACCTCAAGTCTAAGGACTTCTATCTCTCACACGTTGATCATACTTTAGACAAGTATAACAAACAATATATCAGTAGGGTATACCAATACTTCCAAAGTATTCACGTGTCCATAACGAGTAGCCATTACTCGTAGCATGTGAGACATACTACATCCTCTAAGGATGTGATGCAGACCACATGTCGACTTATCATATATCATCGATATTCCATTCTCGATGATCATTAGTCGAGGCTATTTTAAGAGTTACGTTATAATATTAATATCTCACATTATTAATAATAACGTAACCTCTAGGGATGCATATTATAGAATATTATAAGCAATCAACTAATAATTCAATAATTGCAAATGCCAAAATATTAATCTCCATTAATAATAATATGAATGTGTATAAAGTACATTTTTCCTAATACAGATTGTATCTAGGACATACATATACTTTCAATCTCCCACTTGGCCTAGAGCCAATCTCCAACATATCTAATGCCCATATTCTTAAAATGACCATTATGTTTGACTAAGATTAATGGTTTAGTGAATTGGTCAGCTAGATTATTGTCTGTGGGAACATAGTCTAATCTAATCTTTTCAGTCTCCGCCATCTCCCTGAGTATGTGGTACTTCCTTGGTACATGCTTATTTCTGTTTGTTGATCTTGGTTCCTTATCCTGTGCAATCGCACTAGTGTTGTCACAATAAATAGTTATTGGATAACTGGCTCGGAACTACCCTTAGTTCCTTCAGGAACTCAGAAATCGCGACAGTTTCTTTACCAGCTTCCGATCCAATAATTTACTCATCTTCTGTTGTCGAATCAACAGTTGTAGCTTGTTTGGAAGTTTTCCAGCTCACTGCTCTAACATTGAAAATGAACGTGTACCCAGACTGAGATTTGAATTCATCAAGATTTATCTGGAAGCTGGCATCAGTGTACCCAGTAGCAGCTAGCTTTTCTTCCCCACCATAGACTAAGAAGTAATCTTTAGTTCGTCTAAGATACTTAAGAATACTCTTGACTGCTTTCCAGTGTTCTTCCCTAAGATTCTGCTGGAATTTACAAGTCATACTAAGTGCAAAGGACACATCTGGCCTAGTACAGGTCATGGCATACATGATCAATCCTATAGTCGAAGCATATGGGATCCTCTTCATGCGCTCAAGTTCTATAGCATTAGAAGGACTGTCATTCTTAGATAACTTGATGCCTTTACCCATAGGTAAACCGCCTTTCTTGGAATTTTCCATAGAAAAACGTCTAAGAACTTTGTCTATGTAGACTGACTGTGACAGCCCCAACAATCTATTCGGTCTATATTTATAGATCCTAATTCCCAGAATGTAGCAGGCTTCACCTAAATCCTTCATCATGAAAGTACTAGACAACCACTCCTTGACTGACTGCAAGAGAGTCTTATTGTCTCCCATTATCAATATGTCATTTACATATATAATAATGAAGGCAATACTCTTATCCTTGCATTTACTGTAAACACAGGGATCCTATTTGCTTCTGACGAAATCAAATGACTTGATAGCCTTGTCAAAGCAAATGTTCCAACTCCTCGAGGCTTGCTTAAACCCATAAATGGACTTCTGTAACTTGTATACATCATTTGGTTTGGACTCAGACGAAAAACCCTCGGTTTGTTTCATATACACTTCCTCAACTAGATTACCATTGAGGAAAACGGTTTTGACGTCCATCTGCCAAATGTCATAGTCATAATATGCAGCTATTGCAAGCAAAATCTGAATGGACTTAATCTTAGCAAAAGGTAAAAAGGTTTCATCATAATCGACCCCAGATCGTTGATTATAACCTTTAGCCAACAACCTTGCTTTATAAGTCTGTACCTTGTCAAATGCATCGATTTTCTTCTTGAAGACCCATTTGCATCATATAGGTTTAACCCCAGCTGGCAAATCAATCAAGTTCCACACTTGATTGATGTACATAGATTCCATCTCGGATTTCATGGCTTCTTGCCATCTCTTCGAATCAATGTCCAACATTGCTTCGCTATAGGTTGTAGGCTCATCGTTATCGGGAACATCTATCTCACTGTGTGTTTCCACAAGTAGATTTAGTTTTTCAGGAGGACGATGAGTCGTAGTGGACCTACAGAGTTGATTATTTTGCAGTTCAGTGCTTGGTATGTTCTGACTGTGAGAGGGTTCTTGTGTGTTGGATAATCCACTAACTTGAGAGCTTTCAGGAATATCATTTTCACGTATTTCTTGAATGGAAGGAGGTGCAACCATTGCATCTACTCTCAAAGGATGTGTAGGAGGATCTTGCATTTCTGCATTGTTCCTCGTAACACTCCCACTAGCCGAAGGGCGTACTTGAAGTACCCAATCTTCGCCAAATACTCCCACTGAATTCTTGCCTTGGTCATTCGGCAAGGATTCAACATATATGTTATCTTGCAGTTCTTGAATTTCTTCAAGTTCTATATCTATGCAACTATGTTCCTTGTAGACATACTCTTCTTCAAGGAAAGTTGCGTTCCTAGAAACAATGACTTTACATTCTCCAGGAAGATAGAAGTAGTATCCCTTAGTTTCCTTTGGATACCCCACGAAGTAACATTTCTCACTTTTGGATTCAAACTTGTCAGTGAGTATCTTCTTAACATATGCAGGGCACCCCCAAGGTCTCATATGTTTAAGAGCTGGCTTCTTCTTGCCACACCATATCTCATAGGGTATCTTTTCTCCTGAGTTGGAAGGAACCATGTTCAGAACATATATTGAGGTTTGTATAGCATGTCCTCAAAGGTATGTCGGTAGAGCTGAGAAGCTTATCATGGATCGAATTATATCCAATAAGGTTCGGTTTCTTCTTTCGGTAACACCATTCATCTGTGGTGTTCCAGAAGGTGTCCACTTTGATTGGACTCCATATAGCTTTAAGTAATTTAGAAAATCCTTGCTCAAGTATTCACCTCATCGATCCGATCGAACGGTCTTGATACTTGTTGCAAGTTGCTTCTCTACTTCCGACTTGTACTCTTTGAACTTCTCAAAAGCCTCGAATTTATGTCTCATAAGATACACATATTCATACCTTGTGAAGTCGTCAGTAAAAGTGATGAAGTATGGGAAACCTCCTTTAGCTTGAGTCGAAAATGGCCCACATACATCAGTATAGAAAAACTCAAACACCTCCTTGGCTCGCACACCTTTCCCAGAAAGTGGCTTATTGGTCATCTTTCCTCTCAAGCAAGATTCGCAGTTACCATAAGACTCCAAATCAAATGGTTCAAGGTAGTCTAACTTCCTCAACCTTGCTATCCTTGATTCGTTGATATGACCAAGTCTGCAATGCCATAGGTAGGTAGAGTTTCTATTACTTATCTTAGCTCGTTTATTTTGTACATTGAATCTTTCTCGACTACAGTTTAGTGTATATAATCCATCCACAAGAGGAGCAGTTCCATAAATAACATTATCAAAAGACAGTACTTGACTGCCATTATAAATATATGAGAAAAAATCCTACATGTCCAAAACAGGGATAGAAATGATATTCCTCATTAACGAGGGTACATAGTAACAATCATTTAACACTAGACAATAGCCAGAAGGAAAATTTAATCTATAAGTTCTTACGCGCTCAGCATCCACTCGTGCTCCATTTCCAACGCGTAGGTCCACCTCTCTTGGTCCAACCTTCCTACCATCAGTTAGCCCCTGCACATTGGTACAAATGTGTGAGTCATAAGCGGTATCCAATATCCAGGAATGAGAGTTATTTATAGACATATTTATTTCAATGACGTACATACCTTGTCCACCAGAGGTAGAAGCACCTGGTGCTTTTCCTCCTCCTGGTGCAGTGCATTCCTTCTTCCAATGCCCTTTCTTGTTGCAGTTGAGTCATACATCCTTAGCCGAATTCACCTTCTTCTTCACACCTCCCTTAGGCTTCATAGCTGAGGGTGCATCGACTAGAGATGGCAGTGGATCCTGGACCCGGTCCGAATCCGATGGATCCAGATCCATTTTATAGGATATAGATCTTCAAAATTTGGACCCGACGGATCCGGATCGGACCCGAATCTATTTTTGATGGATCAGATTTGGATCTGGATCTTGTATTTGAGATCCGTATCCGACCCGTGGATCCATTTTTTATTAAATATATCCATAACCTAGAATGTAATTTTATAAGTATTTTCTTTTAAAAAATTCATAATTTCTGATATGTAAATGATATGTTTAATCATAAATATTTATTGAGATTAATTTTTTTAGTTATCTCTTTTTAAAAAGTAAGATTTTTTTCATATTGGAGAGGTGCTGAAAGGGATCAAAAGATGTCCTTAACAAATAACAATTGAGTTGTAGAACTGTAAATGATGTGATTACTAGCTTTTGTCACATATATATGTCTAGAAGTTGGTTTACAGAAATTAAAAATTATCTCGTACCATGCGAGTAAAAAGGCTTCCTTCTCTTTTAACTTGTGGCATTTAAGTGTTTAATTAAAAATTGATCCTTACTAGAAAATTAGTAGCACATTAAATAAATTAGCAGGCTGGATAGCATACAATTGGTAAGCAAAGATGTCTTCATATATAATCAAGTAAGAAAAATAAAATTCTAAAGACTTAAAGAAAATAACAAAATCCAGTAGAGAGTTGTAACTACTCTCTTGTTTTAGCTCTTTTAGATCTCTTCTCCCAACAAACCCCCATCCTCCAAAGTTGTTTCCCGATCATACCACCGAGCTGGTCGTCTCTTGGTTTATTCCTGTACTTGTAATTTTTGTTGTCATTGAATTTTAAGCTATTGCAATATATAGGCTATTTCACAAAACAATTAAGAAAAATAAGTCACATGTGATCAATGAGGCTATTATTTTGTTTAACATGGTTGTAGAGTCTGGAGTGGCCTAGAGGTGCTAATTGACTATTGTTACTTGATGTTTTGATGTAATTTATTTGGGTATTGACCTTTCCTCAAAAGTAAAAACAAAATATCAAATCTATCTCAGGCAAACAGAGAATTAGACATATCTTGGAATGACCAAAGATGAACTTCCATGTCTTAGAATTAGACATGTTAAAGGACAATATACTTTTTGTTTAAATCTGTCTATGAATTTTGTAAACTTTAATTTGTTTTCTTTTGTTTTTTCTAGCATAGGTTGATTGAATGAACTCAATCATTTTTTTAAATAAGATTGAGTTTTATTTTGTCAAAAAAGTTTTAACATGTGGGAATATTATTCAAGATAAATTTTTTTACATGTGGATCTAGATCCGATCCGTGGACCCGGTGGATTCGATGGATCCGAATTTGGATATGATTTTTATGAACCCGATGGATCTGGATCTAGGTATGAAAAACAGAGCTGGATCTGGATCTAGTAGGATCCGATCAGTTGCCATACATAGCAGCGACTGCTTTGCCCTTCTTCTTCTGCCATTCCTTACATTTCGGCTTGGGTCGGCTAGTAGAACTCACCATGAGCACAGTTTTGCCTTTGGAAGTGGAAGACTCAAAAGTCTTGAGCATGTTGTGCAGCTCCGACAGACTCGCCTTCATTCCATTCATAATGTAATTCACTATGAAGTTTTCAAAGGAACGAGGGAGAGAGTTCAGGATGAGGGTGGTAGCGACATTCTTTTGCAGCTTCGTTCCAATTGAAGCAAGTCTCTCTATCATCCCTATCATCTTCAACACATGTTGCGAGACCTGGCCCCCCTCATTGATCTTACACTGAAAAAGTTCTATCAATAACTCATATTCCATAGTCTGGGTTTGTGAGTCATAGAGACTCTTCAAGTGTTCGAGCATCTCATTGGGACCCATGTTCTCATGTTGTCTCTGAAGTTCCATAGACATGGAAGACAACATCACGCATTGTGCTGAAGTGGCATCATCTAGGTGTTTTTGGTAAGCATCCTTATCAAAAGAGGCATATTCAACAGAGTCTGTCGCATGGACTGTTGAAACACCGTGTCCAACACGTATTCTAATTTCTCTTGTCTCAGCACTATTCACAAATTTCTTAGCCAGTCAAGGTGGTTAGGTCCAGTAAGTTTGTTCATTTCAATCAACATTTTCAATGATAAGCTCGACATCTTTGATAATCTTAAGAATTAGATAGACTGGAAATCAAACTCAAAATTTATTTCCTATTATACACATTCGTTTAGGCTAATCAAAATGGTCTTTTATTTAATTAGCTCCCACTATTTTAACATATTTCTACGACCCCATGGTAGAATACAGACCTATATTAATTAAGGTCATAATGGGTCAAGATCCAAGCCTATGCATTCTCCGTGTTTGCTTTGGCTGATAACATTAATAACACATCTTGGTAGGTTCTAAACCAATTGCAAAACTTATTTGCAACACTTGGTTGATCAAATATTATATTTAATCTTGCGTCCTTAGATTAGTCCGACACTTTGGCGCTAAGATTTGTCTAAGCAAGTCAACCCCATTACACGACTGCATTTATGTATCTAAGTAAATTTGGCCTTTGTGAGCAAACACTTTGGTGTAAATACCCACAAAAGTTTATTGTTTACCTTTACATTTAAAACACATCTATGAAAGAGTCTGGGTCCTCGTAGACTTAGAGCAAATGCTTTGCATAAATACTCATATCGTCGAAAAGGATTTTGCACTCTAACAATTATAATGGACGACGCGTTTTAATTTAGACTTGTATTTAAAATTTTGGTGAACATTTTAATTCATGGTTTTAACCAATATCAACTCTTTTACGCCATATCAAATATGACATCTTAATATCATGCAAAACTAATGACACATATAGTTGGGAACCGTCAACCCAATAGGCATGATATAAGATGGTTTAATCAAATAATGGGTGCCGCCTGCCCAGACAGTTATAGTGGACACTATGCTAATTATTAAATGAAAGCATTTAAACGCTTAACATATAGTTCGTATATTATTCAATAATATACATTAATAATAATCATGGGTTAACTTGTCTAAACTCTAAAATTTAAGTCTAATCCAAACAGTCCCTTAAACATTTTCTGATTTTCAGAATATTTCTGTAATTTCCAAATTTTCAGAATTTACAGTTTAGTCCCTCAAGAATTTAAAATTTCAAATTTGAACCCCTTTAAATTCATAAAATCTAATTTTAATTTTCAGAAAATATTTTCCTATTTCAGGGACCTGTTTGTAATTTCTAGAATTTTAAATTAATTACAGATTTGGCCCAAGGGACCAAATTTGCTTTTCTAAAATTTTTAGATTTTCCCCAAGGGCTAAATTGCAATTTTGGAAACCGCCACTGTCCCGCAGGAACTGTTCACGCTGGAACAGTATTCGGTACTTTTCATTGTTCCGGATTTTTTTTTATAAAAAGGAGCCTGTCGGAACAACGACTGACGCCATTGTTCACGCTGGAACAGTGTTCGGTTACTGTTCACTATTCTGATTTTTTAAAAAAAAATTGGAGCCTCGGTGCTTCGGCGCTCCATCATGGAGTTGCAGCGCCTCCATCTCAGAAGCACAAAATCCGCATTTCTGAAACCCTAAAACTGGTCTAGGATCAGATTTGCAGATTCATCTTCGTTACCCTTCACTATCAAACAACACGTTCATCGACCATCATCCAATCCCTTCTCGTTCTTCGCTTCAGTGAACCATGTTCGTAATGAACCGGTTACGCACATTGACTTAGAAGAGTTAGATCGGAATGACTTCCTCGATTACATAATTGTTTAATAGTTTGGGAGACAAGGATGATGTGCTTTTAAGATATTAGGTTTTCAAGCTTTAAACGACATAAATTTCAGATTTAAACAAATTCTAATTCATATTATTATTAACTAATTACCTTATAATCATACAAAATAGCCTTGACTCTTGATACCAATGTAGGGTTTTTGTTGGGTTATTGTACGCAGTGGATATTGAAAACTTATTTCAAACCCAACAAACGTAGAACTGTTTGACTATAGGGTAATTTAAATCTGTAAACATAAGACTTGAATGATATTTACATTTTGTACAATAGCTGGCATCTTTATCAACTGTGGGTGCGCACGCGAATGCCCTTTCGATTGCAAGCTTCAAGCTTCAATGTATTCTTCCTTTGGAAAGCTAGGAAATCCGGCAGAGGTTCGAGAGAGTGTTTTGATTCTGAGTCTCTAAGACTGAGAATAACGATATGAAAATCAAGTGTCATGAATAATGAAGTGTAGGTCTGTATTTATAGGTGAAAATTATAAACAATCAACTAATAATTCAATAATTGCAAATGTCAAAATATTAATCTCCATTAATAATAATACGAATGTGTATAAAGTACATTTATTCTAATACAGATTGTCTCTAGGACATACATATACTTTCATTTAACATTTTGGTATAAAATGAGGCCTCTAAAAATTAGAGTCATAAAGCCCAAGCTTTAGCAGCTTTACCCAAAGGTTATCTCTGTCCTCATTTAATATATTAATTCCAAAAAAATCTTATTTTCTCTGATTATTACTTTGATGGATTTTACATCACACGTACATATTACGCCTTTACATTCACATTTAGTACTATTGCTGCTTTCAGTATCGTTCGTATGCTACATTTATATCTTCTTCACTGATATCTTGATCATTTTCATCTGTGCTTTCATCTAGTATAGAGTATATTTTATTTTTTTTATCTTCTTCAAGATCTTACATGTAGAATTTGTTTCTCCTTTATTTGAAACTTTTCGCTTGCTTTATGCATTTCGTTCCACAATTCCACATTTATTTGTTGTGCAATAAAACACTTCAGGGTAGTTTGCTTGCTAGTTAAGAAAGGAATTATCATGTATTAAAACTAATATCGTTAATACCATGTTTGATACTCTATCTGTCTCAAATTATTTATTGTGGTTATTAAAAAAATTAGCTCAAATTATTTATTGTTTTAGAAGTTCAAGACATAATTAATTATTTTTTCTCCATTTTATTCTTTATCATTAATGAAGATAACACATAAATAAAGTAAACATTTAATTGAGAAGATTATAATTGAGACATAAATAAGAGTAAAGTAGCTTAAGATGCGTGTAAACCAAAAGAACGACAAATAATTTGAGACGGAGGGAGTAGCTTTAGTTGCTCTTGTATAAAATTCAGCACATCAAATATAATGTTTGGTTATCATTTTACAACCCATATAAATAAAATAAATATAAGCTATGAGTCAATTTATATATTATTTTATAGGGAGATAGAATATAGAATAACCAATACATGAATATCTAAATCCTACATAACTAATCTCAACTGACCGAGAACCTTGGATAGAGAGATTTGAAGGTCGAGAATTAGGGTAGAAGATTAGTGAGTAGTTTGTTTTTGTCGCATTGTGTGGGAGAGGTAGGGACTAGCCTCTTCATCTCTTCTTCTCCTTTTCTTAGTAGTATTACTTAAATATCGCGTAGATCCCTACTCTTTATGTGTATATTACTATGTGTTGCTTCATTTGTTTTGTATCTTGATATTTTGTTGTTTTATTCCTGCATCGACTACATATCGAAAACAACCTCTATGCCTATCCTCCTCAGACCCATTTTATGGATTACACTAGATATGTTGTGATAACTCTAACCAACAACCAGATAATCCCTTAGTTCTAAAATTTATTTGTCCATATTTACTTTTAAGAATTGTCTTGGTAAAATCTACCCTTTTTATCGATTACGCTTTTCCCTCCTAAAGAAGTATTGCTGGAAGATTTTAATTTTCAAGAATTTTAAATCCATCAATTTGTCTTATGTGAAATAACTTATTTTATTTGATAGATTCAAAATGGTAGCAATTGTTTATGGTTATAGCTTTCTACTTTATTAATTAGGTACAAATGTATTTTATGTATATAATTGCCAATGAAGAATAATTTTACGTTAAGTACCAAAGCACGAGCCAAATGTTTGATTTCTATGAATAGAAGTTATTGTTTTAGATCGATAGGAAGCTTACAAAAACCACATTTATCATTAATTAGCAAAGTTTCTATTTCCTGGTTTAGCTGGATACAAAATTTGTATGATAGAAAATGAAAAATAACCTCCCGAAGTTTGAAACTCTGTAACATGATTCATCCTCATTCTTCTCCATTTAAATACCAAACTTCTATCAATATCGTAATCCAAACCCGTGACATGCAATTAACTAGAGTCATCAAACTGGGCTTGGCCCTTTAGGCCAACCCAGACTAGCCCGCTATTAGAAAAAGATTGGACTAAAATTTCTTAAGCCCATTTAAAATTGAAGTTTATAAGCCCAGCCCAAATTAACCCGTTGGCCCTTGAGGATGGGCCGAAGCCAGCCCGTAGGCCAAAAAGCTATTTAGATTAATTAAAATTTAAAAGAAGATTATGAAAAAAGAAGTAAAAATTAGGAACAATGATTACCAAATAAGTTTTAATATCTTACACAATACTTTACTCGTTAAATCTTAATCACCAAGTTAAGTTAGAAGTTGTATTCATAATTGCAATTTAATTTTAACTTAAAATTTTTAAAAAATTATGAAAAGAAATAAAAAATAGAAATATTGATTACCAAAATTTTAATATCTTACACAATACTTTTCTCATTTACCATTAAATTCCTCATACTAAATTCCTAATCACCAAGTATGCCCTAATACTAAAATTTAATCACAAATCATATAAATTGCATCCATTATGAATTTATCAAAAACTTGTTCTCACTCGAAATTAGTTGCAAAGCTTTACCAAATTCATAGTAATATTTTTAAGTGAATTTAAAGATTATTAGTTTCTAAAAGTAGTTATTTAATAATGTTTAATTAATTAACTTTGTAGATGAATGTAAAAAATAGTGATGTTAGTTAAAAAAAATTATCACAAACATATTCAAATGTGCTTGACGATATATGGGTGTTGAATATGATATAAGTTGTCCTAGAATTATGTACTTTCATATAATTATGAAACGAAGTATGACTTCTTGTATAGATCATTCATCAACGAAATAAACTTCTTTAGATTAGTCTTGATAACACAAAGCTAATAGAGTTCTCATCTATCATAGTAACTATGACAAAAAGCTTCATTTGGATGTTTAATCCATAGCTTACTTAAATTTCTCATCATTTAGGAGGAATTCCTTCATGCATGGTGTAAGCAAATTCAATTAAAGAAGAACATTAAGAAGTATGATAAAACAAAGTATGACTTCTTGTATAGATCATTCATCAACGAAAGAAACTTCTTTAGATTAGTCATTTAGGAGGAATTCCTTCGGGCATAGTGTAAGCGATAACATAAAGCTAATAGAGGTCTCATCTATCAGAGTAACTATGACAAAAAGCTTCATTTGGATGTTTAATCCATAGCTTACTTAAATTTCTCATCATTTAGGAGGAATTCCTTCATGCATAGTGTAAGCAAATCCAATTGAAAGAGAACATTAAGAAGTATGATAAAACGAAGTATGACTTCTTGTATAGATCATTCATCAACGAAAGAAACTTCTTTAGATTACTCCTGATAACATAAAGATAATTGAGGTCTCATCTATCAGAGTAACTATGAAAAAAAGCTTCATTTGGATGTTTAATCCATAGCTTACTTAAATTTCCCATCATTTAGGAGGAATTCCTTCATGCATAGTGTAAGCAAATCCAATTGAAGGAGAACAATAAGAAGTATGATAAAACGAAGTATGACTTGTTGTATAGATCATTCATCAACGAAAGAAACTTCTTTAGATTAGTCTTGATAACATAAAGCTAATAGAGGTCTCATCTATCATAGTAATTATGACAAAAATCTTCATTTGGATGTTTAATCCATAGCTTACTTAAATTTCTCATCATTTAGGAGGAATTCCTTCTTGCATAGTGTAAGCAAATCCAATTGAAGGAGGACAATAAGAGGTATGATAAAACGAAGTATGACTTATTGTATAGATCATTCATCAACGAAAGAAACTTATTTACATTAGTCCTGATAACATAAAGCTAATAGAGATCTCATCTATCAGAGTAACTATGACAAAAAGCTTCATTTGGATGTTTAATCCATAGCTTACTCAAATTTCTCAACATTTAGGAGGAATTCCTTCATGCATGGTGTAAGCAAATCCAATTGAAGGAGAACAGTAAGAAGTCTGATAAAACGAAGTACGACTTCTTGTATAGATCATTCATCCACAAAAGAAACTTCTTTAGATTAGTTCTGATAACATGAAGCTAATAAAGGTCTCACCTATCAGAGTAACTATGATAAAAAGCTTCATTTGGATGTTTAATCCATAGCTTACTTAAATTTCTCATCATTTAGGAGGAATTCCTTCATGCACGGTGTAAGAAAATTCAATTGAAGGAAAACAGTAAGAAGTCTGATATAACGAAGTACTACTTCTTGTATAGATCATTCATCAACGAAAGAAACTTCTTTAGATTAGTCCTGATAACATAAAGCTAATAGAGGTCTCATCTATCAGAGTAACTATGACAAAAAGCTTCATTTGGATGTTTAATCCATAGCTTACTTAAATTTCTCATCATTTAGGAGGAATTCCTTCATGCATAGTGTAAGCAAATCCAATTGAAAGAGAACATTAAGAAGTATGATAAAACGAAGTATGACTTCTTGTATAGATCATTCATCAACGAAAGAAACTTCTTTAGATTACTCCTGATAACATCAAGCTAATAGAGGTCTCATCTTTCAGAGTAATTATGATAAAAAGCTTCATTTGGATGTTTAATCCATAACTTACTTAAATTTCTCATCATTTAGGAGGAATTCCTTCATGCACGGTGTAAGCAAATCCAATTGAAGGAGAACAGTAAAAAGTCTGATAAAACGAAGTACGACTTCTTGTATAGATCATTCATCCACGAAAGAAACTTCTTTAGATTAGTCCTGATAAGATAAAGCTAATAGAGGTCTCATCTATCAGAGTAACTATGACAAAAAGCTTCATTTGGATGTTTAATACATAACTTACTTAAATTTCTCATCATTTAGGAGGAATTCCTTCAGGCATAGTGTAAGCAAATCCAATTGAAGGAGGACAGTAAGAGGTATGATAAAACGAAGTATGACTTATTGTATAGATCATTCATCAACGAAAGAAACTTATTTACATTAGTCCTGATAACATAAAGCTAATAGAGATCTCATCTATCAGAGTAACTATGACAAAAAGCTTCATTTGGATGTTTAATCCATAGCTTACTCAAATTTCTCAACATTTAGGAGGAATTCCTTCATGCACGGTGTAAGAAAATCCAATTAAAGGAGAATAGTAAGAAGTCTGATAAAACGAAGTACGACTTCTTGTATAGATCATTCATCAACGAAAGAAACTTCTTTAGATTAGTCCTGATAACATAAAGCTAATAGAGGTCTCATCTATCAGAGTAACTATGACAAAAAGCTTCATTTGGATGTTTAATCCATAGCTTACTTAAATTTCTCATCATTTAGGAGGAATTCCTTCATGCATAGTGTAAGCAAATCCAATTGAAAGAGAACATTAAGAAGTATGATAAAACGAAGTATGACTTCTTGTATAGATCATTCATCAACGAAAGAAACTTCTTTAGATTAGTCCTGATAACATAAAGCTAATAGAGGTCTCATCTATCAGAGTAACTATGACAAAAAGCTTCATTTGGATGTTTAATCCATAGCTTACTTAAATTTCTCATCATTTAGGAGGAATTCCTTCTTGCATAGTGTAAGCAAATCCAATTGAAAGAGGACAATAAGAGGTATGATAAAACGAAGTATGACTTATTGTATAGATCATTCATCAACGAAAGAAACTTATTTACATTAGTCCTGATAACATAAAGCTAATAGAGATCTCATCTATCAGAGTAACTATGACTAAAAGCTTCATTTGGATGTTTAATCCATAGCTTACTCAAATTTCTCAACATTTAGGAGGAATTCCTTCATGCATGGTGTAAGCAAATCCAATTGAAGGAGAACAATAAGAAGTATGATAAAACGAAGTACGACTTCTTGTATAGATCATTCATCCACAAAAGAAACTTCTTTAGATTAGTTCTGATAACATGAAGCTAATAAAGGTCTCACCTATCAGAGTAACTATGACAAAAATCTTCATTTGGATGTTTAATCCATAACTTACTTAAATTTCTCATCATTTAGGAGGAATTTCTTCATGCATAGTGTAAGTAAATCCAATTGAAGGAGAACATTAAGAAGTATGATAAAACGAAGCATGACTTCTTGTATAGATCATTCATCAACGAAAGAAACTTCTTTAGATTACTCCTGATAACATAAAGATAATAGAGGTCTCATCTATCTAAGTAACTATGACTAAAAGCTTCATTTGGATGTTTAATCCATAGCTTACTTAAATTTCTTATCATTTAGGAGGAATTCCTTCATGCATAGTGTAAGCAAATCCAATTGAAGGAGAACAATAAGAAGTATGATAAAACGAAGTATGACTTGTTGTATAGATCATTCATCAATGAAAGAAACTTCTTTAGATTAGTCCTGATAACATAAAGCTAATAGAGGTCTCATCTATCAGAGTAACTATGACAAAAAGCTTCATTTGAATGTTTAATCCATAACTTACTTGAATATACTCATCGTTTAGGGTGAAATCTTTCATGTACATAAGTAAACAAATTCAATCAAAAGAGAATAGCAATAAGTATGACTTCTTGTTTATGTCGATAAACCAAATCACACTGTCACACGTTTGACTTAATTTTGCAAGCCAAGAAACAAATCAGCTCAAATATTTGAAAATTCAAGCATCTTGTAAAAATTTATCACATCCTTATTCACTTGGGTTTAGGCTTTAGTGCAAAAGGCAATGCCCCTAAGTCGTTTATTCAATGCCCTAACCTCAAAGAGAATTAGAGCAAATGTCTAAATCTTTTAACGCAATCAAGGCAATAGAGTAGGCTCAGATTCGCCTTTTCTCAGACATAAAACCTAAAGAGCTTAAAAATAAACCACCAAGGTTGCAAGCATCAGTTAGTCTTTATGAGACAGAAAAGAAATACCACAAAAAATGGAACTTTCCCCTCCAAATCTCACAGACCCATATGAGCTACCACACCAAAGCTACATTTATTTTCCATCTCAATTTGCTATACACATCTGATTCATACATCTTCCAAAGAAGACAAAATCTTTCCATTTCTTTCACCAAAAAGATGGTTTTTAATAAATTTTAGGCACACCCATATCAAAAGAACAGATCTTTAAGCACACCCATATCAAAAGAACAGATCTTTAAGCACACCCATATCAAAAGAACAGATCTTTAAGCACACCCATATCAAAAGAAAACATTTTTAGGCACGTCCATATATCAAAAGTATCACCAAAGACTCAATCTTTTAGCAAAATCAAGGCAATGGAATAGGCTCAGATTCGCCTTTTCTCAGACATAAAACCTAAAAAGCTTAAAAATAAACAACCATGGCTGCAAGCATCAGTTAGTATTTATGAGACAGAAAAGAAATACCACAAAAAATGGAACTTTCTCCGCCAAATCTCACAGACCCATCTGAGCTGCCACGCCAAAGATACATTTTTTTCCGGCTCAATTTGCTATACACATCTGATTCATACATCTTCCAAAGAAGACAAAATCTTTCCATTTATTTCACCAAAAGGATGGTTTTTACAAAATTTTAGGCACACCCATATCAAAAGAACAGATCTTTAAGCACAACCATATTAAAAGAACAGATCTTTAAGCACACCCATATCAAAAGAAAACATTTTTAGGCACATCCATATATCAAAAGAATCACCAAAGACTCAATCTTTTAGCACAATCAAAGCAATGGAGTAGGCTCAGATTCGCCTTTTCTCAGATATAAAACCTAAAGATCTTAAAAATAAACCACCATAGCTACAAGAATCAGTTAGTCTTTATGAGACAGAAAAGAAACACCACAAAAAATGGAACTTTCTCCTACAAATCTCACAAACCTATCTGAGCTGCCATGCCAAAGATACATTTTTTCCAGCTCAATTTGAAATACACATCTGATTCATACATCTTCCAACGAAGACAAAATCTTCCCATTTCTTTCAACAAAATGATGGTTTTTTCAAAATTTTAGGCAAACCATATTAAAAGAACAGATCTTTAAGCACACATATCAAAAGAAAACATTTTAGGCACACCCATATATCAAAAGAATCAACAAAGACTCAATCTTTTAGCACAATCAAGGCAATGGAGTAGGCTCAGATTCGCCTTTTCTCAGACATAAAACCTAAAGAGCTTAAAAATAAACCACCAAGGTTGCAAGCATCAGTTAGTCTTTATGAGACAGAAAAGAAATACCACAAAAAATGAAACTTTCCCCTCCAAATCTCACAGACCCATATGAGCTACCACACCAAAGCTACATTTATTTTCCATCTCAATTTGCTATACACATCTGATTCATACATCTTCCAAAGAAGACAAAATCTTTCCATTTCTTTCACCAAAAGGATGGTTTTTACAAAATTTTAGGCACACCCATATCAAAAGAACAGATCTTTAAGCACAACCATATCAAAAGAAAACATTTTTAGGCACACCCATGTATCTAAAGAATCACCAAAGACTCAATCATTTAGCCAAATCAAGGCAATGGAGTAGGCTCATATTCGCCTTTTCTCAGACATAAATCCTAAAGAGCTTAAAAATAAACCACCATGGATGCAAGCATCAGTTAGTATTTATGAGACAGAAAAGAAATACCACAAAAAATGGAACTTTCTCCTCCAGATCTCATAGACACATCTGAGCTGCCATGCCAAAGATACATTTTTTCCAGCTCTATTTGCTATACATATCTGATTCATACATCTTCCAAAGAAGACAAAATCTTTCCATTTATTTCACCAAAATGATGGTTTTTACAAAATTTTAGGCACACCCATATCAAAAGAACAGATCTTTAAGTACAAACCATATCAAAAGAAAACATTTTTAGGCACATCCATATATCAAAAGAATCACCAAAGACTCAATCTTTTAGCACAATCAAGGCAATGGAGTAGGCTCAAATTCGCCTTTTCTCAGACATAAAACCTAAAGAGCTTAAAAATAAATCATAATATCTGCAAGCATCAGTTAGTCTTTATGAGACAGAAAAGAAATACCACAAAAAATGGAACTTTCTCCTCCAAATCTCACAGACCCATCTGAGCTACCACGCCAAAGCTACATTTATTTTCCATCTCAATTTGCTATACACATCTGATTCATACATCTTCCAAAGAAGACAAAATCTTTCCATTTCTTTCACCAAAAAGATGGTTTTTAATAAATTTTAGGCACACCCATATCAAAAGAACAGATATTTAAGCACACCCATATCAAAAGAACATATCTTTAAGCACACACATATCAAAAGAAAACATTTTTAGGCACACCCATGTATCAAAAGAATTACCAAAGACTCAATCTTTTAGCACAATCAAGGCAATGGAGTAGGCTCAGGTTCGCCTTTTCTCAGACATAAAACCTAAAAAGCTTAAAAATAAACAACCATGGCTGCAAGCATCAGTTAGTATTTATGAGACAGAAAAGAAACACCACAAAAAATGGCACTTTCTCCAAATCTCACAGGCCCATTTGAGCTGCCACGCCAAAGATACATTTTTTTCCAGCTCAATTTGCTATACACATCTGATTCATACGCCTTCCAAAGAAGACAAAATCTTTCCATTTCTTTCACCAAAAGGATGGTTTTTACAAAATTTTAGGCAAACTCATATCAAAAGAACATATCTTTAAGCACACCCATATTAAAAGAACAGATCTTTAAGCACACCCATATTAAAAGAAAACATTTTTAGGCACACCCATATATCAAAAGAATCACCAAAGACTCAATTTTTAGCACAATTAGCACAATCAAGGCAATGGAGTAGGCTCAGATTCGCCTTTTCTTAGCCATAAAACCTAAAGAGCTTAAAAATAAACCACCATGGCTGCAAGCATCAGTTAGTCTTTATGAGACAGAAAAAAAACACCACAAAAAATAGAACTTTCTCCTCCAAATCTCACAGACCCATTTGAGCTGCCACGCCAAAGATATATTTTTTCCAACTCAATTTGCTATAAACATCTGAATCATACATATTCCAAAGAAGATAATCTTTCCATTTCTTTCACCAAAAGGATGTTTTTTACAAAATTTTAGGCACATCCATATCGAAAGAACAAATCTTTAAGCACACCCATATCAAAATAAAATATTTTTAGGCACACCCATATATCAAAAGAATCACCAAAGACATAATCTTTTAGCACAATCAAGGCAATGGAGTAGGCTCAGATTCGTCTTTTCTCAGACATAAAACCTAAAGCGCTTAAAAATAAACCACCATGGTTGCAAGCATCAGTTAGTCTTTATGCGACAGAAAAGAAACACCACAAAAAATGCAACTTTCTCCTCCAAATCTCACAGACCCATCAGAGCTGCCACGCCAAAGATACATTTTTTCCAGCTCAATTTGCTATACACATCTGATTCATACATCTTCCAAAGAAGACAAACTCTTTCCATTTCTTTCACCAAAATGATGGTTTTTACAAAATTTTAGGCACACTCATATCAAAAGAACTGATCTTTAAGCATACCAATATCAAAAGAACTGATCTTTAAGCACACCAATATCAAAAGAACAGATCTTTAAACACACCCATATCAGAAGAAAACATTTTTAGGCACCACCATTTATCAAAAGAATCACCAAAGACTCAATCTTTTAGCACAATCAAGGCAATGGAGTAGGCTCAGATTCACCTTTTCTCAGACATAAAACCTAAAGAGCTTAAAAATAAACCGCCATGGCTGCAAGCATCAGTTAGTCTTTATGAGACAGAAAAAAAAACCCACAAAAAATGGAACTTTCTCCTCCAAATCTCACAGACCCATCTAAGATGCCATGCCAACGATTCAGTTTTTTCCAGCACAATGGCTATACTCATTTGATTCATTCATCTTTCAAATTCTTCATAGCCTCATTACACATATAAATTGGGACGGAGAGAGGGAGTATAGGGTGGTTTTGTAAATTGGTGGCGGAGAATTGACGAGAGGGGCAAAACCACCAATTGAAACTCCCACTTGTCTCTGTTTTCGCCGTAGCCTCAGACTTAAACTAATGAGATTTGTGTTATTTTGGGGTTATTGTTGCTTCTTATACGGTGCCCTATGCCCTAATAAATTAGTCCCATCTCGAATTTAGATTGGATCGAACTGAATCGGGTCAGTAACACAAATGCCTCTATTTCGGGGTGGCCTTTAGTTTTGCCATTCCTACACGGCATAAGTTTATATTTCCCGTAGCATAAATTTATATATCATAATATCTCATAGGTTATATTGGTCATGACACAAAAAATTTAAAACTCAACATAAAATGGCAAAAAATATATCAAACTCCACGAAAACAAGTACATTATTCCATTCTAACCGTGCAAATTTCAATTGACACTACTATCTCTTTTCTTGATTGATGCACTTTATTTCTTCCTGCCTTCTCCATTTCTTGGGAAGTGATGAAACTAATTTGACCTTTTCTCAATTTATAAAGGAATCAAATCTTTTTAAAACCAACATATATTTAGAAATATTCTAGCTTAGCTTCAGGTGCATGGCTTGTTGTATCATGCATTGTACAGAAGAACGGAGGAGATTTATATTTTGTGACTTTATTATAACTTATTAAGTGTAACGGGTAGAAATGTATCCGGACACGTTAAGCGTATACAAGAAGTTTCATGGTTTCGGAAACCTCAACGGATCTTTACAACTGACCTTCACTCCCAACAAATCCTGTCACATCGCGCGTGGGCACGGAGACATCATTAGGCTCACATCATCACAACTTTATGGGGTCATAATAGTATGAGTTTTGTCCTATATATGCAATAGACATGTTCATCGGGTCGGAGACCCGCCCGGCCCGACTCGACCTAACAAACCAAGGCCAGGGTCAGCTTATATCTTACCCGCCCCGCCCCGATCACCGACCCGACCCGTGTGACTTAACCATTCACTATATAAGTGAAGGGTTAACCCTTCAGCAGCATCCTTTTCACTTCACTACAATCCACCGCACTTCATCTCATTTCCAGTTCATTCCGGCACACCTTCCTCTCCTCTCCTCTCATCTCCTCTCCACTTCAATCCGCCGCCCCTTCTTCTCCATTTCTGTTCACCCTTCTTCTCATACTCGGACCTCCTATCCTCTCCGGTGACAGCCTTCAGAAGTTAATTTGGTATATTTTGTGCATAAAAAATTATATACAATATTAATACTTATTTGGTACAGAAGTTTGCATTTATATTTTAACTTTTGTTTTTTCTTATTTGACAGAATTCAATTATAATATGGAACGGGCTAACGTAAATAGCAACGCCAATTCTACAGGTACCTCTAATGCATCTGTAGCAAAAAAAAACCTATGATGATTTTATTGAATATAATCAAGTTTTAAAGAAGCAAAAACAATATGGTGTTTGGATTGAATTTGAGAAAATTATTGGGGCTAACTCGGAGATGACTAAAGCTATATGCACTAATTGTAAGTGTGAGTTGACTGCTAATAGTAAACATGGAACTTCACATTTGAAACGCCATTTAGAAAGATGTCCTCATAAGATGCATCAAGATATTAAACAATACATGTTGTCTGCTGAAACTAATGCTGATGGTTCCACTATTTTAAATAAAGTTAAGTAAGAAGATTTAGGAGAATGGCTAGAAGGTTAAACCCGCAATTTAAACCTTTTAGTAGACAAACAGCCACGAGAGAGTTATTTGTCATGTTTGTGAATGAGAGGGATAATTTGAAAGAGATTATTGCTAAGGCTCCTAGAAAGGTATGTTTGACAACTGATAATTGGAAATGCAAATATACTAGGGAAGAATATATATGTGTGACTGCCCACTTTGTGGATTCTAATTGGTGTTTGCAAAAAAGAATCATAAGATTTAGGTCATTGGTTCCTCCGTATGATTCTACTTGTATTTCTGATGAGTTAATCTTATTTTTGGGTCAATGGAACTTGGAGCACAAAGTTCTTACAATCACAACCGATAATGCTATATATAATTTTTCGATGATGAGATTGATTAAAAGTCACATTCTTTCCAAGTATTTTCTTGTTGATGGTGAATTTTTTTGTCATGTTCAATGTTGTGCACATATTTTGAATTTAATTGTGCAATCTGGATTGAATCCTATTGGAGAAATACTTTATAGCATTACAAATATGGTAAAGTGCATTGATAGGTCTTCCACTAGAAGAAAAAACATTTTTGGTGTAATTTTTAATGACTCCATGCTTCTTTTTGTTGTAATTTTTAATGACTCCATGCTTCTTTTTGTTGTAATTTTTAATTGGTGACAAATTATATCGGATAACTAAATGGGTAGAATTGCAGTGTTTGCTTACTGTTTTATTTTATTTTGTAAAGCGGGTCGGGACGACCCGTGACCCGTAGGGTCCCCGAAGGGTCAGGGCCAGGGCTGAAAATTAAAAAATAAAATAGGGTTAGGGTCGAACCAAGGTTGGGCAAGCAGAAAAAAAAGCCACCTGATCCGGGCCGACCCGAGTCATGGACAGGTCTAATATGCAAGACTTAGAAGAGAATGAAAGACACATTGTATTCTCTCTGAGCTCACAGTTATAACCAAGATCTCTCTCAAGCTAATACACCATTCTCAGCTTCGGCTCTTGCTTTATTCATAACTTATTTCTAGATCTAGCTTGTTGATTCATTTTACTTGCTTATTATTGTGTTTCACTTGCACATTATTCTCACACATCCGTAACCTAATCAGCCATTCCGGACTTATTTAAGAGGGTCTTTGGATCGGATACGACCTACTTATCTTTAAACCCTTATATATAAATCTCTAACTGTATTTTTGGTTAAAATCATTGAAAGAGAATAATCTCTTGATTATTTTCATTAATGTAAAAGATTTATATACATGATATACAATTGTAAACCTAGCCTATAATTACGAAAATCAAATATACATTTTCCTAATACAAGACTAATATCATAATTACACATGTACAAGATCTCTAATAATATAAGAAGAATATACTGTGTATATTTTATCACACCCTGCAGTTATAGCGGACGTTGTTGTACGCTGAGACTGTCCCTAAAATCTTCAAACAGAACTAAGGGAAACCATTAGTAAAGATGTCAGCAATTTTGGTACCGTGAAGGGACATGCAAGACACGTACTTGTCCACGAGCTACCTTTTTCGCGAACAAAGTGAATATCGATCTCGATATGTTTAGTGCGCTGATGTTGGACAGAATTCCCACAGAGATATATCGCACTAACATTATCGCAGTAGACCAATGTAGCTTTCTGAATAGGAAAGTGAAGCTCTAAGAGGAGGTTACACAACCAATATAACTCAGAAACCACATTGGCTACCCCTCGATACTCGACCTCCGTGCTAGAACGCGATAAAGTAGCCTGGCGTTTAGCCGACCAAGAGACCAAGTTATCACCAACAAACACACAATAACCAAATGTCAAATATTTGGTATCTGGACATCCACCCCAATCAACATTTGTATAAGACATGAGAGTAGATATCGATGATGGATATAAATGTAAACCATAATCAAGAGTGCCCTGAATGTAACACATAATGCGTTTCAGAGAGTACATGTGTTCTTCCCTCGGATCATGCATAAATAAACACACCTGCTGCACTGCAGAAGTAATATCGGGCCTAGTAAATGTAAGATACTGAAGAGCCCCCGCAAGACTACGATAGTGGGAGAGATCCTTGTAAGGTGTGCTAGAATTAGCACTCAGCTTCGATTTTGTGTCAACCGGAGTAGGAGATGACTTACAGGATGACATGTCAGCCCGTTCAATAATCTCTGCTGCATACTTCCCTTGGGACAAAAATAGACTACATGCATGACGAGTTACAACGATACCCAAAAAATAACTCAAAGGCTCCAAGTCTTTCATAGCAAATTCGGAGCTGAGAAGAGATATGATAGACTTGCGCAGTTTATCAGAAGAAGCAGTCAATATAATATCATCCACATATAACAAAATGTATGTCAGAGAAGAACCGTGACGGTAGATGAACAGAGAATGATCAGACTTGCTATGAAAAAACCCAAGAGTAGACACATAATATGCAAATCTTTTATACCAGGCTCGAGGAGCCTATTTGAGCCCATATAAGGACTTCTTCAACAAGCACACATGGTTTGGATGATCGAGGTCCCTTAAATCCAAGGGTTGATGCATGTATACAGTTTCCTTGAGTTTGCCGTGTAAGAATGCATTTTTCACGTCCAGCTGATGAATGAGCCATGATTTTAAGAGAGCCAGACTGAGAACAATGCGAATAGATGCCGGTTTGACCGCCGAACTAAATGTCTCTCCACAATCCACGCCAACCTGTTGAGTTTTGCCATCACCTACAAGACGGGTCTTATGCCCTCAAAACAACTATCAGATTTTTCCTTGCAAGTAAAAATTCACATAGAATGAATCACATTGACACCATGCGAACGGGGCACCAACTCCCACATCTTATTTTCAATAAGAGCATTATATTCATCATCAATGGCCAATTTCTAATTCAGGTTACGAAGGGCAAACATAGTGTTATGTGGTAGGGGTGATGTAGTGACATTAGAATTGAGATTAAAATGTCGTTTTGGTCTAAAGATACTTAATATGTTCCGGTAGATATGATTTTAATAAAAAATACAGTTAGATATTTATATATAAAGGCCCCTGGTATCTGGCTCATATACAAAATAATTGGGTATTTCACTGTCATGGGATCTAATAATCATTGCCGAAGAAGTAAAAATTAGCTTCTTCACTTAAGTTCTCTTCTAGTTCCAACCGATCAAAACTTTTTACAGAGAGGCTAGAGCTTTTTTGGTAGAGTGTTTCTTTGCGTATGAAGTTTCGGGGAAAGAATGAGTGTCACGTGAGTTTATCACCGTTATTTTTTAAACGGATATGTTAGAAAGAGATAAAAGTGTCTCATAGCAAAATTAAAAAATTAAATATGCTCAGGTTATATTTGAGAGACCAAAATGAACCTATTTATGGACAGGAATAATTTTATCCCAAAACAAAAAATTAAAGATGACAAATACCAGCAAGGGCAATCCGTTCAAATACTTCAACCGAAGCCATTATTCTTTAAAGCCGTCACGATCACCACTTCCACCGGCAGAACTAAGATCGAAACTGAAAAACAAAATTTGAAATTAAAATTAAAAAATGGTTAAATTTAAAAGCATCTTGCAAGTTGAAGTGGTGTTTAGATAAAGTTTTCCGTTAAAAAAGTGAAACTCATTAAGAAATACTAATTCATAACAATTGGGTTCCAAAAGTTTTTCAGGCTTTTCAGACCATCAGCATTGAACTTTCTCTTGAAAATTCAGTTATGACTAAGATCTCATAAAGGTGTAATTTATCCATATTTAAACGGATTAAAATTAGACACAATTCTTTAGCGAGCCAATGTTTCCAGATAATTCTACCTGGGCCAAGTGTATCAAATAACACACTTTTGTACCACCTTATTTGCATCAATATTTGCAAATCTTACGACTAAAAGTTAGTAGATATTGTTGGAAATTTGCCTTTGGCGGGAGTTGCGACCGACCAACTTTAACGGCTTAAACACTAGTGTAACGTATGTTGGAGAATCCGGTTCTTCACACATGCATGATCTACTAAGTACGTAGATAACCGTAGGGCCAAGAATCGTCAAATTTCATTGAGAAATGAAAGAGATATTGGTTCACGAAGTAAGGTGTTTGAAGCATGGAAAGTGTGGTATTGTGTGTAATTCTCCCTCATCGGTAGAGGAAGAAAGAATTGTTGTGTATATAAGATTCGAAATTGGTTTGGGGTTTGGGACCCCAAGGGGTATCCCATGTGTTTAAAGGAGGGAGGACCTAGATGTGCTTCGGTTCGAGGAAAGACCACACGCGCGCCGCCGCCGCCCGCCCGTCCCGTCCGTCCGGTTCCGGTTCCGAGTTCCGGTTCCGGTTCCGGGTTCCGGGGCATGTGGGCGTCACGGTCACGGGATATTATCTTTTGGGTTGTGGGTCTTCGATATTATCTTTTTGGGCCGAAAACTTTGCCGAATACGGTTTGGACCGAATTCTTTCGATGTGCGGTTTGGTCCCCGAAGTTTCAAGATGTACAGTTTGGTCCCCGAAGTTTTCGAAAGTTGGAATTTCGACGGTCAAATCGAATCGAAACGTCCAAGCTCTCAATTCGCCCATTTATTTTGGCTGAATTACTCCTCCTATAATGGCCAAATCCGTTGGTCTTTCACCATTTATGTTGGTGACTTTACTACCTCCATAATGGCAATTATTTGGCTATTATGGAGGCGAGTTTTCAGCCCCCTCCATCACCTATATAAACACCCCCTTACACCATTGTTGAGCACCAAGAACACACATATATGATACACGAAAATTCGAAGCATACACAAGCAAAACAGCTTTCTTCCTACACCTTCCAAGGCATCATTTCGTTACTCAATATTCTTCACGGTAGCTCTTGAGTTTCCTTTGCTCAAGGGTTCCATTGTTGTTTTATCTTGGGAGACAAATTGTCCAGGACGTATAAAGGATACATACGGGGCAATATTGTCTTAAGGACAGAGTGCTACACTCGACTCAGCAAAAACAATTTACATTTTTCCGTCTTCTACAAAACTGGAATTTTCAGTTTTTACTTATGTAACGATTGTAATTTCAAATTCCATGTTGAATTATTGAAATCTTTGTTTATCCTTTCGAATACTTGTAATAGTTAAATACTTCCCGTACTGCTTTATAAAGTACCATAGAGCAAATCTCCCAACAACTTAAGACAATATTTGTATTGTATTACTATTAGTGTTCGAAAGATGTCGGTCAAAAGTTGTGTGACCAAATCTGGATATGGCAATGGTTTTTTGGTAGAAGAGAGTGATGATGATGAACGTGTTCATGGTGTCACCGCCACCAAGACTGGTGGAAACAAGCGCTCTCGAGAGCCTGAGGATGTCAACTGGGACAAGAGGAGAAGAGTGAAGATGTTATTCTATCTTGTAGCGTAAAGCCTATATCTCGTCCCGGACAAAGGATCCGAATAATGGTGAGAAGGAAATGGACACTCAGTCTGATGAAGTGACTGAAGTGAGCCAGAATCCGAAATTGGGATAAGTATTTTTCTCACTTGTCAAGAATAAGGATTAAATGATAAGTAATTTTTCTTACTTGTCAAGAATAAAGATTAAATTATGTCTGATTAAAAATGGATTAAAGTAAGGAGGAATATGAAAATAATTTATATTCCTTATGCTTTAACAAATCAGAAGTTTAATCTCATCTTCTTTTCCGTTTAAAGATTGGATTTTGTAAACGACTTAAGAAGATCCGTTCTTTTAAGTGTAATTACTAAAGTGTGTAAAGTATGGTCGCACATACTATGGAGAAAGATCCACTAATCGTGCGAAAACTTTTACCACTCTTAAGTAAGCGCCAAGAATTATCTGGGCACCAATCATAACGGAAGAAGACTAAAAGCTAAAGACGTTGAGCCCGTCATACTATTTGACAAGATCCTTCATAGGATGATATTGGACACTCGGTCATACAAAGCCTCCGGCGACTAGAGTGGGCCAAAATTCCTTTGATAGGATGATATTGGACACTCGACATACAAAGCCTCCGGTGACCGGAGTGGGCCAAAATTCCTTTGATATGATGATATTGGACACTTAGTCATATAAAGCCTCCGGGGCGACCGGAGTGGGGCCGAATTCATTTCATAGGAAAAGTAATGGACACCTAGTAAGGTGGGCCGAGTTTCCGTGTCCTAAATGATCCGAAGGCCTAAAGAAAAGGCGAAAAAAGAAATTGGACACTCGGTCGCCAAAGCAACTGGAGTGGGCCAGAATATCCGGATCACATATGATCCGGTTACGCCCTAACCACGGGTAAGAGGTTGTTCATGTGAAGCAACACCACCTCTAAAGTAGAAGGGGTTGGAGAGGTTGTCCTCAATAGGACTTCAGGGAATGAGATCACTCTAAGATGATGTGATACATGTCCCTAACTTGGTTTAAGGGACGCTGTTGGTCAAGCTTTGGTTTGAGACTAGTCCAACAGGTCTGTAATAACTAAGAATGGTGCAGTATGTCTGTAGCCAAATGAATGATATATTTGTAATCCGTGCATCTATGCCATCATAGATTAAGACACGTTAAATAGCAAGTCATTCAAAAGCTAACGATGTTGAGATTGTTGCCTTCTGTCGACATAAACCCTCTAAATAAATGTGAGGTAGATGAAGAGGCAAAATCACCTTTCCAAATTCCGTCAAGGGAATAGCGAAAGAAGCACCGCTCCTCTAGAACTTAGTCACACCTAATTGGGTGATTTGAAGTTTATACAAAATAGAGGGGGGAGACAAGTACGTTGTGATCTTCATTGATGATGGTACAACGTATGGAATCCTTTGTTTGTTGAAAAGCAAAGATGAAGTTGTTGAAGCGGATAAGCGCTACAAAGCAGAAGTTGAATATCAACTAAGCCTACGGATTGAGAAATTCGTAGTGATAGAGGGGGGGAGAATGTGAAGCATCGTTCATTAAACGATCGCTCATTTCTCACTTCAAATCCAACGGTGTTAGCCAAGCGCAAAGTCGTACGCCCAAATTATGTGGGGTGGCTTGGTAAAAGTTGGAATACCGAAACATGTCAAGTTGTACCTAAGATCGTAGATTGCATATCCACCGGATCCGCAAATAACAAGAGTGTTGATCGCCTCTTGGCGTCAAAGAATGCTTTGAATTCATTGAAGATAACTTTCCTTGAAATAGGAAAAAGGAGTAATTGCTCAAGGTTAACAAGAACCCGCGAGGGCCTGACTGTCCGGAACTAGACGTTCCGTATCTTCATGGCTCGAAAGTTGTTGTCTATCCGGAACTTAATATTCCGATCCGCAAACTCGGGGATTCTAGATGTTGAACCAAGACGGAGCAAAGAGGGGACAAAGACTTGTTCCAGTCCTTCTAGCTTGTATGGTTGAGAACGAACCATGGACAACTAACAAATAATTGTTATCTCCAAAAGCGCTGCTTTGGAAAGAAGCTAAAGGGAGAAATAGATTCCATATATAGAACCATACGTGTGTAATAGTTAATCTTCCTCCGGAAAAGAACCTTTGGGTTATAAAAAGTGCTCCCCGTGAGTAGCTTCACATCCAGGGCCATTGTAATCTTACATGGCATGGGTGTTGAAACACCTTCCAAACCGGAGAGTTGGAAGAAGAGGAACGAATTGGTTTGCCGAATCGTTGGGCTTCTTCCGAACTTTCATTTTGGTCCCCGAAATGTTAACATTTTGGTCCCGAAAGTCTCGTATAAAACGAAACAATGAATCGATCACGAAACATTGACTCTGAAGTTAGAAAGCCAACAGTTGGAAAACCAACGGTCTTAGAGTGAAAATCATATTGAAACAAAGTCTCGATATGAAAGATATGAGTATCACAGATGACATCTTAGGAATTGGATTTCTAAGACATCTAACGGATCGGTCGATAGTTGACAGTCCTCGTTGAAGCCACCAATGGATATGAATCATAGAATTGATTGGAATCATGGTGCACCCATAGACAAGGAGTGATATGCACGGGTCACGTGTAGTTCAATGTATTGTACACACTACAACCGACCTGGTATCGTCCTACAAACATATTAGTTGAACTAAGGTTCACTGATGATCTTAATACATGATCAATAGAAGGCGTTAAGTCGGATATGACGATATCTGAATTATTCGCTTATCTACGGATTATTGTATTCTGGATGTCCAGCGGTTCTGGGAGAACACAGTGATGCAAACCGGACATCGATCCGAAGAACACCAAAGCCACAAGTAAATGTGTATGGTGGTTCTTGGAAAATCCTCTAAGCAAACTTGCATCGGCCGATTCATGATGGAATCGGAGTTTATCGCTTTATACAAAGCATGAAAGAAGTTGAGTAACTTCACGGATCCTTAGAGGACGTCCCTTATTGGGAGAAACCCGTGCCTTCAGCAGTTATACACTGTGGCTAGCCGGTCGGCTTTAGGAAGGACACGGATGACGGCGTCTGGACATATCCGTCGAGACATAAGACCGTATGGCGCTTGATCATCACGGGTGTCACTTCCTTATTTACTAACTAAGGGACTACCCGGAGATTAAGTTTTCTCGCTGTCTAGGGGAATGGGCTTAAAACCCAAAATATACGAACCAATACAAAGTGGAAACCCAACCTTACGAACCGGAGATCCCGGTAATTTGGTTCAATGGGAAAACTAAGTTGTAAAGGTTCGCTTGATCGCTTCGGAAGCATGAGCACTTCGGATAGTGATTTCGAAAAGAAACACCAAATCCAAAGCCGTTCCCGCGATAGACGTTAAGTGCTATCTCGCAGATATGGGTAAAGGTTAAGTTTTCAAAACTCGTAATGATCCTCAACAACTGAGGTTAGGTCTTTGGGAAACTTTTAATGGTTCCTAACACTTGTGAAGTGGGGTATAGCAGGATACCTTGTAGGAGACCACCTATTTAAGTGCGAGGACGGGCCGCCTCAAATTGAACGCACTTAAGAATCCAAGACGTTGTCCATGGCCAAAACGGACAAAACATTACGAAGAAGAGAGTAAGTGAATTTGTTGTGTTGGTACCGTTGTCTTGGCTTACACTAAACACCGACGGTTCAAGACATCACGTTCACCGCGCAAAGAAGTAAGTCCGATGGTATTCAACTATGGAAGGTTCAAAGCCGAGGCTACCTCTCCTTATGCAACATCGGTCCGCCGAAATATTGCTTTGAAATGAAAAGACACCATGTGAGTGCGCCAAAATCTCTTTCAAGAGGGGATTGTTGGAAATTTGCCTTTGGCGGGAGTTGCGACCGACCAACTTTAACGGCTTAAACACTAGTGTAACGTATGTTGGAGAATCCGGTTCTTCACACATGCATGATCTACTAAGTACGTAGATAACCGTAGGGCCAAGAATCGTCAAATTTCATTGAGAAATGAAAGAGATATTGGTTCACGAAGTAAGGTGTTTGAAGCATGGAAAGTGTGGTATTGTGTGTAATTCTCCCTCATCGGTAGAGGAAGAAAGAATTGTTGTGTATATAAGATTCGAAATTGGTTTGGGGTTTGGGACCCCAAGGGGTATCCCATGTGTTTAAAGGAGGGAGGACCTAGATGTGCTTCGGTTCGAGGAAAGACCACACGCGCGCCGCCGCCGCCCGCCCGTCCCGTCCGGTCCGGTTCCGGTTCCGAGTTCCGAGTTCCGGATTCACGGGTTCACGGGTTCACGGGCTGTGGGCTGTGGGCTGTGGGTCTTCTGATATTATCTTTTTGGGCCAGAAAACTTTGCCGAAGTACGGTTTGGACCGAATTCTTTCGATGTGCGCTTTGGTCCCCGAAGTTTCAAGATGTACGGTTTGGTCCCTCGAAGTTTTCGAAAAGTTGGAATTTCGACGGTCAAATCGAAACGTCCAAGCTCTCAATTCAGCCATTTATTTTGGCTGAATTACTCCTCCTATAATGGCCAAATCCGTTGGTCTTTCACCATTTATGTTGGTGACTTTACTACCTCCATAATGGCCATTATTTGGCTATTATGGAGGCAGCTTTTCAGCCCCCTCCATCACCTATATAAACACCCCCTTACACCATTGTTGAGCACCAAGAACACACATATATGATATAGATATTTACTATGATAACAGTTCCTTCAGTGTTTATGAATGATGTTTTCTCTTAAGAACTACATATGATAGACAAACTCTTGCATGTAATATTATCAACTTGATGGCTCGATACTCTCTGTTAAACGATAATGTAAACAATTCCCAAGTCTCAATGGCCCTAGATCTTTCATAGCAAATCCTGAGCTAAAAAGAGACATGATAGACTTGTGAAAAGCATCAAATGAAGCAGTTAAGATAATATCATCCTCATACATAAGGATGTAAGTTATATCGTTACCCTGACGTATATGACCAGAGAATGATCAGACCTGCTATTAGAAAACTCAATATGAGAAACATAGTCTGCAAACCTCTTGTACCAGACCCGAGGAGCTTGTTTGAGCCTATACAAGGATTTCTTAAATAAGCATACATGATTAAGTTCGTTGAGTTCTCCATGCAGGAACGCATTTTTCACATCAAGCTGATGTAGAGGCCATGCCTTCGAAAGAGCCAGACTTAGTACCGTGCGGATAATTGTTGGTTTGATCACTGAACTAAAAGTCTCACCGCAGTCCACACCAACCTGTTGAGTCTTTCCATCACCTACAAGACGGGTTTTATGCCTCTCAAATGTACCATCAGATTTTTCTTTATGACTAAAAATTCACATAGACCGAATCACATTCACATCAGGAGGACGAGACACCAAATCTCACGTCCTATTATTAATAAGAGCATTATATTCATCATCCATAGCCATTTTCCAATTCGGGTCTTTAAGGGCAAACACATGATTACGAGGTAATGGTGATTTAGTAACATGGATATGAAGACCATTTTTTTTTATTTGGTTTGAAAATCCCATGTTGACTATGAGTGACTAGTCGTTGGGCCGGAATTGGAGTTGGTTGGATAGGGGAGGTAATATCGGTAGGGATGGCAACGGATCGGATCTGGACCGATCCTACTAGATCCAGATCCAGATCCGTTTTTCATACCTAAATCCAGATCCGTCGGGTCCATAAAAATCAGATCCAAATCCGGATCCATCGGATTCACCGGATCCACGGATCGGAACTAGATCCACATGTAAAAAAAATTGTCTTGCTAAGAATTTTTTTTGAACTGACAAACGATTTTTACTTGGCTAACAGTTTTCTGTGTTTCAATTTTGAAATGTTCATATGAGATATTTTGTTCGTTGTCTCGTTTTGATTGTGAGCTATTAATTGAAAAAATTGGACAATGACAATAGTTGTGGAAAATGCTGACTAGTATTTCCACAATGCAGAACTTGCATGTGATTGGAATCTTCACAAATAAAGTGAATATAATTTTAACTACTTATCTATGGAGATGTTAGTAATTCACTAATATAACATTGATTTTATTATCGAAGTTACCTCTTTATTTTTTTGTTTTTGAGTTAACGCGGGGATAAATTAAACTTATTTTGAGAATTAAACTTGCAAGGATGTGCTTAGCAATTTTAAGAAAATACTTATAAAATTACATTCTAGATTATGAATATATTTAATAAAAAATGGATCCACGGGTCGGATCTGGATCGGATACGGATCTCAAATACAAGATCCATATCCAGATCCGATCCGTCAGAAACAGATCCGGGTCCGATCCGATCCGTCTGGTCCAAATTTTGAAGATCCATATCCTATAAAAATGGATCTAGATCCACCGGATCCGGACCGGGTCCAGGATCCACTGACATCTCTAGATATCGGGCTAACGCGTGATGGGTCCGGAGGCCGAGAGTGTTGGAGATGGACTGCCCGGGATTGGGGTAGCAGTTACTGGGCCGCCTCTGCCTGGAACTGGGCTGCCAGGGCATTGGGCCTCTCGGCGAGGGGCACCTCTCAGCTGGCAGACACTGGGCTCGGGTAGGCAAGCCCAGTTGGCTGGGTTTGTGAAGGAAATATTTAGGCCAAGCTGCCCGAATTAATTGGGTTGGCCGAAATGGTTGGGCTTGTTTGCGAGGCCAAATGGTGGACCAAATACGGGGACATGCTATCGTCAAGAAATTCATAGGTAGGAGGCACGGAACAATGCATTTTGACAAAGGAAAAATTTGATTCATCAAAAAATATGTGACGACTCACGATGATTTTATTAGTGGATAAGTTATAACATTTGTAACCACAATGATTTGACGAATATCCCAAAAAAATACACGGAGTAGACCGGGGTTGAAGTTTATTGATGGTAGCGGAAGGAAAAAGAGGATAGCATAAGCACCCGAATATCCATAGATGAGAGAGTAAGATTGGTTCATTTGTAATGCATGATGCCAAAATGATGTTGGTAGAAAGATGGACAAGTAAGGTTCTAACAATGCTATTAATGGTTCAAATTTTTCTTTCTGCTTTTCTATGTGGACAAGAGAGACGAAAAGATAAACCATTAGCTTTGCAAAAATCCCAAAATGGCTCATTATCAAATTCTCTACCATTATCACATTGAATATTTTTAATGTCCCGTTCAAACTAAGTGCGGATGAATGCTCTAAATGAGAGAAATGTGGAAAAAACTTGTGACTTTTTAGACCAAGGAAATGTCTACAAAAAATTAGAGTAATCATCCAACAGAAGAAGATAATATAAATGGCCCGAAGAGCTCAAAACGGAAAATGTCCAAATATCATTATAGATAATATCAAAAGGCATAACAGATGAATTAGAAGCAACAAAGAGCAATTTAACATATTTTCCAAGCGAACATGAGCGACAAACATGAGAATTATGAGTTCTAGTACACTCAATAAATTTATTTTGTTTAAGGGAGGCAAAAACAGATGCTCCCAGATGACCCAAACGTTCATGCCATAAAAGAGTTAAAGCTGCAAAAGTGGATGGTAACGTGGCTTGAGGTGTGATTGTGGTGATTGGATATAGCTCGCCCCGACTATCACATCTTATTATATGCATCCCCGTCTGAAAATCCTTTACGAAAAACCCAAAATGATCAAATTCAACAGAAATCGAATTATCAGTAGTAAATTTTCTAATTGAAATCAAGTTTTTAATCAATTGAGGAGCATGAATGACATTCTTTAACACTAACAGTGGGTTCGGGGGAGACAAGTTTGTATTATCATAACCACGAATTGAAATTGAATGACCATTTTCGACAATTATACCATGATTATTGCTCAAATTAAAATAGGACGAGAGATTACCTTGTGAGGACATCATATGAGATGCTCCGGTGTCCATGTACAAGTTTGCGTCAGGCGGATTTTGTCCAAGAGTGTGCATCGCAGCCTCGATGTCGGTTGGAGTTGCTATTGCCGAGTGGGCTTGTTGCCATTGGTTCGGTTGTGGCCCAAGTACGATGTCTGCTGACCGTTGGGCTGCGGCTGGCCAGTGCAGCTAGTGCGCCGTGGATTGGTCCTGGCCTAATTATCCGAAGGAAAAGAGCGGGGCAGAACGGTCCAAGGCCACTGCCCCACTGCGCCCGCGGCTGCCACGTATGGTCGAACTGCCGCCGCCACCCTTGCCACCACCGCGACCACCGCCGCGACTTTTATCTCCATTATTGTCATTTCGTCCCATTTGACCACGATTTGGCAACAAATTTTCAAATTGTGAAGAGTTATCATCGGACGAAGCGGCAACCATGACGGAATTCGACACGGTGGCTTTCTTTTTGGCAAAACTCGTTTCTAGTATGAGCATAGAACATGCTTGGTAAAATGGTGAAAGAGGATTGCTTTGGCGAATAAGTATACCAACTCGACTATACGCGTCAGTGAGGCCGACAACCATTTGTAAAACGAGTCAATTGTTAGTTACCTGCGCCCCAATGTTCTTGAGTTGGTCCGACAAAATCTTGAGTCATTGACAATATGCGAATGCATTGGGAAAATCCGTCATATCAGTGATAGAGAATTCTTGCTCAAGTGTGATGGCCCTGTAATTTTTATTATCTTGAAATATATCACGTAATTGATCCCAAGCCTCCATTGACGTGGAGTCGGGTTCAAGAAGCGTATGCAACAAATCACTCAAAATTGTGGCATAAATCCACTGGAGAACCGTCACATCTAAGGTCAACCATAATTCCTTTTCATCATCAATTTTCAACACCGTGTCCTTTTTTCCCGACAGAATTATGTGATGGATAACCCGATGTAACCTACAATGAATTTTGAAGAACTCTACACATGTCGCATAATAGACGTTTTTCATCTCAAGAGTGATGAAGATATGAGATTTAATGTTTGAAACAGCTAGTATAGGATGAAAAATTGATTTCGAGTCAGACATAACTGATGGAAGAAGAAGTGGACTGCGGCACAAAAGGGGGGGGGGGGGGGGCGACGATGAAGGATAATTTTTTAGGGTTTAGGAACTTTCCCTAGAATCTGATACCATGTAAGAAATATCTTCCTTAATTATTTCATTCCAAAGGGGTAGTAAATATACTCATAATACAAGCATCATCCTAGGCTAGAATTAAGGTATTAAATGACTAAATATACTCCTACCGTATACAAAATATACTATGTACAAATCACAATTATGACTAAATATTCTATCAATTCTATCACTTATCTCCACATGTCTAGCAAAAATCAAAAGCTTGAGGAAATAAATGTACACAAATACTATGAAATTGGAAAACATGGGCATGAGATGGCAAAAGTACATCCATTAGCAGAAGAGTGACGCAAAATCAACTATAATTCAACATCTCTTGCCTCCATATAGAACAGAATAACAAAAATACGAGAAATAATTATAGCCAAACATGGAAAAATTATAATAATAAAATTGCAACCCTCTTAGCAATCTTGAACTAAGGGAGAAAAGAGAGGGAAAATAATGAAAAAACGAACTATGAAATATTAGTACTTATTAATATGAGGCTCAGATCTCTCTATGATCAAGTATTAAGTTTCTCAACCTTGAACAAATTTCCCTTCCAAGATTCCGAGTCTTATACCACCTCAATGCAAAATTGCTATTTGCCAAAAACCATATCATCACTGCCTCAATTTTACTTTTTTCTTCTTCTTGATTTCTAGTATGATTCTCGCTGTTTATGTGTTAACGCAGCCACACAATAGCAAGACAAGAGAACCAGTAGCAGCAAGAAATTAACAACAATGTGTATCTTCACGAAAGAGCTAGCCACTGTTATTTTCTTCCAGCAAGACTTCACATCTTGGCCTTACCATCAAAACCGAATGAATAAATAATAAATAATTCCCATTTCTCATTGATGATGTCTCATTTATGAGCTGAGCTGGCTTCAAAAGAAACGATTTTTCCATCAAACAATGTCCAGAAAGACTACTTGCAATTTTGAGGCTCAAAGCTGCTTACTAATGAGGCAAAGAGAGGAGGAGACCACACCACGGCTGCAAAAGAACCAATTGCATGTGATAGAGAAGGCCTCAAATCACATGTCTTCACTAAGCCAAGATGCAGATCTACTTGTCTCTAAACCTGAAGAACCTTTTTTTTAGCCCAGATAAGCAAAACAGGATCACTGCCTAAGTGAGAAAATAGTTGCATCGTTTCGACGAATTTAGGGTGGTATTCCTGCTGCTGTTGTTAATGCTCTACTTTCTTCGCTTTCTGAGGTGAAAAGAAATATGACTAGAAGAGGGCTGTTGGTTTTGGTACTGGATAAGTCATGGGCCAAGAGTAAGAGGGGACGACCACCCTCACATAAGTCCCTTTCTCCCCTGTTGGCCTTGTAGTCGTTGGTTATGGAGAAATAATGCAAAGGCTTCTGAAACTGGAGGCTCAGATTATGAGGGGCATTGAATTCTTTGCACTAGCCATGGCTGCAAATCCAAGTAAATCAGGTTGCCCCGCCAAGATACCAGCAATAAAACTCCAATGCCCAATTCAATTAGCACAGCAAACATTATCATCATAGCCTCATTGTTTCCCCTTTCTGATTTTATGGACGTGTTACTTTGTTTGCATTGCGTTGAAACACAGCCAGTGAGGACAAATTTAAGAAACATGCATATGCACAAACGGTCGTCTAGTTTAAAGCAAAAAAGAAATCACCAGAATGTCGGAGATGGTCATCCACACAAAGAATCATCTCCCTCAGTGTTATTCTTCGAGCTGATATAGTTTGGTGGTGCAGTTGGTTATCACTTCAGTCTAGCACACAAAACTGATGTATACCCAGTTCCAGAGAACGGCCTTCCATTGAAGACTAATCAATGTGGTGGCATAAAAATGGTGCTGCTGATATCTTTGCCAAAAGGAAAAATCACCATTTCTCTCTGATCTCTCATTCTTTGAGCTGCTGAAACAACACGAAATGGGTTTCAGTCAAAAGGTTTCATGTCCGATCCCGATCTGTCCAAGTTGGACTAACTGGAAATGAGGCTCAGATGTGAGTTCCTAATTAGGCAAAGAGAAGGAGACAACACCATGGCTGCAAAAAGAACGATAGCATGTGAACTGAGAAACCTCGTATCACAGCCCATTCTTGTGTTTGCCAAGCCAAGATATGGGTCAGAATTTCTGTGTCCTGGCAGTTTATCCCAGATCAGCAGGTATCATCACTGCCTCTTTCAGAAAATGGTGATTAATTTCCATACTTACAAGAAACAGAGGAAATTTTGGACTAAGCCCAAATTGAGACTCCAGTATAGCCTAACGGCTAAGGCGCCAGATATTTGGTTTTCTTCGAGGAAATAAAGAGGAAGAGGGCTGGTTGGTTGTATTAATGGAGAAATCATACACCAAACAGAAGGGGCAACCGCCCTCTAGAAATCCCTCATACCCCTGTTGGCCTCATTCTTCCTTCGGGGCTCAATTTTTCACTTTTTTCTAGTATGATTCTCGCTGTTTAGGTGTTCACGCAGCCATGCAGCAGCAAGACAAGAGAATCATCAGTAGCAGCAGCAAAAAATCTTGGAATCACAAGCGAAACTGACTGAATGAACAAATAAACAAATAGTTCGCATTTCTCATTGATGCCTCATTTATGAGGTGGCTTCAAAATAAATGAAAATGGATTTCCACCAAACAAATGTCCAGGACTACTTGCAATTTTGAGGCTCAGATCTGAATTATTAATGGGGAAAAGAAAGAGACCACGCCATGGCTGCAAAACTACCGGTTGCAGGTGATAGAGAAACCTCAAATCACATAGCATCTGGTGTTTGCCAAGCCAAGATACTGGTCTGCTTGTCTCTATTCCCGAAGCCCAGATAAGCAAAGATCATCACTGCCACTTTGAGAAAATGGTTGCATAAGTTTAAAGAAATTAGGATACTTCGATTAAGCTCATTTACCAGGATGAGGTTCAAGTACTACTACTACTACTGCTACTAGTACTGTCAATGCTTTGCTTTCAACTGGAGGCTCAGATTTGTATCTGGGGCATTGAGATTTCTGGAAAACTGACATGGCTGCAAATCACAAAAATTCAAGTTGCCATGCCAAGATACAGGCAACAAAAATCTAATGCCCAATTTTAATTAGCTCAGCAAACATTATCATCACAGCCTAATTGTTTCCCCTTTTGTAGTTCAATGCTTTGGAACACAGCCAGCAAGGACAAATTAAGACAACTGAAACATAAATGGTTGTGTGGTTTAGAGCATAAAGGAAATCATCGGCATGTTGAAGATGGTCATCCACACTGGGAATCACTATCCAACGCCTCATACTTTGAGCTGAAACGGTTGTGGTGGTGTAGTTGGTTGTCACGTCAGTCTTAACACATAAAACTGAAGAATCCCAATTCCAGAGAATAAATCTCCATTGAAGACTAATCAATGGTTGCATAAAAAGGGTGTTATTGATCTCTTTCCGTCAAAGGACTCGTGTTTGATTCCCAGGTAGTCCGGAAGAAAATTTGGAAAATGAGGCTCAGATCTCAATTTTCTATTGGGGCAAAGAGAAGGCAACCGCGTCATGGCTGCAAAAGAACCGATTGCAAGTGAAAGAGAAGCCTCAAATCAGAGCCCACTCCGGTTTTTGCCAAGATATGGGTCGGGATGACTCAATGTCTGTATGGAGATGAGGACAGAATTTAAATAGTTGCCTCCAAAAAGGCCATTGTGCAAAAGCCCCAATGAACAAGTATCATCACTGCCTCTTTCAGAAAATGGTAACTCATCAATAGATTTCAAGAAATTGTGGAAGCTTTTGACTAAAGATCCAGTAACGCCCGAGGGCGAAGGCGCGAGATATTTGCTTTCACTGAATATAAAACCATTATTGAGAGCTCATATTTACTGATTTTATGACAAATGCAAAAGAGAAGGGACACCACCATGGCTGCAGACACCAGTTTGCTATACAAAAGCCATACCAGGTTGCCCGGCCAAGACAGGTCAGATATTTTCCCAATGCCATTATTAAACATACCCCAGAAGGGAAAGCAATCTTCACAGCCCCCTTTACGACATTAATAGTAGCAGCACTAAGAGAAGAGTAAGAGTAGAAGCATAGGGGTGTGTTTGGATGACTGATTTATTTATTTATTTATTTTCTTGTTTATTATTTGAAAGAGCTGTTGTTTTTTCTGGTTATCAATGGAGAAATCATGGGCATAACAAAGATGGGTAACCACCCTTTACAGAAAATCCCAATCTCTCTGATGCCTCATTCTTCTTTCTTCCAAGGCTATGTTCAGCTAATACTGAATAAATATGATGATTCATTAGGACTGTAAGATGATTCATAACTTGTGGCAGAAAGCTGTATCAAGGAAAAGATTGAATCATGGAAAAAGAAGTATTTTTTTTGTTTCAAGCAAATGGGGCTCAGATGTGTGTTATGATAAGGCAAAAGAGAAGCCAGCCACGCCATGGCTGCAAACACCAGTTGCATGAGAGAGACAGAAGTCTCAGTCACATGCCATACTGGGTTGCCACACCAACATTCGGGTCGGTTAATCTCAATGCCAACATTGGTTAGCACACAGAAACATCATCATCCCTGCCTCTTTATTTACCTTTCATCAACACCGTAAAACACACACGCGTACACAGAAGAAAGACAGAGATCTTAGTGTATATACAGTGTCATCTCTTCGATACCTGTATATTGCACAGTGCAAAGCCATCTCTGTGTTGAAAGACACGCTCGCCCTTTAGCTTCTGGGAGAGATACTCTGCTTGAAGTCTTCTCCTTGGAAACAGAGTAAAATTCTCAATAACCGTCATCTTTATCAGCAGTCAGCATAAGCAAAGGAACTTGAGGAGATGAAACATCAAAAATTTCTTTAGTAGCAGCACTTCACCATGATTTACAAACAGCACCAAATACAACGAAATCCTCCATAACTGTAACACGCTTTGCTATCGTAACAAGTAGATCGTATGGAAGTTCGGACCAATTCGCCATACCTTCCATGGAGGGGAAAAGAAAATAGCAATAGATTTAGCCATCAGAGAACAGTTATAATGAATTGAGGGACGAGAATCTGGGATCCAAAAATGGCAAGTTTTCTATATATGTCAGACCAAGTTCGAGTTGAATTTGGACTTAGATTCGCTCACAGAACCATTTCTTGCTGCCCTTAATCTGGCAACTGGGCTACCAAGAACCATATCATCAATCATCACTGCCTCAATTTTTCACTTTTTCTAGTATGATTCTCGCTGTTGGTGGACAAGAGAACCATCAGCAGCAAAACTGACTGAATGAACAAATAAATAAATAAACAACTCTCATTTCTCATTGATGCCTCATTTATGAGCTGGCTTTCAAAATTAGTGAAAATGGGTTTCCACCAAACAATGATCCATGACTACTTGCAATTTGAGGCTCAGATCTGGGTTATCAATGGGGAAAAGAGAAAGAGACCACGCCATGGCTGCAAAAGTACCGGTTGCCTGTGATGGAGAAGCCTTAAATCACATAACAACTGGGGTTTGCCAAGACAGTATACGTGTCTGATTGTCGTTATTCCCGAAGACCAGATAAGCAAATATCATCACTGCCACTTTGGAAAATGGTTGCATAATTGTCAACAAATTAGGATACTTTGGATTAAGCCTCATTAACCGGATTGAGGTCCAAGTACTACTACTACTAGTACTGTTAATGCTTTGCTTTCAACTGGAGGCTCAGATTTGTATCTGGGGCATTGACTTTTCTAGCACCTGCCATGGCTGCAAATTGCAGAAATTCAAGTTGCCATGCCAAGATACAGGCAACAAAAATCCAATGCCCGATGTTAATTAGCTCAGCAAACATTATCATCACAGCCATATTGCTTCCCCTTTTGGAGTTCATTGCTTTGGAACACAACCAGTGAGGTTAAGACGACTGAAACATAAGCACAAACCCACATATATTATATGCAGAAACATGCATACAAAAAGGTGGCCTGGTGTAGTTGGTTATCACGTCAGTCTTAACACATAAAACTGAAGAATCCCAATTCCAGAGAACAACTTTCCATTGAAGACTAATCAATGGTTGCATAAAACGGGTGTTATTGATCTCTTTCCGTCAAAGGTCTCGTGTTCGATTCCCAGGTTGTCCGGAAGGCAATTTGGAAAATGAGGCTCAGATCTCAGTTTTCTAATGGGGCAAAGAGAAGGCGACCACGCCATGGCAGCAAAAGAACCCTGTGAAAGAGAAGCCTCAATCATAGACCATTCCGGGTTTTGCCAAGCCAAGATACGGGTGAGGACAAAATTTAAATAGTGGCCTTAGAAAAGCACATTTGTGCAAATGCCCCGATGAACAAGTATCATCACAGCCTCTTTCAGAAAATGTTTACTCTTCCATAGATTTCAAGAAATTACTAAAGTTTTGGACTAAAGATCCAGTAACGCCTAACAGCAAAGATATTTGTTTTCTTGTTTTTCAGAAGAAGAGGGCTGTTAGTTTTGTTAATTGAGAAATCATAGGCCAAACAGACGGGTCAACCACCCTCCTAAAAGTCCCTCTTACCCCTGTTGGCCTCATTCTTTCTTCTGGGCTCAACCTCCATTGTTCTGTGGAACAAAAAGCTTGTACTAATATGCAGTTACTCTTTTAGTCCGTCTGCCAGAAATGCACCATGATATTGTTTGTCTGTGACAAGCCAAAAGTGAGATGATTTTATAAATTTTTTCGGTAATAAAATATGATGGATATATTTTACTATAATATATACAGATATAATTAATATATAAATCTCATTCACTGTGGATTTACTGCAATTACACTTGTTGGTCACCAAAATGCCATGTGGCAACCTACAATAGACTTGAGCAAGATCTATCTGCCACAATACTACTCCAATTAGTTATGTAAATATTTTTAACAAAAGCTTTGTGAGATATGTTAGAATATTTTGGATACATTTTGACAATAATTTTGCAACAAATTAGTAATGAAAATTTTAAGCAATAAAAAAAGAGTTTAAGTTTGGTGTAACCACCCCGGCGACCAGGTAACGCCGCCGGATTACTACGCCGACGACTTGTCCGGCATCCTCCCTTTTTACCTCTACTTCTCTTCCCTTTTCCTCCTCTTCTTCTACTCTTCTATGTTTCTCTTTTTACTAAGCCGATCCGTCGCCAGAGAAAACATCAATTACGTCGGTGAACATTGTCGTCTGTACCCAGGTTCTATCGCTCCTGCTTTGCTATTTATCTGGTATTTGTCATTTTTGTGTAGTAATTCTAGCTATATCTTGTTCGGATATTCCCAGTTACTATTAGGTTGAAATAATTTAATTTCTTTAGGTATCTGCTTTGCTGGGTCTTGCTTTGTTGTTTCCTGCTTTGATATTTGTTACTTTTTCATTTTTCATTTAGTATATTACGCTCTTACATTTACTCTTCTAGCCTTTAGTTATAGCATTCTTGGCGTTCCTGTTTTACGTGTAAACCTTTGATTAGCTTATTAGTTTATATTCGCTGTAGTGGCTTTGGTGACTGATGGTAGACTAGGGTCATCTTCTCGGTCGGAAACGGGAGTGAGGGGTAGGAGGGTAAGTGGGGTAAGGGAGATGCTAGACTGAGAATAGGGTCTTGGAACATTAGGACTTTAACGGGGAAGTCCATAGAGCTAGTTAAGATTCTTAAGAAAATGAGGATTAATATAGCATGTGTCTAGGAGACCAAATGGGTAGGATCTAAGGCTAAGGATGTAGACGGGTATAAGTTATGGTTCTCGGGTAGGTCGAAGTATAGGAATGAGGTAGGCATTGGGTAGACGCGAGGTAAGGGATCAGTGGTAGAGGTGAGGAGGGTCAATAACAAGATGATGGCGATTAAGTTGGTAGTTGGAGGAAGAAGACCTTTAATTTGAAGAAAGTGTTTGACAGATTGAGGAAATACAGACTTTATCCGCAAAAGCATATAAAGCGGGAGGAGGTTCACTATGAACATTATTAGTGCTTATGCGCCGCAGACGGGCTTGGACGAGAAGGAGAAAAGACGTTTAAGGAAGATTTGGACGAAGTAGTATGAGGTATACCACTCACTGAGAAGAAATTTGTAGGAGGGGATTTCAATGGACATATCGGGTCATTTCCGGGGGTTATGACGACTTGCATGGAGGCTTTGGACTCGGGGACAGGAACGGGGGAGGCGTCTCACTTTTGGAGTTCGCTAGAGCTTGTGGGATGGTGATAGCCAATTCGAGGTTCCTGAAGAAGAAGGAACACTTGGTGACTTTCCGTAGTTCGGTGGCTAAGACTCAAATAGACTTTTTGCTCCTTAGGAAGGTTGACAAAGGTCTTTGTAAAGACTGCAAGGTTATTCCAGAGGAGTATCTTACAATCGGACATAAACTTTTGGTGATGGATTTGGAGATCAAGATGGAGAAGAAAAGGAAGGTTGTGGATGACAGGTTCATAATCAAATGGGGGAGTTTGACCATGGCTAGTGCAAAGAAGACGGGGGAGAGGTTGATGGCCGAGGGGGCTTGGGGGAGTAGTGGGGATGCGACCGGTATGTGGGACAGGACCGCCAGTTGCATTCGAGAGGTAGCTAAAGAAGTGTTCGGGGTCTGGAGGGGTAGCTGTGGTGGGCATCGAGTGGACCGGTGGTGGAATGGTAAAGTGCAAGAGAAGGTGAAAGCGAAGAAAGCGGCGTATGCGAAATTGGTAGAAAGCAAGGATGAGGTGGAGAAGTGGACGAATAGGAAACTGTATAAAATGGCAAGGTATGAGGCAAAGCTAGCGGTTATGGTGGCGAAAATGGCGGCTTTTGAACACCTATATGTGGAATTAGAGGAGGAAGGCGGGGATAAGAAGTTGTACAGACTAGCTAAGGCAAGGGAGAGGAGGGCCCGTGACTTGGATCACGTGAGGTACATCAAGGACGAGGACGATAAATACTGGTGGAGGACGCACATATTAGGCGGAGGTGGCAGTCTTACTTCCATAAACTCTTGAACGAAAAAGGAGATTGAGAGATTATGCCGGGAGATCTGGAGCATTCTGGTAGGTACCGGAATTCTGGGTATTGTAGAAGCATTAAGGTTGAGGAGGCTAAGAGTGTTGTTCGCAGGATGCGCAGGGGACGAGCGACCGGGCATAATGAGATTCCAGTTGAATTTTGGAAGAGTGCAGGCAGGGCAGATTTGGAGTGGCTGACTGAGTTGTTTAACGTCAATTTTAAGACGGCAAGAATGCCCGAAGAATGGAGGTGGAGTACAATGATTCCCTTGTACAAAAACAAAGGTGATATCCAGAGTTGCAACAACTATAGGGGTATCACGCTGATGAGCCACACTATGAAAGTTTGGGAAAGGGTCATGGAGATGAGGGTGAGGAGAGGCGTGTCTATTTTCGAGAACCAGTTTGGATTCATGCCGGGGCGTTCGACTACTGAAGTCATTCATCTTATTAGGAGGTTGGTGGAGCAGTATACGGAGAGGAAGAAAGACTTGCATATAATTTTCATCGACCCTAGGGAGGTTCTATGGAGATATTTGGAGGTTAGAAGTGTACTTGTGGCGTACACTATGGCGATCAAGGATATGTATGATGGAGCCAAGACTAGGGTACGGACAGTAGGAGGATACTCGGGGCACTTTCCAGTGATGATGGGGTTGCACCAGAGATCAGCTCTTAGCCCATTCCTATTTGTCTTGGTGATGGATGGACTGACGCAACAAATCCAAGGAGAGGTTCCATGATGTATGTTATTCGCAGACGACATAGTCCTGATTGATGAGACTCGCAGCGGAGTGAACGCCAGGCTGAAAGTTTGGAGACCGACTCTGGAATTTAAAAGGTTTAAGCTGAGTAGGACCAAGACAGAATATTTGGAGTGCAAGTTCAGCGGGAGCGACCCTGAGACAGGTGTGAAGGTGAGGCTTGGTACTCAGGTCAATTCAAAGAAAGGAAGCTTCAAGTAACTCGGGTCTATTATCCAAGAGAATGGAGAGATTAATGACGATGTCACACATCGTATTGGGGCAGGGTGGATGAAATGGAGGCTCGCATCTGGAGTTATGTGCGACAAAAAGGTGCCACCAAAACTTAAAGGCAAGTTCTATAGGGCGGTGGTTGGACCGGCTATGTTGTATGGGGCGAAGTGTTGTCTAGTCAAGACTTCGCACATCGAAAAGATGAAAGTTGCGGAGATGAGGATGTTGAAATGAATGTGTGGGCATACAAGGAGAGATAAGATTAAAAATGATGATATCCGGGCCAGAGTGGGAGTGGCCTCGGTGAAGGATAAGATGCGGGAAGCGAGGTTGAGATGGTTCGGACATGTGCAGAGGAGAGACACAGATGCCCCAGTGCGGAGGTGTGAGAGGTTGGCTATGGACGGGTTCAGGAGGGGTAGAGGTAGGCCGAAGAAGTATCGGGGAGAGGTGATTAGACAGGATATGGCGCAGGTGCAACTAACTGAGGACATGACCTTAGATAAGGGGGTGTCGAGGACAGGATTAGGGTAGAAAGGTAGTAGGTAGTCGAGCGTAGTCCTACTTACGCTTACAAAATGATAGTTGTAGTGTTATTACTGTAGGCTCGATTAGCCTATCACACTTATAGGCGCAATATTGCTTTATAGTCCTCTGTAGTTTGATTTCTGCTACTATGTGTTCTTTAGTGTACTTTATTTATTTTATTTATCTGCGTTAGCTACTGCTTCCTTTTGTCAGAATGCGCTACCATGGCGTATTCAATTTTGTTATCAACATGTTCATACTACTTTAATTTCTTGTCTGGATCTGACCGTTTCTCTTGTTTTGCTTGTGATTATGCTGTCTTGATCCGAGAGTTCCGAAAACATTCGCTCTACCTACCAAGGTAGAGGTAAGGTCTGCGTACACTCTACCCACCCCAGACCCCACGTTGTGGGATTTCACTGAGTATGTTGTTGTTGTGTCTTTCCTTCAAACCTCTGTCTTCATGCTCTCAGATAATTGATGCTTGCTCGCTCTTTGCTTCATTTACCACTGTAAACTTCGGTTTCTCCCTCAATCTCCCAATACTTATGAAAGATTTTTGTCGGAGGATGGTTTTAAAATGGGTTTCAAAAGATTCAATTTTTAACTGCATCAGAAGCCTCTCTTCCTTAGATCTATTATTTTTTTTTGGACTCTCTTTGCTTTTTCTCATCTTCCATTGCTAAAACAACATACCCAGTGAAATCCCACATAGTGGGGTACGCAGACCTTACCCCTACCTTAGGGGGTAGAGAGGTTGTTTCCGGTAGACCCTCGGCACAAGAACAAACACTTTAAAACAACATATATAAAAGAAAATCCATGACACAATACTATGAAAAGTATGATAAAGCTGACTGAAAAAAGAAGACATAACATTAATAAAACTTTAATTCAAAAGTTCCATCCAGTAACCTTAAGATCATGAAAAAATCTGACATTTGTTAGAAATGCATGAGGATTTGCCGTTAAACAAAAAGAAGCTCCACCAAGGTTCATAATAAATGAGGTGTTTGAAGAATTACTTGCTACAAAGTTCACATATTTGAAGAATTAGAGAGTTACTTCAGTAATGAACTAGTGATCCTATGAATAATTATGAAAAACACAAAATTGTAAACAATATTAGAGAAGGAAATAATTTTAGTTAGAGTACAAGTAGGATTCAACTTTCCTTTAATGTTGTTTACTCTTTTCTCTAAATTACATTAGTAAACAATTAATATTACTTAAGCAAGTTATTGTATTTACCTTTAAATTACCTGATAGTGTAAAAAAGTGGTACACTGACGGTGCACAAAAAACCTTTAACTCATTAAAAAGAATGTAATGTAATCAGAATATTTGAAACACTCTTAACCTAATTACATATAATGTAAGTAGTCCTTAAATAAGCAAATACCAAGGAAAAAATGAAATGAGTCATACTCCACGATTTGTAAACAAAGGCTTTATTATAATGCTTTGGTATCATGTGTTGAAGTCAGCAAAAATATTTGAAGAAAGATTTGATGAACATCAAAAATATTTCTGATGAAAGGGTTTGCCTTAATAGAACTCAATTATAACCATTTCAAGAAAAAGGTTGCCTTAGTAGAAATATTTAGAACTCAATTTAACAGACCTGTAACACAATGTGTTTTAAGCAAGTTGGTACAATATCATTAATGTACTGCAACTCACCATAACGGAAGCAAAGGTGTCGGCAAATTAGAAGGCCTGGAACTGTCAACATATCAGCATCTCAATTCCAATGTTTGACTCAATTAGCACCATGATACAACAGCACCATTCTCCCCAATTTCTTTGATATGTTGCTTGGAATAGCAACCACGCAGAATTATGGTGTTACTTGCTAACCAAAATATAGAAATAAGATGATACTTATGTGAATTAGCAATTACCAGAAATCATATTTCATCTTGCAGAAACAACATAATTTTTCTAAGAACAAAGTACAAAATTACACCAAAATGGAAGAATGTAAAAAACCTACACTAGACTGGAATATAATGAGAAGTCTTTGCACGCAATAATCTCAAGGATCAACTAAAAATATGCATGTTACATAACATGCTAACATAATTACATGCATAATATTTTAGATAAGGGAGAGGGATCAACTAACCTCCAAGTATACGTTACTTCTAGTCAGCCTCATACTTCATTCTGACCTGGATCTCCTTTATCTTGTGAGTTGTAAACATGCTAAAACAAAAAGATCTTAGACTAAAAAAATGCACATAATTTTGCAATTTAGACAAGAAAGTGATTTCTTTCCAAATACAATAGCCTACCATTTACCAAATATAGGAAAGAAGTTTAACCTATGTAATTATTTTCCTATATTCATTTTGGTTTCAATATCAAAAACCCAAAGTAATGCTTTACAATTTTCTTACTCAAAAAGAAGTAACCAAATTCTGCAAGGACCAAATTCACATAAACTACCCCAACGAAACATTTCACTGCAAACATTTCTGCAAGGACCAATTTTCCTAGATTCATTTTTTTTTTAAATTGAATTTCCAACACTGAAATTGTCATTCACACCTACATTACCACGAAATTTCGACGTTGAAATCTATTGTATATCGTGAGACCTTTACTAAAGAAAAGGTAAAATTAGAAACCGATTTGGGGAAAACACAAATTGATTGGGAAAACGAACGTTCTCCTAAAAATTGGTGATATGTTAATTAAAGTTGCATCCGAGCACAGAGTTGTGACCATTTAAAATTGCTCTAATTTATAACTACTTTCGTGATAAGTTAATTAAGTTCATGCCGCATTCGACTTTCATAAAAACTTCATAGATTGGCTTCAATCTAGCCACTCAAAGACAAATGTACTATTAAATGCCAATAAGGCTTCATAAATTGGCGTTCATAACACATCTCATGTTGCTACTTTATTTGTTCATAATATGATTATTGCATGGTGTTCTGTAAACAATTCTTACATGCTATTCAAGTTTCCCGAGTCCTCGTAAGCTCTACGAACAATTATCTACATTATATAAATGATAGCAATACTAGAGTCAATAATTTAACTCAAAAGAATTGACAAGTTCACCATTCACAATTTACAACTTCTGAGATGATAGGAAGATTTGTGACAAAAATGAAGAGAAAATGAGTTATTTATAGTTGAAAAGTTGGGTTAAAGTGTAAATATACTAACTTAGGGGTTAAAAATAAATATTAAAGGGGTAGGGGGGGGGGCAAAAATGGACGTTGGAACCGTTGCACAACGACCAAAATCTAAATTTGGTCGTTGTTGCAACGGTTAGTTTTGCAAAGGGGGAGGGGGGAACGGGATCGGGACGAGATCGGGGCGGGCCTGGGGCGGGACGGGCCCGGCGGGACGAGCCCAGGTCCCGTCCCGGTTTCGAGTCCAGACACCGTCACATTTTATTAAGGGGGATCGGGGCGGGTCGGAGCGGGGGCGGGGCGGGGCGGGGCGAGATCGGGCCGACCCGTCCCACTGGCCACTCTTAAACATAAGAGTGATTGACGAGGTTCGCCGGAAAAAGTAATAAAACGACACATGGTTGTAATAAATGACGAAGGGGTTCACCGGAGCTTGGAGATTCGCCGGAAAAAAAGAAGAGAAAAGGTACTAGTGTTTTTGGTTTGAGTAAGATGGAGAGAGGGAGGTGGAAGTGTGTGTGTGTGGAGTGTCAGAGCAGTGGGGTGGCGATGTATTGTGATTTACCGGTGGTTTGGCTGGAGAAGGAAGTGGAGAAGCGGCGAAGAGGAGGTCAAGTTCAACATATAATGAAAAGATTCTATCTTTTTTTTTCAACGCAAATGGGGCTGAGATGTGTGTTATCACAAGGCAAAAGAGAAGCCAACCATACCATGGCTACAAACACCGGTTGAATGTGAGAGGCATAAGACTCGGTCACGGGCCATATCGGGTCGCCACGCCAAGATACGGGTCAGGTAATCTCAATGACCAAATTGGTTAGCCCAGACAGAGAAACATTATCATCATTGCCTCTTTATGTACGCTTCTTTATAAACCTTTCTTCAACACCCTAAAACACACATACCCAGAAGAAAGATAGATATCTCAGTGTATATACTGTCAGACCTCTCTATCGGCATCATTAAGGATATATTTTGGCTGTTGTAGCAAAATGTTATAGAAAAAATAAAATGTAACATGAAATATCCGTTCCGAAAAAACTTGGCCTTGTAGTGAAATGTTATTATCAAGGATGATTGTTATAGAGAGGTTTGACTGCATGTCAAATCCATTTTGGATTTTCCAATTTTTGCTTTTTCATAAACTGTTGGTCGTTTGAAATGGAGGAAAATCAATGGCAGAACAGAGAGGGGCAACCATCCTTTAAAGAAAATCTCCAACTCTCTGTTTTGCCTCATTTCCGACCCGAATGGGTTATTGAGGGCTCAGATTTGCTGTATTTGAACAAAGCAAAAGAAAAGAGCGACACTACCATGGCTGCAGACACCAGTTTGCTAAGCAAAGCCATATCCGGGTCGCCCTGCAAAGATACGGGTCAGGTTTTCTTCAATGCCATAATTGAATATAGCCCAGAAAAGAAAGCAAGCAATCATCATAGCCCATTTACAACAGCAGCACAAAGAGAGGAGAAAGAGAGCAAGTAGAGTATAGGGGTGTGTTTGGTATGAAGTTGTTTGTTTTTCTTGTATATTTCAAAGGGCTGTTGGTTTTTTTGGCCCATTAATAGTGAAATCACTGGCAAAGCAGAAATGGGCAACCACCCTACACAGAAAATCCCAATTTCTAAAATGCCTCATTCTTCTGAGCTGACATTTCAACGCAAACACGTAATGGTTTTTCGGACCAGAACGGGTTATTGAGGGCTCAGATCTGTATTTGAACAAAGCAAAAGAGAATGCAACACCACATTGCTGCAGACACCAGTTTGCTACATAAAGCCATACCGGGTCGCCCCGCCAAGATACAGGTCGGATTTTTCTCAATGCCATGATTAAACATAGCCCAGAAAGGAAAGCAACTTTCACAGCTCCTATACAAGATCAGCATCAGCAGCACAAAGTGTGTTTGGATGAAAGTTTTATTAAAAAATATATTTTCTTGTTCATTTCGAAGAGCTTTGGTCTTTTTGGCTATCAATGGAGAAATCATAGGCATAGCAGAGGGGCAACCACCCTTTCTGAAAATCCCAATCTCTCTGATGCGTCATTCTTTTTTCTTTCTAGGCTATGCTCAGCTAATACTGAACAAATATGATGAATCATTAGGACTGCAAGATGATTTATAGCTTGTAGCAGAAAATCACAGGTTCCACATATCCCAAAATTGAATCACGAAAAAAGATTTTTTTTTTCTTTTCAAGCAAATGGCTGCAGACAACAGTTAGCTACATAAAGTCATACAGGGTCACCCAACCAAGATACAGGTTGGATATTTGTGCCATGATTGAACATCGCCAGAAAGTATAACCAAACATAATTCCATTTTCAACTCCAACAACAACATACCCAGTGAGATCCCACATGTGGGGTCTGGGGACGGTAGAGTGTACATATCTTAGCCCTACCTTGTGTGAGGTAAAGCGGTTGTTTTTGATAGGCCCTCGGCTCAAGAAGAGCGTTTTCAGAATAGTTTTGGAAAATAGAAGAGTGAAAGAAGTTATTTGTTGTATTTTATGACAAAGCAAAAGAGAAGGGACGCCGCCATGGCTGCAGACACCAGTTTGCTATACAAAAGCCATACCCAGGTCGCCCTGCCAAGATACGGGTCCGATTATCTCTATGCAATGATTGAACATAGTCCAAAAGGGTGTATTTGGATGACAATTATTTTTCCCGTTTCTTGTTTATTTCGAAGGGCTGTTGGTCTTTTTGGTTATCAATGGAAATAAATCACAGGCATAGCAGAGAAGGGCAACCACCCTTTACAGAAAATCCCAATCTCTCTGATGCCTCATTCTTCTTTCTTTCAAGGCTATGCGTTCAGCTGATACTGAACAAATATGATGATACATTAGCACTGGAAGACACAGGTTCAACATATAAACATTACAACAACATACCGAGTGTGATCCCACAAGTGTGGTCTGGGGTGAGGTGTACGCAGACCTTACCCCTACCTTTGGTGGGGTAGAGAGGTTGTTTCCTATAGACCCTCGGCTCATGTTCAACATATAATGAAGATCGTATCTTTTTTTCCAAAGGAAATGGGGCTCAGATGTGTGTTATCATAACGCAAAAGAGAAGCCAACCATGCCATGGTTGCAAACACCGGTTGCATGTGCGAGACCTAAGTCTCAGTCCCAGGCCATACCGGGTCGCCACGCCAAGATAAGGGTCGGGTAATCTCACTAGCCAAATTGGTTAGCACAGACATAGAAACATCATCATCACTGCCTCTTTATGTACGTCTCTGTATAAACCTTGCATCAACACCCTAAAACACACACATACACAGAAGAAAGACAGATATCTCAATGTATATACAATCAGCCCTCTCTATCGGTGTCTTTATGGATATATTTTGGCTGTTGTAGCAAAATGTTGTTATACGAACATAAAATGTAACATGAAATATCCGTTCCGAAAAAACTTGGCCTTATAGTGAAATGTTATTATCGAGGAAGACTGTTATAGAGAGGTTTGACTGCATGTCAAATCCATTTTGGATTTTCAAATTTTTGCTTTTCTATAAGCAAGGGCTGTTGGTCGTTTGAAATGGAGGAAAATCAATGGCGGAACAGATAGGTCAACCACCCTTTAAAGAAAATCCCCACCACTCTGTTTTGCCTCATTTCCGACCCGAATGGGTTATTGAGGGCTCAGATTTGCTGTATTTGAACAAAGCAAAAGAGAAGCGCGACACCGCCAGGGCTGCAAACACCAGTTTGCTATGCAAAGCCTTAACCGGGTCGCCCCGCCAAAATACGGGTCAGATATTCTCTAAATGAAATGATTGAACATAAGCCCAGAAAGGAAAGCAAGCAATCATCACAGCCCATTTACAACATCAGCAAGCAGAAACAGCAGCACAAAGAGAGGAGAAAGAGAGAGCAATTAGAGTATAGGGGTGTGTTTGGTATGAAGTTGTTTGTTTTTCTTGTATATTTCAAAGGGCTGTTGGTTTTTTTGGTCCATCAATGGCGAAATCACTGGCAAAGAAGGAATGGGCAACCACCTTTTACAGAAAATCCCAATTTCTGCGATGCCTCATTCTTCAGAGCTGAAATTTCAAATCAAACACGTAATGGGTTGGTTATTGAAGGCTTAGGTTTTATGAATTTGAAAAAAACAAAAGAGAATGCGACACCGACATGGCTGCAGACACCAGTTTGCTAACCGGGTCCCCCTGCCAAGATACGGGTCAAAATTTTCTCACTGCCGTTATTGAGCATAGCCCGGAAAGGAAAGCAGGCAATCATCACAGCCCCTTTAAAGCATTAGTAGCAACAGCAGCACAAAGAGAGGAGAAAGAGGAAGAGTATAGGGGTGCAAGACCAGTACATTTGAAGGCAAACCGTGCAATAACATGGCTGCAGACACCAGTTTGCTACATAAAGCCATACTGGGTCGCCCCGCCAAGATACAGGTCGGATTTTTCTCAATGCCATGATTAAACATAGCCCAGAAAGGAAAGCAACCTTCACAGCTCCTATACAAGATCAGCATCAGTAGCACAAACTGTGTGTTTGGATGAAAGTTATCTTTAAAAATTATATTTTCTTGCTCATTTTGAAGGGCTTTGGTCTTTTTGGTTATCAATGGAGAAATCATGGGCATAGCAGAGATGGATAACCACCCTTTACTGAAAATCCCAATCTCTCTGATGCATCATTCTTTTTTCTATCTAGGCTATGCTCAGCTAATACTGAACAAATATGATGATACATTAATTAGGACTGCCAAATGATTTATAACTTGTAGCAGAAAATCACAGGTCCACATATCCCAAAATTGAATCACGAAAAAAGTTTCTTTTTTTTTTCTTTTCAAGCAAATGGGGTTCAGATTTGTGGTATGATAAGGCAAAAGAGAAGCCAACCACGCCATGGCTGCAAACACCGGTTGCATGGGAGAGAGAAGTCTCAATCACAGGCCATACCGGGTTGCCACACCAAGATACGAGTTGGGTCATCAAGTTAAATCCATTAGCATTTTTCACTATCTCTTTTTGCTTTTCTCATAAAACATTCAAACCTGTTTTTCTTTTCTTGAGCCAGGGCATATCGGAAACAGCCTCTCTAGCCCGCAAAGGTAGGGTAAGGTCTGAGTACACCGGGTATGTTGTTGCTTTTGTCATAAAACAAAGGGCTGTTGGTTGTTTGATAATGGAGGAAAATCAATGGCAGAGCAGGAGGGACAACCACCCTTTAAAGAAAATCCCGAACTCTCTGTTTTGCCTCATTTCTGGGCCAACCTTTTTCCATTTTTGGGGAATTCTTTGGTTTTTTCACCTCCGGATTTCCCAGCTCTCTTTTTCCCATAAAAGCACCTAAAATAAGCCAATCCAAACAGACCTTTCCGGTTAAATAAAGGCTGGGGATCGAACCCAGAATCTCTGGTTTCATTTATGCCACCTAAAATAAGCCAATCCAAACAGGCTCTTACACAGGCCTTTCCGGTTAAATAAAGGCTGGGGATCGAACCCAGAATCTCTGGTTTCATTTATGCCTTGCGAAATTAAGGGGCAAAAATTAAAGACCAACAATTTGAGGGGCAAAAATTAAAGACCACTAGAAAATAGGGAATCCGCGCAAAAAATGTAAAAAAAAGGTTGTTTCTCCGATGCCTTTTTCTTCAGAGCTGAAATTTCAACACAAACCCATACTTGGTTTTCCGACCCGAGAATGGACTCACCATCAAAGACCATGATTTTTGAGGGCTCAGATTAGCTGTATTTGAACAAAGCAAGAGAGAATGCAACGCTGCCATGGCTGCAGACACCAGTTTGCTATTCAAAGCCGTAACCGGGTCGCCCTGCCAAGAAACGGGTCAGATCTTTCTCAATGCCATTATTGAACATAGCCCAGAAAGGAAATCAAGCAATCATCACAGCCCCTAAACAGCATCAGAAGCAACAGCACAAAGAGAGGAGAAAAATGAAGAGTATAGGGTTGTGTTTGGTATGAAGTTGTTTTCTTTTTGTTTATTTCAAAGGGCTGTTGGTCATCAATGGTGAAATAACTGGCATATCAGAGATGGGGCAACCACCCTTTACAGAAAATCCCAATTTCTACGACGCCTCATTCTTCAGAGCTGAAATTTTAAAACTCAACCCCGTAATGGGTTTTCCGACCCGAATGGGTAATTGAGGGCTCAGATTTACTGTTTTCCAACAAAGCAAAAGAAAATGCAGACACCGCCATGGCTGCAGACACCAGTTTGCTGTACAAAAGCCATAACCGGGTCGCCCCGCCAAGATACGAATCGGGTATTTTCTCAATGCCACAATTGAGCATAGCTAGAAAGGAAAGCAAGCAATCATCATAGCCGCTTTACAACATCAGCAGCAGCAGCACAAAGTGAAAGAGGAAGAGCAAGAATAGTATAGGGGTCTGTTTGGATGAAGTTTTTTCAAAATGTTTTCTTTTTTCCCTTTCGTTTATTTCAAAGGGCTGTTGGCTTTTTCGGTCATCAATGGCAAAATCACTGGAAAAGCAGATATGGGCAACCACCCTTTACAGAAATCCCAATTTTTCTGATGCCTCATTCTTCAGAGCTGAAATTTCAACTCAACCCGTAATGGGTTTTCTGACCCGAATGGGTTATTGAGGGTTCAGATTTGCTGTATTTGAACAAAGCAAAAGAGAAAAGAGACGCCGCCATTGCTGCAGACACCAGTTTGCTAACCGGGTCGCCCTGCCAAGATACGGGTCGGGTCTTTCTCTAATGCCATAATTGAACATAACCCAGAAAGGAAAGCAAGCAACCATCACATCCCATTTACAGCATTAGTAGCAACAGCAGCACAAAGAGAGGAGAAAGAGGAAGAGTAAAGTCTTAGTCACAGGCCATACCGGGTCGCCACGCCAAGATACGGGTCGGGTAATGTCAATTCCCAAATTGGTTAGCCCAGACATAGAAACGTCATCATCACAGCCTTTCATCAACACTGTAAAACACACACACACATACACAAAAGAAACACAGATATCTCAGTATACATACAGTCAAACCTCTTTATGTTCCGATACCCGAATGGGTTATTGAGGACTAAGATTTGAACAAAGCAAAAGAAAATGTGACGCCGCCATGGCTGCAGACACCAGTTTGCTAACCGGGTCGCCCTGCCAAGATACGGGTCGGATCTTTCTCAATGCCATAATTGAGCATAGTGTGAAAGAAAATCAAGCAATCATCAAAGCCCATTTACAACATCAGCAGCAGCACAAAGTGAAAGAGGAAGAGCAAGAAGAGTATAGGGGTCTGTTTTGATGAAGTTTTTTCAAAATGTTTTCTTTTATTCCCTTTTTGTTTACTCAAAGGGTTGTTGGTTTTTTGGTCATTCACCACTGGCAGAGAAGATATGGGCAACCACCCTTTACATAAAATCCCAATTTCTCTGATGCCTCATTCTTCAGAGCTGAAATTTCAACTCAAACCCGTAATGGGTTTTCTGACCCGAATGGGTTATTGAGGGCTCAGATTTGCTGTATTTTGAACAAAGCAAAAGAGAAAACCAACACCGCCATAGCTACAGACACCAGTTTGCTAACCGGGTCGCCCTGCCAAGATATGGGTCAGATATTTTCTCAATGCCATTATTGAGCACAGCCCAGAAAGGAAAAGCAAGCAATCATCATAGCCCATTTACAGCATTAGTAGCAGCAGCAGCAGAAAGAGAGGAGAAAGAGAAGGGTGAAAGACCAGTTAATTTGACGGACAAACCGTGCAATTTTTCCATTTTTTTTGTTTATTTCAAAGGGTTGTTTTTTTTTATCCATTAACGAAGAAATCACTCGTTTTTCGGTAATGAAATAAATGTATGAGTCATTTTGGTATGATAAGGTAAATAACATAAATAAGTCAAATTATTAACGAAAACGTAAATGAATCATTTTTGATGGCATATTTGATTTTTTTTCTTTATTTTTTTTTTAATATCCAACTTCTTGGCTTAGGCCAGAGTCTGCCAGACTATTCCGGAGATAGTAATCCCGATCACTCAGCAGTACTACCAATAGTCTCACTCAGCACTAATAACAGTCCCGATCACTCAGCACTAATACCAATAGTCCGATCCCTCAACACTAATACCAGTAAATCGTGACTGAATTACCAGTATTTGAAAACAGAACAACACCTACAAGGTCTACCCCATAATCAAAGACTGATTCCCTTATTATTATTACTATATATGATTCTCACTTTGGGAGTGAGAATTTTGGAGAGAACAAGCAAAGACCTTAGGGGTCGTTTGGTACTGTTTAACTGCAAATGAAAGCATTAGTCATCACAACCCCTTTACAACATCAACATCAGCAGCAACAAAAAAAATGAAGAAATTGCACGGTTTTCCTTGAAATGGGATGGTCTTTAATTTTGAGGAAGAGCAAGAAGTGTATAGGGGTGTGTATGGATGAAGCTTTTTTTCAATTTGCTTTCTTCTTTTTTTTCCTTTCTGTTTATTTCAAAGGGCTGTTGGTTTTTTAGCCATCAATGGCGAAATCACTGGCAAAACAGAGAGTGGCAAACACCCTTTACAGAAAATCCCAATCTCTCTGATGCCTTATTCTTCTCCCTTTCTAGGCTACGCTCAACTTGGAGTCCAGAACCTAAATAAATGAAAACACAACGTTCTAGTGTCTTATGGGAAAAACTTTTACAGCTTGTTTGGATGATTGTTACCGAGAAAATGACGAAAATGGTCCCTTATCTTTGAGAGTAGGTTCAAAATAGTCCCTTAAGTATACACTAAACAGTTTTGGTCCTACAAGTTTATCAAAAGTTACACTTTTAGTCATTGTAAAATATTTACAGAAATTTGTCCCGTATGGGTTTACCTACCCGAGAATGGACTCACAATAGAAGAACATGAAATGCTTATTGAGGGCTCAGATTTTCTGTATTTTATGACAACGCAAATGAGAAGGGATGCCGCCATGGCTGCAGACACTAGTTTGCTACACAAAAGCCATACTAGGTGACCCCACCAAGATACAGGTCCTAAATTTTCTCAATGAAATGATTGTTTATTAATGATAGTTCCAAGCCGTGAAAAAAGTCTCTTGCATAAATGTGAGGTAAGGTTGCGTACAATATACCTTGTGGTCCGGCCCTTCCCCGGACCCCGCACATAGCGGGAGCTTAGTACCCTTTTATTGTTTATTTCAAAGGGCTGTTGATTTTTTAGTTGTCAATGGAGAAATCACTGGCATAGCAGAGAGAGGCAACCACCCTTTAATGAAAATCGCAATTTCCCCAATGCCTCATTTTTCGTTCTTTCTAGGCTATGCTCAGCTGATAATTAACAAAAATGATGATTCATTAGGACTGCAACTGATCTATATAGCACACAATCGCAGGTTCAACATATCCCAAAATTCAACCATGCAAAAGATTCTATTTTGTTTTTCTTTTCAAGCAAATAGGACTCAGATGTGTGTTATTATAAGGCAAAAGAGAAGCCAGCCACGCCATGGCTGCACACACCGGTTGCATGAGAGACAGAAGTCTCAGTCACAAGCCATACAGGTTTGCCACACCAAGATACGGGTCGGGTCATCTCAACTTCCATCAACACAGTAAAAACACACACAAGAAGACACCGTGTATATAAGTTAAATCCATTTTGCAACAACCACCTAGTGTAATCGCACAAGTGGGGCCTGGAGAGGGTGGGATGTACACCGGCTTATCCAAACTTCGTGCGTGTAGAGAGAACGTTTCAGATAGACCCTCAGCTTAAGTTGAATCCATTTTGCATTTTCTCTTCCTGCTTTTCTAATAAAATAAAGGGCTGTTGGTTGTTTGATAATGGAGGAAGATCAACAGTGCAACAGAGAGGGGCAACCACCCTTTAAAGAAAATCCCAAACTCTGTTTTGCCTGATTTCTTTCTTTTTGGACCAACTTTGTCGGTATTTGGGGAAATTCATTGGTTTTTTCACCTTCGAATTTCCAATTTCACCGATGCCTCATTCTTCAGAGCTGCTGAAATTTCAGCGCAGACCGGTAATGGGTTTTCCCACCCGAGAATGGACTCACCATCGAAGACCATGATTTTTTGAGGGCTCAGATTTGCTGTAGTTCTTAACTAAGCGAAAGAGAAGAGCGCCGCCACGATGGCTGCAGACACCAGTTTGCTACTCAAAGTTGTAACCAGGTCACCCTGCCAATATACGGGTCGGGCTTTTCCCAACGCCATGATTGAACATAGTGCAGAAAGGAAGGCAAGCAATCATCATAGCCCCTTTACAAACAACTTTAATTGTTATCCTAAAACAATTTTTAACGGTAAACAGGTATATTGTTGTTTTTCAAATAAAACAAAGGGCTGTTGGCTGTTGGCTGTTGGCTGTTGGCTGTTTGATAATGGAGGAAAATCAATGGCAGAACAGAGGGGCAACCACCGTTTAAAGAAAATCCCAAACTCTGTTTTTCCTCATTTTCTTTCTGGGCCAACCTTTTTTCCATTTTTGGGGAAATTCTTTGGTTTTTTCACCTCCGAATTTCCCAGCACTCTTTTTCCCTTGAAAGCACCTAAAATAAGTCAATCCATACATGCTCTTACACGGGTCTTCCCGGTATAAAAAAAACTGTTTCTCCGATGAGTATTTCATCAGAGATGAAATTTCAACACAAACCCATAATGGGTTTTTTGACCCGACAACGGACACCATCGAAGACTGATTTTTTGAGGGATCAGATTTGCTGTATTTCTTAACAAAGCGAAAGAAAAGAGCGACGCTGCCATGCCTGCAGACACCAGTTTGCTATTCAAAGCCATAACCAGGTCGCCCTGCCAAGATACGGGTCGGATCATTCTCAATGCTATAATTGAGCATAGCCCAGAAAGGAAAGCAAGCAATCATCACAGCCCCTTTACAACATCATTATCATCAGCAGCTGCAGCACAAAGAAAAAGAGAGACAGCAAGAATATAGGGGTATGTTTCGTATGAAGATTTTGTTTCTTGTTTGTTTCAAAGGGTTGGTTTTTTCGGTCCATTAATGGAGAAATCACTGGCAAAGCAATGAGGGGTAACCACCCTTTACAGAAAATCCCAATTTCTCCAATGCCTCATTCTTCAGAACTGAAATTTCAACGCAAACCCGTGATGGGTTTTCCTATCGGAATGGGTAATTGAGGGCTCAGATTTGCTGTATTTGAACAAAGCAATAGAGAAGCTGCCATGACTGCAGACACCAGTTTGCTATTCAAAGCCGTAAACGGGTCGCCTTGCCAAGATGCAGGTCCAATTTTTCTCAATGCCATAATTAAACATAGCCCAGAAAGGAAAGCAAGCAATCATCACAGCCCCTTTAGAACAGTAGCAGCAGCAGCACAATAAGACAGAGGAAAGACAAAAAGAGTATATAGGGGTGTGTTTGGATAAAGTTTTTTCAATTTGTTTTCTTTTTTTTCCTTTTTGTTTATTTCAAAGGGCTGTTGGTTTTTTTGGTCATCAATGGGGAAATCACTGGCAAAGCAGAGATGGGCAACCACACTTTTACAGAAAATCCCAATTTCTCTGATGCCTCATTCTTCAGAGCTGAAATTTCAACGCAAACCCGTAATGGGTTTTCCACTGGGTATATTGTTGTAACGGGTTATTGAGAGCTCAGATTTGATGTATTTGAACAAAGCAAAAGAGAAGAGTGACGCCGTCATGGCTGCAGACTCCAGCTTGCAATTCAAAGCCATAACCGGGTCGCCCTGCCAAGATAGCAATCATCCCTGCCCCTTTACACAAAATCAGTAACAGCAGCACAAAGAGAGAGAGAGAGAGCAAGTTAGTGTAGGGGTGTGTTCGGTATGAAGTTTTCTTGTTTTTTCTTGTTTATTTCAAAGGGTTGTTGATTTATTTTGGTCCATTAATGGAGAAAACAGGCAACTGTTTTTTTTTTTTGATAAGTGAATTGCACCTGCCAGGATTCGTATCAGGGTCTGTACCAGGGAAGGGTACTATTCTATTCTACCACTAGACTGACTTCATTTTCTTCCTTTTTTCTCTTCAAGGGCTGTTGATTTTGTAAAATGGAGAATCATCGGTAAGCCAACCACCCTTGATAGGAATCCCCTCTCTCCGTTATCTCACTCCCTCTAATCTGGGCTAATTTGGTAAGACAAAGGCCATGAGAGAAATAGAAACATACAATTTGATTCGGAGAAATAGAACATTGAGATATTCCGTTCAGGCAATGAGTCTTTCGACACCGCCATGGCCTGAGATGCATATTATATTAAAATGCAAACTACAAAACCAGGTTGCCCCGCCAAGAGCAGCCTCTTAAACTCAGTGCTAACTTCTATGTGCCCATTAGAATTGTCACCATAGGCTCTCTTTCTGAACTTCCTTTTGCGTGTTTCTTTTACAAAGACAGTTGTATTTGTATACTGTTGAAACGCAGCCAAGCATGACCAACAACAATATGCTCGCACACACACACGCGTCTTTTGCATATAATCAGATCGATCAATCAATAACCAAGAGGAGCCTCAAAAGTTGCACGTTCAGCATATCCCAACATTGACTCCAGGAAAATATTCTTTTTTTTCCTTTCTTTTCAAGCAAATGGAGTCATATGAGTGTATGATAAGGCAAACGAGAAGCCAGCCACTCCATGGCTGCAAACACGGTTGCATGTGAGAAACAGAAGTCTCAGTCACATGCCATACTGGGTTGCCACGCCAAGATACAGGTCGCTTCATCTCCATGCCCGAATTGGTTAGCCCAGATATAGATACATCTTCATCACTGCCTCTTTAAAATACCTTCCATCACACCTCAAAACAACACACACACACACACACACAAACATAGGCGAACGACCGTATATATAACTTAAATGCTGTCTGCTTCTGCTTTTTTCAAGGGCTGTTGGTTGTTTGATAATGGAGGGAAATCAATGGCGGAACAGAGAGGGGCGACCACCCTTCAAATAAATTCCCAATACTCTCTTCTGCCTCATTTCTTTCTTTTCTGGGCTAACCTTTTTGACCTGCGAATTTTCCAACTACATTTAAGAATATCAAAGATTGAGGCTCAGATCTACTTACGATACGGCAAGAGACTGGAACACCGCCATGGCTGCAAGCATCGGTCCGGGTTGCCCTGCCAAGATACAGGTCCAATTGTTCTCCTGCCCTAATCAATCTGCTCGGAGAATTTAAGAAGAAAATCATCATCACAGCTTCAAAAATTTTGCTACAATTATTATTATTATTATTATCACTACAATTGTCTTACTTTGGGAGTGAGAATTTTGGAGAGAACAAGCAAATACTTAAGGGGTCGTTTGGTATAGTTTAACCACAAAGGGCTGTTGGAAAAAAAATCAGCAAGAAATGAAATCACAGGCATTGCAAAGAGGAGCAACAGCCCTTTGAACTTTCCCTCTACTCTCTGCAACTCCTCATTCTTTTACTGAGCTTTTAGTTTTTCTGCTGTGTCTAAGAGAATCGGAAGAGAAACATTTTTAAAGCTTCAACTTTCTTGTTTTGCCCTCTGACATATGCTTATTTACAACTTGTGTCCATGCTATAGTAGGTTTATCTGCATCAAAGTGAAAGTGGGTATTTTGGTCACAAAAAGGTACAGAAATGGGTATCACGAGAGACATGAATCTTATGGAATTTAAGTGCCCATTTGGCCACGGCTAGTTTTCACTTTTTTCGAAATTTTATTTTGAAGAACTGTTTGGACATAGAGTTATTACAATATTTCAAAATTTCGGATTCTCCGGAATTCGAAAAACTCCAAAAAGTTATTTTTACAGAGAGGAAGTACAGGAAGTATTATCGCAGTCCTTTTACGTATACTGTAGCAAAAGTTGTTATATCAGCCACAATCACATACAAGTTAGAATCTCAAAGCCAAGGCAGAAAAACACAAGAACATAACAGTTATAAGTTACGCATAAGGAGCAACAGAGATATAGACATCAATAAAGTTACAGACACAGCATCCAGCTACTGCATAACTAAAATTGATCCTCACAACTTCGAGATATTAATTATCAAATAGGAAGCAAATACGAAGAGACAATAACTTGTTAAATCACAAGGAACTTTGCTATTGGTCTTTGACAATCCCTTTATTCATGGAATCCACAGAATCAATAAATTGCAACAATTCCCTTTTGATCCTCATTGAAAAATTAGGGAATAAGAATTCATGAGCTTAACAGGGACAAACAAGAAGCAGAAGGATAACAGGTAATGTAAACCCCTCATACATAAAAACCTCATTTTGCTGCATGGGCTTACCAGATAAGGAGGGCAACAACCTCCTGAGAAATCCCATATTTTCTCCAATGCCTCATTCTTGAGCTGACACTGAACAAATATGGTGATACATTAAGGTAGCAAGATGCTTTAAAACTTTTAAGCAGAAAGTCGCAGGTTCGATATATGGTCACTGTGAATCATGGAAAAGATAAAAAAAAATTTGCAGTGGGCTCAGATATGTGTTTATGATAAGGCAAACGAGAAGCCAGCCACGCCATGGCTGCAAAACACTAGTTGCTTGTGAGAGGTCTCAATCACAGGCCATACCGGGTTGCCACACCAAGATACGGGTCGGATAATCTCCATGCCTGAATCGGTTGGCCCAGATATAGAAACATCATCATCACTGCCTCTTTATGCACCTTCCATCAACACAGTCAAAAAACAACATACAGAGGAAAGAAACATATATAGTAGTACTAGGAGGAGCAGTGTTGTTTAATGACAATTCTCAGTTCTTGTTTCTGTTTTTTCCATGAAAAGGACTGTTGGTTTTTTTAGAGGAAAATCAACGGCGGAACAGAGAGAGGCAACCACTCTTTAAAGAAAACCTCAAACTCTCTGTTTTGCCTCATTTCTTTCAAGGCTGATCATTTCTTATTTTGGGAAATTCCTTGGTTTTTTCACCTACGAATTTCCCAGCTCTCTATATATTGTAAAATTTTCTTCCATCTATCAAATAAAAACGATTTATAACAATTGGAACAGACTTAAACCTAGACTAAAAAACATGAGATCAGCCATTTGATAGCAGCATATGCAAACTATATGCAGATTTATTTATTGTCTGTGAAATGGCATTCTATGACTTCAGTCAGCAGTTATAGCAGGCATATGCAAGTCATTCCCATCCAAATCATGGAAAAGATACTCCTTTTTTCCTTTCAAGCAAATGGGGAGAAGCCAACCACGCCATGGCTGCAAACACCGGTTGCATGTGTGAAACAGATGTCTCAATCACAAGCCATACCGGGTCGGCCCGCCAAGATACGGGTGGGGTCATCTCCATGCCCAAATTGGTTCGCATGATATAGAAACATCATCATCACTGCCTCTTCAAAACACCTTCCATCCACACCGAAATTACAACACACGCACACACAAACATAGGCGAACGACGGTATATATATGACTTGAATCCTGTTTGCTTCTGCTTTTTCGATGGCTGTTGGTTTTTTGCTAGTAGGAAAATCAATGGCGCAACAGAGAGGGGCAACCACCCTTCAAAATAAAATCCCAAATACCTCCCCATTCTGCCTCATTTCTTTCTTTTCTGGGCTAACCTTTTTCGCCTGCGAATTTCCCAGCTACATTTAAGAAAAATCAAACATTGAGGCTCAGATCTACTTACGATTGGCAAAAGAAACTAGAATCACCGCCATGGCTGCAACACCGGTTTCCGGGTCGCCACGCCAAGATACGGGTCCGATTGTTCTCCTGTCCTAATCGATTTTCTCAGAGAAGAAAAGAAGAAAATCATCATCACAACCTCCATATTTTTGCTACAATTATTATTATTATTATTACTATATGATTCTAACTTTGGGTGTGAGAATTTGGAGAGAACAAGCAAATACTTAAGGGTCATTTGATACTGTTTAACTGCATAAGGGATGTTGATGTTTTTTTTTACGCAGCAAAAATTGAAATCACAGGTATTGCAGAAAGGAGCAACAGCCCTTTGAACTTTCTCCTTTACTCTCGGCAACCCTCATTCTTTTCTCTGAGCTTTTAGTTTTCTGCTGCTTATACAGATGAAAGAAAATATATAGTAGTACTAGCAGGAGCAGTGTTGTTTCAATTCTCAGTTCTTGTTTCTGTGTTTTCCATGAAAAGGGCTGTTGGTTTTTGAGAGGAAAATCAACTGTGCAACAGAGAGGGGCAACCACCCTTTAAAGAAAATCCCAAACTCTCTGTTTTGCCTCATTTCTTTCTGGGCTAATCATTTCTTATTTTGGGAAATTCCTTGGTTTTTTCACCTCCGATCCTCCAGCTCTATATATAGCGTAAAACTTTCTTCCTTCTATCAAATAAAAACGAGTTATAACGATTGGAACAGACTGAAACCTAGATTAGAAAACATGAGATCAGCCATTTGATAATTTCACCAAACAGATATAGCAGCATATCCAAACTATATGCAGCTTTATTTATGTCTGTGAAATGACATTCTATGATTTCAGTCAGCAGTTATAGCAGCATAGGGAAGCCACTCATGGAAAGATGCACAGTGTGATCTCACAAGTGGGGTGCAGGGAGGGTAGAGTATATGCAGAACCTTATTCAGGTAGAGAGGCTATTTTCAGTAGACCCTCGGCTCAAATTCTCATCCAAATCATGGAAAGATTTTCATTTTTTTCTCTCTTTTCAAGCAAATGGGGCTCAGATGTGTGTTATGATAAGGCAAAAGAGAAGCCAACCACGCCATGGCTGCAAACACCCGGTTGCATGTGAGAGACATAAGTCACAGGCCATACCGGGTTGACATGCCAAGATACGGGTCGGGTCATCTCCATGCCCAAATTGGTTAGCCCAGATATAGAAACATCATCATCACTGCCTTTTTACATACCTTCCATCACACCGAAAAAACCACACAAAAAAAAAAAAAAAAAAAAAAAATTAGGCGAAAATGACAGTATATATGACTTAAATCCTGTTTGCTTCTGCTTTTCTCAATGGCTGTTGGTTGTTTAATAATGGAGGAAAATCAATAGCGCAACTGAGAGGGGCAACCACCCTTTAAAGAAAATCCCAACTCTCTGGCCTCATTTCTTTCTGGCCTAATCGTTTCTTATTTTGGGAACAGACTTAAACCTAGACCAGAAACCAGGAGATCAGCAATTTGATAATTTCACTCAGCAGATATAGCAGCATATGCAAACTATATGCAGCTTTATTTATGTCTGTGAAATGGCATTCTATGATTTCAGTTAGCAGTTATAGCAGCATATGGAAGCCATTCCCATCCAAACAAACAACAACATACCCAGTGTGATCTCACAAGTAGGGTGCAGGGAGGGTAGAGTGTATGCAGAGGTTGTTTTCAATAGACCCTCAGCTCAAATTCCCATCCAAATCATGGAAAGATTATTTTTTCTCTTTTCAAGCAAATGGGGCTCAGATGTGTGTTATGACAAGTCAAAAGAGAAGCCAACCACGCCATGGCTGCAACCACCGGTTGCATGTGAAAAACAGAAGTCTCAGTCACAGGCCATACTGGGTCGCCGCGTCAAGATACGGGTCGGGTCATCTCCATGCCCAAATTGGTTAGCCCAGATATAGAAACATCATCATCACTGCCTCTTTATATACCTTCCATCACACCAAACACACACACACACACAGCATAGATATATATGACTGAAATCCTGTTTGCTTCTGCTTTTTTCAAGGGTTGTTGGTTGTTTGATAATGGAGGAAAATCAATGGCACAACAGATAGGGGCAAGCAGCCAAGCACCCTTCAAATAAAATCCCAAACTCTCCATTTTGCCTCATTTCTTTCTTTCCTGGGCTAACCATTTCCATTTTCGAGGGGAAATTCTCATGCATTTTTTCACTAAATTTAAGAAAATCAAACATTGAGGCTCCCCAGAACTTATGTTGAATGGACTAAAAGTGCACCAATATTGTAATGATAGTACAATTAGTGCTCAATATGAAAATGGGAAATTCCAAAAATATACAGCCCAACACAAAATATTACGCCACGTGGCCATATTTTCTGTGTATACAATATTATGTGACATTATACCTGAGGGGGAAGCACTATACATTATGTATCAACCTTATATAAAAGTGTATAATAGAGTATCAAAGGTGTTTATACACAAATATGGGCTACACCGGGTAACAAACTCAAAATATAGGCTACGTGGTGTAAATATAGAGTATTATCAGTGCTCCAAATGAAAAAAACAAGAAATTTTCAAAAATATACAGCCCAACATAAAATATCACGTAGCCATTTTTGAGTTTATACAACATCAAAAATGCATGTTGGGTGCTTTGGTTCTGGCGCTGAGTTTAAGGCATATGTTGGGGAGATTGCCAGGGTTTGATACCCAGCTGTTGAAGACCTAAATCAGTAGTTCATGGGTTCAAGCCGTGGAAACAGCCTCTGGCAGAATGCAAGCTAAGGCTGCGTACAACCGACCTTGTGGTCCGGCATTTCACCGGACCCCGCGCATAGCGGGAGCTTACCGGGCTGCCCTTTTTTACAACATTATATTTGGAGAAAGCATTTATAAAAGATGTTTATACACAACTATGGGCTAAACCAGGTAACAAACTCAACATATGGGATACATAGTGTAAATATTTTATCCCAGTAGACATAGAGCCTAATTTTCCCAAACAAGGATGATTTTGAGTCTAACAAGGTAAAGTTTTGGGCTTTTCTCATAATAATTACCATACACAGCAAAGAGATTGAAGACACTGTGTTTGCAGTACCTGCTATCCGGGTTGCCCCTTCAAAATATGGGTCGGGTCATCTCCCAGCTGCAATTTAAGAAAAATCAAACATTGAGGCTCAGATCTACTTACGACAGGGCAAGAGACACTGGAATCACCGCCATGGCTGCAACACTAGTCTCCGGGTCACCCCGCCAATATACGGGTCCGATTGTTCTCCTGCCCTAATCGATTAGCTCATAGAAATAAAGAAGAAAATCATCATCACTGCCTCAGAGAAATAATTATTATTACTAGCAAAGACTTAAGGGGTCGTTTGGTACTGTTTAACTGCAAAAGGGCTGTTGAATTACACAGCAAAAAATGAAATCATAGGAATTGCAGAGAGCTCTACAACTCCTCATTCTTTTTCTCTCAGCTTTTTAATTTTTCTGTTGTGTGTCTAAAGAGAGGGAGAAAATGATATATAAAAAATGTGTATAATTACCAAACTTTATCCTGACGAAAATCATGGGAAAAAATTAATTATAAATATTAAGAAAGTCCCGTTGAATTTTAATATGCAACACAGAAAATTACACTAAACGTAGAAAAATATTTTTAAAAAATAACAGAAATTATACCTAAAAATACACTAAATTCTCGAAATAAATTTAAAAAATAGCATAAACTACAAATTTGAATTACATCATTTATGTGCATCATTTATTTTTTGTGGCATAAACTACAAATAGCAAAAATAACATAAATTATACCTAATTTATGTGGCATCATTTATTTTTTGATTTGTCTTAAAAATATATTATCTTTTTATATTTAAAAAGAATTTAACTTTATGAGATGATTTATAGTCATATGTTTATATAAGATTTGTTTTGAGTTACATATTTCAAAAGTTTTTCTTTCTTAATTAAATTCGTGTCAAATAAATTAAAATGAAGGAAGTATTTTTTTTTTTCATAACTTGGATCTTTGCTATAATAGGCTTATTTGTGTCAAAGTGAATGTAGTTATTTTGGTCACATAAGTACATAAATGGTATCGCGGTTGACATGAATGTTATGGAATTTAATAGGGATAAGGGTCAAAAACACAATTTAAGTAATTTTTTTTTAAGTTTCTTACCAACTACTTAGTGAAACACACCTTAACTATCAATTGTTTACTTTTTTTACCTGATAGTTGAGGTAGGAAAAATGAACAATTGATAGTTGAAATGTGTTTTGATAACTAGTAGGTGGTAATTTATTTAAGAAAGTTGAAAAAAAATTATTATTATTATTTCAAATTCAAAAGACTTTTGAATCTTGTGGTCTTATTTGTGTGGTAAAGTTTAAAATTAAATTATTATAAATAAAAAAAATGTGTCATTCTTTTAGATCGATTAAAAAATGTGTTATATAAATTGAGACATAATAATAATTAAGGGTGGTTAGTGGGACAGGATGGGACGGAGGGGGACGGGATTAGGGGGACGTGAAGTGGTCCCGTCCCACATCCGGCTATCAGAGGGGACATAATGGGACGGGAAGGGAATTTGGGGGATTTTTAAAAACATTTTTTAAAATATATATATATAAACACTTAAATTCCTGAACAAGATAGTGAAAAAACATCACAAGGCTAATTGTCTCTTATATTATTTAATAGAAAAATGGTTTTTTGTAATACAATTTCAAAATTGCAAATTTGTTTCGTAGTTTAAAAGTTGCAAATCACATAGTAAAATTGGCATTTAAAATTACATATGTAACCATACTTTTCTAATTTTCTGACAATCTCTTGAGGATCTTCTGTTGGAATTGGAATTTGTTGGTCAAATTGTTCAACTTCGCTTCTTGCTCCCTCGGATAAGATTTTGTTGTAATTGTAGTCGTCTTCTTCATTGATATCTGGTTGACCACACCTTCTATGCTCCGCTTTAATCCAATCTCTAAATAAAACTGCAATCCCTAAACTGTCTCCCGCCAATGAGTGTATGTGCTCTCCTGTTTGAAACCTTTCAGCAGAAAAAGCGCTTTCAGAAGCTGTAGATGACGCTTGAGTATTCAACACATCTCGGGCCATCTTTGATAGAGTCGAAAATGTCTTTTCATTCTCCCTCTAGTATTTCAACAAATATTCACGTCCATTTTCATTAGCAATTGATTCTAACGATACAACACCTTGCAAAATATAAACATCAAACTCGATAATTTGTGAAGCACTTGAACCAATATACATTCTATTTCGAATGCCTTGAATACTTGAAGCAGAAACCGCATATGTTTTTATAAGGTTGAAGTGAAGTAGAAGAAGATGGTACAGAAGTCGGTTGATTATTTGCAATTTGCTCTTAGTAATACATATACATAGTTTTGCATTGTGTTTGTATGTTAGAGATAACATCTTCTTTAGTTGGTTCTGTTGGAAGTATTTATAGGCATTCATAAATAGTTTCAATAAGGGCATTACAACTGTCTACTTTAATAGTAGAATTTAATACAACACCAATAAAATAAAAAGTGAAATAGGAACAAAAAATTACAAACATTTTTGTAATAGCTGGAGCATAAGTTTGTTTTTTCATATATTCATTACATAACAAAAATATTAGAGCTATATAAAATAACATATATGAAATAGTAGGATAATAAATACCAGAAAATTCCTTAGTAGCTAGAAAAAATTTCCCTAAGAATACAATAAGTTCCAAAATTGTATCACAATCATCATCTACAAGCATATCTGAAGGATTTTGATCGTGGGCGTTAAATAATAAAGTTATAGGTTTTTATACTCATGAGCAACAACTAATTGTTCATACAAAGAATTTCACCTAGTTGCAACTTCTTATGGAATTTTCCTATAAGGTAATTCACAATAATGTTTTTAAACTCTTTGAGTCTTTGTATTTTATTACCTTTAAAAATAAAGTTGATAGTAAATTGTACTTTATCAATGATGTTTTTAAAAAGTTTTAGGCCATCATTTACAACTAAGTTATAAATATGACATGCATATCTAACATTAAAAAAATCGTGAAAAGATGGAGTACATCGAGTTTTTAAAATGTTTACAGCATAATCATTAGAAGAAACATTATCTAATATAATAGTTATAATTTTATCAGTAATTCCATAATATTCACTAATTTCATTAATATTTCTTGAAATCATATTTCGACCTATAACTTCCCCGTCGTCGGGTTAATTCAACCCTGTACTTGGTCGGGGACACTATGTAAACCTTGTCCCGACTCAGAAGACATTTGCACACCCGCTTTTTCACTCAAGTATTGGTTATACCTTGCTTTGTAATCATTTTCCACATGTCTCATTAAACCTTTTGTCCCACCTTGACCTTTTCCAGGTTTAAATTTATAAACTTCGCGACAAATTTTACAAATAGCTAGTTGATTAGGAATAAAATCTCATGCATGTGATTTTAATTTTCGTTGTTTTTGGCCTCTTCTCATACTAGGGTGAATAGGAAGGATTCCAGTTTCAGTTTCAGCATGAGGTGGAGTTGCACTAGTGAGTGTGTTATCTAAATTATCTTCTAATTCATTTTCTAAATCATAGTCTGGTTCAGATGCAGAATATACCTCATGATCTAATGGTATATTAATATTAACATTAAAAAGTTTAGTTTCATCTACATGAGTGAAATTATCATAATTAGGATTACTAGAAGATGCACCCTTACCCCTACTACCTCTACCAGAAAAATGTTCACCCCGTTCTATTATAATTATGCAAATAAATAATTAAAATTAAGAAAATTAAGTACGATAATTAAAATTAAGTAACAATAATAATTTAAATAAAAGAAGGAACGAGTGTACCAAACGCTGACGTGTAATCGAGATTGAAAATTAAAACTTTGCTCGATGATCCTCAAGCTAGTTGTCAACTTCACTCCCAATTTTTGAACTTTGATAGAAATTACCAAATAAAATATAATATTTTGTGTGCAATTTAGACTGTAGAGAGGAGATTAGAGAGATGGTAGGAAGATTTGTGAGAAAATGAGGTATTTATAGTTGAGAAATAGGGTTAATGTATAAATATACTAACTTAAGGGTTAAGAATAAATATTAAGGGGTAGAGGGGTTTATGGGGTGGAGGGGGGGGGGGGAAATGGTCGTTCGTAGCCGTTGCCAATGACTATAATTGCAAATGGTCATTTGTGCAATGATTATAATCAGTAAATGGGACGAGACAGGACAGGTCGATGACGGGATTGGACGAGACTGGCATAGGCAGGACCGGCCCTAGTCCCATCTCGATTTCAAATAATCCCCATCCCCTAATTTACTCGGCGGGACCGGGGCGGGACAGGACGGTATCGGGACGAGGCGGGATCGGAATGTCCCGACCTACTGGCCAACCTTATAATAATTACCCTATGCATTTACCATTTAGCAATAGATTGAAGACAACATGGCTGCAAACATAGATTCCGGGTTGCCCCGCCAAAAAATGGGTCGGGTCAAACATTGAGGCTCAGATATATTTACAATTAGCCAAAAGAGACACTGGAATCACTTCCATGACTGCAAACACCGGGTTTCCGGGTTGCCCCGCCAAGATACAGGTCTAATTACTCTCCTGCCCTAATAGATTAGCTCAGAGAAACAAAGAAAAAAATCATCATCACTGCCTCGGAATTTTCGCTACAATTATTATTATTACTAGCAAAGACCTAAAGGGCCGTTTGGTACTGTTTAACTACAAGAGGGATGTTGAATTTTATTTTATTTTTGATACATCAAAAATTGAAATCATAGGTATTGCAGAGAGGAGTAACAACCCTTTGAACTTTTAACTCTACCCTCTACAACTCTTCATTCTTTTTCTCTCAACTTTTTAGTTTTCCTGCGGTGTGTCTAAGGGGTGGTGTGGCAGGATGTATTAGAGAAAATAGTGCATGCATTAATTTTATGTATTATTAATCTTTTGTTTGGTATATTTTTTCAATCTATGCATATCTAATACAAACATTAATTATACACTCTATTATCTTATACATAACTAATACATAACAAACTATGATATTAGCAATGCAATAAATTTTATACATGCATAAGCATGATTAAAGACACCATTACCCCTATTTCATATGATTATGGATTTTCATCAAATTCACAAGTAAAAGGATTTCAATCCATTTTTCTTCTTATCTTGGTTTTTACCTCTTGAAGTTTTGACTTTCTCTTTCTTTCTCCTTTTCGTGTTCATCAAATTTTATTCTTTTTATTTTTTTCCTGAAGTTTATGGTTTTGGGGTGATCTGCACTCAGTTTTCATATGATTGTGGATTTCACAGAATTCAGTATAATTTTGATCACAATTCTATATGTATATTTTTTTGATGCCATGAAAATTCTCATCCACTATCATTTTGAGTGCGCACAGGTAAATCGGTTCTTGTACAATAACTTGCAAACCACACAAGAGAGGCAACTCGCACTAGGCAAGCCCCATGCGATAAGCTCAACCCAAAAGGTAAAATCTCATGTTGCCGTAGGCAGGAGATTTCAAACTTAAAGCATTAGGCTTAACCAACTGAGTCACCCTTACGAATATTATATATATATATATATTAAAAAATTCAATTAATATATATAAATAATTGATCATTCAAAATTCAAAAAACTGCCTTTTTAATAAACTGACTATCCTATATCCAGTTTTTGCTTTTTTTTTTTTGCCTATAAATGTCCATGCTGCAAGCTAGCATAGTTGTCATGAATTAATAGGGCAATAAATCAGTCATAGGAGGGGTATGCCCATTCTTTACCTTGTTACTACTTTACGGGTGTACTAAAATAGGTACATAATCTTATTTTATATATATATATATATACAAGAAATCTAAAAATGAAATCAGTAAAAATAGTCATTGAGAGTAAAACTGGTGCAATAAATATAATTCACAAAGCTAAAGAATGAGGAAGGTATTTTTGTAAATAAATATTATTTTTAGAAATTATCAATGCTTTAATACACCAAACCAAACAATGAGTAAAAGATAACTCATCATAATTAATATCAGCATTACTAATACTAACATTATTATACACCATATTCAGCATTATTCTTATACACCCTACCAACACAACCCCTAAGAGAATCGGAAGGGAATCAATTTTTAAAGGGAGAATTTTAATCCTTTAAATTTGTCAAAAAATAACACTTTAGGGGTCGTTTAGTTGGAAACGAGTTATTTCAGAATTAATTATCTCAAAATTAATTATTTTGGGATTAGTTATTCCACCCTCCTACATGAATAAAAATAACTTTATTATCCTGGAATTAGTTATACCACGATTTTATCCTACCAAATATGCGACAAACACATATCAAATTTAATATGGGATTAAATATCTCTTATCCCTCGTACCAAACGAGCCCTTAGTCTCCATATAATATTTATGAAACTCTATCTGTTAGATTTGCCCGAAATCATAAAAAAGAGACTTAACTATAAATATCAAGAAAATCCCGTCAAATTCTAAAATATACAATATAAAAAACAAACGCAACTATTAATTTATTTTCTTAATATGTGGCTTATTATGATAATCAAGTTCTTTGTCGTTTAGTCAATTATTTTCTGAATATGCACATGCATAACTTTAAAAGATATGATCTGTGAATCACACGACGACTCAAAATGATAAATGTAGCTTTTTATTGAATTAAAATAATTGTTATATTTGTCGTATCTATAATACGTAATCTGCAACAACTAAAATAACAGTTATATATATCGTACATATATTAAGTAATTCCGCAGCGCAAACCAATAGACATAATTTTAATTGAACTAAAAGAACAATTATATTTATCATATATATAATACGTAATTTGCGCTATATATTACGTACTCCGCCCACGTAAAACGACAAACATAACTTTTTATTGAACTAGAATAGTTGTTAATTAAATTTGTCGTATATATAATACGTAGTCTACGTCAGCTAAAATAATGGTTATACTTGTCGTTGTCGTACATATATAATACGTAATTCGCAGGCGCAAAATGACATTCATAAATTTTTATTGAACTAAAATAATAGTTATATTTATCGTATATATAATATGTAATCTGTGTTAGCTAAAATAACAACTTTACTTGTCGTACATATAATGTCACATACAAAAAAAATATTATTGAAAAATATTCAACAAAACCTTACTTTAATTTTGTAAATTGATTGGTGATCCCAACAAGAACCCTTGAATAACATTTTTAGATTTCCATATTTTCTTGAGTTGAGAAAAAATAAAACAAAAAGGGACAAAAAAAGCCAATGGGAAAAGATTTTAGCTTTCTTTTGTCGTGAGGGGTGGGGCGTGGCATAGTGAAAAAATAGAAAAAGACAATTGAGCATGCAGTTTCGTAACAACAATCAGGTATTGGAAGATACAAATGTGTGTGTACCATACCCCACGTATCTGAAAAAAATGAAAATGTCGTCAACTAAGGGTGTGTTTGGTACGGCAGAAAACATTTTCTCAATTTTTTTTTTATTTTTCTATGTTTGATTGATCAAAATATTTTGAAAGACATTTTTTTTTCAGAAAAATAAATTCTTTAAAAGAAATTGACTTCCCTAATGAAAGTAGGAAAAACAAGTTCCATAATTAACATTCCAAGTACATTGTCTCCTCCACACCCACCTAACGCCCCAACCCCAAGCCTTTGACCATACCACCCACCGCCACCCCAGAACCTCACTCCCCCACTATCCCACCCCCATATAATATTTGGTAATACTTACTTACCAAATATTAAAAAATAAATAACAATTTCATTTGTTTTTCAAGAACACAATTTCATTCTCACCAAACGCGCCCTAAACTCAAATGCCACATAAATAAGTAGACCCCCACAAATCCCCTTGAGAGGTGGCTATATAAACCATTATCCTTCTTCCTTTTTCACTCACTAATTCTTCTTCTCTATATACTAAATTCCTTTCGATTTTTCAGATGGCACTGATGGAAAACGACGACGCAACTATGGCGATGACTATGGATGAGGTGCATTATAGAGGTGTGAGGAAGATGTCATGGGGAAGGTACACGATTGAGATCAAAGATCCTATCCAGAGGACACGTGTCTGACTCAGGACTTTTGATACGCTCGAGCAAGCTGCTCGGGCCTACTATACGACCTCGAGGTTGTTTTGTGGCAATAAGGCCATAACTAATTTTTCTTCGACAATCAGGGCTAAGAATATCAATGATAATAATTACATCAATAATAACCTCTGTAATCATATCAACGCTATCAGATCGATCCTCTTCCAGACTTAACAGTAGGAGTGGCCAGTGGGCCGGGCTCGGGTCTGGCGGGCCGGGTCTGGCGGTTAGGGTCTGGCGGTTACAACGTAATTGATCAAGCAAAAGTTACAAATTACATAATAAAATTACAATTAAAAAAATTACATTCTCAAAAAAACCTGTTCTAATTGCTTGATGATTTCATGTGGTTCTTCGGTTGGAATTGGTATTTGTTGGTCAAATTGATCCACGTCGCTTCCACTACCTTCGGTTAAGATTTCGTTGTAGTTTTCATCATCTTCTTCGTTGATCTCCGGTTGACCGCACCTTCTCCGCTCCGCTCGTATCCAATCTCTCGAATAATACCGCAATTTCCAAGTTTGTCTCCGGCTAATGAGTGTCTGTGGTCTCCTATTTGATATCTGCTGCGAAAAAAGCGCTTTCGACGCAGCTTGACGACGCTTGAATGTTCAAAACATCTCGAGCCATCATTGAAAGTGTCGGAAAGGTCTTCTCATTCCCCTCCGGTATTTCGAAAGTCTTCATGTCCATCTTCATTGATAACTTCTTGATACGATGCACGAACCCCGCAAAACAAAAATATCCAACTCGCTAATTTGGTTAGTAGTAGAGGTACGACCGCACATTCTATTTCGAGGCTTTCAATACTAGCCGCGAAACAACATGTCTTTTGTGAGGTTGTATTGAAGATGAAGAAGATGGTATGGAAGGTGGTAAGTTACTAGCATTTTCTTGTTGATAAAATCTATATATATTTTTGCATTGGTGTTCTACGCTAGACAATACTTCTTCTTTAGTTTGTTCAATAGGTGGTGGGTGATTTAGATTTTTGAGACTTGGAGGTGGTAGTACTTCTATACAATCGTAAATAGTTTCAATTAGTGATTTAGTATCGTCTATTTTAATAGTAGGATTTAATACGAACCAATAATATAAATAGAGGGAATAGGAATAAAATATTTTTTTTATTTTGACAAACATTTTTTTAATAGTTTGCCTTATAAGCTTTGGTTTTTCCATATATTCACTAAGTAATAAAAATATTAGAGTTATATAAAATAACATAGTTGAAATAGTAGGATAATATATACCGGAAAATTCTTTTGTTGCTTGAAAAAATTTCTCTAAAAATACAATAAGTTCGGAAATTTTTTCCCAATCACTATCTAAAATCATATCACCGGCTTTTTATTATGAGAGTTAAAAAATAAAGTTATAGGTAATTTATAGTCATAAGCAACAAGTAGTTGCTCGTATAAAGAATTCCACCTAGTGGATACTTCTTGTGGAATTTTTCTAAAAGGTAGTCCACAATCATGACAAATTTTTTTATATTCTTTTCTACGTTGTACTTTATTACTTTTAAAAATAAAGTTTATAGCAAATTGTATTTTACTAAGAATGTCTTCAAAAAGTGATAGACCATCCTTTACAATTAAGTTATATATATGGCACGCGCATTTTATATGAAAATGGTCCGGAAAAAACGGAGTTAAACTATTTTTTAAAATTGTAATTGCGTAATTGTTACTAGAAGCGTTATCTAATGTAATAGTCATAATTTTATCGGTAATTCCGTAATAATCGCACACTTGATAAATATTTTCTGCAATAAAAGTACCAAGGTGTGCCTATCATCTATATATCTATACGCTAAAATACGTTTTTGCATAGACCATTTATAATCTATCCAATGACAAGTTACGATTAAATAATCATGGCCGTTAGTACTACGACCTATATCGACGTGATGGATACTTTGCCATTAAAATGATATAATGAAAAACGTAAATATTGTTGATATTCATGCGCGAATTTAAATACATCTCTCTTAACGAGTTGATCTAGGAAAACCGTTAAAAGCAGGATTATATATATCTCTAATGTAATGAATAAAATCGGGAGATGAAGGAAATGAAAAAGGCAAACCCTCCACAAAGAACTAATTTTGATATTGCTTCCCTATCTCTATGTTTATTGTATTTAGGGCCTACAATTCCCCCCGTCATAGGTTTAATTTGACCTTGTACTTGGTCCGGACAATATTAGTATGTGAACCTTGTCCCGATGGAGCGGGCGTTTGCGCACCCGGTTTTGAAGCCCGGTATTGGGCATACCTAGCCGGGATGAGCACTTACTACGTGTCTAATTAAACCCCCGTCCCACCGTGACCTTTTTCGCTTTTAAATTTTAAAACATTTTTACAAATTTTACATATGGCTACTTGATTCTCTACGTCCCTATCAAAAAATGTTCATGCATCCGATTTTAATGGTCGTTTTGGACCTCATCTCATACTAGGGGGAATAGGAGGTATTTCGGTTGAAGGTGCACTAGTGGGTGTGTTGTCATCAACATTAGTGGTTATATCATCTAGATCATCGTCTAAATTAAAGTCTTCTTGAGTTCCGAAAAATAGCTCCTGGTCTAAATCTAATGGTATTGTAGGAAAATGTTGAGTATCAACAAAATCATCCCGTGTAGGAATAAGATGACTAGAAGAAGTACCCTTGCCCTGGTTGCCCCTACTAGAAGAAGCACCCTTACCTTTACCCTTAAACATACCTTTTAATCCTTCCATTTTAATTATGATAATAAATAAATAATTAAAGACAATAAAATTAAGTGATCTAAACTAAATAAACAGACAATAATAATTTAATGAAGGAACGAATGTACCAAACGCCGACGTAACGTCGACGTGTAATCGAGAGGTTGAAAATTGAAACTTTGCTCGATGGAAGATCCTCAAGCTAGTTGCCAACTTCACTACCAATTCCCAAATGAATAAATAAAATTGAATATTTAGCAAACAATGTAGAATTGTAGAGAGATATATTGAGAAATTAGAGAGATTGTAGGAAGATTTGTGAGAAAGATGAAGAGAAAATGAGTTATTTATAGTTGAAAAATTGGGTTAAAGTGTAAATATAATAACTTATGGGTTAAAAATAAATATTAAAGGGTAGGGGGTTGGGGGAGGGGGGGGGGCTAAAATGGCCGTTGGCCAATCTGCCATAATCTAAAATGGTCGTTGGTGCAACGGCCATTTTTGCAAAGGGCGGGGTCGGGGCGGGCTCGGGTCTCGCGGGACGAGACCTCGTCCCGTCCCGAGTTCGAGTCCCGCCCCGTAATTTTTTTTTTTTTTTTTTTGGCGGGGTCGGGGCGGGACCGGGCGGGCTCGGGACGGCTCTCGGGTCGGGGTCGGGCTGTCCCGGCCCACTGGCCAGCTTTACTTAACAGTGGTGCGGTGAGGTTTTCGCAGCCAATGGCGCGTGCTAAGCACTTTTGGAGGCTTTTATGAGAGGTAGAGTGATATCTCGAGACCAAAAAGATATTATAATTTCATTGGTGGTGACACTAACGGCGACGACAGTGGGTGTGGGTTCCAACTAAGACTGGCCAACGGGACGAGTCCGGGGTTGGGCGGGGCGGGTCTCGGCGGGACGGGACCCGACGGGATGGGAGGTATGGCGGGACCGGTACCCGGTCCCGTCTCGATCCCGTTACCCGGTCCCGTCTCGATCCCGGTCCTGTCTGAAAAAGGGACCGATATTATAGGGTCGGGGCGGGGCGGGGTCGGGATCGGTTTTTTTCTGGATTTTTTTTTTACTTAATTTTTAAAAACACATATAAACAACATAGTGTAATACAAATATTCCAATGTTGTTTTTGTGCCTCTTATATTATTTAATAGAAATATAATTTTTTTGTAATACAATTGTCAAAATTGCAACTTTGTGGTGTTGAAAGATGCAAATAACATAGTAAAAACTAAAATTGCAATTAAAAAAATTACATATTTAAAAACACATTTTCTAGTTTCTTTATAATTTTTTGTTGGTTCTTCGGTTGGAACTGGTATTTGTTGGTCAAATTGCTCGACGTCGCTTTCACCTCCGTCGGATAAGATTTTGTTGTATATTTCGTCTTCTTCTTCGTTGATCTCTGGTTGACCACACCTTCTCCACTCCGCTAGTATTCAATCTCTGAATAATACTGCAATCTCCAAGCTGTCTCCCGCTAATGAGTGTCTATGCTCTCCTATTTGAAATCTGCCGGCAGAAAAAGCGCTTTCAGACGCTGTTGATGACGATTGAATGTTTAACACATCTCGAGCCATCTTTGACAGTGTCAGAAATTTCTTCTCATTCTTCCTCCAATATTTCAGCAAGTCTTGACGTCCTTCTTCATTGAGAACTGCTTGGTACGATACAACACCCTGCAAAACAAAAATATCAAATTCACTAACTTGGTTAGTAGTGTTACCACTATACATTCTATTTCTAAGGCTTTCAACACTAGCCGCATAAACAACATGTCTTTTTTGAGGTTGTGTTGAAGAAGAAGAAGATAGTATGAAAGTTGGTTGGTTGCTATCACTTTCTAGTTGGTAATGCATATATACTTTTTTGCATTCATCTTGTATGTTAGACAACACTTATTTTTTAGTTTGTTCAATATGTGGTAGGTCATTTGGATTTTTTGGAGTTGGAGGTGGAAGTACTGCTATACAATCATAAATAGTTTCAATTAGTGCTTTACAACTGTCTATTTTAATAGTCGGATTTAATACAACATCAATAATATAATAGTGGGAATAAGAATAAAATATTTTTTTAATAGGTGCCTTATAAGCTAATTTTTTCATATATTTCTGAAAAATTCTTTTGTTGCTTGAAAAAATTTCTCTGGAAATACAATAAGTTCTGAAATTTTCCCTAATCGTTATCCACAACAATATCATTTGAATTTCGATTATGGGCGTTAAAAAATAAAGTTATAGGTTTTCTATAATCATAAGCAACAAGTAGTTGCTCGTCTAAAGAATTCCACCTACTGACTACTTCTTCGGGAATTTTTCTATAAGGTAGTCCGCAATCGTGACAAGTTTTTTATATTCTTTTTTTCGTTGTATTCTATTACTTCTAAAAATAAAGTTTATAGCAAATTGTAATTATTAAGAATGTCTGCAAAAAGTGTTAGACCATCCTTTACAACTACGTTATAAATATGACATGCACATTTTATATGAGAATGATTTGGAAAAGATGAAGTTAAAAGATCTTTTAAAAGTCTAATAGCATAATTATTAGAAGAAGTGTTATCCAATGTAATAGTCATAATTTTATCAGTTATGCCATAATAATCACGAACTGAAAGAATATTTTCTGAAATAAAAGTACCAGTGTGCCTATCATCTATATATCTATACGCTAAAATACATTTTGCATAGTCCATTTATAATCAATCCAATGCCATGTTACCGTTAAATAATCATGGCCGTTAGTACTACAGCCTATATCGGACGTGATATATACTTTACCTTAAAAATGATATAAGGAATAACGTAAATACTGTTGATATTCATGTGCAAATTTAAATACATCTCGCCTAACAGTTGGTCTAGGAAAACCGTTAAAAGCATGATTATACATATCTCTAATATAATGAATAAAACCAGGAGAGGAAGGAAATGAAAAAGGCAAACCCTCCACAACAACTAATTTTGCTATTGCTTCCCTATCTTTATGTTTATCGTATTTAGGGCCTACAATTCCCCCGTCATAGGGTTAATTTGACCATGTACTTGGTCCGGGACAATATGTGAACATTGTCCCGACTGAGAGAGCATTGGTGCACCCAATTTTTCAGCCAGGTGTTGGTTCCACCTAGCTTGGTGAAAGTTTTGTACGTATCTTAATAAACCTCTCGTCCCACCCTGACCTTTTTCCATTTTAAATTTAAAAACATTTTTACAAATTAGACATCTAACTACTTGATTCTCTTCATCCATATCAAAAAAATTCCATGCATCCGATTTTAATTTTCGTTTTGTTGGGCGTCGTCTCATACTAGGGGGAATAAGAGGCGTTTCAGTTAGAGGTGCACTAGTGGGTGTGTCATCCACATTAGTGGTGTGTCATCTAGATCATCTTCTAAATCTAAATTAAAGTCTTGTTGAGTTTCAGAAAATATCTCAGCGTCTAAATCTAATGGTATTTCAGGAAAAAAATGAGTTTCAACCAAATCATCTTGTCTAGGAATAGGATGACTAGAAGAAGTACCATTGCCCTTGTTATCCCTACTAGAAGAAGCCTTACCCTTACCCTTACCTTTACCCTTACCCGTAATCATACGTTTCAATCATTCCATTTTAATTGTACAAATAAATAATTAAAGTAAATAAAAATAAGTGCGCTAATTAAAATAAAGAAACAATAATAATTTAATGAAGGAACAAATGTACCAAACGCCGACGTAATGTCGGCGTGTGATCGAGAGGTTGAAAATTGAAACTTTGCTCGATGGAAGATCCTCAAGCTAGTTGTCAACTTCACTCCCAAATGAATAAATAAAATTGGATATTTAGTAGACAATATAGACTTGTTGAGAGATAGATTGAGAGATTGTAGGAAGATTTGTAAGAAAGATGAAGAGAAAATGAGGTATTTATAGTTGGAAAATTGGGTTAAATTATAAATATAATAACTTAGGGGTTAAAAATAAATATTAAGGGGGTTGGGGGGAGGGGGAGGCCAAAAATGGCCGTTGCACAACGGCCAAAATATAAAATCGCCGTTGGTGCAACGGTTATTTTGTGCAAAGGGGAGGGGTCGGGCGGGACGGGGGCGGGTCGGGGGGCTGGCGGGACTGTGGCGGGATGAGCCCGGGCGTGACGAGCCCAGGTCCCATCCCGGTTCGAGTCCCAATACCGATTTTTTTTATTTTTATAGTGGGACTGGGGCGGGGCGGGACCGGGCCGACCCGCCCCATTGGCCACCCTTAGGTCCAACAGAGTCAGCCACCATCACCAATCACCAGTGCCGAGCCTCTCAATCTTGAGCTCTCTCTTGCACCTCCAGGGAGCATGTGAACATTTGTCATCCAATATTGCATCACATTTCTTAAGTCCTTTTCTTTTAATTATTTTTAAAAATCTAGTTTTATGTTTTTGGAACATGAAGAAAAAGGATAATGATATAATGTATACATGTCATAGGAGTGTGCCATGTTGTAATCTTTTCTCATATCCCCTAATGACAGAAATGGATGTAGAAGTAATGTTAATTTAGTGATTTGTGTCTTCTTCATTGTATTATTTTTCTGTCTTCATTTCCTTTCCAAAATTCTGTTGGATGAATTTTTGTTTGGTTGTTCAAGGGGAAAAGAAAAAGATAGTGAGCACTGTCGCTCGAGGGACAATAATGGGCGGTACAGTAGGTTACGTATCGTTTCGCATGTATTATATTGTGTAGTATTGTATTGTACTGTTATGATGAATATAACGTTTAGATAGATTATATTATTTCTCGTCGTTACATAATGTCACATGTCAATAATTTGAAGGACAGACCTACAAGAAAAACAGGGTACGAGATAGAGCTATTATAAAAAAAAGTAGGATAAAAGATAAAATAAAATTATTAGATAATAGACGACAAAGACAAGTGAGAAGAGAAAAACAAGGTAACGACACATCACCCCAAATCGGTCGTTACATAAATGAGACTTTTAATCGTTACGTAACGATAAATTTAACAATATGATACAATAAAATTTAAGTAACAATCAAAACAAACATTGTATTTAAACTAACAACACAATATATTACATTAGGTAACAAGTATAACAATTATCCAAACAAGCTGTAAAAAATGGTGCAATTTAACATTTGTTCACTGATTCGGACCAGCAAAATCACTGACAGATAGGAGTACTTGAGAAAATAAAGTAAGTATTTAATTTTTTATAAAAAGTAATTAGTAAGTATTTAATAAGAGACTTATAAGTGCTGATCAATTATAGTAAATAAATGCATACGAGTAAGATATGCATTAACGTTTACAATATCTTACGCCTCATTTGTTTCCATTAAGATTAAGACGTCTTAATCTGAATACATATTTGAATATTAAGATGTACATTAAGATCTAGATGTCTGAAACTAAATACACATCTAAACATTAAAATTTTATCTCTAGATCTGAATACTGAGTGATTATGATTGTTCGTTTTCAATATCTGAATGTTCATATGGAACTAATTACTATATCAACAAAATATTATAAAAATCTCATCTCAGCAAAATAAATTTATTTTTGATAAAAAATAATATTTTTAATAATATATTTGGTTAAATATTTGAACTATATCTTTTTTTTTTCTACAAAGATAAAATTTGAACATCAGAAATGCAACTAAAAGATATATATCAATATAAAAAAAATTGTAACAACGTACCATGAACTTTTTAAAGAATTTATGCTTATTATTAAAATGGTAAACCTTTCTCTATCAACTGAAAGTGATTTAAAGAGAGTTTTTATGGCTGAATCCCACAAGATGTTCTACTAAGAAACTTTATTAAAATAAGACAAAAAGGAGAAAACTTTTCAATGTTTGACAACGTTCTCTGTTGTTTCTTGAAGCTTGATATTATGTATTTAGTTCCAAATTTTATTAGAGGGTTATGTAGTATTCAAGTTTTTTATTTCAATTTATTGTTATTATATCGAGAAACACTAATTTATAGAGTCATTGCGGTTTTTTAGATATTGAGAAGTGAATGTAGGGATTTTATTGATAAGAAGTGAATGTAGGGATTTTATTGATAAGATGAATTCCTCATGTTTAATTTTTCTTGTGCAAAATAGATCACGAAGTGGGTTTATACATAGGATTTTAAACAAAATTTTGATAGATTCAAGAAAATAATTTTGTTGGTGTAGTTAATCAATTAATATTTGCGGCAACAAGAGTTCTTGATAATATTTGGTTGAGAAAGGATAATTAGAGACGTGAAAATTTTGATGAGAAGAGAAAACGTGAAAGTTTTTGTGAAATAAGACATATTATTTTAAATGAAGTTGAATAGTATTAAGACTTTGTTGCAGATCTAATTCATTCAGACCCATTAAGAGGCTTCATAAGGAAATAAAACAAATGAACTTAATGGACTGAATCTGAATGATTAAAATTCATACTTGTAAAACAAATGAACTTAATGAGCTGAATCTAAATAATTAAGATTAACATGTAAAACAAATACGCTTAATGTGCTTAATCTGAATGATTAAGATTCACACCTCCATTAAGTACATATTGTAAACAATGGATCTTGGGTCTAACTCAACCCCAAAAGCTAGCTTGTAGGGTGAGGATTGTCCAAGTCCATATAAGGAGTCATGTTCCCATTCCATTTCCGATGTGGGACTCTTAATACTCCCCTGCACGCACAGACCCCGTTAGTTGCAGCGTGGATGACATAATTTAGAGACCCAACATCGGTGAACATAGAATTGAAATGGATCTGACTCTGATACCATGTAAAGAATGAATCTTTGGTCTAACTCAACCCCAAAAGCTAGCTTGTAGGGTGAGGATTGTTCAAATCCATATAAGAAGTTTATGTTCCCATTCTATTTCCGATGTGGAACCCTTAATACATATATTAATATATTACTACATATGTACTTGTATACACAATTATAGGAGTAGTAGGTTACTGCATGTTATAAGATAAAAATATGTGTTTTTAAAAAACAATTGTGTATCAGGCCGTAAATCCTATAAAGCAACAATTCTGAACAATTACATTGGTAATGTATTGTCTCTGATAATACGTGCAAATATGAATACATCATTGGCATGGTGGTGTTATATGTGATTCAACTTTTGGAGGCCATTTCGTCTTTGAGTTTCAGTCAAAGTAGCAAATTAGAACGTACAGGGACTTTTGTCATATTTATTAGCGAATATTCTCCAAATATTCTTTATATATTTTATAATTATGATAGATGTATAATTAATGTATCTTCGGATTCTAATTATATTAGGAATCAACCTTTGTAAGGTAAGTTAGGATTCGTACCATATTAGGAATCGACCTTTATATAGCTATATATATTGTGAATAATGAAAGGAATCCCTAAAGAAAATTATTCTATCTTTCATGGTATCAAGAGCCTAAAACCTAAACCCTAAACCCTACTCTTCTCACTTTTTCTTCTCTTTCTCGGCCAAAACATATTTTTTTCTTGTTTTTTCCCTAGGCCAGAAACAGTTCTCGGCCAAACAGATTTTGTGTTTTCTGTTTTGCTTTCCCTCGGCCGAAAAACAGCAAGCCACCATATCTTCCCCCACGAATTTCGGTTCCTCCACTGGCACTTTCGACAACCCCTCTCAACGTTCAGTATCTTCTTTTCATCCGGCATTCGCCGTTAACAACATCAAAAATTTTATCCCTATAATTCTTGATCAAGAAGACTGTCAATATTCCATGTGGATGGAACTATTCTACATTCATGCATGTGCATACAACGTGCTCGATCATATTGACGAATCTGTTCCTCGTCCCACCGATGTTACAAACTCAATCTGGCGTCGTCTTGACGCCATCGTCAAGCAATGGATCTACGGCACCATCTCCAAAGACCTGTTGTGCACTATCATGAAAACAGGTGCTACGGCACGTGAACTTTGGGTCCGGCTAGAAAAAATCTTTCAGGACAATAAAAATACTCGGGCTGTGTATTTAGAAGAGCAATTCAACAATATCCGCCTCGAGAATTTTAACAACATGTCCGAATATTGTAAGCAATTGAAACTCATCACCGATCAACTATCCAACGTCGGGACTTCTGTTTCAAAAACCAAAATGGTGCTTCAACTTGTTGCGGGTTTACCGAAAGGTGAATATGACACATTTGCAACAATGATTCAACAAGCCGACCCTCTCCCAAGTTTCAACAAAGCACGTTCACAACTATTGTTGGAAGAAATTAGACACGCTAAACAAGAGGAACACAATCAAAAGGCCTTAGACGTTGACGAGATGACAACATCTGCGGCCAGCAGCAACCAGCAGCTGCAGCAGGCCAGTGGCGGAGGTCGTGGCGGTATAGGTCGCAACAACAAAGGCAAGGCCGCGGAAAGGGCCAACGCAACCAGCAGCGCCTGACCGGCTAACGAATCGGAACCAGCGCAACGGGGGTACAACCGGCGGCGGCGGTGGCCCAACCAGCGGGGTGGGCCTCGCCTATATGCCCGTACCGAATGCGGGGGCCCCCTAGCAGGCCGTGGTCGATCGGGCCTCTTGGGCCCTGCCCCGGCCACCGGCAGGCCAACCAGCGGCGAAGATGCCCACCTGGCTGCAGTCCGGCGCAGCGAAGACAAACGGCCTGCCCCCGATCGCTTTGGGCCAGGCCTACACCACCGTGAACCTTCAACAGCCCGATGACAATTGGTACATAGACACCGGAGCCACATCTCACCTCACTCGGTCGTCAGGTAACCTATCTCAACTACGTCGGTTAAAGTGTCCTCAATTTATTACTGTCGGCAATGGTCATCGCATTCCAATTAAAGGTTACGGTAACACACACACCAAACATCCACACCCACCTTTCTCCCTAAACCACGTCCTATACACACTTCATCATTAAAAACTTAATCTATGTTAGAAAATTCACCAGCAATAATTCTGTGTCTATCGAATTTGACCCTTTTGGTTTTTCTGTGAAGGAACTCAATACGGGGAAAATTCTTACACGCTGCAATAGTGTGAGAGACCTCTACCCATTCACTCAATCTTCCATTGTCAGACCGCAAGCACCTCTATCCCTTGCGGCGATCTCTCCCTCAATTTGGCACAACAGACTCAGACACCCCGGAGACCCAGTTTTTACTTTTCTTAGGACTTCTAAGCGTATTCAATGTAATAATGAGAAAATTGCCCAACACTGTTTTTCATGTCAACTAGGCAAACTTACTTGTCTTCCCTTTATGTCATCAAACAATGTTACTTTTTCTCTATTTGATATTGTTCATGCTGATTTGTGGACATCTCCGATTGCTAGCTCTTTGGGTCATAAATTCTATCTAGTATTCTTGGATGATTTTTCACATTTTGTCTGGATTTACCCACTGAAATTCAAATATGAAGTTTTTGCAAAATTTCTCGAGTTTCAAAAATTCATTAAGACACAATTTGTAAAACCTATTAAATCATTCCAATGTGATAATGGACGTAAATTTAATAACTCGGCATTTCACAATTTCTGTTCTAAACAAGGCATGGTTTTCCATTTTTCTTGTCCCTATACTTCTTCCCAAAATGGAAAGACTGAAAGAATTATACGTACCATCAATAACATGGTCCGCACACTTCTGTTTCATGCCTGCCTACCACCGCCTTTTGGGTCTATGCTGTCAAAATGGTAGAATCTCTTCTAAATATTTTACCAACTAGCACACTCCAAAACAAAACCCCTACAAAATCTTATACCGTAGGCAGCCATCATATGATCACATACATATTTTTGGATGCTTATGCTACCCCAACATAGCCTCCATTGCACCCCACAAACTTGTCCATCGCACTCTTCCATGTATCTTACTTGGTCTATCTCCTAATCATCGGGGCTACTTGTGCTATGACATTGCTACTCGCAAAATCATCATCTCCCGTCACGTCACCTTTGACGAGACAACCTTTCATTTTTCAAATCTTTGAAAATTTTAGACCACCGATTACATCTTTCTCGATAAATCGACATTGTCCCCGGTCATCCAAAATCTATACCAACATCAGCCCAATGTTCCGACAGTTTTGCCACTGTTCGGCACCACCCCACCAGCTCCCTACTCACCCCTACAGCCCCCAGTCGAGTCACCTGCACCACCAGCGACACTGCTGCCCAGCACTCCAGCAACCAGTCCCGCAGGTCTGCAGGTTTCCAGTCCAACACACAGTCCAGAAAATAGTCCATCTGAACTGCTGCCCACTGGTCCAGAACCAGTGGACCATCAACCTCACAGCCCCGACCCACCACCACTGCCCTCACATCGCATTGAGACTCGTGCACAACACGGGATCTTCAAACCTAAGGTTCAATTCAATCTCTCCACACAAACCTTATCACCCATTCCAAAAAATCCAAAACTAGCAAAACTGGACCCAAATTGGAATGCGGTCATGTGCAAGGAATTTAACGCTTTAACCAAGCAGAACACTTGGGATTTGGTACCTAGACCAGAAGGTGTGAATTTTATCCGGTGTATGTGGCTATTTAGGCACAAGTTCAGAGATAGTGGTGACTTAGAGAGGTATAAGGCAAGACTAGTTGCCAATGACACTAATCAGCAGGAGGGTATTGATTGTGGTGAGGCATTCAGTCCGGTTGTTAAATCGGCCACTATTTGGACTGTTCTCAGTATTGCTATGGGCATGCATTGGCCGATTCATCATCTTGATGTCAAGAATGCGTTTCTTCATGGGGATTTGAAAGAGACTGTGTACATGCATCAGCCTCATGGCTTTGTTCATCCGGCAGCTCTGCAGTTTGTGTGTCATCTCAGGAAGCCATTGTATGGATTGAAACAGGCACCCCGCACTTGGTATGATCGGTTCGCCATGTATCTTCTGCAGATTGGTTTGTATGTAGCAGGTGTGATACATCTCTCTTCACTTTTCACCGAGGTAGCAGCACTGCATATTTATTATTATATGTCGATGACATTGTTCTTACTGCCTCATCTGACGGGTTGAAGAATGAAATCATTGCTCTACTCAAAACTGAATTTGCTATGACTGACTTGGGCAAGCTAAGTTATTTTTTTGGGTATATCGGTGACCAGATCTGCAACCACTATGTTCCTGTGTCAGTAAGTATGCCGAAGAAATAGTGTACAGGGTCAAGATGGCAAATTGTAAAATTATGCCAACTCCGATGGACTCAAAATCCAAGCTTAGTGCCAATGACGGTGCGCCAGTTTCTGATCCCACTCTATATCGGAGTCTAGCAGGTGCTCTTCACTATCTTACATTCACTAGGCCTGATATTGCATATGCCGTTCAACAGGTGTGTATGTTCATGCACGACCCCCGAGAGTCCCATTTTGCCGCCCTCAAACGTATTATCATATACGTTAAGGGCACACTAGACTTCGGCTTACATCTATACCCCTCTGCCCCAACCAAGCTACTTGCCTACACGGATGCAGATTGGGCAGGATGCCCCGACACACGTCGTTCCACCTCAGGGTACTGTGTATTTCTTGCGGATAATCTTATCTCATGGTCCGCCAAGCGGCAGGCCACACTTTCTCGTTCGAGTGCTGAAGCAGAATATCGCGGTGTTGCTAACGTAGTTGCTGAGATCTGTTGGCTCCGAAATCTTCTTTTGGAACTCCAGTGTCCACTTCGCAAGGCGTCTATAGTCTATTGTGACAACATATCTGCCATCTATATGTCTCATAATCCAGTCCAACATTAGCGGACTAAGCATATTGAGATGGATATAGAAGGTTGCCCGTGGTCAGGTCAAAATATTACACGTGCCTTTCTCTTATCAGTATGCAGACATCTTCACAAAGGGACTACCGCGACAACTCTTCAGCGACTTCCGATCCAGCCTTGGCGTTCGACCTCCTCCCGCTCCGTCTGAAGGGGAGTATTAGAGAATATGTATATTTTGTAATTATGATAGATGTATATTTAAGGTAACTTAGGATTCTAATTATATTAGGAATCAACCTTTGTAAGGTAAGTTAGGATTCGTACCATATTAAGAATCGATCTTTGTACATCTATATATATTGTGAATAATGAAAGGAATCCCTAAAAAAAATTATTATATCTCTCAATATTATATTGAGTAGAGTACTCATGAAAAGTGAGGTATTAAGAATGAATAGTGTGATAAAAGATTCATGAAGCCGTAAAACCGTAAACTATTCTCTCATTTTTTATTTATGGGGAGGTGTTCGGAGCAATCAGAATACTTAATTTTAATTATGAGTTTGAGTGTAGAATATTCTTTAAATTTTTAAAAACAAAATGTACATATTTAAAAGTTATACGAAAAGTACTACGAGTCATCAATATAGCTAATGATTCAAAATATTTTTAAAAGATTTGAAAAAATTGTAGGTAATTTTTTTTTATTTAAACCCCAAATAATAACACCTTAATTCACATAAAATAGAACGGAGTGAATAGCTTTTATGGCTAGCATAGAAAACATTATCGGTTGAAACAACTATTTATTTGAATTCATGTCACCAATCTTTTTATCAATTTAAATGTACGTGAATTGAAAGGGATCGCAAATTTTCTCTTTCTTTCTTATCACTTAGCTTGATTAAAACATTATTACCTACCGTTGATATTAAATGTAAGCCTTCTTCTACGCAAAAATAGATCATCGAACTTCATGATTTTAGGAAATTTACATGTGAATATAGACTATTGGTTACTCCGTCCGGATAAAAAAAGTGTCTACTTAGCCATTTTCACACATCTTAAAAAAACTAATTTTTAGGTAAAAATAGATAATTTGACTAAAATACCCCTAATTAAATAGATATTGAGATTTGATCACCTACCAATTATTAAGGGCAAATCTGAAAAATAAGATTAATTCTTTCTTGATTTGATAGGTGAACACTCTTTTTAACTAAAAAAATAAAGGTTAAGTGGACATTTTTTTTTATCCGAAGGGAGTATTATATTTATATTCATGTTTTCTCGTTACTACGTAAATCCTTAACTAGAATAGTGTCATAGCACGGACCCAACAATTTCAGTTTAATATAATTTGAATGGTTGATTGTGTCTCGTGCATCTACATGTGATTGGGACTCTAAAGAGCAATAAATAATTTAAAAATTAGGATAACCATAATATCACAAATAAAAAAATGTTTCCATCCTTTGTAAATCGCGATAAACATAGAAAATTATATACCAGGTTTACGTAGAATTGAGTCATATACTTAGTTGCTCATTTCCTACCCACCATTCTATGCCACATGATCAACCAAATATATAATGTTGCTATCAATATTTACACCATTTACGAACAAAAGAAATCACATAGTCCTATTGAGAGCCATAAAAGTACCAAAAGTTGTGCATTGCTGAAAACATTCGCTACTTTATATTCTTCTTGACCTCTATCAAAAGAACTTCTTGGTCCTATTCAAAAAAGAGAATAAGATATTAAATATTTTGAAATAGAAAAAAATATTAAAAGACAGCCCGGTACACTAAGCTCTTACTATGCGAGAGATCTGGAAAAGGCCGGATCACAAAGTTATTACTTGCATTTATGCAAGTCCCTAGCAAGATATGTTACCTTCTTCGGAAACCCAGAAAAAGATGTCCCATTTCAAAAAAATTAAAAATTGCTAAAATGTAAAGATAGCTAGAGAGCACGAGAGATCAATCATATACTTAAACAAACTGCTTCTTCCGTTCATTTTTACTTGTCCACTTTTAGAAAAAAACACTAAGGGTCTGTTTGGAAAGCCACATGATAATTGAAATTGTTATAATTATTAGGATAGTAATTACACAACCTAGTAATTACGATAACCTGTTTGTTTGTCATAACGTAATTACGAATGTACTGTTTGGTTGCACAAGTGTAATTAAATGTTAAAAACAAAAGTTAATTGTAAACAACTAAACGTTAATATTTGACAAGTATATGTTATATAAGTAATATCACTTAATTTTATCTATAACTATTTACTCAAGATACGTATTATCTCAAAAATATAGAACTAAGTAATCATAAATTTGTAATTACTATTGTAAAAAAATGGATATGTACAAAATAAATAATACTTTAATTAAATCAATTAATAAGAACTTCTAACTAAGCACACATTTTGCAATGACATCATGGACAATATGTTTAACAAAAAATATATTTACAATCATAATTTCATAATATTATTTAAATGTTAAAAAGTAATCTAACAATTCTAACGTCACACAATATAAGCTAAATTTACATATAACATCATCCAACAACAAAAGTCATTCATCTTTAATGATATCACTCATTATAAGTCAAGTTTATGGATGAGTTATTCGTTCTAAGATTAAGAGGTATGATTTATTTTTTAAAAATTAAAATAATAACATAGTTAAGTGAAATGAAAAATAAATAAAGAAAACAAATAAGAAAGATAACATAACAAGTAAAATAAAAAAAAATAACAAGAAAGAAGTAAAATAAGAGAAATTAAGTAGAAACGCGTGAAGTAAAGATTAAGAACTGAGAACTAATAAATAAATAAAAATGTAATAATAATAATAATATTTTTAGAAAATAATTTAAAAAGTTAAAATAAAAAATAAATTAAAAAGAAAAAAGAATAGAAATAAAAAAATATATATATATATTAAAAACTAACCATGTAATTACCACCAATTCTCAACCCATTGAGGATTGTAAAGTGTAATTACACCTCTTCAATTACACCAAATTACATATTAATCAAGTACAAATATGTCAAAACTATGTAATTACATGTGATTACACCCAAATTCAATTATATGATGGCTTTCCAAACATGCCCTAATATAACCCCTGGTTTTTTCTTTGATAAGCTAATCATACATCACTACACCAAACTTTGCAGAGCATTCTTGATTTTTGAATGTGATAGAGAAAACGTAGAAGGCTCAAATATAATATCGAACTATGAAAAATGACTTATTTATATCATTGATCATTAATAATTTGATTTATTTATATCGATGTCATTTTTCATTAACACTAATTTTACAATATCAGATGACACTTAACCTGTCATCTAATTAAATCAGCAAAAATTAAATAGTAAATTAAACTAAAACCCGACCCATAAATTTATGCTCCAAAAACATGAATGAAGAATACAAATTGATAGCATTGAAATACTTTCCTAAAAATGATACTAGCTCTTTCTCTTACTTTTTTGCATGATAGTTATAAATTAACGAATAATAAAGACATTCCTCTTAGAAAAGCAAAAATTATTTACTGATTTTCAAGTGCAAAAATTTAAAGAAGATAAAGTTTTTGAAATGAATACGAGACTAAAAAGGCAGTAGTATTATTTTTTCGCAAAGTACAAAGTTTATAATGGAGAAAAACAACTTAAAATAAGACAAGATTAAAAAGGTTATCATCTAAAGATACAGATATAAAATATTTTATTTATGATTTTTATTTAAACAACATTTGATGTTTTCAACACTAATTGACAATTATAACAGGTTATTTACTGTAATTTTAGATTAATGGAGTAGTAATTAAGATAACAATTGAGTAACATTGACATGTTTTACTCCATATATTATCTGTAACCAGAAGTTAATTTGAAGGAAAAAAATGGCTGAAACTTTGGAGCAAAAAGTAATTACATTTCAAAGAATAGAAAGTTTTAGTTTGTGTTTTTGAGTGCCAAGATACGGGTCGGATAGTCTCCATGGCCGACCCGGTTAGCCCAGAATCCGAATAAAAATCATTATCATCACTGCCTCTATTATTACCATGGATAAAAAAAATGAGAAAATTGCCAAACAAACAGAAGAACAGAGATGTGGATGTTGAAGCTGAAGAAAGAAGCATGTTTTCCATGTCCAATGATCCAAGGATTGTTCATCCACCCTTGTAAAGAAAATCCCTAAATCTTTTTATCTTTTCTGGCTATATATACACAAACACTCTAGTGGCACTTTTTGGTGGAAAAAATATCTAGGCTGTGTCATGTGTGTGTGTGTGTGTGTGTGTGTTTGGATCAAATTTCAAGTAAATGTCTGAAGACTCAGAAACAGTGAACAGCATGTGGGACATGGGAACTTGTCCCCTATTAATACTCTTGTGATTCTTATGAGGTAAATCACTAACCTTATGTAATTTAACTTTTTTACATAAATTTAATAAATAAAAAAAGATTTTTAAATTTTATAATCTAAAATAAATTAATAATATTTGTATGATTATAAATCATTTCGTAAAGTGTAAAAGATAAAATTTAAAGTTAAATTATTATCAAATAAGAAAAGAGATAAGACATTATTACCCTGAACTATACTCGAAGTTGTTACGACACGCCTAGGGAGGCAGATGAACTATTTGGGCTGAAGTTGGGCGGGTTAAGATGGGCTGAATCAATAGATGAGTCAATACCTAACCCGCCCAAAGCTTATATGAGCTAAGATGAACGGGTCAAGATGGGTCACAACCCAACTTGCCCAACTTAACTCATTACTTTTACAAATTTCAAACTTACATTCTATGATGTTATTTTATTTTATGATATTCGATTTTTTCATATCTTTATTTTTAAAATAAGAAAAATATTTCTAAGAATTTTTTTATTTTTTATAAAATCAAAATAAATATATAAATTAATGGGTGGGAGGGCAGGGGTAGTGGGGGCGGGATGGCGGAGTAGTGGGGGAGGTTGAGTGATGGGGGTAGGGCATGGGGTGGAGGGGGTAGGTGGTAAGAAATTTTTTCATATATTTAATAATTTTTTTATAAAAGTAAAAGAAATGAAATATAAATTTGAGAATAGGGTAGAGCATGGGGTGGAAGGGTTAGGGGGAGGAGGTAAGAAAAAAAAATTCATATTTTTTATAATTTTTTTTATAAAAGTAAAAAGAATATGAAATAGAATTTTTAGAATGGGGTAGGGCATGGGGTGGGGGAGGAGGGACGAGTAGGGGGTAAGAAAAAATTTCATATTTTAAATAATTTTTTTTATAAAAGTAACAAAAAATATGAAATAGAAATTTGAGGATGGGGTGGGGGTGAAGGGGGTAGGTGGGAGGTAAGAACAAATTTCATATTTTTTATAAAAATGTAATTGATTTTCTTTTCCGGTAGTGATAGCAACGACGGTGATGTCAGCGATAGTAAGAAGATGGTTGGAAAAAGAATGAAGAAGAAGGAAATTTAATATATATATATATATATATATACATATATATGATTTTTGGCCTTTTCATGCACATGTTTGGTGTGAAATCCACATAACTTACCAAGTCAGTGAAAAGAGACTAAATGACACAGTGAGCGTCCATCTCAGGCATCTAAATGGAACATGATTTAATTGAGATGTTTAACTGAAAGATTTTGACGATTACAAAGGGTCGCCGATGAATTTGACAAAAAATGTATATCACTTAACCAAATACATGAAGCACGCCAACAATTCTGTTTCATACCGGTTATTGCCGGTTATTTTGACGATTACAAAGGGTCGCCGATGAATTTGGCAAAAAATGTATATCACTTAACCAAATACATGAAGCACGCCAACAATTCTGTTTCATACCGGTTATTGCCGGTTTTTTTGACGAGCTTTCATGTGTTATTTTTCTTAAATTTAAATTATTATTATTAGGAATTATGTTTGAGTATTGCCAATTAATGATTTACGTACCTTTGAGTATTGCCGATTAATGATTTAGTTACTTTTGAGTATTGCTGTTTGGTCATGATTAATGAAAACATTTTGGTAAGTCTTCCTAGTGGACCCTATAAGATGCCCAAGACAAAATTCACTCAATTTTAACTTTTAGGTAACTAATTAACTAATAACTATACATTAGTCAATCATTCAGTAATTATTTCCAATATGAATTTTTAGATAACTATTAAAAATGTCTATTGAAAGATTATCACGTCATTCTTGCATTTGTTTTCTATGTATTATAGTAATTGATATGCAAAATAGCTAAATGTAAACTTTATACATATCAATACAAAATTGTTTATGTTAACTAAATTCTGCATTCCTAATTACTTTTTGGTTGTTGGTTTTAGGAATTCAGATTAAACTAAGATTATTTATCATGTACATAATTGATTAGTAATGAATTTCCTTTATATTAACATGCCATAAACTTTTCAACGTGTCTTAAACATATCAATACAAAATTGTTTATATGTTAACTAAGGCTAGCCAGTGGGCCGGGACGGTCCGACCCGACCCCGCTTAGTAAAAAAAAATAAAAATCCGTAGCGGGACTTGAACCGGGACGGGACAATGTCTCGTCCCGAGCCCGCCCCAGGCCCGCCAAATCCGAGCCCGCCCGAGCCCGTCCCGATCCCGCCCAGATCCCGCCCGAAAGCCCCCCCTTTGCAAATATAACCGTTGCACAAACGATCATTTTAAATTTTGGCCGTTGGACAACGGCCATTTTTGGCCTCCCCCCTCCCCCAACCCCCAACCCCCCTACCCCTTAATATTTATTTTTAACCCATAAGTTATTATATTTACACTTTAACCCAATTTTCCAACTATAAATAACTCATTTTCTCTTCATCTTTCTCACAAATCTTCCTACAATCTCTCAATATATCTCTCTACAAGTCTACATTGTTTACTAAATATTCAATTTTATTTATTTATTTGGGAATTGGGAGTGAAGTTGGTAGCTAGCTTGAAGATCTTCCATCGAGCAAAGTTTCAATTTTCAACCTCTCGATTACACGTCAACGTTACGTCGGCGTTTGGTACATTCGTTCCTTCATTAAATTATTATTGTCTGTTTATTTTATTTAGCGCACTTAATTGTATTGTCTTTAATTATTTATTATCATAATTAAAATGAAAGGATTAAGAGGTATGTTTAAGGGTAAGGGTGCTTCTTCTAGTAGGAGCAACCAGGGCAAGAGTACTTCTTCTAGTCATCTTATTCCTACACAGGATGATTTTGTTGATACTCAACATTTTCCTACAATACCATTAGATTTAGACGAGGAGCTATTTTCTGGAACTCAAGAAGACTTTAATTTAGACGATGATCTAGATGATACACCCACTAATGTTGATGACAACACACCCACTAGTGCACCTTCAACTGAAATGCCTCCTATTCCCCCTAGTATGAGACGAGGTCCAGCAAAACGACCATTAAAATAAGATGCATGGACATTTTTTGATAGGGACGTAGAGAATCAAGTAGCTATATGTAAATTTTGTAAAAATGTTTTAAAATTTAAAACTGGAAAAGGTCACAGTGGGACGGGGGGGGGGGGGGGGGGGGGGGTTAATTAGACACGTAGTAAGTGCTCATCCAGCTAGGTATGCCCAATACCAGGCTTCAAAACCGGGTGCGCAAACGCCCGCTCCATCGGGACAAGGTTCACATACTGATATTGTCCCGGACCAAGTACATGGTCAAATTAACCCTATGACGGGGGGAATTGTAGGCCCTAGATACAATAAACATAGAGATAGGGAAGCAATATCAAAATTAGTTGTTGTGGAGGGTTTTCCTTTTTCATTTCCTTCATCTCCCGATTTTATTCATTACATTAGAGATATATATAATCTTGCTTTTAACGATTTTCCTAGATCAACTGTTAAGAGAGATGCATTTAAATTCGCACATGAATATCAACAATATTTACGTTATTCATTATATCATTTTAATGACAAAGTATCTATGCGCGTGCCATATATATAACTTAATTGTAAATGATGGTCTATCACTTTTTCAAGACATTCTTAGTAAAACACAATTTGCTATAAACTTTATTTTAAAAGTAATAGAGTATAACGAAGAAAAGAATATAAAAAAATTTGTCACGATTGTGGACTACCTTATAGAAAAATTCCAGAAGAAGTATCCACTAGGTGGAATTCTTTATACGAGCAACTACTTGTTGCTTATGACTATAGAAAACCTATAACTTTATTTTTTAACTCTCATAATCAAAATCCAGCTGATATGGTTGTAGATAGTGATTGGGTAAAAATTTCCGAACTTATTGTATTTTTAGAGAAATTTTTTCAAGCAACAAAAGAATTTTCCGCTATATATTATCCTACTATTTCAACTATGTTGTTTTATATAACTCTAATATTTTTATTACTTAGTGAATATATGAAAAAACCAGCTTATATGGCAGCTATTAAAAAATGTTTATCAAAATAAAAAAATATTTTATTCCTATTCCCACTATTTATATTATTGGTGTTGTATTAAATCCGACTATTAAAATAGACGGTACTAAATCACTAATTGAAACTATTTACGATTGTATAGAAGTACTACCATCTCCAAGTCCCAAAAATCTAAATCACCCACGACCTATTGAACAAACTAAATAAGAAGTGTTGTCTAGCGTAAATGCAAAAAAATATATAGGTTTTATCAACAAGAAAATGATAATAACTTACTGGCTTCCATACCATCTTCTCCATCTTCAACACAACCTCACAAAAGACATGTTGTTTCTGCGGCTAGTATTGAAAGCCTCAGAAATAGAATGTACGGCCGTACCGCTACTAACCAAATTAGCGAGTTGGATATTTTTGTTTTGCAGGGTTCTGTACCGTACCAAGAAGTTATCAATGAAGATGGACATGAAGACTTGCTGAAATACTAGAGGGGGAATGAGAAGACCTTTCCGACACTTTCAATGATGGCCCGAGATGTTTTGAACATTCAAGCGTCATCAACTGCGTCTGAAAGCACTTTTTCTGCCAGCAGATATCAAATAGGAAACCACAGACACTCATTAGCCGGAGACAACTTGGAAATTGCAGTATTATTCAGAGATTGGATACGAGCGGAGAAGGTGCGGTCAACCTGAGATCAACTAAGAAGAAGACGAAAACTACAACGAAATCTTATCCGAAGGTAGTGGAAGCGGCATGGATCAATTTGACCAACAAATACCAATTCCAACCGAAGAACCACAGGAAGTTATCAATCAATTAGAACATGTTTTTTTGATAATGTAATTTTTTTAATTGTAATTTTATTATGTAATTTGCAACTTTTGGACAACACCACAAATGTGCAATTTAAATTTTAGACAATTGTATTTGTATTACAAAAAAATCATATGTTTATTAAATAATATAAGAGGCACAAAAACAACATTCAGATGTTTTTATTACACTATCTTGTCTTGTTTATTGAGTTTTTTTATATACATATGTTATTAAAAAAAAAGGAAAACCCGTCGGAACCCGCCCCGATCCCGACCCCGACCCGACCCCGCCCCGCCCCGATTCCGACGGGATCGGGATCGGACCCGACCCACCGCCCCGCCCCCCTTCGCCCGTCCCGCCCCGACCCCGCCAGACCCGGCCCGCCAGACCCGAGCCCGGCCCACTGGCCAGGCCTATTGTTAACTAAGTTATGCTTTCCTAATAACTTTTTTATTGTGGGTTTTAGGAATTTTGATTAAACTAAGATTATTTTGTTGGGATCGAAATAATCAGGGCGATATGCGAAAGCTTATAATTGCAAACCTTGAACGACGATAAATCAAACAACAAAAAAATGTACTAAAAGGGCATAATATTCTATATATTTTGATCAATTGATCTACATATCATAAACTAGTTAAAAGAATAAAAACTATTGAGGAAAAAATCTCCGCCTAAACAAAACTCTCTAAACGGCTACATTGTGGATGCTATTGTGTTGTTTATGAGAAGAAAGCATCTCCTATTTATAGAAATTAAATAAAAATTCTCCGAGAAATGGATAAATATGGTAGAATCCTTTTCTACATAGAACGTTTTCTACCAAGAAAACATTTTTGATGGTAAAATTCAAATAAGGTAGGAAATTCAGCGCAAACACTAACATATTTATCAGTAATGAATTTCCTTTATATTAAAATGTTAAACTTTTCAACACGTCTTATTTATTTAACCCTAGCACTCCTTTCGGGTTTTAAGAATAAATAGTGTGATAAAAGGTGCGGATCTATGTCCCAATTTATATGAAGGTGTTCGGGGACGGAGGAAGTATGATCCAACTTTCGGAGGTTGTTTCGTCTTTGAGTTTCAGTTGAAGTAGCAAATTAAAACATACAATAGGTTTTATCATAAAGTAGAATAGTATTTTGGGCTTTTCGAGAAAAGTGAGGTTTAAGAATGAAAGTATGATAAAGGTGCGTAACTATTTTCCTGTCCCAATTTATGTAAAGGTGTTCGGAGACAGAGAGAGTATGATCCAACTTTTGGAAGTTGTTTCGTCTTTGAGTTCAGCTAAAGTAGCAAATTGAAATATACAAGGGCGTTCGTCATAAAGTAAAGTAGTATTTTGTACTTCTCATGTAAAGTGAGGTTTCAGAATGAATAGTGTGATAAAAGGTGCGTAACTATTTTCTTGTCCCAATTTATGTGTAAGGAAGTTTCAGAATATGTGGCTGGTATACCACAATAATCGAACTTCCTTTCATTTTTTATTCGGATCAGATTTATGCCACGTGCTCTAATCCTCTGCTACAGGCCGCACCCCGTCTCCACTAGATCTGTTCCCATCGCAGCCTTAGATTAATTGGTAATTTTGCGGCACATCTACGATATAGATGTCTTGCCAGAAAGAAGTCCAGAGTCCCTATCTCCCACCCAATGCAACCTCTTTTTATACATATGTTTTCATTTTTGTAGGTGTTCGGAGACAGAGGGAGTATTATCCAACTTTTGGAGGTTGTTTCGTCTTTGAGTTCAGCTAAAGTAGCAAATTGAAAAGTTCACGGGCTTTCGTCATAAAGTAGAGTATTTTGTGCTTCTCATGAAAAGTAAGGTTTTAAGAATGAATAGTGCGATAGGTATGTAAATTACCTCTCTATCCCAATTTATGTGAAGGTGTTCGGAGTACGAGGGTCAAAATACTTCACTTTGACTATGAGTTCTAGTGTAGATTTTTAAAAATTTTAAAAATAAAATTTACATATTTAAAAAGTACACAAAAAAGTATTACAAGTTATCAATATAGCTAATAATTCAATATATTTTTAAAAAGTTTAAGAAAAATGTAATAAAAAAAAATTATTTGACCCCCAAACAGTAACACCTTCACATAAAATAAAACGAAGTGAGTAGAGTAGCTTCTATAGCACGCGTGGAGAAAATTATTGGACTTTGAAGCAACTATTTAATTGAATTCATATCAGTAGTCTTTTTATCGATTTAAATGTAAGTGACGAATTGAAAAGGATCACAAATTTTCTTTTTCTTTCTTATCACTTAGCTAGATTAAAACATAATGACTGTTCACTATCATTGATATTAACTGTAAGCATGCTCGATACTACATATATGCCTTTAACTAGAAAACAATCTGAGTTTTAATATAATTTAAATGTGTCTCGTGCATCTATATGTGATTGGGATTCTAACGAGAAATAAATAGTTAACAAATTAGAATAACCATAATATTTCAAATACAAAAGCATAGTTCCATCCTTGGTAAATCGTGATAAACATAGAAAATTATATACACTTGTGTAGAATTGAGCCACATATTTCATTTTGTTGATGTACCTCAGTCGGTTCCCACCAAGTTAGTGATTTAGGCATACTTGGTTGATATTCATGGTTCTGACTTCTAATCATGCTTGTATTGAAAACATAGCCACCCAGGAACAAGTGCAACAACAGGCATGATGAAACTTTAGGAGTGCAAAATCCTTTTTCTTCTCACTCAGTAACCACCTATTGATCACGGGTTCGAGCCGTGAAAAAACCACTAATGTTTGCGGTTAGGCTTTCTACATCACACCCCCTTGGGTGACCTTCCCCGGACCCTGCTACGCAGGATTGCTTTGTGTGCACCGGGCTGCCCTGCCCCCTTTTTTTTCAGTAACCTGAAGGTCGAGAAACCACAGCGTAGAATGTACTAGAAGTATAATCACTGCTTCTTTTACTTGGTACTCCAGCAAATGCTATTTGAACATCTTCAACTGCCTCATTTTTGAGCTGTTACAGAAAAGAATGGTGATACATTACGAGGTAAAAGCAATCTATCTTGTATTCAAAAGGGCGTGAGTTTGATATATTCCATATAGCATCGAAAAGATAATACTTTCTTTAGCAAATTGAGGCTCAGATATGTGTTAAGATAAGGCAAACGAGAAGCCAACCACGCCATGGCTGCAACATACGGTTGAATGTGTGAGACATGCGTCTCAATCACAGGCCATACCGGGTTGCCACACCAAGATACGGGCCGGGTCATCTCCATGCCCGAATAAGTTAGCCCAGAAATAGAAAAAAATCATCATCACTGCCTCTTTAATAATTTTCAAAGCCACGACGGAGACACAGAGTTGAATTATAAGATTGCATAGTAGTTGTAGTATAGTTGTCTGTATTGGGTTTTGAGCATACATTAATTGTGCAAAAATGCAACGAAACCAGAAACTGAAGCATGTTTTCTCTGACTCTTTCTTTTTAAGGGCTGTCAGATTGTTAAAAAATGGAGAACCATAAGCAACGCAGAGAGGGGCAACCACCCTTGAAAGAAATCCAATACTCTCTGCTGCCTCATTCTCACCATTTCTTCAGCAAATTGAAGCTCAGATGCATGTAATGATATGGAAAAAGAGAAGCCAGCCTCGCCATGGCTGCAAAACACCGATTGCATGAGAGGGAGATCAGTTCTCAATCTCGGGTTGCCACGCCAAGATACGGGTTGGTTCATCTCAATGCTCCATGATCAGCACAGTAATAGAAAGATATATAAGCATCATCATAGCCCCTTTCTGTAGCAGAATGCATCATAATGGAACGATAAATGAGAGTAAACGGGAAGAAACGTGCAAAGGGCCATGAGCGACAGACTGAAGATCTGAAGCCGGCGTAGTTGTTGTGGTATACTTGTATATTGGGGAAATTTCATGAATGGTCATCCAGAAAACCAGAAACTGAAGTACTATGTTGCTCTTTCTTTTTCTCATGGGCTGTTGGTTTGTTGAGAAGGGGAGAATCATAGGCAAAGCAGAAGGGGCAACCGCCCTTGAAAGAAATCCCATACTCTCTGCAGCCTCATTCTTGCTATTTCTGGGCTAACCTAATAAACGGAATTCACTTGTATGAGAGCTTTTAACCAAACAGACCTCACAAGTCTGCATTTGAGAGAATCTCTCAGCTTCAACTCAAATATTGTCCAAACGCTGCTTATGATCTTCAGCAAATTGAGGCTCAGATGCATATAATGATAAGGCAAAAGAGAAGCCAGCCACACCATGGCTGCAAAACACTGGTTGCACGAGAGAGATTTCCACGCCAAGATATGGGTCAGGTCATCTCAATGCTCAATGATCATCCCAGGAATAGAAAGAACTATAAGCATCATCATAGCCCCTTTATGCAGTAGAAAGCAGAGAAGACTCGGCTTAATCCATCCTGCTTTACCCGCCAAGATACGGGCCCAGCAAACTCAAACTCAATGAATCATCACAGCCTACAGATAAGCAACAGCAATCATGTTCATGCGACTGAGATTTGTGAAAAGGAAAAGATAATGACCAAGTGGACACTCATTATGAACCGGAGGGAGTACTTTCTTTAGCAAATTGAGGATCAGATATATGTTATGCTAAGGCAAAAGAGAAGCCAACCACGCCATGGCTGCAAAACATCGGTTGCGTGTGTGTAAGAAGAGTCTCAATCACAGGCAGCAATGATGCCAGGTAGACACTTTTACCAATCACAGCCATACCAGGTTGCCACACCAAGATACGGATTGGGTCGTCTCCAAGCCCGAATTGGTTATCATCACTGCCTCTTTAAGAGTTCCAAAGCCATAAAGGAGACAGACTGAAGTTCTGAAGATAACCTTTTACTTTGGTTATCTTTAGTCTTTACTATTTTGCTGTCAATACTTTTCTCTTTTCAGTATTTTCATCATAGCTTTTTACTCTTGTATTTTTCCAACCTGTCTTGAAAACGCTTTTCTTGAGCCGAGGGTCTTATCGGAAACAGCCTCTCTGCCTTACCCAAGGTAGGGGTAAGGTCCGTGTACACCCCACCCTTCCAGATCCACTTAAAGGATCACACTGGGCATGTTGTTATTGTTGTTGTCTAAGGATACAAAATGCAAAGAACCCCAGAAACTGAAGTTCTATATCTCTTTCTCTCTTTCTTTTTTAAGGGCTGTTGGTTTGTTGAGAAGGGGAGAATCATAGGCAAAGCAGAGAGGGGCAACCACCCTTGAAAGAAACCCCATACTCTCTGCTGCCTCATTCTCGCCATTTCTGCAAAAATAAGCAAATTTGCTTAGATGAGAGCTTTTAACCAAAGAGACCTCACAAGTCTGCATTTAAGAGAATATCGCAACTTCAACTGAAATAATGTCCAAACGCCTACTTATGTTCTTCAGCAAATTGAAGCTCAGATGCATGTAATGATATGGAAAAAGAGAAGCCAGTCTCGCCATGGCTGCAAAACACCGATTGCATGAGAGGGAGAGTTCTCAATCACAGGCCATACCGGGTTGCCACGCCAAGGATACGGTTCGGTTCATCTCAATGCTCAATGATCATCCAAGAAATAGAAAGATTTATAAGCATCATCATAGCCCCATTATGCAGTAGAATACATCATAATGGATCACTTTCCAGTTTCCACTAACAATGAGTAAACGGGAAGAAACCCACAAAGGGCAAAGAGGAGACAGACTGAAGATCTGAAGGCGGCGTAGTTGTTGTGCTATACTTGTATATAGGGGAAATTTCATGAATGGTCATCCAGAAAACCAGAAACTGAAGTACCATGTTGCTCTTTATTTCTCTTAAGGGCTGTCGCTGTTAAACCGCCGGTACTGAATGGAATCCGTTTGGAAGGATCAACTGTTGAGAAGGGGAAAATCATAGGCAAAGCAGAGAAGGGCAACCACCCTTGAAAGAAATCCCATACTCTCTGCAGCCTCATTCTCGCTATTTCTGGACTAACCTAATAAAGGGAATTCGCTTGTATGAGAGAGCTTTTAACCAAAGAGACCTCACAAGTCTGCATTTAAGAGAATTTCTCAGCGTCAACTCAAATATTGTCCAAACATCTACTTATGTTCTTCAGCAAATTGAGGCTCAGATGCGTAATTGTAAGGCAAAAGAGTAGCCAGCCACGCCATGGCTGCAATACACCGGTTGCATGAGCGAGGTTGCCACATACAGGTCAGGTCATCTCAATGCTCAATGATCATCCCAGAAATAGAAAGATTTATAAGCATCATCATAGCTCCTTTATGCAGTAGAATGCATCATAATGGAATACTTTCCAGACTCTTAAGGGCTGTTGGTTTGTTGAAAAGGGGGAGAATCATAGAGAAAGCAGAGAGGGGCAACCACCCTTGAAAGAAATCCCATACTCTCCGTTGCCTCATTCTCGCAATTTCTGGGCTAATCCAACAAGAGAACTTTTAACCGAAAGGTCGTGTAAGAAGAAGCAAACAGTGTGAGATATAGAGCAGATTGTGAATAACCATAAGAGCGCCAGCTAAGCATGAAAGAAGGGCTGCTTCTTTGACAGTAGCAGAACAGACATATCACAGGCATGCAGATGGGAGACTACACCCTTAGAAACTTTCCATCCCTATGCAGCCTCATTCTTGTTATTGAGTTCAGGATTCCAGTTTCTGTTTATGATGTAGAAATAAAGCCAGAGCATTAGTCAACAAAAGAAACACAAACAAGTAAGAGAATCAAACAAGATGAAAGGGTGAGGATATAAAGGCAAAACATCAAATGTCATTTAAGATTACATTACCTTTTCTAGAGACCCCGCGCATAGCGGGAGCTTAGTGCACCGGGCTGCCTTTTTAATAATTTTTAAAAGGTTATTTCTTATCATATACTTTTTTTATACAAGTCAATTATTTCACAGTATATATTTTTGTCTTAAAAGACATTGATTTTCTAAGGAAGAATCTAGAAGCCAAGGCAACAAAGAACAAGAAACTCAGCAGAACTGAACAAGGAACCACTAGATCAGTAGACATAACCAAAGTCACAGACGGAACCCCCAGAAACTGATTTTATTTTCTTTCTTTCTCTCTATAAAGGCTAATGCTTTTTGGAGAATCATTGGTAAAGTAGAGATAGGCAACAACCTCTGATAACATTGTTTAACGCTAACTAGTATACCATCATAATCCATCCAGCTATTATCACATGGGAAGCATAAAAAACTAAAATTTGCTTGTATACTCACAAAGTGAGGATTTAAGAAAAAACTTGGGAGTATTTGTTTGATTTTAGAACTGAGAAACATAATATCCTTGAGCACATTTTCATAATTCTAGGAAAATATGAACATGGTAGATAGCATAAAAGCAAAAGTTAAAATAATATCAGGGGCTTACCAGCATGGGTTCGATATCTCCCACATGAATCATGGAAGAGATAATGCGCCTTTTTGCATAGTGAAGAGGGTTTTGACCCTTTTCTCTATTTTCTTTAGCAAATTGAGGCTCAGATTTGTGCTATGATAAGGCAAAAGAGAAGTCAACCACGCCATGGCTGCAAAACACCGACTGTATGTGTGAGATATGTGTCTCAATCACTAGCCATACCGGGTTGCCATGCCAAGATACGGGTCGGGCAATCTCCATGCCCGAATTAGTTAGTCCAGAAAAAGAAAAAAATCATCATCACTGCCTCTAGTGATTTTCAAAGCCATGACCGAGACAGACTTGAATATATGAAGGTCGCGCAGTTGTAGTATACTTGCGTGTAATTTGGGTTTTGAGTATACGTTAAAGGGAAAAAATGCAAAGAAACCCAGAAATTGAAATGTACTCTCTCTGTCTCTTTCTTTTTTAAGGGCTGTTGGTTTGTTAAAAAATGGAGAATCATAGGCAAGGCAGACAGAAGGGCAACCACCCTTGACAGAAATCCCATACTCTCTCTGCTGGCTCAAACTCGCCATTTCTGGGATAATCTAACAAAAGGAATTTTCTTAATTAAAGAATTGAAGGGTCTTTTAGCTCTTGAGACACAGATCTGTGATAAAATCAGGCAAAGGAGACAAAGCAACCTCCATGGCAGCAGACCCCGGTTGCAAAACAACGGAGATGCCTTCCGGGTCGCCCCGCCAAGATACGACCAGCTCCAGTGCCCGACCAATTCTAGAAAACACCATCTGTCAGATATCCGTGATTAAAAGCTAGCCATAGTGAAGATGAAGAGGTCAACAATAAGTGAAGAAGCAGAAGTAGTTTAAGGGGCAATATGTATTTGACCATTTTCAAGAATGGTGGTTTATTGTTTTTTTTTGTTGTGAAAATGGAAAAGAAAATCATCAGCAAAATGAACAGAGAGGGGCTAACCACCATTACAGACTCCCCAATGCCTCTCCGTTGCCTCATTTTTTCCGTCTAGAGTTGTGGAGTGCTCTCTTTAGCAGGTTATTTGTGGAGTCCGGAACCTAAATGAAGGAAAAAAACTTTCCATCCCTATGCAGCCTCATTCTTGTTCTTGAGTTTAGGATTCCAGTTTCTGTTTGTGATATAGAAATAAGGCCAGAGCATCTGTCAAATAAAGACAAAAACAAGAAAGAGGATCAAACAAGACGAAAGGGAGAGGATATAAAGGCAAAACCTCAAATGTCATTTAAGATAACCAAGTTAGTACATTACCTTTTCTAGAATTAATTTTTTCTAATCATATGATTTTTTTGTAACATTATTTCTTATCACATACTTTTTTATATCATTCGATCATTTCTTATTATTTCACGTTATATATTTTAGTCTTAAAAGACAGATATTTACTATTTGAATTTAGTTTACCTAAATATAGCAGAATGGATACAGACAATTTACATAGCCAGTCCCAACTGACTGGAGAACGAGGCACAGAGGCTCAAATCTACCTTATCATCAGGCAAAGAGAAGACAGCCACGACATGGCAGCAAAACAAGATATGGGAAAGTAGTTTACATGTTCATTGATCAAGCACAGAAAAGAAAGAACTAGAAGTATCGTTATAACCCCTTTCACCTGATCATCACATTTTTTTAAGCATCGGCCACATTCCCCAATAGCTTCTATAAGAAAGAATCTCGAAGCCAAGGCAACAAAGAACAAGAACCCAGAAGAAATGAACAAGGAACCATTAGATCACTAGACATAACCGAAGTCACAGATGGAACCCCCAGAAACTTTTTTTATTTTTCTCTCTTATAAAGGCTAATGCTTTTTGGAACATGGAAAATAATCGGTGAAGCAGAGATAGAAACACAACCCTGATAGAAATCCCCTTCTGCCTGTCACCTCATTCTTCCCTTTTTAAGCTATTATAAAGACTCAAGCAAGTTTTTCTTTTTTGGTAATTAATCAGTTAAAATTCTCAGAAAGTTGATAACATTGTTTAACACTAATTAGTATACCATCATAAAAATCCCAGCTATTATCACACGGGAAGCATAAAAAAACTTATATTAGCTTGTATAGTCACAAACAAGTGAGGATTTTGCCAGCAAAAGAGATGGAAACGAACAAGTTAGCAGCAGAGTAGGGTTGACAAGAATTTAAGACAGAAAATTGGAGTCCATTTGTTTGCTATTCACTGAGAAACATAATATCTTATCAGCACATATTCACAATTCCAGGAAAATACGAACATGACTTTGAAGAATTTCAAACTCATTCTTGAGCTGTTACATATAAAACATTGTGATAATTACAAGTGTACAGCATTATAACTGGTAATCAAAAGGGCGTAGGTTCGATATCTTCCACATGAATCATGGAAAAGATATATCAGCTTTTTGCATAGTAGAGGGGTAATTTGACCCTTTTCCATAGCAAATTGAGGCTCAGATTTGTGTTATGATATGGCTAAAGAGAAGCCAACACATCACGGCTGCAAACACCAATTGCATGTGTGAGATATGTGTTTCAATCACAGGCCATACCGGGTTGCCACGTCAAGATACGGGTGGGGTGATTTCCATGCCCAAATTAGTAATTTTCTTATACACCTTACCAAACGACCCCTACGGGTGCAAAAATGCAACGAAACCCAGAAACTGAAGTACTATATTTCTCTTTCTTTTTGAAGGGATGTTGGTTTGTCAAAAGAAATTGGAGAATCATAGGCAAAGCAGAGAGAAGGGCAACCACCCTTAAAAGAAATCCCAAATTCTCTCTGCTGCCTCATTTCTCGCCATTTCTGAGCTAATTTAACAAAGGGAATTGCCAATTCGCCAGTAATTACTAACAATTTCTCTCTAATGCCATGACTCATGGAAAAAATATTGCCCTTTTCTCGATTTTCTTTAGCAAATTGAGGCTCAGATATGTGTAATGATAAGGCAAAAGAGAAGCCAACCATGCCATGGCTGCAAAACACCGATTGCATGTTTGAGATATGAGTCACAATCACAGGCCATACCGGGTTGCCACACCAAGATACGGGTCGGGTAATCTCCATGCCCAAATTAGTTGGCCCAGATATAGAAAAAATCATCATCACTTCCTCTTTAAGATCCGAAGGTAGTGTAGTTGTTGTTGTAGTATAGTTGTATGTATTCCGTTTTGAGCATACCTTAAGGGTGCAAAAATGCAACGAAACCCAAACACTGAAGTACTATATATCTCTCTTTTTCTCTTTCTTTTTGAAGGGCTGTTGGTTTGTTAAAAGAAAATGGAGAATCATTGGCAAAGCATAGAGAATGGCAACCACCCTTAAAAGAAATCCCAAATTCTCTCTGCTGCCTCATTTCTCGTCATTCCTGGGCTAATCCAACTGGTAATCAAAAGGGTGTGGGTTCGATATCTCCCGTATGAATCATGGAAAAGACATTGCCCCTTTTTGCACAGTACAGGTGCAAATTTGACCCTTTTCCCTATTTTCATTAGCAAATTGAGGCTCAGATTCGTGTTATGATAAGGCAAAAGAGAATCCAACCACGCCATGGCTGCAAAACACCAATTGCATGTGTGAAATATGAGTCTCAATCACTAGCCATACCGGGTTGCCATGCCAAGATACGGGTCGGGTAATCTCCATACCCGAAATAGAAAAACAATAATCATCACTACCTCTTTAAGATCCGAAGGCCACGTAGTTGTTGTAGTATAGTTGTATGTATTAAGATTTGAGCATACGTTAATGAATCCAAGGGTAACGACCATTCAAACCAAGTGTAAGGGTGCAAAAATGCAAATAACCAGAAATTGAAGTACTATATATCTCTTTTTCTCTATCTCTTTTAAGGGCTGTTTGGTTTGTTAAAAAAATGGAGAATCATAGGCAAAACATAGAGATGGGCAACCACACTTGTAAGAAATCCCATACTCTCTCTGCTGCCTCATTCTCGCCCTTTCTGAGCTAATCTAACAAAGGAAATTGCCAATTCTCCAGTAAAGGTAGCTCAGTACACTAGCTCATAGCGGAATCCGGGGAAGTGCCGGCCAGACCACAAGGGTCTATGGTACGAAATCTTACACTGCACTTTTGCAAGAGGTTGTTTCCGAGGTCACATAGTAGCAACTTTACCAGTTACGTCATTTGGCCAGTAATTGCTTACAATTTGAGGCTCAGATCTGTGATAAAATCAGGGCAAATGGAGACAAAGCAACTGCCATGGCTGCAGACCTTCCAGGTTGCCCAGCCAGGATACGGGGAGCTCCGATTGCGCGACCGAACTCTAGACAACAACATTTATCATCATCACAGCCTCATATACGTGATTGTAAGCTAGCCATAGTGAAGAGGAAGGAAGTGAGAGTACAAGGGCAAATCTGACCCTTTTCCGAAGTTTAAGGGGTAATATATGCATTTGACCATTTTCAAGAATGGTGGTTTATTGTTTTTTTTTGTTGTGAAAATGGAAAAGAAAATCATCAGCAAAATGAACAGAGAGGGGCTAACCACCATTACAGACTCCCCAATGCCTCTCCGTTGTCTCATTTTTTCCGTCTAGAGTTGTGGAGTGCTCTCTTTGGCAGGTTATTTGTGGAGTCCGGAACCTAAATGAAGGAAAAAAACTTTCCATCCCTATGCAGCCTCATTCTTGTTCTTGAGTTTAGGATTCCAGTTTCTGTTTGTGATATAGAAATAAGGCCAGAGCATCTGTCAAATAAAGACAAAAACAAGAAAGAGGACCAAACAAGACGAAAGGGAGAGGATATAAAGGCAAAACCTCAAATGTCATTTAAGATAACCAAGTTAGTACATTACCTTTTCTAGAATTAATTTTTTCTAATCATATGATTTTTTTGTAACATTATTTCTTATCACATACTTTTTTATATCATTCGATCATTTCTTATTATTTCACGTTATATATTTTAGTCTTAAAAGACAGATATTTACTATTTGAATTTAGTTTACCTAAATATAGCAGAATGGATACAGAAAGTTGATAACATTGTTTAACACTAATTAGTATACCATCACAGAAAAAATCCAGCTAGTATCACACGGGAAGCATAAAAGAACTTATATTAGCTTGTATAATCACAAACAAGTGAGGATTTCACCAGTAAAAGACATGGAAACGGACAAGTTAGCAGCAGAGTAGGTTTGGCAAGAATTTAAGACAGAAAATTGGAGTGCATTTGTTTGGTTTTAGAACTGAGAAACATAATATCTTTCAGCACATATTCATAATTCTAGAAAAATAGGAACATGGTAGCTAGCATAAAAGCAAAACTTAAAAAAATATCAGGGACTTACCCCTTAGAAATCCCACATTTCACACTAATCCCTCATTCTCCGAGCTGTTACTTATCAAAAAATGGCGACACATTACGAGTGAAAAGCATTATAACTGGTAATCAAAAGGGCATGGGTTCGATATCTCCCACATGAATCATGGAAAAGATATTGCCCCTTTTTGCATCAAATCTGATCCTTTCCATATTTTCTTTAGCAAATTGAGGCTCAGATTTGTGTTACGATAAGGCAAAAGAGAAGCCAACCACGCCATGGCTGCAAAACACCGATTGCATGTGAGAGATATGTGCCTCAATCACAGGCCATACCGGGTTGCCACGCCAAGAAACGGGTCGGGTCATCTCCATGCCCGAATTAGTATTTTTCTTATACACTCTACCAAACGACCCCCAAGGGTGCAAAAATGCAACGAAACCAGAAACGGAAGTACTATATATTTCTCTTTTTCTTTCTTTTTTAGGGCTGTTTGGTTTGTTAAAAAAATTGGAGAATCATAGGTAAAGCAGAGAGAAAGGCAATCACCCCTAAAAGAAATCACATACTCTCTATGCTGCCTCATTCTGGGCAAATCTAACAAAGGGAATTGCCAATTCGCCAGTAACTTTACAATTTGAGCCTCAGATCTGTGATAAAATCAGCGCAAAGGAGACAAAGCAACCACCATGGCTGCAGACCTCGGTTGCAAAAGCCTATCGGGTCTCCCCGCCAAGATACAAGCAGCTCCAATGCCCGACCCAACTCTAGAACACCATTTGTCATCATCACAGCCTCATATCCGGTGATTAATAGCTAGCAATAGTGAAGAGGAAGACATCAACAGGAAGTGAAGAAGCAGAAGTAGTTTAAGGGCCAATCTATGTATTTGACCATTTTCAACAATGGTGGTTTATTGTTGTGAAAAAGGAAAAGGAAATCATCGGTGAACAGAGAGGGTGCAACCACCATTAGAGACCCCCCAATGTCTCTCCATTGCCTCATTCTTTCCATCTAGAGTTGCACGATACTATTGTCTCGGCAGGTTATCTATATATATAAGGTAAAGCTAGGCATAGAAGAGGTGAGGTGGCACCTAATCTTTAGCATATTAAGGCTCAGATTTGTGTAATGATAAGGCAAAAGAGAAGCCAACCACACCATGTCTGCAAAACACCAATTGCATGTGTGAGATATGCGTCTCAATCACAGGCCGTACCGGGTTTCCACGCCAAGATACGGGTCGGATCATCTCCATGCCCGAATTAGTAATTATTTTATACATCCTACCAAACGACCCCTAAGGGTGCAAAAATGCAACGAAACCCAGAAACTGAAGTACTATATATCTCCTTTTCTCTTTCTTTTTGAAGGGCTGTTGGTTTGTTAAAAAAAATGGAGAATCATTGGCAAAGCATAGAGAAGGGCAACCACCCTCAAAAGAAATCCCATACTCTCTCTGCTTCCTCATTTCTGGGCTAATCGAACAAACGGGAATTGCCAATTCACCAGTAATTACTAGTAACAATTTCACTCTAACGCCATGAATCATGGAAAAGATATTGCCCCTTTCTGCATAGTAGATGGGGCAAATATGACCCCTTGCCCTATCTTCATTAGCAAATTGAGGCTCAGATTTGTGTTATGATAAGGCAAAAGAGAAGCCAACCACGCCATGGCTGCAAAACACCGATTGCATGTGTGAGAGAAGCTTTTTCAATCACAGACCATACCGGGATACCATGCCAAGATACGGGTCGGGATACCCTTAAAAGAAATCCCATACTCTCTATGCTGCCTCATTCTGGGAAAATCTAACAAAGGGGATTGTCAATTCGCCAGTAAAGGTGGCCCGATGCACTACCTCCCACGAAAAAGGACTGGACCACTAGGTATATTGCTAGTAGCCTCAACTTCATTTTTGCAGGACTGTAATCTGTCACCTCCCAATCACAATCAACTTTACCAGTTACGTTAATTAGCTATTAATTACTTACTCTAAATATGAAATTTAAAAAATGAAAGAAAATTTTAAAATCTATCTAAAATAAATTAGAGATATTTATACCGTTATAAATCATTTAATAACAAAATGTATCATTCTTTGGGATTAACTGTGTCATTTAAAACTGAGCCAGAAGGAGTACAATCTGAGGCTCAGATCTGTGATAAAATGAGGGCAAAAGGAGAAAAAAGCAACCGCCATGGCTGCAGACCTTACCGGGTCGCCCCGCCAAGATACTGGCAGCTCCGATGCCCCGACCCAACTCTAGACAACTTCATTTGTAATCATCATATCCAGTGATTAAAAAGGTAGTTATAGTGATGAAGTGAAGAAACATAAGGAAGTTTAAGGGGCAATCTATGTATTTGACCATTAATGGTGGTTTATTGTTGTGAAAATGGAAAAGGGAAATCACAGACCATTAGAGACCAGTGCCTCTCTGTTGCCTCATTCTTTCCGTCTAGAGTTGCACGATACTATTATCTTTGCAGGTTTTTTTATACACTCTAGTAGCCTATAGTATCATAATAATATTATAAACTTGTTCTACAATAAAGATTATAAAATAAATATATATATAGGGAGATTGAAATATTATTTAATTTTAAACTGATATCTAATTCAACAATTAAACCTCCTATTGGCCAAGTCAACTTAGTTTCCAAGTAATCCTCCGGGGCATAGTCCAGTGGCAAAGCCTGGGCGCTATAAGGCGCTCTGGTATGGGACAGCGTGGGTTCGATTCCCCGCAAGCACGAAGAAACACTGCATGTTGGGGAGCAAGCACGAAGAAACACTGCATGTTGGGGAATTTGACCTTGTCTCATTAGTCAGTTGTATGCTCTCAGAAAAACTGGCCACCGGAGCACATCCCGCGATTTACCTGGTAATAGTGTTGAAGGAGTGTTGAAGGACCGGTGCTATTACCTCCAGACGTGACCGGTGCTATTACCTCCAGGACGTCTGGGTAGTACCCGTGAAGTAGTCAGGCGCAAGCCTGGAAACCTGGATTATCAAAAAAAAAAAAAAAACTTAGTTTCCAAGTAAATTTGGTTCCTAAGTTTGCATTAATGGCCTTTCAATTTATTTACGACAACCCCTCTTAAATGTCTATTAATTAGATGATATAACTCGTTAAAATTTTATTAAGAAAAATCATGTAAAAAAACGTCATAGTGAAGAAAAAAAGTACACATATCTAATAATATGTTTTGAGAGCTGTCTCATTAAAAAACTTGCCAAGAAAACTCAACGGGACAAAACATTAGCTAAGGAGAAAAGAGTACAACGCGTATTCTACTCCCCTGACGAGACTACGGTTCAGATGTCGGAATCTTCACATTTCAATCTTTGATATCATCTTTTCAAAAGATGATATTGGCAATGATTTGGTGGACAAATCTGCAAGATTGTCACTTGAACAAATTTATTGCACATCAATATCACCATTCTTCTAGAGATCATGTGTGAACAATAATTTTAGTGAAATATCTTTCGTTCTATCTCCTTTTATGAAGGCTCATTTTAATTGAGCTATACATGCAATATAGTCTTTATATAATATTGTGGGTATATTAGTATCACAATTCAGGCCACATATTTTCCTGATGAAATGTATTATTGATCTTAACCACACACATTCTCTACTTGCTTCATGAATCGATATTATCTCAGCATGATTCGAAGAAGTAGCAACAATGGACTGTTTTGTAGATCGCCATGATATAGCAGTACCTCCGCATATAAACAGATAGCCCGTTTGAGATCGAGCTTTGTGTGGGTCAAATAAATATCTTGTGATAGCATAACCAGCAAGATCTGCACTATCTTTGATAGCATAAAACAAACTCATATCAATAGTTCCCTTTAGATATCGTAGTATATGCTTAATTCCATTTCATGACTCCGTGTAGGAGAAAAGTTATATCTTGCTAGTAAATTAACAAAAAATGTTATGTCATATCTTGTAGCATTAGCAAGATAAATAAGTGCACCAATGACATTAAGATATGGTACTTCAGGATCAATAAGCTCTTCATTTTCTTCTTGAGGTCGGAACGGTCTTTACTCACTTCAAGTGAGCGAACAATCATTGGAGTACTTAAAGGATGTGCATTGTCCATGTAAAATCGTTTTAAAACATTCTCAGTATAGGCAGATTGACGGATAAAGATCCCATTTTCTAGATGTTCAATTTGCATACCAAGATAAAGTTTTGTTTTCCCCAGATCTTTCATCTCAAATTATTTCTTTAAATATTCAATCGCCTTTTGGAGCTCTTCTAGAGTTCCAATTAGATTTATGTCATCAACATAAATAGCAAGTATAACAAACTCAGATTTTGTTTTCTTAATAAAAATACATGGACAAATGACATCATTTGTATAACCTTCGTTTATAGTACTCACTAAGGCGATTATACCATATGCACCCTGATTATTTTAAATCATATAATTATCGTTGTAATTTGATTGAGTACATTTTCGAGACTTTGAACGATATGCTTTAGGCATTTTTAATCCTTCTGGACTTTCATTTAAATTTCATTATCAAGTGAGCCATAAAGGTAAGCTATAATCACATCCATTTGATGTATTTCAAGATTTTCATGTACAACTAAACCGATGAGATGTTGAAATGTTATTGTTTTTAATAGGCGACACTGGGTCTTTGAGAGAATTCTTGTGCAACAAGGCGTGCCTTTTATCTCACAATTTCATTTCTCTCATTTCTTTTTCGCACAAAGACTCATTTATGGCCAACTAGTTTTACACCATCATACGTCTGGACTATCGATCCAAAAACCTCGCGTTTAGCAAGTGAATTCAATTCTGATTGAATTGCCTCTTGCCATTTTGGCAAATCATATCTTCGTTGACATTCTTAGACAGATAGAGGTTCTTGATACTCATTGTCTTTCATAATATTCATTACAACATTATATACAAAAATATTATCCACCATAAATATTGATCGATTCAAATTATCCCATCACTAGTAGAACTTAATGATAGTTCTTTACTCACTTGAGTCTTGGGTTCATTGATATCTTCAGGAATATCAGGAGTAATCAAATCTTGATTCTTCTCATGAGATTCTTTTATAGTGTCATCTTGATCATTTTTCGTGCTTCTTTTTCTGAATTTTTATCCTTGGAATCCAATGGTCTACCATGCTTCATGCACGTTTGGGATTCAGAAGCTATGACACTAGTAGATGGTTATGTTGGGACATCAATTCGAATATGCACATTTTCTGCAGGGATGTGTGACTTAATTATTCTTTTCAAATCAGTAAATACGTCTGACATTTGATTTGCTATTTTCTGCAAGTGAATGATCTTATGGATCTCATGTTCACATGTAGAGAAACGTGGATCAAAATAAAATAGTGATGAAACTCTCCACACAATTTCTCTTTTAATTTCTTTCATCTCTACATCTAAGTGTGGAAAATTTATTTCATCAAATCGGCAATCTGCATATCGAATAGTGCATAAATCTCCCGTTAACGGTTCAACGTAGCAAATAATAGAGGGTGATTCAAACCCAACATATATTCCTAACCTTCTTTGGGTGCCCATCTAAGTGCGCTGTGGTGGTGCAACCAGCACATATACAACACAACCAAAGATTCGGAGATGAGCAATATTTGATTCATGCCCTAATATTACTTGTGATGGAGAGTATTTATTATAATGAGTGGGTCTGAGACGAATAAGCGACACTGCATGTTCATAACATGGCCCCAGACGGTAGTGGGCAATCATGCTTTCATAAGTAGTGGCCTTGCTGTCAATTGCAGGCGCTTAATAAATGATTTAGCAAGACCATTTTGAGTATGAACATGAGCTACAGGATGTTCAACTTTTATCCCAACTGATAAACAATAATCATCAAAAGCTTGAGATGTGAATTCTCCAGCATTATCGAGGCGTATAGCCTTAATGGGATAATATGGGAACTGTGTCCTTAAACGTATTATTTGTGCCAATAATTTCGAAAATGCCAGGTTGCGAGACAATAGGAGACACACATGAGAAGATACGCGTCTATTAGGACCATAAAATACCTAAATGACCTAGAGGGTGGGTGAATAGGTCCACATATATCAACATGTATACGCTCTAATAAGGCATGGGATTCAATGCCCACTTTCATTGGCGATGATTTTATTCTCAATTTTCCTTGACAACAAGCATCACATGAAAATTTACCACTTTCAAGAATCTTCAGGTTCTTGAGTGAATGCTCATTTGAATTTTCAATGATTCGTCTCATCATTATTGATGTAGGATGACCTATCTGGTCATGCAAAGCACAAAAGTACTTGAATCATTAAACTTTTGGTTTATGATCGAGTGTGCCTCAATTGTACTAATTTCTGCATAATACAAGCCAGAAGATAAAGTTGGTAGTTTCTCCAAAATATATTTCTGGCCGGAGACATACTTGATAATACCAAGATATTCAACATTTATTTCATTGAATGTCTCAACATGATACCCATTTCGGCGGATATCTTTGAAACTCAACAAGTTTCTTTCGGATTTAGACGAGAACAATGCATCTTCCTATAACAAGTTTGGCCCAATTAGGCAGAAATATAGTAGCTCTTCCGGAGCCTTCAATTAGTTTAGAATTACCAAATATTGTATTAACATTTACCCTTTTTCTAAGCAAGTAAGAAAAATATTTTGCATTTTGAATATGGCATGCGTTGTTCCACTATCAATCACACAAATATCTTCATGGTTGATCATTGATCCAGATAAAATTTGAGGAATTTCCATATATTCTTCAAAATGAAAATATAGACAAAGTGAATATTATAGTAAATATCATTACCAGAACATGATTATACTTTATTCACAATGCTCATAACCGTACAAATCAGATTGCTTAAAACAAAACATGACTTATCTTGTAACATGATTATACAGGCTAATACAAAAAACACGAGTTACATATTTCAAGTTTCTACATATTCATCTCTGATTACATGATCTATTTATCAGAGTGTAAAGTAATAAGCTACATCCAAATGCATAAAGTCATCATTATTTTCAGAAATAAAATTTGCTTCAGCATCCTTTTATGTCTTTTTGAGGGATGCTTGATAAAGCTCAATCAGGTGCATTGGCTTACGAACAGGCACGTGCCCAGTGCCCTTTTCCTCCACATATGTAACATTTATTTTCTGAACTTTTCTTTTGCACCGGTTCATGCTTTTCATCCTTCTTTTTACACTGCTGGTGTTGAATGGTATTATTTAATGCAGAACGACGACCATGATTAGAGTTTCTTCCTCGACCATGATCATGGTTGGGGCCACGACCTCTTTCACGCCTAAATTGGTGAAAGTTTGTCTTATTCACTTCAGGAAATGGGATAGTACCAGTAGGTTGATTTTCATGATTTCGCATTAAAAGTTTATTATGTATTTATGTTGTTCAACCACTAAAAGATGTGTAATTAGGTCAGAATATTTTTGGAACCTCATCTCTCGGTATTGCTGCTGCAGGAGCATACTCGAAGTAGGAAAAGTGGAGAATATTTTCTTTAGCATATCATGGTTAGTGATATTTTCACCACATAATTTTAGCTGAGAAATAATTCTGAACATGGAGGAATTATACTCTCAGATGAATTTAAAATCGTGTAGTCTCAAATGGATCCAATCAAAACATGCTTGTGGAAGTATGATCATCATCAGGTGGTCATATCTATCATTTAAAATTATCCACAGCATAAGAGAATCTTTAACAGTGAAATATTCCAAACTCATACCTTCATCAAGGTGATGGCAGAGGAATATCATTGCCTTGGCACAATCTTAATTTGATGCCTGATTTTTATCTTTGATGGTGTCTGCCAGACCCATCACACCCGAATAAATTTCTGGATCAAGCACCCCAGATAGATAGCTTTTGTCCGATATATCTAGGGCAACAAATTCATGTTTATAATTATTAGTCATTAATGAAGAAAAGAAAGTCAATACCTTTGAGGAGTTCAAAGTATTTGCTCTAGATGACATAGTCTCATGCTAATAACATGTTATAAAATAAAGACTATAAAGTAAATACAACAAAGACAAGTATATAGAGAGATTATTAAACTTCAAACTGATATCTAATTCAACAACTGAACCTCCTATTTATAGGAAGAAAATGAAGGTTGCTTGGTGGCCAAGTCAACTTGGTTTCCAAATGGCCACCCAATTTATTTACAACAAGACTAACAATTGTTATCCTTTTGCCGAGTTCGTAAGCGCTTAGGGCTTGTTTGGTAGCTGGTTAGAGTTATGCGGGCTTAGTAATACATAGATTGGTTATGAGGAAATTTATGTATCATTTTATGCAGGTATTAATTATATAGGGTTTCGTTATTTATGTATTAGTTATTCTTATATTAGCTATTCCATCTTTTGCGATGTATAAAATAATACATAAATTTCCTCATAACTTATACATGTATTAGTTATGCGGGTTTCTAAATTGCAAACCAAACATTGTACTAATTTTATGCATGAATAAGTCACATCATAACTAACTACCAAATACTGTATTACTTATGCAGAATTTTAATAAATGAATAACTTACTTCTAACCGGCTACCAAACGACCTCTTAGTACTTTTAGTAAAAATTACATGTGGATGCATCTCATGTGCTTAAGTTCCAAAGTTATTTTAAGTCATTACTCATTGTTTTATATCTTGCCGTTGCCACATGAAAATGTGGATAAGCAGTGACGTTAAAATTATATAATGTGATATTTTGTATGAGTAAAGATCTTTTTTCATGAAATACTTTTTTTTATCTTTTTTTATTAAGGTTTAAAATTAAAAGGTTTCCATTTTTGAAGTTAAACTAGAAGTCTATCCCATTCCTAAGAACAATTGTTCTTTCCTTGCCGGATCCCAGTAAATGACTAATATTTTTCATAAGAGATACAAACGTGATAGTGGAAGGTGTAAACGTGTAAATATATTCCTACCCATAATTAGAATATTTTCATATATTGTGTAAATATAATTATGGTAAGACTAGGATTCCTCTTTTGTATAGGCTTAGGATTCCTCTTTTGTATAGGCTTAGGATTCCTATTGTATAAGGGATGATTATTGTACTCTATATATACCTTGATATTAATGAAAGACTCCTCAAGGGAGATTAATATCATCTTACATGGTATCAAGAGCCAAATAAACAAAACCCTAAAAACCTTTCTCTTCCACAGCCGTCGGCTGCCTCTCCTACGCCGCGGCCCTCCCGGATTTTCTTCTTGTTTTTCGGGTTTTGTTCTTCCTTTCTTCTCTTCTCTAAATGGCTATCCCCGATTCTTCCACACTTTCTGACGCCTCTACCTCCACAAATCCCACCACAAAGTCATCACCCCCGTTTCATCCCGCCCTTACTGTTTCCAACATCAAGAACCATATTCCCATTATTCTTGATCAAGAAAACAACCAGTATTCTCCCTGGGTTGAACTTTTTCGCAATCATGCATGTCTTTATAACGTGCTTGACCATATTGATGACACTATTTCGCGCCCTACGGAGGTTGATGATTCTATCTGGCACCGTCTCGACACCGGCGTCAAACAATGGATTTATGGTAGTATCTCTCAGGATTTGCTCCTTACTATCATGAAATTTGACTCCACAGCCCTTGACTTGTGGAATCGTTTGGAGGAAATTTTTCAGGACAACAAGCACACTCGTGCCGTGTATTTGGAAGAACAGTTCAACAAAACACGTCTTGAAAACTTCTCCAATGTCTCTCGAGTACCGCAAGCGACTTAAACTTCTAGCGGATCAACTCTCCAACATCGGCACGCTTTGTCACCGACGATAAAATGGTGCTACAAATGATTTCGGCCTTACTAAGGGCGAATATGATACTTTGGCCACCATTATTCAACAAAGCGAGATCCGCTACCGAGTTTTAACAAAGCTCGCTCACAATTGTTGCTCGAAGAAACCCGTCGTGCTAAGCGGGATGAGCACGCCCGGCGGTGTTAGCCGTCGACACGCAACCTCAAGATCGACGCCACCGGACAACTCCCAACAACGGCGGCGGGCGCGCGGCGGCAAGGGTGGAAAAGGCCGCGGCGGTAGAGGAGGCCGTGGTCGTGGCAAGGGTCGCGGTCGCGAACCAACAACAGCGAAATAACAACGAGAGATCGCGAACAACCGGGCCGCGGCTCCTCGGCCAGCTTCGTCTGACGGCCGCGCGCGCGCCCGATTCGAGCCGCGACGCCAAGTCCATTCCGACCAGCCATACAATCCGTATTCTTACCCCGGTTTGCTTGGCCCCGCTCCACCCCCACAACAGGCCCACTTCATGCAAGGTCGTCCCGCGCCCCTCCTCCGCATGACACCCACCGAGTTGGGTCAGGCGTTCATCACACTCTCTATGCAACAGCCTAACAATACTTGGTACATGGACTCAGGCGCCACATCTCACGTCACCCAGTCTGCAGGTACTATTCCTAAACTGTTTCATGTAAAGCATCCTCAATATGTTACGGTTGGTAGTGGACAACGCATTCCGATTAAGGGTTATGGTACCTCATACACACAACCTCCTCATCCACCCTTCTCCCTCAAAAACACCCTATATGCCCCACACATGATTAAGAACCTCATATCTGTCCGCCAATTTACTCGTAATAATTCTGTCTCTGTGGATTTTGACCCTTTTGGTTTTACTGTAAAAGATCTTCATACGGGGACACCTCTTACGAGATGCAATAGCACGGGGATCTCTATCCATTCACTTCCACCTCCACTTTGCCAGAGATCTTGCTCTCCCGTCACTCTAGCGGTTTTTTCTTCTTCAACTCGGCATAATAGGCTTGGTCATCCAGAGTCCCAGCTTTTTAATTTTCTTAGAGGCAACAATTTCATTGCTTGTAATGGGAAACTTGCCCAAAATTGTGTTTCTTGCTCTTTAGGCAAACATATTCGTCTTCCGTTCAAATCATCTACTAGTGTTACATTTGCTCCTTTTGATATTATACATGCCGATTTATGGACATCTCCTATCACTAGTTCTCTCGGTCATAAATATTATCTTGTGTTGCTTGATGATTTTTCACACTACGTTTGGTTATACCCTCTTAAATTTAAATCGGAAGTGTTTGTCAAATTTCTTGAGTTTCGCAAGTTCATTCAAACACAATTTGGAAAAGGCATAAAATCATTTCAGTGCGATAATGGTCGTGAATTCAATAACTCTATGTTTCACCATTTTTGTACCAATAATGGCATGGTCTTTCGCTTCTCCTGCCCTCACACCTCACCACAAAATGGTAAAGCTGAAAGAATCATCCGCACCATTAATAATATGATTCGCACCCTATTGATTCATGCCTCCCTCCCTCCACCCTTCTGGGTCTATGCTGCTAAAATGTCAGAATACACTCTAAATATTCTCCCTACTAGCACTCTTCAAAATATGACCCCTACCGAAATCCTCTACCATAGAATCCCCTCTTATGATCATCTACGAATTTTTGGTTGTCTGTGCTATCCCAACCTTAGCTCCACCGCCCCTCACAAGCTCGCTCCTAGGTCCACTCCATGTGTCTTTCTAGGATTCCCGCCGAACCATAGGGGCTATCTATGCTATGACTTGTCGACTCGTCAGATCCACATATCTCGTCACGTCACATTCGACGAGACCACATTCTCGTTTTCGAATCTTCCAAAATTCCAAAAACAGGACTACTCATTTCTTGACGAGTCTGCCATCTCTCCCCTCATAATCGAACAACTCACATCCTCTATTCCGTCGTCAGAGCCGCGACGCCCAATCTTCAGAGAAGCCTGTCGACCTTCTAGCACCGCGACTCTCGATCCAGGAGCCGCGACACCTCCGACGGCTTCGCCCCCACCCTCTCCTTATCTGACTTTACCCCCGTCTCAGACACCACTCTGCCACCCACTGTCCCTACCCATCCAATGGAAACTCGTTCAAAGCATGGAATCTTCAAACCCAAAGTCCATTTCAACTTGTCTGCCAAACCATCTCTCCACTTCCAAAGAACCCAAAATTGGCCAAACAAGACCCTAATTGGAATGCGGCTATGTATGAGGAATTCAATGCTTTAACTAAACAGCACACGTGGGATCTAGTACCTAGACCCGAGGGGGTGAATGTCATTCGTTGTATGTGGCTATTTCGTCACAAGTTCAGTGATAATGGAGATCTTGAGAGGTATAAGGCCCGTCTTGTGGCTAATGGCACAAATCGGCGGGAGGGCATTGATTGTGGTGAGACCTTCACCGGTTGTCAAACCGGCTACCATCCGCACAGTTTTGAGCATAGCCATGGGCAAACATTGGCCGATCCATCAGCTTGATGTGAAGAATGCATTCTTACATGGGGATATTAGAGAGACAGTCTACATGCATCAGCCACCGTGGTTCACCCATCCAAATAGCTTCCTCACTATGTGTATCGTCTCCGTAAGTCACTATATGGCCTGAAGAAGGCCCCCCGTGCGTGGTATGATCGCTTTGCCAGATATATCTTGAAGATTGGGTTTGTATGCAGCAAGAGTGATACATCACTTTTCATTTTTCATCGAGGTAGTAGCACGGCTTACTTATTACTTTACGTGGATGATATTGTTCTTATTGCCTCCTCCGACGGATTGAAAAATGAGATTATTGCCTTGCTCAAGTCCGAATTTGCAATGACTGATTTGGGAAAGCTGAGTTACTTTTTGGGGATATCAGTGACCGTGTCCGCCAATCATATGTTCTTATGTCGGCGTAAGTATGCGAAAGAGATTGTGTACGGGGACTAAGATGGCGAACCGCAAAGAGGTGCCTACTCCGGGTTGATTCCAAATCTAAGCTCGGTGCTATGGATGGTGCTCCGCTCGATCCTACTCTTTATAGGAGCCTTGCGGTGTGCACTTCGCATCTCACATTCACCGGCCGGACATAGCTTATGCTTTGTTTAGCAGTGTGTGCTTATTCATGCATGCCCCCGGGGAGTCTCATTTCATCGTTCTCTTAAGCGTATCATTCGATACATTAAGGGCACTCTTGATTATGGTTTGCACCTATACCCCTCTACACCAGACAAGTTGCTTTCATATACGGATGCAGATTGGGCAGGGTGTCCGGACACGCGACGCTCCACCTCCTGCTTTTGTGTTTTCTTAGGGGATAATCTGATTTCTTGGTCTCGCCAAGCGACATGCTACCCTATCTCGTTCCGTCCGAGGCCGAATACGAGGCGTTATAAATGTAGTAGCTGAGATTTGTTGGCTCAGAAATTTACTGTTAGAACTTCAGTGTCCTTTGCGTCAGGCATCTATTTTGTATTGTGATAACATCTCTGCCATCTATCTTTCTCATAATCCGGTTCAACATCAGCGAACCAAGCATATTGAGATAGACCTACACTTCGTTCGTGAGAAAGTTGCGTTAGGCCATGTCCGAGTGTTACATGTTCCATCATCCTATCAGTATGCAGGCATATTTACCAAAGGACTTCCCGCACGCTTATTTCTTGACTTCAGAGCCAGTCTCAGCGTCCGGCCTCCTCCCGCTCCGACTGAGGAGGTGTGTAAACGTGTAAATATATTCCCTACCCATAATTAGAATATTTTCATATATTGTGTAAATATAATTATGGTAAGACTATGATTCCTCTTTTGTATAGGCTTAGGATTCCTCTTTTGTATAGGCTTAGGATTCCTCTTTTGTATAGGCTTAGGATTCCTATTATATAAGGATGAATATTGTACTCTATATATACCTTGATATTAATGAAAGACTCCTCAAGGGAGATTAATATCATCTTACAGAAGGGCTTAAAATTAAGAGAAGTATTCATATGTTTCTATTCAACAATCTAGATGAACTTTTACTCTTATCTTTATAAGTAATTTTATGAATTCATCAACATACTCTGAATTTTAATTGAACATAACACAGGGAATAATCAATGTTCTTGGAGGAAATAAATTTCTTTACGCGGTGGCCTTCTAATCAATGTTCGTGGATCAAGTGTTTACATTTCACAATTTCTAAAATAATAAAAAGTTTAAAATGATCAGGAAAACTGTTCGCACATCGCACGGCTACTATATTAGTTTATGTATTAAACTAGCACTAGCATAACAAATGTTGTGTTCGGTAACTTTTAGTTGTATTGTATAAAATTCAGCTTAATAAAGAGTCGGACGCTTAAATAACACGTTTTAAGCAAAAAATTTAAAAGAATTGTAAATTACACGATAAATCAAAAGAGGTTTATCGTCTAGCTCTCCAAGCTAATTTTAACGGACTCCCTAACCGTCCATCTATTAAAAAAAAAAATTCTCTTGCAAATAGTGGAGCTCTACACAATGTCTAAAGAATTAATTTTTTCAGAAAAATATTAATAGCAAATTGTGTAGGGCTACACGATTTGCAAAGAAAATTTTTCCTTTTGCAAATCGTATGCCCCTGAACGATTTGCTTCAAAGAAATTTTTTAAAAGCTACCTTGGATTATTTTCTACACTTTCTTATTTAAGGAACGTTGGCCAGGTGGTCTTTTTTCAGAAAATGGAGTGGACAAAACACTTTAGGAAGGAAATTAATCCCATGAATTTATTTCATGCCAAGTATATAATATATTTACAATTATACACAATAAATTTAGGCTATTCTAAGGATATGCTAATCATGATAATTGATCTAATCGTCCTAATTATATGATTTAATTACATATGATTGATATGATGTGATATGTCCCTAATTATCATAACAGTCCCCCGCAGTCTTAGCGGGATGTTCTCGTATGCTGAGACTGTCCCTGAAATCATCAAACAGTACGCGCGGAAGACCTTTGGTGAAAATATCAGCAATTTGATAATGAGACGGTACATGGAGAACACAGACTTGTCCACGTGCTACCTTCTCACGGACAAACAAGATATTCATTTCTATGTGTTTTGTGCGTTGATGCTGAACATGATTACCTGATAAATATATCGCACTCACATTATCACAATAAACCACGATTGCTTTTTCGATTGGACAGAAGTTATAACAGAAGATTATGGGGCCAACATGATTCGGACACCACATTAGCTACCCTCGATATTCTGTTTCGGCAATTGACCGAGATAGTGTCGGTTGGCGTTTCGACGATCATGAAATGAGGTTGTCTCCTAGGAATACACAATAGCCAGATGTGGAACGTCGTGTGTCTGGACAGCCACCCCAATCAACATCTGTATAAGATGTGAGTCCAGAAATGGTGGACTTATACAGATGCAACCCAAAATCAAGAGTACCCTTAACATACCGCAAAATTCGTTTAAGAGCCCCCATATGTTCTTCCTTTGGATCAAACATATGTAAACAAACTTGTTACTACATAGGAGATATCAGGTCTCGTGAAGGTGAGATACTGCAATGCCCCTGCTAAGCTGCGGTAATGTGTTGGGTCATTGTATGGAGTACCTGTAGAGTTACTCAATTTCGCTTTTTTATTAACCGGCGTATGTGATGGTTTGCATGAGGACATACCGACTTTTTCAAGAATTTCCTCGGCGTATTTCCTTCGACATAGAAATAGACCACCTGCATATTGAGTTACAACAATGCCCAAAAAATAGTTTAAAGGGCCAAAATCCTTCATAGCAAATTTCGAGGCAAGGAAGGACATAATAGACTGAGATGATGTGAGAATGATGTAATCCACATAGAGAAGAATATATTCCATGTCATTTCCCTTCTTATAAATGAACAAAGACTGATTGGACTTGCTATGTGAGAACCCATTGTGGATACAAACCCTACAAACCTCTTATACCACGCCTTGGGAGCATGTTTCAAACTATATAATAATTTTTTCAATAGGAAAACATAATCTGGATGTGTAGGATCTCGAAAATCCATAGGCTGGTGCATGTACATTGTTTCCTGTAGATGACCATGTAAAAAGGCATTCTTGACGTCCAAGTGATGAATGGACCATGATTTTGACAGAGCCAGACTAAGAACAATCCTGTTAGTTGCTGGCTTAACTACCAAACTGAATGTTTCACCGCAATTCATGTCAATCTGCTGAGACCTGCCATCACCAACAAGACGAGCTTTGTGTCTCGCAAAAGAGCCATCATAATTCTTTATGACAGAAAACCCACAGAGACCGTATTATGTTCACATTAGATGGATGAGGCACTAACTCCCACGTCTTACTTTTAATAAGAGCATCAATTTAGTTTAACATGACAGCTTTCCAATTTCGTCTAACATGAGATGGATGAGGCACTAACTCCCATGCTTTGGGATTTTTGGGAAGATGTTAGGTTAAACTGACGCTTAGGCCAAAAAATCCCGTGCATGGCACGAGTTTTAATGGTACAAGATTGGACTAAGACCGAAGGCTGGGGCAGTGGACTTTCGGTTTGTGAATTGGGTCGAAGGGAGGTCCGATGTTGGGCCAAAACCGAAGGCTGGGACAATGGGTTTGTGGTTTAGGAATTGGGCCGAGGGAGGGGGGGTAAGATTTTGGGCCAGAAGAGCTGGGCATGTTGGCCTGGTTGGGGACACGGATGAGGGAGCAGTGGGCTCCCTCATATGGGCCTGCCAGTCATGTAACGTGGATTGGGCCGAGGCTGAAGAGAAGGAGGCAGTGGGTTCCTCAATTCGGACTGGCCCAGTCCCATTTCGTTGATGGACTGCTATAGTTGGTGATATATTTTGGGCTAGTCCAGTACGAGTTTGGGTATTGAGATGGTGATGTAAAATTGATGTATTCCGTCATCCAAAAATTCGTTTGCCACGTGAGATTTAGCAAACGGGAATGTGAACTCATAAAAAACAACATGACAAGAGATGATAATTTTCCCATTCATCATATCATAACACTTATATCCCATATGATTTTGTGGGTATCCCAAAAAGACAATGTGTGGAACTGTCTTGAAGTTTGTTAATGGTTGACGGAAACAAGAGATAACACAAACACCTAAAAACCCTCAAATGTGTATAAGAAAGAAGATGATGGTACAACATTTGTGTATGTGATATGTTTGTGAGTAGTTTGCTAAGAAGAATGTTTAAAATATATGTGGTCATTTGAAGTGCATGATGCCAAAAGACCGGTGGTGTGGACGAATGCACAAGAAATATGCAAATTATATTGTTGATTGTTCGAATTTTTCTTTTGGTTTCCCATTTTGAGGAGAAGTATGTGGACATGAAAGACGCAAGGACATTCCATTTTGGTGACAAAATTCTTTAAATTGGACATTTATGAATTCCCTCCAATTCTTACATTGAAAAGTTTTAATTGATTTCTCAAATTAGGTTTTGATAAAAACACTAAATTATTTAAAAACGGTGAAGACCTGTGATTTCTGTCCTAAGGGAAAAGTCCACAGAAAATTTGAATAATCATCCAAAATAAGCATATAATATATATGACATGCTGAACTTAAAATCGGGGATGTCCACAAATCACAATGCATAAGATCAAATAGAAGAGTCCATACGTTTGTTACAAAAAACAAAATTATTATATCTAAGAACATTGAACACCGGTGCTCCCGGGTGTCCCAACCGGTTATGTCATAAAATATGAGAAATAGATGCAAAAGTTGATGTATTGGTGACTTGGTTGTTGGTAGTGGTGGTAATGGGATACAAGTCCCCAGTGCTATTACATCTCATTAGTGGCATCCTCGTCTGAAAATCCTTCACAGAAAAATCAAACGGATTAAAATTAACAGAAACATTATTGTCAGTAGTAAAATGACGTACATATACCAAGTTTTTAATCAATTTGGGTGCATGTAGGACATTTTTCAAATGTAAAGGTGGGTGAGGAGTGGGAAGATTTAAATAGCTAATACCACGAATTGAAATTTCATGTCCACTGCCAACAACAATATTTTTTATTTCTGCTCATATTAAAATAAGACGAGAGATTACCTTGAGATGCCGTCATGTGTGACATTGCCCTAGTGTCCATGTACCACGAATCGTCGGGAACACTTAGATTCATGTTGTTCATGTCTTGTTCAATATCCATGGGAGCATAACCTGTGGAAGATGGTCTATGGGCTGCAAAAGCTTGTTGCGGACGAGAGCCAAGAACCTCGGGCTGTCTAGAGGCAGAAGAGGTCTGGCCCACTGAGTCGTGGGATACGGGCACGGTGGGGCCGCCCATTGTTGCGACTGCTAGGCCCACAGTGGGTACTGCTCCCACTGTCCGTCCGTCGGTCGGTTGGCTGGGCTGCTGCCAATGGAGTCTATTTTGACCCCTTTTTTAACTCATTATTTTGTCGGTTTGAACCATTAGTAGAACCAAAATTTTGAGTGCCAAAATTATCATTATACGTGTTGGTAGATATAAGAGCGGTGTCGGCATTTGTTGCTGCCCCCGTAACCTATTTTTGCTTTCGAGTTTCTTCTAGAATCAATCTCGACTGAGCCTCATAGAATGGTGGTAAGGGATTGCTTTGTTGAATGAACGTAGCAACACCATCAAATTGTTCATTCAATCTCGCAATCAATTGAGAACTAACCTTTGATTTGTCACCGACGCTCCAACATTTGAAAGTTGATCGGCAAACATTTTCAACTCTTGGCAATATGTGGACACGTTTGAAAAATCATCCAATTTTACATTGGTGAATTGGTTTTCAAGATAAACCGCTCGAGAAATTTTATTATCTTGAAAAATATTTTGTAAACGTTCTAAGCCTGTTGAGTCGTAGAGCCCGATTCCAAAATAGTGTGCAAAAAGTCATTGTAGATTGTGTCATAAATCAATTGAAGGACTATAACATCTAAATGAGACCATAAATTTAGATCAATAACTGTGGTCTCCAATGAAGACTTAGAAGGAATAATATGGTCTATAACCTCGTATGCTCGCCAATGGATTTTAAACAACTCCGCCCAAGAAGAGTATTTCCCTTTTTTCATCTCAAGGGTAATAAGAATAAAATTATTGGCGTTGTTTACGGCAAGAGCGGGGTGAAATTTTTGTTTGTTAGCCATTGTTGTCAAGAAAATACAAGAAAAAAGTGTAGAAAAGAATTATTTTTGTGTGTAGAATAAGGGAGATGAAGAACCCTAATTAGGGTTTGTTTGTAAAGGGCTGAAATTACTAATTGGTGGGAGGGTAATTTTTGGCTAGGGTTTGTTTAGGGTTAGGGTTAGGATTAGGTTTAGAGTCAGGAGGAGGCCGAAAATAAGGTGGTTTCGGCTTAGGGTTTTGACACACCAAAGTGGTTTTCGGGTAGGTTAAGAGAGGGGCGGGCCGACGAGAAGACTAGGGCAAAAAAATTGGAGAGTTGTTTTGTGGCTCTTGATACCATGAAGCAAATTAATCCCATGAATTTATTTCATGCCAAGTATACAATACATATACAATTATACACAATCAATCTAGGCTATCCTAAGAATATGCTAATCATGATATTTGATCTAATCATCCTAATTATATGATTTAATTACAATATGATGTGATGTGATATGATGGATATCCCTAATCATCTTAACACTTTCAACTAACAATGATCCAAGAGAAAAATAAAAGTGCTAATTGAAAATGTCCAAAAAATTGGTGGCACTGAAGTGTTTGGGTTACTAATTTTAGAACATCTATTAAGTTAGTATATCAAAGTCCTTGTATATGTAATTAAAACTACGGGCTATTGACTTAGCATTTTCAGGATCTCGTATAGAGTAGTAATTTATCAAATTTGACTTCCAAGTTGTAAGCAATATGAGCAAATCGTGTAGGGGCACACTATTTGCAAAAGAAAAAAAAATTCTAACCCTACACGGTTTGCTATTAGTTTATTTCAAAATTAATCTTTGCAAATCGTGTATGGCTTCACGATTTGGAAAAGAAAATATCTTTTTTTAAATTTCAATAGACGGACAGTTAGGGGTCCTTTAAAGTTAGCTGCAACTAGTAGAGAGCTACACGATAAACCTCTTTTGGTTTATCGTGTAGTTCACAACCCCTTTTGAAATTTTTGCTTAAAAAATGTGTCATTTCGGAGCCGGATACTATGATATTTGATCCACATAATTTAGTTAGTTTCTGCATTAGGAATACTGGCATAACTCTAACCAGTTCCTAGCATAACTATTGTTTGCATTAATAATACCTTCAGTAACCAAATAATCCCCGCTTTTAATCATTTTATATTCAATCATTATGGACAGGTATTTTTACATGTTGCCAACAATCCAAAGAAAATTTACGTTTTCCCATCCCACTCAAAGCTTGCCCTCTTTTTAAAATATAGCCACTGAACGTGAAGTAACGACTTGCTTAAATTTGTTTGCCTTATTCTTGCTCATCACAGTTCTGGTTAACCTATTTAGATATTGTGCTGCCTCAACTAGTCTCAACTCTCAAGGCTTAAAGATTAGAATTAGATTGGACTGATATCACTTTTGAGGTTACTAAAACCTAGTTATTAGGCCTCTTAGTTTTTGATTTAAAACATTATAATCATCGTCAACCTACTACGATCCTCATTTGTCGGAGCTTAAGACTAGCAATGTCTGCTTGAATTAAAACAACAATTATTATAGAAACAAAAGGCAAAGAACACTTTCCATATCAAGGATACGATTGAGTTGAAAAAAAGCCTACAAGAAAAGAAAGGAAGTCGAGACGAGAAAACAAGAGAAATTATGAATTTACTTTCTTATTCTGATTGTAACATCCTACTATTTCGTCAAGTTATTTGACTCTTACATCGGCACTCTTGGGAAAATTTGCATGGAAACAGATCATTAGATAAACTTAAACCTTTGAAAAATCCATAAGGTGGACGAAACTACCGACCCATGAAACAAGTGAACATCAATGATAAAGGTGAAGAAAAAAATTTAGGAACTTTTAAAGGTAAAGCGAGTATCCATAGTAACAAGTTCTTAAATTCATAACTAAAAGCAGATAAAAAGTCAGCTGCCGCAGAAACAACTATGAATCCCATTTATCTGTAGTACACTTCTACTGCTTTGGACTAGCATACAAGTATGTAAGCTATTCAGCTTTTAGCCAACAATACAAACAAGAAAGCTCCCCATTGGATATGCAAGGTAATGTCTCCAAGTCTTTCACACTAAAGATGGCAAGATGAACATACAAAGAGAAGGGAAATGTTTTCTGCACATGAACATCTATAAAACATGAATCTTAAAGCAATTCATTCTACAATCTACAGTAGTGTAGAAGCTTGATCCGACATTTGCATGATACCACCACAACAATTTCATTAGATTAATCGAAAAGCTTCACATCACTCCAGTTGTTTTTTACATTGCTTGCAAACTTGCGCTTCACATTGTAAGAATCCTTTTTGAGCTTGACCACTTCTCTCACAACAGTATAAGCTTACCTCGATCAAGTATGTCAATGGGAGGATGAATTCCATTCTTTCACCATTTTAGTCCATTGCTTGCCTCAACATCATACCATCTAACAATGTCAAGAACTGTGAAGTTTTGTTTGATTCCATCTTAAGACAGTCAATGAGCTGCAGTTTGTACTACTAATGAAAAACACCTGAATCAGTAAACTTTAGTTGAGAGGGAAACAACTTCAAGATTATCTTCCCAAAGGCCATTTACATTTCTAAGCCAAGAACCGCTTGGTTCTATATCCATTGGTCAAGAAACTAATCACGACAGCCCACACACAACTATTTATCCATGAAGTGACAGGTGAGTACCTATGTAGGCTTAGATCTGATACAAAATGGAATTTAAGGAGAAACCTAGGCAAGAACTAAACTAAGCTATGCTATACTAAAGAGCTAAAAAGCTACACCAACAGAATATATATTAAGGAACCCTAACTAGCTAATGGATCTTTATAAAACTACTACGATAAGAATTGGGTAAATGCATAATTTGTATAACTAAACTCAAGGGTCAGCACATAACTGATGAAACCTATGTAAGGAGATGAAGTTTCCTGTAGTTGTGTACTGCACCAATTGCACCCGGTACAACCACCCCAAACATTAAGCTCATCTCCCATAATATAGCTCCCAAATTCATATTGCATCAAGTTCTAACACAAAATTTGGTAAGGAAGGAATGCCACCATGACTGCAAACCTCGATTTGGATCTGTTTCAATCTAATACCTATAAATCTATGCTTATAATACATCCTGGTATATGGTTCCACATGCCCCACCAAGCTACAGGTCCAGTTAATCCAAACACACCTACACATAAGCATCAGTAATACTGCTCTTATAATTGTGATTTTTGATAGGGAAACAATTATGACCAAGAAAGCACAGTTTAAAGAATGGTTTTTGCAATGACAGTAGCAGATCATTGAGAAATCATTGGCATTCAGATGGGAGACATAATTAGGAACTTCCCATTGCTATTCTGCCTCGTTCACAAGTGTTTTACTTATCTTAAAGTCTTCACAGATTATTCTCGGTTGAGTACATTAAGTAGGCTCAGATATATCACAAAATCGGGTCAAGGAAAGGGACACCGCCATGGCTGCAAACCAGAATAGCATACAACAACAACAACAACATCAATCACTATAGGGTTTAGGGTTTATGATCTTATTTCGTTCCAATACTCGCTACTCCACTTAAGAAAACATTTTGGTTTGCCCTGCCAAGATACTGTTCCACTTGACCAAAACCCGATTAACTCAAAAAGCTTTATCATCACAGCCTACAGATAAACATAAAAAATGATGTTCACAATGATTCTGATTTGCGAAGGGAAAAAGAATAATGACTAAGTAAGCAAAAGGAAAGACTGCTAGTAACACAACACATAGTGAATATCCTGTTAGTAATAACATTGATCATTTCTCTACAAATCTATTTTTATGTTTAAACCATAAAGGGAAAAAATGACAGATTTTACAAATTCATCTACAACAAACAACAACAACATACCCAGTGTAATCCCACAAGTGGAGTCTAGGGAAGGTGGGGGTGTACACAGACCTTACGTCTACCTTGGGAGGTAGAGACACTGTTTTCGATAGACCTCGGCTCAAACATAAGCAACAAACTGATCTATACTAACACAATAATTTGTCCTTAATCAGCATGATACAAAATGCCCTCACTAATTCATTTCTTATTAACAACATTAGTCAGGTCATCAAATATATATACCCCTTGTTTCTTTTTCTCGTTTTCAATTCATCCTATAAACTGAAAAATGACAAATTTGACCATTCTTTCACCATTTAATCCAATAATTAACTGGTAATTCTAACTCAAAAGAAAAACTTCCTACAAACAAAACACCTTAATTTAAAAACATAAAATTATTTATTATGTAATCATCTAAGTGACTGGAAAAGGCATTGTACATTTGTAAAAATAATGACTTCAATAAATACCTGTACAGAAATCTCTAAACAGAAATTATTTTTTTACAAGTTTACGGAAATACCCTTTTTGTTTTGGGGGTATATTGAGGCTCAGATCTGTAAAATTAGGGCAAAGGAGACAAAGCAACCGCCATGGCTGCAGACCACGGTTGCACTACCCAATAGTGCCTTACCGGGTCGCCCCGCCAAGATACGGACCCGCTCCAATTGCCCCATGAACTCTAGACAACAATTTAATCATCATCACAGCCTCTCATCCTTTACAATAATAATAATAATAATAATAATAGCAACCATCATGTTATTGTGTTGATGAAGATGATGAGGAAAACGAAGAAGAAGCAAAAGGGTCAGATCTTAAACCCTAAACCCTTCAACCTGCTTTGCTTTTATATATATATATATATATAGAGAGAGAGAGAGAGAGAGATGTATGTGTGTGTATGTATACTGCAGAAACTTCCGATTTTCATCGAAAGTTTCAGAATAACAGCTTAACCAAACAGGCCCTTAAGATCAATAGTGGTTTATATTACACTTTTGAGCGACAAATGGAAAAGGAAATCACAGGCGAAGAACAGAGAGAGGGCAACCACCATTACAACTCCCCAATACCTCTCAGCTGCCTCCTTTTTCCGTCTAGAGTTCATAGGAAGAGAATTCGGCACCAAGAGATGATTTTATACTCCTTCCCTTGTCTATACGAAATGAATTTTATATAAAGTTTTTTAAATACATAAAATTAGATTACATTTATGTCCTTGCATTTACTTCGTATTTGCAATAAAACCTGAAGAATCGATGAGTCATTCTAACCTCAAGCTTATCAACTCTTTGGCTTTTTTGCTTTTCTTGTACGAATTTCTCAGTTTAACATATACTCCCTCCCTCTGTCTCCAATTTCTTTTTTAGTCTGGATCGCTATTGAATCAATAGCATTGAATCGGGAATGTGGCCATCAAAGTAATAAAATAAAAAAAAATATCATATTTTTATAATCAGAGATAATTTAATTTTAAAGTTATTTTTTTATCTTTAATAAAATAATTTATAATCATACAATTATCTTAAATTTGCTTTAGACCATATATTTCAAAAGTCAAATCTTTCTTTTTCTTAAATTTTATGTCAAGTCAATGATGACACATAAATTGGGACAGAAGGAGTAAGGATTACTGTCTTCTGTTTATGTTTTACACCATTTTTGAAGATGAAATTTAAGAGTTTTAAGTTTTAACCATAATTTTCTTGTATCACTTCCCCAGCTTCAAAACAAACTTACCAATAAGTCATTATTCCACAGTATGTGTAGCTTGTATTCGTAAGGGTTTATTTAAGGTTTACATTGTGTATAACCAAAGATGAATTTCAGATGCTTAGGAGCCATTTGGACATAGAGATAATTAACAGATATCTATGCTTGTAGAAGATAAACATACTTACCAAATATCTATCTATGCTGGTAGAAGATAACAAATATTTATGGAATTAGTCTAGATGCACACCTCTGACACCACAACTTAAAAAAGAAAAAAACAACTCTATAACCATTCTGCTCTGTTCAAAACTTATTTTATTCTTCTGAAATCATCAGCTAAATCAAACTTCTTTCGGAGTTCACTTTCTGCGTGATCATACTAGCATATCCAAGAATATTCACTACTCTTCACATAGAAACATTTCTTCATAGCTTGGCAAGCGATCGACGAGCCTCATGTTATGATTTGTCGTGATTTGTCGTGATCGCTCTCTGATTCCACGAGAATTTTCATATTAAAGAAAAAAAATGAAAACCTACAAAAGAAAAGAGAACACTTGCGTGGTCAAGAGATTTTCTACTCTTTCTTCTGTTATAATTTCTGAAACTCAGATACTTTTCTCTAACACAACATACAAAGTCACATCCTGACTTTGTGCTCCTCGAAACAAATAAATTTTCCAAGAGACAAAGCAGTTTATCGCGATACATACTACACGGGTAAGGGTAACAGGTCCCTGTTTCCTAGTTCCGGATTCTCCTGAAATTTGCTTCTCTGCCATGTCCCCTTCATCTTGTTGACCCCGAGTTTCGGTTCCTCAAATCTCATCATTCATAGTCCAAAAAAGTGACAGCAAACAGAGACTCCTTGCAGAGAGTGGTCTTCAAGAAAGAAAGACCTTGGAGGGCATAGTTATCAGCCATAGTAACTAACTTTGGTTCTCGAATACAGTGGTTACTACTCATACACTATAATTCAATGTCATTTAATATCCAAAAATGTAATGCTGGCACCCCAACAATGGGCCACTATAATGTTATGCTTACTGGTATATACATGTATTACAGAATTAAGAAACGAAATAGATAATCTCAACATGGTTACAGATTCCCAAATCTATTATGGGAGGTCTAAACAAACCTCAGATCCTGGATAGACAACAGCAGTACAGGGGTGCTCCTCAAGGTATGCATCTTGGAAACACATTAGCCGAGGAGCCATATACTCCACGAGGAGGAAATCAGCCATCCAACAAAGATGTTCCTTGAATTCTCATTTAATTGCTGGTCCATCTCCTCCTTCGTGCTGGACGCTCTGGCTTCACCTCTGAATCTGGACGGATTTCACTTTGGACAGAGGATAATGGATCAGCTTCCACCTTTTTACTTACTGGAGATTCTTTCTCACTTGGCATTGGAAGCTTGAAGCGCTCACTCCGCTTCTTCAACTTCTCAACTGTCTCCAAGTGTTTATCCTCCGTAGGCTTTGTCTCTACATTATTAATTTCAGTGGCGCCTCCATTTTTATTGTTAGCTGCAGGTTGTTGACTGTCTTCGACCATCTTTAATCCTTCATCTTGATTTTTGTTAGCTAACGAAGTACCCGGGCCCTTGTGTACATCGTTGTCTTTCATGTTCAAGGAAGATGATGATTTAGCATCGATACCAATGTCTCTATCCTTTTGGCTTGACCATCGCTCCAACTTGGAACGTCCCCTCCTGGAATCCTCCTGCTCATCATCTGATGAAGCCGCTTCCTGATGTTTCCTGGAGGATTGGCGATTCCTGCGGATCTTGTTCTCATTGGTTCCTTGCACAAATTTTCCCTTTGAGCTGACCTGAATTTAAGGAAAACCTCATGATAAGCCAGGGAACAAACATTTAACTTATGGGAGGTTAAATTAGAAATTGAAGAATAGGCTTCTACAACCCAGACCAACCATACTTTGATAGATCCAGATTCCTCTCTTCAGACATCATTGCTTCACTAAATGTTTCATGGATCTAAGGGTAATGCAGATCACTTGTGATGCCTGGATATTTATGCAAATTAAATCTAGTGTGTTTCTTAAGTTTCTATTGCCAACTGAATGTTTGATAGTTTTGTTTAAGGCATAGGATCTTTTCCAAAATGATCTAAATTTAGCTTTTCATAACATTACTTCCAATCAACCGCCGTGATGTCTGTTTGGACTCCAAATGCACCTTCTGCATCTAGAAATTAGTTTTTTGTCTCACAGCATTCAATCATGATTAAGTACCCACATTCCAGTCAACAGAAATTTCTGTAATGTGCAAGTATGTTTGGGAGTACAAGCTTTACAAAAATCAAAGGATCCAAGCCAATTTCGAAATTAAGTTCCTATTTGGGCTCATAACGAGCTTCAAGGGTTTAGGACTTGATTTCAAAATGGCCCACATCAATATTTTTCACCTGAAAATTACCTTTACCATAATTGCATCCAAAAATTTGAGGCCTGTCAAAAAAAGACCTAGGAGTAAAGGAACAAAAGAGCGTCTGAAACAATTGACAATTGCCTCATATAAATTATTGAAACTTTTTCTTAAAACACTTTTGGAGCTGATATTCTAGTCTCTACAAATGATGAGATGTTCTATCATGTTTTTTACGAGATTCACTCCTTCTGTGTATAAAGTAGTATGTAAGGACTTCCCTATCTCACATCAACGGGATTTTTTAAATTTTGTTTAGATATTTTAAAAGAACTCAACAAGGGATTTAAAATTTCTATGTAATCTTGTCTTCAAGCCCCACTAGCACTGCTTACCACTTTTTTTCCTTACATTCAGACAATTTTTCCTAATTTTTTTAATAAGCTAGCCAAGACGCCACCCTTATATATATAACTTTTTTTAATAACGTGGTGTCCATGCCAACTTACTAGCACCTCTACCCTGCGTATATTTGCTACTTTCCACCCGTACAAGTACTAGGTAACGCTGACCACAGTTGTATGTAACTTTAAAAGAAAAAATTAACTCAACAAGTACTTTATAGAAATATCAAAATGCTGATGAAATCTCTATGAAGTACTATTTGAGCCAACAGAGTCTAAGTACCTACACCATATGTAATCAGAGTACCAGGCGTCTTGTAATTACTAGAATTTCCATTAATAATTCACCGTGCTGTCTCCTTTTGTCTTTAGCTTTAACAACTTCTCATGAATATTAGAAGAAACCAACTTGTTAAAACCTCCAAGGAGTGGCCTAACATTCGAGAGTTGAAGTAAACACCTTGAGAACCAAGGTTCAAGTCGTAGCAGAGGTGTCAGAGATTTCGGTCTATCTGCCTAAGTATCTTTGTTGGTGTGAAGTAGCAAGTACATGGTCGACTAATTGCGGCACAAGCAAGTTGGTCCAAACACCACCATTATAGCCACATCCTCCCCCCCCCCCCCCCAAAAAAAAAAAAAAAATCCAAAAAAGAAACAAGAAAAAGGACAATCCAATTAACATCACATCTTTTGATCTCCACCTAGTATCTATCCCATGGCGTTTGCATTTGGTTTAGGTTTAATTTTTGGGAAGATTAGATCTTTAAAAAAATTGAGAACAATTTTGGGAAAAGTTGTGCTTAAATACATTTTGAAAGATTTGTTTTTGGTTTGCACCCGATGTTTGGTACCGACTTGTCCCGACTAATTTTGAAAGAAAATTTTCTTTTGGAGATTAGAATAAATAAATTGAGTAGAGTAGAATGAATAAAGAGGATCCATATAGCCAATCTAGCTAATTTGGGTTAAGGCCTTACTTATCTTCTTTTTGTTAAAATCTACCTTTTGACCGTCTTTATTTCTTAAAGTATTTTATTTTCATTTCAGGAAAGTCTGCTAGGAAAGGACCAAACAAAGTTGTCTTAAATTTTGGAAGTCTTTTCAATTCAACCACACTAGAAATGCATCTGTTACTACATGAGTAAAGTTTGATATCCCCATCTTCACGGACACAGAGTCCTCAATCAGTATCATTAATGCAACGTGACAACCAAAACTTGAAGACTCTTGGTATAAAGTACATGAAGTAGGTACTTACCAACTCATTTCTCTGTCCATTCGGTTCGTCTTCGTTCATGTTCAAAGCCATCTGGGAGTTATGATCTGCCTCAAATTCTTTACCTTTCTTTAAATAAAGTTTATGTCTTTTCTCATTCACCCTGGAGTTATCAGAAGCATGGGGAACACAATCTTCACGTGAGCTCACCCTATCATGCCTTGCTCTTCTTTCATCCTCACGTGTCCTCAGCCTCGAAGGACTTTCAATTTCAACACGATCCCTCCTTCTAATATGGTCAGCATGCCTCACATCCTTTGAATGCTGATCAGAGTTTCTGTACTCATCTTTCCCTCTAGATTGACCAGCCCAAGCTTTTTCTTCCGCAACACGTCCAGCCCGCATACCGCCCCTTATTTCTTCTCTCTCCCTTTTTGGTAGTGTCTCTTCATGTGACTGTTTAAGCCTATACCACTCCTCACGTTCTCGCTGTCTATCACTCCTCTCCCTCTGAAACACTCCATCTTCTTTGTGCCTGATATAATGCTGCTCATCATCTCTTAGTCTCATCAGCTCATCTCTCTTTCGGAGATCTGAGGTATCATCTCTTTCTCTCTTCCTGCGAACCATATTTTCTCCATGGGAAAGGAAGGTTTCTTCCTTGTCAACGTATTCCCTACTTAATTTTGTCTCTTCTTTCCTTCTTTTATTGTGGCGATCATCCAAGGTATCATACCTCTTCAACTCATCCCTGTCTCTGTGCCTTGCTCCCATATCCTTATCATAATCAGGCCTTAAAGTAACGCTCTCCAGCTGCTTTCTATATAAATGGCGTTCTTCTCTATCACTTCCCTCAAATTCTCGCACCTTGCTGCGGTGTCTGGATCCAATTTCATCAATAAACTCCCTCTTTCGTGGTTCTTCCACTTTAGTTCTTCCCTGTAGATCGCCATCCTTCCTTTGCCATACTCCCTCTGAATATTCACGTTCCCTTCGCCGGTCAATGTAATGTGCTGAACTAGGGTCCAAGCCTTTACGGGAATAAGAATCTTCCCTCCCTTTCACTACCATGGGGTGTTTTTCTGCTTCTCTCTCATTGCGGGCTTTCTTTCGGACTCTATCCTCATCTCTGGCAACTGCTTTTCTGGCATTATCTATGCGCATAGAACGTTCACCTTGAACAACTTCCTCCTCAATATCATCCCGTGACTTGCGATAACCTCTACTGCTTCCAGATTGGACTTTGCTATTCTCACTACTTCTTCCAGCCTTGGAGTCTTCTCCATCATCAGTTTCTTGAGGAGAAGATTGTTCACGTCGTGAACTCAACTTTTGCTTTTTTGCATAATGTAGAAATTCATCATTCATGGCTTCACTATCAGTTCTTGCATCCAAAGCCATTTCCTCTCTGTCAACTTCACTGTTCGTATCTGCTCCGACAATTTGATCAGGGATATCATCTCTATCTTCTGTAACTTGCTCCTCAGCAGGTCTATCAGCGGTGGGAGAAGGAGGGACAGGACTGTGAGTACCATCAACACTTTCAAATGATTCTTCCTTCTGATTATCAACTTGGAGTCTGTCTCTGCTATTGCTGGGAGTAATGTCAGGTGATCTGTCGTGTGCACTTCCCTTTCTTCCCCTGGAATAAAAAATGTGGAGAGACAAACTAAATTAGGATAAACGCAAGGCATAGACTCCACGAAAAGAAGCAGCGGACAAGAGCGTTTTTTTAACAAATAGCAAGAGTAAACTGGAAGTTATCGTAATGTGTGACTAGACGTTACTCCTTAAGACATCCAAATAAGATAGGAAGCTTTTCAAAGAGCTTAATAAGAATGGAGATATGAACCAGAGAAACCCAGATTCTCGAAGTCGTTTGTCCAAAAATAGATCATTGTCTACTGAAATCATTGGTTCATATCACTCACCTTTTAACAAGCTAAATCAAAAAAAAAAAATCTAAAACATTAAAAACAGATAATATCTCATGAACATGCAACAAGATTGATAATGTGTATCAATTTTGAACTCTAGGTTGTTGCATTGGTAGAAGCAGCTACCAATCAAATACTACATAATAACCTAATAAACAAGGATGGGTGAGCACTTCTTGTTTAGAGCCTTACAACAAACAACATACCCAGTGAAATCCCACCACGTGGGGTCTGGGGAGCGTAGAGTGTACGCAGACGTGGTAGGTAGAGCGGATGTTTCCGAAAGACCCTCGGCTCAAGACAAAACACAAGCAAAGCAAGAGAAACGGTCAGACCCAGACAAGAAATTCAAAGCAATATGAAAATGCTAGTATCAAAAGCGAATAAGCTATGATAGCGCATTCTGAAAAGGCAATAACTAACGCAGGTAAATAAGATAAACAAAGTACACTAGAGAACACATAGCAACAGAAATCAAACGACAGAGGATTATAAAACAATACTGCGCCTACTAATATGATAGGCTAAGCGGGCCTACAATAATAACACTACAACTACCAGTTTGTAAGCGTGAGTAGGACTACGCTGGACTACCTACTACCCTTACCCTAATTTGTGTCCTCCATAAACCCCTATCTAAGGTCATGTCCTCAGTAGCACTTGCGTCATATCCCGTCTAATCACCTCTCCCCAATACTTATTCGGCCTACCTCTACCCCTGAACTCGTCCATAGCCAACCTCTCACACCTCCGGGTCATTTGTATCTCTCATGTGCACGTGCCCAACCATCTCAACCTCGCTTCCCGCATCTTATCCTCCACCGAGGTCACTCCCACCATGTCTCGGATATCATCATTTCTAATTCTATCCCTCCTCGTATGCCCACACATCCATCTCAGCATCCTCATCTCCCGCAACTTTCATCTTTTGGGTGTGCGAAGTCTTAACCGGCCAACACTCCGCCCCATACAACATAGTCGATCTAACCACCACCCTATAGAACTTGTCTTTAAGTTTTGGTGACACCTTGTTATCGCACAAGACTCCAGATGCGAGCCTCCATTTCATCCACCCTGCCCCAATACGATGTGTGACATCGTCATCGATCTCTCCGTTCTTGTTTAGAGCCTTGTTTGTGTAATATCCTTTGTAATCTTTATTTGCTTACAACAACATACCCAGTGAAATCCCACACCGTGGGGTCTGGGGAGGGTAGAGTGTACACCGACCTTACTTCCACCTTGATAGGTAGAGCGGCTGTTTCCGGGAGACCCTCGGCTGAAGACAAAGCATAATCACAAGCAAACCAATCAAAACAAAGCAAGAGTAAAACAAAGAGTAAAGAGAAGCGGTCAGACCCAGCTAAGAATTAAAGCAGTATAAAGTGCATTCGAACAAGAGGAAGCAGTAGCTAACACGACTAAATAAGCTAAACAAAATACACCAAATAACACATAGCAGCAGAAACTACTGTGGATTATAAAGCAATAATGTGTCTATAAGTGTGATAGGCTAATCGGCCTACAGTAATAACACTACAACTATCAATTTGTCAGCATAAGTAGGACTACGCTCGAGTACCTACTACGCTTGTGTAATCTTTATTTGCTTGTTATAATTAATTTTCTAACTAGAAAAAAAAAGAAAAGGACTTGGACATTGCTAACAAACATATCATGCTAGTGAAATGACAATGCTAAAAAGAAGATAAGATCTGCTAATATATAAAAGTTTGTAAGCACAGAAAGATGCTATCAAAGGATATAGTAATGCATCATCAAATCATCCTGTAAGTTCCATACCCAATGAAAAGCTATAACAATTAATTAAATACTAATCTTTGACTTTGTTATGCTCAACTCAATCCGAGTAACCTAAGGTCCTAATCTAATTCAAAATAATGTTATGACAAGTTACTTTATCAAAAAAAGAAAGATAAGAATGTTATGACAAGTTAACACTTAATGCATTAGAGAATGAGCTGATAGATCAAACCACATACCTGATGATACATGTTTTCCTTACATAAATTGATATAGACACCGTACCATGTAAAACAGATGTTTGAGGGAAGATGGACTCATTTTGGATTGAATAAAAATAACGTACTAGAATATCAAGACATGAGCCACCATTTAAAGAAGCTTTTATTTTTATTTTTATTTTTATCTATTTTAAAGAAGCATTTATCATTCTCACAAACTTCTTACCATGAATCTTGGCCTATTAAATAAAAGAAAAGGAACTATCATATGACTTCTTATGCTAATGCACAAAACAAAGTCTCCTTGTGGTTGACAATTTCTAACATTCAAATATTCCAAGTATTTATTTTGTTGAACAAATATTCTAATTATTTTCCTATACGTTCAAACAAATTAAGATACATTCTAGGGTTCCAAAATAGCTACAGACTGCCTTCTGAGATCAACCTGCCAATGTTCTTTCACTGTGATGGATCAAACATCCTAGACCGCCAAAGTCAACCACTATTTTGATGTTTGGACCTCCACATTTGTCTGGACTTTTGCTTTTATCTTGCTAAACATAACAGCCATCTTCAAACAGCATGAAACTGAGTAGATCACCCAACAGTGCCATAGAGGAAACATTGCCGAACACAGTTTAACAAAGTACGTAAAAGCCAAACAACAATATATACTGCCCAGCATATATAACTAGTAAAACCATAAATTAGGGTGACCAACTTATGGCTTTTAGCTGATTTGGCTTATACACTTTTGGTGTCTACCAAACACGTAGATAAGCCAAAAAGTGCTTATAAGCTACTTTGACCAACTGAGCGTTCGAAACTCGAGAAAATGAGCCTGCCCCACTACATTTCTCCATTTAAATACCAAGTTTAGTTCCCATGACGCAGGGATTGAACCTGTGACCGAAGTCACAAGTCTCTCAACCTTTACCACTTAAACAAAGCCTTGTGGATACTTCTACTACATTCATCTTGTGGATATGCTAAGCCTTGGAGGCCAACATTTACTCATTAACATTGTTGAGCTCATAAGAGTTTTATAGAATTTTCTTTCATTTTGTGACGTACCTTCCTATTGGATCACCCTCGTATCACTTCTCCATTTTAGCCATCTAATCTAATTTAATTTGTGTTTAAATTTTTTATATCATGTCATTCTCCGACAGTAGATGTCGATTTTCTCATTTAGGCACCTGAACCTTCTCTTATCTCACTCACCATCATTCTTTTTATGAAACCTAGCAATGTATATTCTGCCTTATTTCTACTTATCCTACAATCTTTTCGGTCTCCACGTATCCAAAAACCCTTAAGAGTGCTTCTAAACAACTCCAACTTTGTAACTCCCTCGCTAGTTTCGTCAATTAACGTAACATACCTCCAAATAGCATGTTCCATGGGACCTCATCACAATAACAACAACATCATAACCAGTGTGATCCCACAACTGGGGTCCGGGGAGGGTAGAGTGTACGCAGACCTTACCCCTACCACTATGAGAGGTAGAGAGGTTGTTTACGATAGACCATCGGCTCAAGCCATGTAACCTCATCCTTTATACTATTTACCACCTTATAATAGCTAGATTAAACATGGAGACAAAGCTGATCACTATTCACTAGTGCAAACCCATGGTCATACAAAATTCCTTTGCATCTCCTCCCACTGTTCACACATAATTTTTATGACATCATATACGTGATGTGATTTCCTTTCTTCTCAAGAACCTACAAAAGAACTTTTCTTAGCACTCTATTAATGGAAATCCACATAGAATTCTTCTTCCTTCCCAATAAATTTCCATCAACTTTCTTCAAAAATATAGCATTTTTACTTTTACTTGAGTGTTGAAACTGAGTTATTATAACTAGTACTTTTTTTTACTTAAACAAAAAAAAATATAGTTAGTACTTTTTTTAGAAGGAAAAAAATAGTACTTTTTTATGATTGAGAAATCCGTTATTTCAGTTTCGCAACCATGACATAATGGCCCCCTCGACCCTACGCAACTAAAATACCAAACTTGCTGTAACAGCCATTTGTAAGTTTTACGTTGAACAAAGCCCCAATGGCTTGAAAGAGGTGATTATTCTCCGAAACTTCAGGATGATAGGCAATAGACACAGCTACATCTGGAGTATCTAATGCTTAATTGTATTTGAATGATGAAGGCCATTTGAAGGTTTGTTCGACACTTTTATACTTTTCATTGTAGACCATGAAATTTTGCGAGCACCAAAAAATAAGCAAAACCTCATGCCTGCTTCTATCTTAGTTACCAGTGAAAACAGGAAAAAAGATTAAGTTCCACACGCTTAGAAAGGTAAAACATTATTTAGGCAACATATATAGTACCTTTCCTCATGTTGAACATCACAATTCTTGTTGTCCTGTGCAGAAGTCTGTCCTCCAGAATCAGAAACAAACTGACCAGGAGCCTCCGGGGAGAAAGGAACCGCTCCATCTCCTTTGGTCAAATGATCACCTACAGGGTATGTCTGTGGTCTCCTAGCATTGGGCTCTCGCTTGTGGCTCTTATAAGGATGCTTGAAACCATCAGATTCTTGAACATGTTCCTGCAGGGGTCCTCTTCTTGCATCACCTCTAAAATCCTCGGTTGAAGGATTATTGCCCAATTGCTCCTCATTTTTGTCATTCCCTGTGAATTGGTCATCATCCTGGCACACAATCTGTTCACCCAAGAAAATAACAGCAGAAATAAAAAAAAACGTGTAGAAAATAAGAAGCAGCACAGACTTGTTAGAAACATGCACAAATAATGGAAACAACAACACAGAGATTTCAGCATAAAATTCTGCTTCTTTTTTCTATTTTGACAGACACCTCCTTTTTGGATTTGGAAAAAGACGGTCAGATCACTCACTTCAATAATTGCATCTGAGTCACGCTGTCGTGGTGGTCGGGTATCAATTGATGGTAGGCGATCACCAGAACCGGTTTCAACCTGTATCTGTCTTCCAGTGGGCTAGTAGAATATCATATCAGTGAGAAAATAGTACGACAACTAATATCTGAAACTTTGGTATCATTACTTGGTGTGGTTAAAGATGTAACAGTAAGCAAAGTTCACCGAATAGCCAGGTTGGAATCTTAGGGCCACATAAAACCAGAAAGTTTCTAAAGGTAAGGCTTGAGTTCAAAATACATACTAGCGGTGGTCGCATGCGTATAGATCCTCTTGCTAGGTCATTTGAAGCCCCATCAGTTTTACCATTAAAATTTTCCGATGGAATGTCTTGAATACCTGCTGCAGCTGCAAGTTCTGGTGGAAGATCTGGATCATTTTCCTAAAATGAACACCAAATAAGAATAAGAACAATTTTGAAGTATGATAAGTATCTTAGACATGCACGTCTTGCTGAAGATAGAATCTTCATCTGCATAAGCATTACATTACCTGCTCTTTCCTCCCACTTTCATATACCCGAATTCTTCCTTGCATAGTTGACTCAAGTCGAAGATGTTCCTGGAGCAAAGATCGATTATCATATTTCAAAACTTCCATTCTACAGAACCAATGCATTCACATACTAAACAATGCACTTTGATTTGCTATTATGTGGTTGCACTCCAAAAACTCCGCCCGTGTGACCTCGTTCACATTGCCGGTCCCAAGCCCGGATAAAGGAGGAGGGTTGCCGAGGGTCAATAGGAAACAACCACTCTACAAAGGTAGAGGTATGGCTGCGTACATCTTACCCTCCCCAAACCCCACTTGTGGGATTACACTGGGTTTGTTGTTGTTGTTGTTGTTGTTGCACTCCAAACTCATTCCTTCTTCCTGGCTCTCTTCATGCATGCACATTGTCTCTCAAGCATTGAGAGGCTTGCCACAGCGGGGCATGGCTGGAAAGCACACATGACAACCAGAACAAGGAAAGGAGAAGGGGCATGCGTAGGCGGGGGAGGGGGTGTTGTACATTTTTCACGTAAAGCTTCCTAATAAAATCATACTCCCTCCATTTCAATTTAAGCGTCTTTTCTTAATTAGGCACAGAGTTTAAGAAAATAAAAGAGACGTCTGCATCTAGTAATCTTACTAAAGATGTGTGTAATATACCAAAATGCCCTTTGAATCTTGTCGTCTTAAACAAGCCGTGTCAAATGTTGGAATTAGAGAGTTACTAAATATAGAAAGTGGCAATTCTTTTTAAAAGAACTAGAAAAGAAAGTAAGACACTTAATTTGAAACGGAGGGAATAATTTACAATTCTTGCTGCTTAGCTTCCACAATTTAAATTGTAGGGAGGACTTGGAAATCAGCTTATTAAGAAGCCTATGGTAAAGAGAGGATAACCTTGAAATTCAAAATAATTACATGGTTTAAAACTACTAATCATTTTTAGGATTTTTGATGCATGGATTCACAAGGAAACTTGATACAAGAACAGGAAATATAGTTAACCAACCAGCTGCTTGCAATAGTCTTTCCAGCTATCCTCATTCAAACCAAAGTTAAAGAAATCTGTTGCATCAATGCCTGGAAGTCTCCAAGGTTTCTCCTCAAAACCATCAATGTCAACTTCAAATATAGTCCTGACAGTGTACAAGGCTAAATAAGCATTTTGAGTGTCTTTAAACCTTTCAAGTATTTACATGATTTGCCCGAAAAAACATAGCAAATCAAAAGTAGTCTTCTGAAATTGTGCACAATAATACTTTCACCACACCCCAACATATCCATACCATCAGCTTTTCTATAAAGCCGAAATTACATGCACGTATCACATAAATAGCATGAATTTTAACCTCATAGATGTACCACGTGCTTATATATTTATAACCCTCCTCAGAATTTCACAACATGAGGACAAGTTCTTCAATAGGTCTTAGACAGATAAAAAAACAAGTTACTTAGGAAATTTTATGGGAAGCAAACACTTCTTATAGCAGCTGTAGACAGCGCTAATATAAGAGGGGGAAGAGTTATTGATTATTGACTGCATCTTGTAAAGATATTATTCTGTAGATATAGTTATATTACTCTAAATTCTCCAAAGAAATTTGGACATTCGAACTAAAGCATTCTCACGCTTTTTAGACTGGAACAGAGGTTTTCCTCATAATGACATTAATCAAATTAAATTCCAGAATCAACACACAAGGTTTTTCAAAAATAAATTTGGGAGCAAATAGTGTAACTAGAAAAGAAGTTGTACACTTGGTTCTTTCAGAACAGTAAATACAAAACCTCACCAAACAGAAACAATGGAAAATTCAAATAAGTTATAAATCAGAGACAAACAAGGAAACATACTTGTGCGAAGGAAGAGTGAATTCCAACCCAATCCCAAAGCCCCGCCCAGACGCACCGCCTCCCCAACCGGACATCCCATAGCCACCTTTCATTCCTGGTGGTCGCCAATCACCTCTACCACGTCCAGCAACAGAGCCTACATTGACAGGAGGACGGACTTGACCAGGTATTCCTCCAGGACCTGACGGGGGAGCTCCAGGAATAGGAGCTGCACCAGGTCTCACATACTACATGAGACAAGAAAAAGGGAGAAGAGACTCATTATTAGCTGTCAAAATAATGTAACAGGGAATAACTATCAGGACAGCAATGACAAAAAGAAATTTATAATAAATCTTTTTATTAACGAGTAAAAGTAAAAAAATATAGTAATCTTCCAATCATCAGACAAGAAACAAACAACAAAATCAGTATATAAACTAGCAGCTCTGAATGATTTCATCAAGCAAGCAAGTAAGAGTAAATATGTGGCAAACGAGCCGTTCAAATGTGTTAAGTATCTCACAGATAAGCATGTATAATATTGCTTTCACAGATTCAAGAAGCAAAAAAGAGAAACATGGACTAAAATCTTCACTTTTCTTAAGACGACTGAAAATAGATATTACATATTACCAATTCTTATATATCTTTTCTTTTCTTTATATTTTGACCAAATACTAGTTGAAAGTTGTACTTCATCACTCAGCATAAGAAAGTGCATCTTTCTTTCAGTATATCATTATCAGTTTAAGCAACCAGATTGACTTGAATAGGCTTCATTTTGACATACTTGCACAGGTCCAGCCCGTCTGGAAAATGAAGGATTCTCCATTTACATTCTCAAGACCTACTAACACAGCAGCAGCAGATACACCTTTTCATCTACTTAAAAAGGTGTTAACAACAGCCAGTTACCCACTCTTTGAAGTGCTTTTAGATGAGTACTGTTAGACGAATCACCGCAACAGCAGCATTCAATGTGTCACGTGGCGATAAACGTGTGAACCGACAAGCAGCCACTTAGGATTTTGATTAGGTAGAATTCATCACACATCCACTCACATTTTTGCATAAAGAAGATTTTCAATTGTACGTTTGGATATCTCCAAAGAGAGTTCAATCTTTGCATTTAGGGATGCCTTGTATTGAAACATTTCAAACATCATCTACCTATAAATTAAAGCACGACCATGCTATAGAATGATTCCAACAAAACTATGAAATAAATTTTATTAATAATATTATCATCAGTACAATTCTTTATACAGCTTGTGCATACAATGAGAGTCATCGGCCTTAACATCACCAATGACCATAATACAATATGAAAATTACAAGTCAGCTTACATTGCATGTTCTGATCAAACAATATGAGGAGAACACAAATCCCCAGGTGTACAACATCACTGACCTTATACTGTGAATGATATGGATGATGGTATGCATGATTGTTGTACCCAACCTTTGCTGCTACTCCAGGTGCTCCATTCACTTTTAACGCATCGCCTATCTCCTTTCTCTCCCCGTTAGCACCGGGACCTCCTTCCTCGCCCCTTTCTTTCTCTTCCATCATTGGCGGATGGCTCGGGCCATCATTATCAGCTACAATAACCAAAGGCTCTCCATCTTCATCGTCCTCATCGTCATCTTCACCAACACCCATTCTCTCCATACCCATTGGTCCATGAGTGTTGTCATTCAACACAATCTGCAAATCATCCTCACTATCATCACTATCCCAATCATCCTCAACATTATTACCATCTCCATCATTCCCGGGCCCACCCGAAACACCCGGAATCGACAACCCAGGAATCATTTCAGTCTCGACGTTTTCGCCTATATTTTGATCTTTTTCCATCAAGATATCATCTTTATCATCCCTTTCTTCAACTACAATATCAATATTAGCTTCATCCATCAAATTCAAATCTTGAAAACCCTTTTCCCCTAATTTAACATCATCACTCTTCTCCAAAATCCTCGCTTTCGAATCGGGTTCATTAATTTCACTCAAACTCTCGATTTTTCCAGCTCCTAGGTTTAAATTCAGATTCGATTCGGGTAATTCAGAAGCTAGGGTTTTGGAATTCGGAGCTCCGTATAATATCTCCTCGTCGTCGCTGTTGATGTTTAGATCGATCGGCGGTCGGGTCGGAGCTCCGGCGGATTTTGGCGCAGCTTCTTCTACCGGAGCTGGCGGATGTTGAGACTGAAACGACGCCGTTAAGGGTTGGAGCACATCGGTGTAGAGATCTCCGAATTCGTCGTCGTCTTCCATTATAGAGAGAGAAGTGCGAGTTCTTTCTACAAAGAAACGCAAGAAAGAGAGGGGTTTGAGGGCTTCTAAGAAGGGTATAATTTGTACTCTCCTACACCTTGTTTTGAGGGTCTCTTAAGAGAAGGGTACAAATTTAGGGAAGATTTCCTAAATTGAGGTTGAACTTGTTACTAGTAAAAGGTGAAAAAATAATAGCTAGGTAAAAAGTAACCAAATTTGAGTTTTGTGAATTTGATGATGAATTAATAAGGTTGAATTTAAAATTATTGATATTTGATACGGACGAGAACGAGTGGAAGATGAAGTTATTATGTGTCACATATTATATAGATCAGATCATCGAGCATGATTAATGATATTTTATTTAACAGATAATATGTAATTTTGGTCTTGGAGTCAAATTTTTGACGTGTCTTTGCAGGGTACTAGAGTTCATTTTAACTTCAAGTCAATAATGTCTAACAAATTGCAGCGACACAAAAATAAGGTAGCACGGTACATAAATCATTTCGCGTTAGTAAAGTTCGGAGAAGGACAACACCCAAGGGATGTGATGTAGACAACCTATACAGAGTCTTGAAAGGAAATACAAAAGTATAATGAAAAAACTACATAAAGGGGATACGAAGTCCTGAACATATTTTATCTTCGTGATTATCCTTTTTGTCATGTTATATCTTCATTAAAATTTTGACCGTCAATCACACATATGTCTCTGAAATTACAATCTAATTAGCATTCTACTCCAAATCTCCTAAAGAGTATGACAGCCAGAGAATAAGTGTTCAAATGTCTCATCAGCTAATCCACAAAAAATACGAGTTTTAGACATTTTGAGGCCAAATTTTTGTGACCTATCGACTATGGAAAGACTATCTTGAGCAGCTAGTTAGAGGACAAACTTAAATTAATGATGATAGATGAGCTGATGATACAATTTTTCTATGCATAATTTCCCACCATGTTGCAAGCTGATCAATCTACCAAACAATAGGCTCCTTGCATGGAATTGAGCTGCAAAATAAATTTCTTCATTTTCAATAATTTCCTAACCACCCAAGTTGCATTATTGGGAATGCAAAATACCACAATATGATTCTTCATGTAGTAGTTGTGGTGATTGACTCCGATAATAATCTTTCTTCATAGACACATCTAATAATTGCTTCACTTCAATTGTTATCTACATGTATAAGTTGATAACATTCAAGCCTATAGCAACTTAAGGAAAATAGACTTTCTTCTAAGACACTAAGGTGATACAATTGAGGAATTTGTCCAAAGAAATTTTTTGCATATAGCTTTAGTCATCTTTAATATCTTCTTAGGTAGAAAAAAATTGTATCCAAACGGTACTTGCTTGATAAGCTTCAACCTTGAAACAACTTAGAAGACCAACAATTGATTATAGAAGTGATATTCTCCACATGAGGCCAACATTGGCTAACAGAAAGTTTCTTAGAAGACAATACAATTCCTAAATATTTAAAAGGAGGTGATCCTACCCCTACAATATTTTATATTTTGCATCAGATGATATGTTAACCATATAAATTGAACTCTTGGTAACATTAATTTGTAAGTCATAGGCATATGAAAATTTCTGGAAGGTTTATTGCAATAGCCTAACTGACACAATATTAACTCTACAAAATATGAGTAAAGTATCCACAAAACAAATGTAGATAATTTCAAGCTTTCCACATCTGGGATAAAAATTAAGGTTGCTATTTAAAGCCAACTGATTAAATTTCTTTGCAAATACTTCATAGAAATGACAAACAAGCAAGGTGATATAAGGTCACTTTATCTCATGCCTCTCTTTACATGTAATGGTTCAGTAAGTTGTCCACCATAATCGGAGAATAAGAAATACTTAGTTGTTATGCATTCTAATATCCATAAGACAATTAACATTCTCCAGAGAATCAAGTGTACTATGAGCTTTTCGCAAGCGCACCTTGAGAACACATCTAGGGAGAGATTCCCTAAGTATTGTACCTCTTAAACAATTCATAAGTGAACAACATGTTATCAATAATACTTCTTTCTTCAATGAAGGTTGATAGTGAGTGTTAACACTTAGGGTGTATCTCATAAAAACATGACTAGTCCAACTCGTTCAAGTCTACTTAAAAATTGGGTTGATATGTAATTCAAATTGATACATGATAAATTTTTATTTTATTACTTGAGAATGTGTTTGTGCTTATGTGATTAATAATGTTACAATGCCACACCTCTGAGATGGGGTGCTTTGCTACTAACAATTTATGTTCTTTTGTCAGACGTTGCTATGTGGTGAAATCAAGGCCATCCCATCCATACAGTTGATAATTGATATTTTCCATGTAGGGTTTTGTTGGATTCAAAACACATAAGTAAAGCACAACGGAAGTTTAAAATTTTGTTCTTACTTACCTCAACAATTTCTTCTGGTATGGTTATATGACAATAAAAAAACATGTAACATAAAACATGAACACTTACAGATTAATAAATCTACAGTTTTTACTTAGGGATTACACGCGATTGTCCCTTCGACAAAGCACTATGCTATGGTGTATTCCGCTGTCAAGAAAGCCATAAAATCTTGGCAGAGGTTTGAGAGAGTTTCGTCCTAGACTCTAAGTCTAGAATTAGTTTATAGAATTGGTGTGTTTTTAATTAACAATGGGAGTGTTGTATTTATAGTTAAAATTAAGTCACAAATCATATTAGGGTTGGGCTCTAAGCCTGACCCAAAACCGAGGTGCAGTGGGCCAGTCTGACTTTTGATTTTATTAAATCTAAAATCTAATTTTGATTTATTTAAATAATTTTCATCTAATAGAAATTATCTCATAGTTATTATCAATTTAAATATCTCGATCCCAAATCGAATATTTAATACTTTCTCAATACACCCTTAGATCGAAGAGACAATCGACATAGTGAGACCCTATAGGCCTTCATATATCGACACTAATCCAATTAAGGTCCATACGGAACTCCTAGATTGCGTCGTACGACGAACTCAATATATGAAGTACGTTTACATGAATCCAACAAACATAACCTTTATGTGAGATGATAAATTTCTTTCATTCGCGACACACTCGATCAAGCTTAGGATTTGTCATGTGTCTATCCAAATGGTTTGATCACTTTATCTCATCTATATTAGTCGACAACTAGACCATATTCTAAATATGTCTCTTGCATTGGCCAATGACTTGGTCGACCTAATATCACTGAGAAGTTGAGTGCTCTCTCGAATATCCAATCGAGGAATCAATCATATTCTTGGCTCAATTATCACCTTAATTTACATCATAATGTACCCAACACAAGCCGTGTCTTGTCCTATAAGGAGTTTAAGCTTAGGACAGGGTCAAAGTACACTACTCTGTAAACAAGGTGCGTATTGATCTCAAGTCAAAGGACCTTTATATCCCACGCCCTGATAACACTCTAGACATGTTTAACAAATAGTTTATCAGCAGTGTATACTAATACTTTCTAAAAGTATCCATGTGTCTATTACTAGTAACCATTACTAGTAGCATGTGAGACATACTACATTATCTAAGAATGTGATGCAGACTACATTCGACTTATAACATATCATCGATATCTCATTCTCGATGATCATTAGTCGAGGCTATTTTGGAGTTACGCTCTATCATCAATATCTCACTCTATTAATGATAACGTAAGATAAGGGATGCACATTAATGAATAATTACAAACAATCAAATAATAATTCAATAATCACAAATGCCATAAATATTAATCTTATTAATAAGACGAATGTGTTCAAGTACATTTGTCTCTAACAATGATTGGCTTTAGGACATACATACTTTCAATCTCCCAATTGGCCTAGAGCCAATCTCCGATGTATCTAATACCCATGTTTTCAAAATGACCATTATGCTTAACTAAGTTTAATGGTTTAGTAAACGGGTTAGCTAGATTATCATATGTGGGAACATAGTCTAATCTTATTTCTCTAGTTTTCACTATCTTCCTGAGTATGTGGTATTTCCTCGGTACATGTTTATTTCTGTTTGTTGATCTTGGTTCCTTAGCTTGCGCAATCGCACCAGTGTTGTCACAATAAATCGTTATTGGACAAGTGGCACTTGAAACAATCCCTAGTTCCTTTAGGAACTCAGATATCGCGACAACTTCTTTACCAGCTTCCGATCCAGCAATGTACTCGGCTTCAATTGTTGAATCAGCAGTTGTAGCTTGCTTGGAACTTTTCTAACTCACTATTCCTCCATTGAAAATGAAGGCATATCCAGATTAAGATTTGAAGTCATCAAGATCTGTCTGGAAGCTAGCATTAGTGTACCCAGTACACACTAGCTTCTCTTGTCCACCATAGACTAAGAAATATTCTTTAGTTAGTCTAAGATACTTAAGAATACTCTTGATTGCTTTCCAGTGTTCTTCCCAGGATTCTGCTGGAGTTTGTAAGTCATACTAAGTGCATAGGCCACATTTGGCCTCGTACAGGTCATGACATACATGATAAATCCTATAGCTGAAGCATATGAGATTCTTTTCATGTTTTCAAATTCTGCAATAGTATAAGGACTATCATTCTTTGATAACATGATTCCTTGACCTGTAGGAAGACTTCCTTTCTTGGAGTTTTCCATAGAGAATCGTCTTAGCACTTTGTCTATGTATACGGACTGTGACAACCCCAACAATCTATTAGGTTTATCTCTATAGATCCTAATTCCAAGAATGTAGCAAACTTCACACAAGTCATTCATCATGAAGGTGTTGGATAACCATTACTTGACTGATTGCATGAGAGTCTTATTATCTCTCATTATTAATATGTCATCTACATATATAACAATGAAGACAATACTCTCTTCCTTGCACTTACTATAAATGCAGGGATCTTCTTTGTTTCTAACAAAGTGAAACGATTTGACTGCTTTGTCAAAGCAAATATTCCAAATCCTTGAGGCTTGCTTAAGTCCATAAATGGACTTCTGCAGCTTGCATACTGCTTTGGGCTTAGTCTTGGATGTAAAACTCTCAGATTGTATCATATACACCTCCTCTTTACCATTGAGGAAAACAATTTTAACATCCATTTGTCAAATGTCATAATCATAGTATGTAGCTATTGCAAGAAAAATCCGAATGGACTTAATTTTTGCAACAGGTGAAAAGGTTTCATCATAATCGACCCCAAGTTGTTGATTATAACCTTTAGCCACCAATCTTGCCCTATAAGTATGTATCTTGCCATATGCATCAATCTTCTTCTTGAAGACCCATTTGCATCTTATGGATCTAACCCCTGTTGGTAAATCAACCAAGTTCCAAACTTGATTGATGTACATCGAGTCCATCTCAAATTTCATGGCTTCTTTCCATCTATGTGAATCAATGTTTAACATAGCTTCGCTGTAGGTTGTAGGTTCATCGTCATCAAAAATATCTATCTTATTGTGTGTTTCAACTAGGAGATTAAGTTTTTCATGCGGACGATGAGTCCTAGTGGTCCTACGGAGTTGATTATTCTGCGTTTCAATATTTGTTGCATTCTGATTATGAGAAGGTCTTTGTGTGTTGGACAATCCATCACCTTGAGAGCTTTCAGGAATGTCATTTTCATGTATTTCCTGAATGGAATGATGTACAACCATTGTATCATCTTCCATTGGTTGTGTATGAGAGCCTTGCATTTCTGCACTATCTCTCACAACACTCCCACTGGCTGAAGGGCGTACTCTAAGTACCCAATCTTCACCTAATACTCCCATTGAATCATTGTCTAGGTCTTTTGACAAGGGTTCAACTTTTGTGTTATCTTGTGGTTCTTGAATTTCTTTAAGTTCTATCTTGTTGCAGCTCCGTTCCTTGTAGACATAGTCTTCTTCAAGGAAAGTTGTATTTCTGGAAACAATGACCTTATGTTCTCCAGGAAGATAAAAATAGTATCCCTTAGTTTCCTTTGGATACCCCCACAAAATAATATTTCTCACTTTTAGATTCCAACTTGTCAGTAAGCATCTTCTTTACATATGCAGGTTACCCCAGGATCGCATGTATTTAAGTGCTGGCTTCTTGTCATTCCATACCTCATATGAAATTTTCTCTACTGACTTTGAAGGAACCATGTTCAGAATATAAATTGAGATTTGTAATCGATAGCCCCAAAGGTATGTTGGTAGAGCTGAGAAACTCATCATGGATCTAAGCATATCTAATAGGGTTTGATTTCTCCTTTCAGTAGCACCATTCATTTTTGGTGTTCCAGGAGGTGTCCATTGTGATTAGACTCCATGAAGCTTTAAGTAATCCAGAAATTCTTTACTTAAGTATTCACCTCATCGATCTGATCGAAGGGTCTTGATACTTGTTTCAAGTTGTTTCTCTACTTCTGACTTGTACTCCTTGAATTTCTCAAAGGCTTCGGACTTGTGTTTCATAAGATACACATGCCCAAACCTTGTGAAATCGTCAGTAAAAGTGATGAAGTAAGGGAAGCCTCACTTAGCTTGAGTTGAAAATGTCCCATATACATCAGTATGGACCAACTTAAGTACCTCTTTGGCTCGCACCCCTTTCCCAGAAAATGGCTTTTTGGTCATATTTCCTCTCAAGCAAGATTCACAATTACCATAAGACTCCAAGTCAAATGGTTCCAGGTAGTTTAACTTTCTTAATCTTGCTATCCTTGATTCATTGATGTGACCAAGTCTATAGTGCGATAAGTAGATGGGGGTTCTTGGATTACTTATCTTAGCTCATTTGCTTTGCACATTGAAAATTGTACGACTACAGTTTAGAACATACAAATCATCCACAAGCGGAGCATTTCCACAAATAAAACTATTAAAAGACAGTACATAACTATCATTGGCAATAAATGAGGAAAACCCCTCAATGTCTAACACTGGGATAGAAATAATATTCCTCATCAATGAGGGAACAAAATAACAATTATTTAGTTCTAAACAAAAGCCTGAAGGTAAATCTAGTCTATAAGTTCTCACGCGTTCAGCATCCACTCGTGCTCCATTTTCAACGCGCAGGTCTACCTCCCAAAGTCCAACCTTTCTGCTGTCAATCAGACCCTGCACATTATTACAAATGTGTGAGACACATGCGATATTCAATACCCAGCAGTGAGAGTTATTTATAGACATATTTATCTCAATGACAAACATACCTTGTCCAGTAGAGCCAAGAGCACCTACTGCTTTGCCTCGTCCTGGAGCTGTGCAGTCCTTCTTTCAGTGCCCCTTCTTCTTGCAGTTGAGGCACACATCCGAAGCTACCTTTGCCTTCTTCTGAACACCTCATCTAGGTTTCATAATTGTAGGTGCATCAATTGTCTTACCCTTCTTCTTCTGCATGTTCTTACCCTTGGGTTTGAACTTGCTAGAAAAGCCCACTATGAGCACGACTTTACCTTTAGAGGTAGATAGTTCAAAGGTCTTCAACATGTTTTGAAGCTCTGGAAAACTTGCCTTGGTCCCATTCATAATGAAGTTCACAATGAAATTCTCAAATGAATCAGAGAGTGAATTCAGGATCAGGTTGACAGAGACATTTATAGGCAACTTCGTTCCAATCGAAGCCAACCTTTCTATCAGCCCAATCATCTTCAGAACATGTGCTGACACTTGACCCCCATCGTTTATCTTACACTTGAAAATGTCTCTCAACAGTTCATACTCCATTGTCTGAGACTGTGAGTCATAGAGACTCTTAAAGTATTCTAGCATTTCGTTGGGGCCCATATTTTCATGTTGACTCTATAACTCCAAGGTCATGGAGGACAACATTACATATTATGCCGAGGTAGCATCGTCTAGATGTTTCTGATAATCCACCTTGTCAAACAAGGCATACTCAACAGAATCTTCAGCAGGGTCTGTGGGGAACACTGTGTCTAACACATACTCAATTCTTTCTAGTCTTAACACCAATCACAGATTTCTTAACCAGTCAGGGTATTTTGATCCAGTCAACTTGTTTGTCTCGACCAACATTTTTAGTGATAGATTCGACATTTTGTATAAACTGAAGATATAGATCGACTTGAAATTAAACTCTAATATAATTTCTATTGAACACATTCGTTAACTAATTAACATGTACTTTAGTTTAATTAGCTCCTACTATTTTAACATACTCTTCGACCCTATGAAAGAATACATACTCATATCAAATATGGTCATAATGGGCCATGATCCAGGTTCATGCTATCTCAGCGTGTTTTCTGTGGCTGATAACTTCAACAACACAACCTGGTAGATCTCTAAACCAATTACAAACAATTTTAACTCATGTTTGACCGAATGTTCTAAACAAACGATCTGCGTCCCTCGGCTTGTCCGACACTGTGGCGCCAAGACAGCCTAGCAAGTCAACCCCGTTATACGACTGCAATTATGTATCTAAGTGAGTTTTGCCTCATAGAGCAAACAATGTGGTGTAAATACTCATGAAGGTTTATCACCCATTTCTACATTTAACATGCATCTATGAAAGAGTCTGAGTCCTCGTAGACTTAGAGCAAATGATGTGTCATAAATACTCATCTCGCCGAAAAGGATTTTGCACTACAATCAATTATAACGTACGACACGTTCATTTTAAATGAGACTTGTATTAAAATTTTAGGGAGCATTTTAATTCAGGGTTTTAACCAAGATCAACTCTAGTATGCTATATCAAATATAACATCTTAATGAAAAATCTATTAAACACTTATTGGGTACCGCCTGCCCAAGCATGATATTAAGCGGTTTAACAAATACTGGGCGCCGCCTACCTAGACAATTATTTGCGGACACTATTCTATTAATCTAAATGACAATCATTTAGCACATAAACAATATATTTATCAAATATTATATAATAATCATGGGTTAAACGTTGTGATTTTTTTTTGGACCGATGGGGCCGCGGCGCCAGTGAGGCAGTCTGCAATCAAATATATTGTATAATAATAATCATGGGTTAAACGTTGTGATTTTTTTTTGGACCGATGGGGCCGCGGCGCCAGTGAGGCAGTCTACAATGCATTTAGCGCCGCGGCGCTCCACCATTGAGCCGCGGCGCCGCTGGTAAGACAGAAACTGAAAATTTCTATTTTGCTTTAGCGCCGCGGCGCTGGCAAGGCAGAAATCTTTATATTGCATTAGGGCCACGGCGCCGATGTCCTGACAAAACGTTTCTGTGTTGATTTTTCCAAAAATCGTTCGAGCCCTAAATCCAATTTAGGGATCAAATCACAAATCATTTATCATCACCCACCATTATCAATAACGCACATATCGACCATCATCTATTCTTACCCGTTCTTTGCCGTGCACCGTGCAATGAGCCGGATATCCGCACTTTTGGCTTAGTTCGAGTTACAACGGAATGACTTCCTCAAGTTAGCGTAGGAGATAATTTAGGGTGACATAAAAATGTCTACTTTGTTCACCCAAGATTTGTAGGATTTCAAGAAGCCTTGTTTTAATCCAATTTTATGTTTAACCCATATTATTATGTTATTCAATTGTTATATAATCCTTGAACCATCCTGGACTCTAATACCACTATAGGATTTTGTTGGGTTCAAAACACATGAGTAAGGCACAACGGAATTTTAAAATTTTGTTCTTACTTACCCCAACAATTTCTTCTGGTATAGTTATATGACAATCAAAAAACCTATAACATAAAACATGAACACTAACAGGTTAATAAATCTGAAGTCTTTACTTAGGGATTACACGCGACTGTCCCTTCGATTGCAAGCACTATGTTATGGTGAATTCCTCTGTCAAAAAGCTAGGAAATTTTGGCAGAGGTTTGAGAAAGTTTCGTCCTAGACTCTAAGTCTAGAATTAGTTTATAGAGTTGGTGTGTTTTTAATTAACAATGGGAGTGTTGTATTTATAGTTAAAATTAGGTCACAAATCAGATTAGGGTTGGGTTCTAAGCCTGGCCCAAAACTGAGGTGCAGTGGGCCAGTCTGACTGGGCTGACTGCCGGGTCGGTGCCGCGGCGCCTTACGTAAAATTTTGTTCCCCGTTTTCATTTAATATATATATATATATTCAACACATTAAATCCAAAATCTAATTTTGATTTATTTAAATAATTTCCATCTAATAGAAATTATCCCATAGTTATTATCAATTTAAATATCTCGATCCCAAATCAAATATTTAATACTTTCTCAATACACCCTTAGATCGAAGAGACAATCGACATAGTGTGACCCTATAGGCCTTCATATATCGACACTAATCCAATTAAGGTCCATACGAAACTCCTAGACTGCGTCGTACGACGAACACAATATATGAAGTACGTTTACATGAATCCAACAAACATAACCTTTATGTGAGATGATAAATTCCTTTCATTCGCAACAAACTCGATCAAGCTTAGGATTTGTCATGTGTCTATCCAAATGGTTTGATCACTTTATCTCATCTATATTAGTCGACAACTAGACCATATTCTAAATATGTCTCTTGCATTGGCCAATGACTTGGTCGACCTAATATCACTGAGAAGTTGAGTGCCCTCTCGAATATCCAATCGAGGAATGAATCCTATTCTTGGCTCAATTACCACCTTAATTTACATCATATTGTACCCAACACAAGCCGTGTCTTATCCTATAAGGAGTTTAAGCTTAGGACATGGTCAAAGTACATTACTCTGTAAACAAGGTACATATTGACGTCAAGTCAAAGGACCTTTATATTCGACACGTCGATAACACTCTAGACATGTCTAACAAATAGTTTATCAGCAGGGTATACCAATACTTTCCAAAAGTATTCATGTGTCCATCACTAGTAACCATTACTACATTCTCTAAGAATGTGATGCAGACTACATGTCGACTTATAACATATCATCAATATCTCATTCTCGATGATCATTAGTCGAGGCTATTTTAGAGTTACGCTCTATCATCAATATATCACTCTATTAATGATAACGTAGGCTCAAGGATGCACATTAATGAATAATTACAAATAATCAAATAATAATTCAATAATCGTAAATGTCATAAATATTAATCTTATTAATAATACGAATGTGTTCAAGTACATTTGTCTCTAATAATGATTGTCTCTAGTACATATATACTTTCATTCCATTGAGATTGTTGTGTTTTAAGGTTGCGAAATTCTGTCGTCCCGGAAAAACACTTTTTTAAGTTTGAATTCTACATCTTTATGATTTCACTTTACAATAAAAAGGACTAGTGACACAATAGGTTCTTAAGCCCTGTTAATTGATGTCTTTGGTGAGTCCATTCCGGTCTGAGCATAACAGATGTCATATTCATCAAGTCCATCCCTATTTAGGCATAACATATACTCATATTCAATTAACTCTGTACTCGTTCAGGTTAACAAATATCAACATATTACATTTGTCATAGCACATGCATGTCATCAATATTTATATCACATAACATGACTCATAGCCTCAATAATTTCATTGTAAATGTGGCATCTAACAAATGCAAGGTATATCATTAAACTTCCACAATATTGGTTTGATGTTTTGTCTTACCACCTTTCACCTTTTAAACCATATATCAACTTATGAAATCACAAATCATGTTCATTTACAAGCTTATTTTTAAGTTTCTAAGATTTCGTCACCATATAACTTATGCAAATGTACTGGCAAATGAGTTAACTAAATAAGAAAATCAACTTGACAAACATATATTGTAGCAATTATCATCACAATTTGAATTTGTTAAACAGAGCAATATACCTGTGATATACACCCAATATACAGCAGTGTATATCACAGGCAAAAAGCAAAGGACTAGGCAACGTGATGGGCAAGGCGTGGTGGGCCTCGGCCAAAGGGCCACAGATTGTAGAGCAATACAATCTTGTATATATGGTATATATATTTGTAGTATATTGTAGTGTAAAGGTTACCTTAATTAGTGTTATACACTTACCATAATTGTATAGTTAGAATTATGGTAGAATAAGGATTTAGAAATAGAATAGGAATAGGATTCTCCTATTATGGAAATATGTAACTTGTATATATAGCCTTTCAATTAATGAAAATAATCAAGGGGATTATTTCTTTCATGGTATCAAGAGACTAGGTCTAAACAAAAGTTTTTCTCTCAACTTTTGTCCTCTCTTTGATTTCGGCCGAGACACCCCACCCCACCCCTCGGGTTTCTCTTCCAAAATTCATCTTCCGCTCTCAAAAACACCTCTCTTAAATTTCCCTTCCTTCTTTGTTCTTTCAATATGTCTAAGAACAATTATCATCCTGCCCTCATGGTTTCCAATATCAAGAGATGTATCCCTATTGTCCTTGAGATGGAAAACGTCCAATATGCGACGTGGGCGGAGTTGTTTAAAATTCACGCTATATCTTATCAAGTTCTTCATCACATCATTCCTCCCGTTAGACCCCTTCCCGCGGAGGATCCTGCGTTATGGATTACTCTTGATGCTACCGTTCTCCGGTGGATCTATACCACTATTTCGGTGGACCTTCTACAGATGATTATTGACCCGGATACCACGGCTATAGCTGCATGGAATAGATTGCGTGACATATTCCAAGACAACCAACATTCACGTGTCGTCACACTCGAGCAGGAATTCTCTCTAGTTCGAATGGACGAATTTCCAAACGTTTCTGCATATTGCAAGCAACTCAAGGAGGTGGCAGATCAACTCCGTAATGTTGGCGCACCGATAACTAATAATCGTCTCGTTCTACAGTTGGTTGCCGGTCTTTCGAAGGCCTATAATGGTGTTGGAACTCTCCTTCGCCAAAGCAACCCTCTTCCCGACTTCTATCAAGCCCGCTCCATGCTTACTTTGGAAGAAGCCGGTTTGGCCCACCACCCCCTGGTCCTAGTAGGCAAGGTGGGGGGCTGGGGCAGGGGGCCGTGGGCCAGGGCCAACACCCTTCTATTAAGGCAAAGAAATTCCGGCGGCCGGTGGGCCGGCCAACGAGTTCGGCCCAACACCCAGCGGTGGCGGCCCACCGGTAAGTGGCCCAACAGCAGCAGCTCCAGCATCTACGGCCCAGCTCCATCACGGATAGGAGTTCTTGGGCCCCGACCTCCGCAAGCCCATCATGCAGCAGGCCCCACTCAAACCGATATCGAGGCCGCGATGCACACGTTGGGGTTGACTCAATCGGACCCAAATTGGTATATGGTCACCGGGGCCACTACTTACATGACTTCCGAATCAGGTACTCTCTCCTCTTATTCCAATTTGAGCACCCCTCATGGTATAATTGTTGGTAATGGCAACTCTATTCCAATTCAGGGTTATGGTCAGAAAACGTTGTCTCCCCCCAATCCACCCCTTCTCTTGAAAAATACTTTACATGCTCCTAAATTGATTAAAAATTTAGTGTCTGTCCGAAAATTCACTACTGACAATTCTGTTTTCGTTGAATTTGATCCTTTTGATTTCTCTGTGAAGGATTTCAAGACGGGAAGTCATCTCATGAGGTGTGATAGTAGGGGGATCTGTATCCTATCATGCCTGGTTTCAGTCCATCAAGTCAAGCCTTGCCATCAGCTTTTGCAGCCATCTCTCCCTCCATGTGGCATGCTCGTCTGGGTCATCCGGGATCTTCTATTTTATCAGTTTTAGATAAAAATAGCTTTATTTCCTGTAAGGGTACGAGTCGTACTCCACTTTGTCAGTCTTGTTCATTAGGGAAATTTGTTAAGTTGCCATTTGTAGACTCCAATTCTCATCCTTCAATGCCATTTGATATTATTCATAGCGACTTATGGACGTCTCCTGTTCTTAGTTCATTGGGTCATCGATATTATGTTCTCTTTTTAGATGATTATTCTAGATTTTTGTGGACGTTTCCAATTGCGAATAAATCACAAGTGTTTTCCGTCTTCATCAAATTTAGAGCGTTCATTCGTACTCAATTCGAAAGAGAAATAAAAAATATTCAATGTGATAATGCGAAAGAGTATGACAATAGGGAGTTTCGGGAATTCTGTGCTAATAATGGGATAAATTTTTGTTTTTCGTGTCCTCATACATCTTCACAAAATGGGAAAGCCGAACGCAAAATTCGTTCCATAAATAACATTGTCCGAACTCTCTTAATTCATGCCTCCATACCTCCATATTTTTGGCATCATGCTCTACAAATGGCCACATATCTTCTTAACATAATTCCTTCTAAAGGTCTGACATATTCTTCCCCCCTCAAAATCCTATATAATAGGAACCCTTCTTATTCTCATCTTCGGATTTTTAGATGCTTGTGTTATCCGTTATTCCCATCCACCACAATTAACAAACTTCAGGCTCGGTCTACCCCGTGTGTATTTTTGGGTTATCCGTCGAATCATCGTGGTTATAAGTGTTTTGATTTATCCTCCAAGAAATTCATAATCAATCGCCATGTCATTTTTGATGAAACCCAATTCCCTTTTACGAAAGTTCATACTCCCGAGCCTAAGTCGTATAATTTTTTGGATGACCAAATATCCCCGTATATTATTCGAAATTTTTCGGACATCTCCTGCACCCAAAATCCTTCAGCGAGCCCACTGCCCGTTGGACCCACAAGACGCCAGCCAGTTCCAGGGATCGGATCGGTCCCAACAATTGGGCCGGTTCACCCAATTCGGAACTGGTCCAGTTGATGAGTCGTTTTTCCGATTTGGGCCAGAAGGCCCACTGCCTGCTGGCCAGTCCGTCCCGAGCCCAGAAAATTCTCTCAATTCTTCCTCGAGTCATAGACCGGTCACTCGTAGTCAGCGGGGTATTTTTACACCTAAAAGACATTTTAATTTACATTCGATGTCTCTAAATCCCCCTTGCCCCGCAATCCCGTGTCTGCATTAAATGACCCTAATTGGAAAATTGCTATGACTGATGAATATAATGCTCTTATTGATAATAAGACGTGGGAGTTGGTGCCCCGTCCATATAGTATTAATGTTATCAGGTCTATGTGGATTTTTGCTCATAAGGAGAATTCAGATGGGTCATTTGCTCGACATAAGGCGCGACTTGTTGGTGATGGTAAGACTCAAGCAGTTGGGATAGATTGTGGTGAGACGTTTAGTCCGGTGGTCAAACCGGCTACCATTCGCACTGTGCTTAACTTGGCTCTTTCCAAGACTTGGCCTATTCATCAGTTGGATGTCAAGAATGCCTTCCTACATGGTGACCTCAAAGAAACAGTCTATATGCATCAGCCGTTGGGTTTCAGGGATCCTAATCGTCCGCATCATGTCTGTTTAATGAAAAAGTCCTTATATGGGCTTAAGCAGTCTCCACGGGCCTGGTATACGAGATTTGTTGACTTCGTTTCAACTATTGGGTTCACTCAGAGCAGGTCAGATAATTTCTTGTTCATCTACCGCACTGGTTCGTCCTTGGCCTACATTATGTTGTATGTGGATGATATCATCTTGACTGCCTCTTCCGATGCCTTGCGCCGGTCTATCATGACCATGCTCGCCTACGAGTTTGCTATGAAAGACTTAGGGCCTTTGAGTTATTTTTTGGGGATTGCCGTCAAGCGTCATTCAGGTGGCTTGTTTTTGGCTCAACGAAAGTATGCTGCTGAGATCATAGAGAGGGCTGAGATGTCATCCTGTAAGTCCACTTCCACGCCAGTTGATGCAAACCCCAAGCCGAGTGCGCCGCAAAGAGTGCACCATACGAGGACCCGACCCGCTATCGCAGCTTGCAGGGGCCCTCCAAAGATCTTACCTTTACCAGATCGGATATTACGTATGCGGTTCAGCAGGTGTGTTTATTCATGCATGATCCCAGAGTTGAGCACATGAATGCAATCAAACGCATCATTCGGTATATTCAGGGGACACTGGACTATGGGTTGCACTTGTATCATTCATCTACATCCATACTTGTCTCTTACACGGATGCTGATTGGGGTGGTTGTTCCGACACCAGACGGTCGACTTATGGCTACTGTATGTTCCTTGACAACAACTTGGTCTCCTGGTTGGCAAAGCGTCAGGCAACTCTATCACGCTCAAGTGCAGAGGCAGAATATCGAGGGGTAGCGAATGTGGTCTCCGAATCATGTTGGCTATGTAATTTGCTTTTGGAGCTTCATTGTCCCATTCAGAAGGCAACCTTGGTATATTGCGATAACATTAGTGCCATCTACCTTTCAGGTAACCCAGTTCAACACCAACGCACCAAGCATATCGAAATGGACATTCACTTTGTCCGTGAAAAGGTTGCGAAGGGTCACGTTCGTGTATGCCATGTCCCGTCTCGTTATCAAATTGCAGACATCTTTACAAAGGGTCTACCAGCGGTTCTCTTTGAAGATTTTAGGGACAATCTCAGCGTTCGAAAACCGCCCGCTTATGACTGCGGGGGGGTGTTAAACAGAGCAATATACCTGTTATATACACCCAATCACAGGCAAAGCAGTGGCCTCGGCAGCAGTGGGCCTCGGCCAGTGGCCACAGATTGTAGAGCAATACAATCTTGTATATATGGTATATATATTTGTAGTATATTGTAGTGTAAAGGTTACCTTAATTAGTGTTATACACTTACCCTAATTGTATAGTTAGAATTATGGTAGAATAAGGATTTAGAAATAGAATAGGAATAAGATTCTCCTATTATGGAAATATGTAACTTGTATATATAGCCTTTCAATTAATGAAAATAATCAAGGGGATTATTTCTTTCAGAATTATGCCGGGTAATAAGTTAAAAGTCGTTAGTATTTCGCATTTTATACAAAGTATTGCTTTTCAGGGCAAGGTGAATTTAGCACTTGCCCGTCTCCCCAAGTATTAAATTACAAAATCACTTAAAACGTTTTGCTGAATGCTTTTATAGGTATTCTTTAGTCGAAGATTGCACTTAGAGAATTCACCTTTGTGTCAAGCACCTCCAATATTAATGTCATGTTCATAAGCATCATTCTACACATGGAATAGCTTAACAATATCAATTCACTATTATTTTTTAGCCTAACTTTAAGCTTAAGCTTCTGTATCCAAACTTTCTAATTAGGTGAGATTTTAACTTGGATTTTGGTTTTACATCCTTCAAAATCATTCACCACAACGAACTAAAAACAAGTTATTTATCACAAAATTCTCCTCCTCCAAGCTTCATCAATGCCCAGAAATGGCTAATCCCAATTCCACCCATAAATCTTTGAATATAACTCATTCACACTCTTAATATATTGTAGTAGACCTTATTTACATAGTTCAAGGGTAAAAATACCTTTAGAGTTCAAATTCAAAAACTTGTGAAAATTCTTGGAATCTAACAAATTAAAAGATTTTGGTGGAAATTTTTTAGGTTAGGGACTAAATAACTCAAGTTTAATAATCATAGCCTACTTTAGTGGCGAGTCTTGATCCTTGATGAAAATCCCCTTCAAGCATCCAAGTCCCAAAATCAACTTAGTTTTTTTTTAACCTCCAAAAATGAGTATATATAGAAGTAATTTTTAACCGTGAAAGAATTGTAAGCAAGTCTCTAAATGACAAACAGTTCGATCTATGAGCAGCTCTAAATGACGAACTATTTGAACCATTATAAACGTTGACAAAATTAACTTCAAGGATATTCTTTTAAAATAATCCAGAAAGGGGCACACTGTCCTCTAATCCTAAAAGTGATTTTACAGCTTCTTCCATTAGAACCTTTAAACCAATCCCACATTAGACCTACTATACTCCTTAGCAAGTCATACCAGTGGCATAGCTAGAGATTAAGATACATATTCGGTTAAACTCAATATTTTTTGTTCAGACATTGTATTTATTTTTAAAAATTCATGTAACATATATAAATTATTAATTTAGAGCCGTAATAGTTTAAAAAGACTGAAATTTTTAATAAACTTCAAATCCTAATTCCGCAGAGTCAAGGAAGTATATTTGCAATAACTTGATAAATTGAAAAGAATTAATGGACAAGGGAAATTAAATGGGGGAACCATTATGCATTACATTAGCCACATAAAAGAACGTTACATACCAATACATTAGATTAATTTGCGAAGCCAAAGTAGAGAAGAATAAAGATTATATGTCAATACTAATCCTTGAAATGCAGTAGTAGTTGAAAAATCTTCCTCAGCTGCGCGTACATTCAAGAGTCGTATTTGCATGTACCATAACCTAGAACAATTACAAAAATCACACAACGTCGTTAGAATGTTACAACAATGAATCCAATTTTCTTGAATACTACTAGTATATGTCTTTTCTTTCCAGGAAGACAAGTAATTTTGTTTTGTAACATAAAAGTTACAAATATTGCACCATAATATAAAAGTCATAATGGCTGAAAACCCAACCCTATCTGATGAATATAAATCATTTTTATTGGGTGGGTTTTCATCCCCTTTTTCCTTTTCTTTTTCTTCCTCTTCTTTCTTTCTGTAGAGTCGGGTCCTTTTTTCAATTGGATCGGGTATTCACTAGATTTTTAAAAAGTGAGAAATGCCGATGTGTCAATTTAAATCATTAAATAATATTTCAGTGCATTAGGAGGGTTGAATTTTTGGTGGTTGCGACTTTTATGATATTATGATAAGAGTCTTGAGATTTTTATATTTACAAAACAACAATGTGCGACATTTGTTAAAAAAAAAGACAGTTGTATAACCTTTTACAAAATTGACCCAATATAAAGTTGTAAAAACTTGTGCTCGAGGGTCTAACAAAACTAACCTAGGTATATATACAGCTTACGCTCACCAGACCCCACCGTGGGGTTGGGGGTGGGGGGGTTATACAGGTGTATATGTTGTTGTTCATAACTTATAAAAACTTCCAAATTTTCAACTCGGAATATAGATGACTTACTTGGATCGGCGGAGGCAACGACACCAGTACCGGCAAAGTCACAGTTGAAGTTGTTGCGGCCCATTTTTTGGTAGTAAGAGTTCATGGCAAAGGCCGCATGCGACCTAATAGTGTTGGGAGTAAAACACGAACCGCCCACTTGAATTGAGGTGCAATCCACTCCTTGGCTGCACACATAGTTAATGTTGGACTGTAGTTGTGCATCCGTTGCCTCTACTTTTGGCATGCAGAATTGCTTGTTCTGTGCTGGTTCTACTGGTGATTTTGATTTCGGTTTGTCTTTGGTGCCACCGCCAGCTTTTGGCGCGGGCGAAGAAGGTGTTGGATGAGCCTGTTGGTATCAAAATTACAAAGGTAAGTTATAAATGCAGTGAGTCACAACCAACAAATAAATAACTAAACAAAGATTATATAAATGATTAGAGGTGACAAATGAATGAATTTAATAAAATCTAGGCAAGTCAAATCAATAGATCGATCAAACCAAGGGTAAAGCTAGTGAGAGGAAAAGAGGTTCAACTGAATTCTCTTCGTCGTCTCGTCTCAATTTATGTGATATAGTTAGACTAGACACAGAGTTTAAGAAAAAAAAAATTATGATCTAAAGAAAAGCCACAAATATTTATGTGGTTGAAAATCATTTCATTAAGGATAAAAGAAAAAAGTTTAAGATAAATTATTTTTAAATATATAATTGTATCATTCTTTCTGAGACAAACTAAAAATAAAAGTGTATCAAATAAATTGAGACCAACGGAGTATAAGTTAATGAACTCTTGACAAAAGTGAAAAATTTAGTGCAGTGGAAAAGGCAATCAGAAGTAGCTTCCAGTTACAAGCAAAGGTTAGTCTGAACTAAAATTACTTGATTCAATCGACTCTAGCGTCGCCCCTAATTACAAGTTCAAATTATAACTGTGATATTTTGTTGTCCGTTTCAATTTATGTGATATCATTTGATTTAACACGTCGTTTAAGAAAAAAAGAGATTTTTTTTTAAAATGTGTGATTCAAAATAAATCTTATATAAATGTGTGACTATAAATTATCTCATAAAGTAAAAATATTTCTAACTATAAAAAATATTATTTTTGGGATAGACAAAAAAAAAATGATATTAATAGGGGAGTACTTTTTAGTTTCCTTATATGAATTTCTGACCCGACTAGCCATCTAATTCAAATCACCAAAACATTATGTTAAAATCAAGGGTCATAACCGTCATTTGCCACGAAGATCATTTAATGTGATCTAGAAAATCCCTCCCTCCCATGTTACTTTTCCACTAGACCATTAACGATCCTTAAGAAATCATAAATAAAAAATGTATTTTTACCACTTTATCCTTATCTCTCTCGAATAAGTTGCACTCTAATCAATATTGATTGTTAAGAACATTTAATATTAAGGATAAGATAGCACCCCTTCTCATGAAGTTACGGGATCATTTTGCTGAATTCCTTAGACATGAACCCTAACCCTTCATTCTATTCCATACCGCCTTGGTAGGACATCTATTTCTAGAGTCCTTGAGAATCATTCAAAGACTTTCTTATTGTTTTGAAAGTGACTTCGAAGACGCCTTTGTGGAGCAGGTATTGATTGAAACTTTAGCATGGGCTCATGAACGCACACCTTTGGCCAATTTGATGGGAAAAATTTAATTAATTTAATCTTGATTTTGTAAATTGACAAGTAATTTGAGACATATATTTTTAGTAATGTGGACAAGTAATATGGGACGGAGGGGAATTGCACCGTTATATTAAAACTTTAAGGGCAAAATATATGTGTGCTTAACTTTAAGCACATTCAAGTTTAAATTACTGGCCCCAGGAAGGCAAAAGGAATAATTAAAGTTGAAAAAGGACGACAAAATTCAAATTTAAAGAGAGAAAGAAGATGCTCATATAGATTTTTTTTTTCATTTTTTCTAAATTATAAAGAAACCCGTTGAAGACATCTCATAAACAACACATGTTCAGTAGGAACTTTCCAGCAATGCTACACTTTTTCGGGTACTGAAAAATGATGGCATCTTTTTAAATTTCAATGGAAGGAATCCAAGGTAGAAATTTTACTAATAATATATAACACGTGGTGGCCGGTGGGACTGGTGGCAAGTTTTTGATGTTCCAGCATTCAGCGTATCTCAACCATGATATGAAAACAAAAAAATAAGTACACCGAAAGAATGAGAACATGTACTTCTTATATGGACTCGAACAATCATCACCCTATAAGCTAATTTTTAAATTGAGTTAAGTCAAGATTTATTCTTTAGATTGTATCAGAGTCAGACTCATTCCAATTCTTTGTTACACCAATGTTGGGCCCCCAAATTATGTTATCCACGCTTCAGTTAACGGAGTCTGAGCGTGCGGAGAGTGTTAACAGTCCCACATCAAAAATGAAATGAAAACACGAATTGGATTTGACAATCCTCACCCTACAAGTTAGCTTTTGGGTTGAGTTAGACCCAAGATATATTCTCTAGAATCCAATATAAAGCTAGTTACAATTTTACTACAATTTATGTGATATTTTTTGTTTTTTCAGAGTTAATAGCTATCCCGGCAACATGTGATCTTCTTTTACACATGAAGCCAAGCCTCTCTCACATGGAGAACACATTCCATGTAGAGTGGGAAAATGCAATACAACCAGCTGTACTCAACTGGGAAAAAAAAAAGTTGTAGATTCTTGAAATCACGTCCCCCCAAAAGACAAAGAAACCATTAACGAAAAGCTTGTTATAATTATAGCAGTTTAATCATCATAATTCCAATTAGACTTAAATGCCTATCCCAGCTTTAATTAAATTACTATTATATCACTAAAAGTTGATTTACTAAAATCATTAGTTAATGAGATACTATCCATTTTATTTACTTAACAAAACAAAAACTAGTATACTTACTTCATCAGCCTCACATGAATGACAATATATTAAAATTTGAAACAGAGAAGGAAACTAGCAAGAGAATTAATTAATCTAACACAAACTATTATGAAGTGCATATAAAGTTATGTTTAAATTACCTGCTCTCCTTTCAAGACACCAATATTATAAACCGGGGTAAAATCGGGTCGGAACAACCCGAAATTCCTCTCCGCAATCGACCCGGGTTTAGTATTCTCATTGAACAATCCGAAAATATACGTCTCTATCTTCCTCTTAGGCATCAATGGTGTTCCCGTCCCGGAGTTGTACTTCCTCAACAATCCACCATTATACGACGCCGCATTTTCCACCGTACATTGTGGCTCGTACGATTCGCCTGCCGAAGGCCATCCTGTCTCCGCCGCAACAATCTCCACATCTGGGTATTTCAGCCTCACCATCGACATATACACCGCATCTAACAACATATCGAACGAATTCGTGTACCATCTCTTCGAAAACCTGTTGTTGGAAACAATAATTCACAATGGTAGAAAATTAATAATAATTTTTTAAATTTAGAATTAAAATAAAATATGCTTATAAATAAGAATGACGCTAGCATTTTAACACTCTAACTACGTTAGGAGCCTTTTGAAATTTGGAAAAGAAAAACAACTTGAGGATATGTTGTAAGGGTGTAAGTTGTTTATGTATTAAAATTTTGCATAAGTAATACATGATTTGATAGCTAGTTATGAAGTAAGTTATTTATGTATAAAATTTATATAGTATTTAATTTACAATTTAGAAATCTGTATAAGGTTTATAAAAAAAAATATGTATTATTGTATGCATGACAAAAGTGAAATATCTGATAAATGAATTACAAAACCCTGCCTAATTAATAGGTGAATACAATAATATACTAATATTCGCATAACTTTAACCAGCTATCAAACGATTCTAAGTGTCTCATAATCATATTAATATTTTTCATTGATAATCATATTAATATTTTTCAATAATTTATGAACACAATATTTTTCTTTACCTGTCGTAAACGCCTTTGTTCTTCCTGAACAGGAGAAAATCCTCTTGTTTTGGGTTGTACCCGAAGTACGGGTACGGGTTCACCATAAAAGGGCCTTTAGTCTCTCTCAAAAATTGAAGCATTGGAGCTAGAATACCCACATCCCAACCGGGTCGAAACCGGGCTGCACTAGGCGGGTTAGACCGGAGTAGAATACCCAATGAATGAGGTGAAGAGACTTTAATACCCTTCAACCCAGACTCACCCAAAGCTTGATAAAAAATCTTCATAGCTGGAACAAGTTTGTTTTGTACCTCAGGTGTATCCCAATGAAGCACTTCATTTCCAATGAGAATAACTTGGATTTTTGTTTGTGGATAAAATGGTTTAATGTTGGCTTCTATGTAACGTTTTGCATATGCGAAGTCTATTAGATTTGGGATCTCACCGTTAGGAACTGTAACAGTAACTGAGATTCCTGTGTTAGCGAATGCACGAAGGATGTCTGGATTGATATCGAAGATTTTAATGTGGTCAATGACGGTTTTGTCCTTGAGGAATTGCGCTACTTGAGCTGGCGGAGGAAGGTTGTTTCCGAGAGTTCCGTAGTTAACTCCGATAGAGGTTACCACGGGAAAAGAAAGAGCAACAAGGAAGAGCAATAGTAGTAGTAATTTTTTGTTTGGCTTATTCTCCATGATTGAATATTTTGGTGGAGGAGGAGGAGAAGGCAAAGGATTTGTTATTATATAAGGAAAGGAAGAGGGTCAAATTTGGATTTGGACTATTTTGACTAAAGAAAGGAAGATGGGGGTTCTAGATTTGATTATTGATTATTGAGGGAGAATCCTATATAATAAACGTGTCGTGGAGTACTTACTATTTTGATTACGCGTAGGTTGCGCAACATCAATGAATATGTCCGAAAAGTAACAACGGCACACAGGATTAATGTGATAAATTTTTATCAGCAGTAGTGTTTACATAGATATGTCATACTTAATCAAGTATTTGCAAAAGATAAGGACAGCATTTTATTTAGAAAACAGGTCAAATTTGAAATTTCAAATTGAACTTAAAATTCTTATAATCAAAGATTTAAAATAATGTGAGATTTTTTTTTTTTTTTAAAATGAATAATTCTCATGGTCAAACAACTTATTGAATTTGTCTGACCAAGTTTTAAAGAATTTTTTATTTAAAAAATATTTATATTATAAATATTTCTCAAAAGGTAACTTTTGGAAAGTAGGGAATAGTTGTTAATATTTGGTTAATTAATTTAAAATAACTTTTGTTAATATTAGAATAGTAATTTAAAAAAAACTTATTTTTAAGCTTCTATAAAAATATTTTTACTACTATTTAACAATATTTATATTTTCCTAAAAGCTTAATCAAACATCTTAATTTTCTAAAATAAGTATATTTTTAAAAAAAATTGAAACACTAGTAGCTTCTCATAATTAGTTTGGCAAAACAGACGACTAGTGTACTTTGAACTCAAGTAATTATATTAGATTACAACTTTATTTTTTGTTTGTTTATTTATTTATATATTACTAATCTCTCGAAAATAACGTGTCTAATTTTTTAAAATAATAATAGGCAACTTGATCTTCATATTCAAGGGAACCATCACCCACATGTGATTTGTGAAACATGAGAAAGTACGAAAACGGAAAAAAACAACTAATGAAACGCGTCCCCCTCTCTTAGTAGCCGTTTAAACATTATTTGAAATCATATGGTTTGAAGTTAAATTTTATTTGAACATGTAATTTGAGTTTCTTAAGTTATATCTTTTTTCATTAGCATAAAAACTCATCAAAACTTTTCTAATTCTTATGCAATCTTACCAAATAAGTAAGTCATAGTTCATAACAAAATTAATACACGGCTCGAAGGCCTCTCTAAAAATTACCAAATTGTTGATAGTAATTAATTGTGAAAATAAATGATTGGTTGAATGAGTTTGGTCTTCATTTGTACACTTTTAAGTCATGACATAGTCATACCTTTGTATATATATACAATATAAATTATGTATTGGATAATTATATCTAATACAATATAAAGTCGATCAATTGGTATATATCTACTAATTTATGAATTTTTTTTAATAAAATATAAATTTGTGGGCCAAGTTTTATATTTAAAATAACTTGAAATCCCAAATCACACTTTTTTGGATGATTTTGAATTTCAAACCATGACATTAAGTTCAAGTTCAAGTTATGTCCAAATTACATAAACAAATGTGATTTGAAATCAAATTATGAAATCATGATTTGAAAACGCATGACCACGTCTTTTGTAGACTCTCAATTAGTGTTGTTGGTTATTACCTATAACTTTGTAGTACTTCTTCTAATACAGTATCCTATTAATATCTTTTTATGGACCTCTTTCTTTTTCTTTCTGCTAAATCCTTGATTGTACTCTTATCTTGAAAGTTCTCAAAGGAAAATTATGTTGGTTATGATGATGCAGGAAACGGAAATAAATAATTGCTAAGTATTACAACAAACAAACTGAAATTACAATAAACTTGAACAATAAACTGGAAGAGTATGCTGAGTCAAGTGATTGCACTCTGTCTTTAAGACAATATTGCCCCGTATGTATCATTTCTACGTCCTGGACAACTGTCTCCCAAGATAAAACAGCAAATGAGCAAAGGAAATTCAAGTGCTACCGTGAAGAATTTTAAGTAATGAAATGAGGCTGGAAGATAGTAGGAAGAACTAATTTCTTTTTTATGTTTCTGTGTGTCTCAACAATCTGCCCAAGGATCCTTTATATAGTTGAAGGAGAGGCTTACCAACTGCCTCCATAATTGTTGTTACTGGCCAAGTAATGACAATTATGGAGGTAGTAATTCACCAAAATAAATGGTGAATTGATGTGCAACGGATTGGCATTTAAGAAGATTAATTCAGCCAAAATAAATGGCTGAATTGAGTCTGGTTGACGTTCCAGAAATCTGCCCAATTTGACTTTCTTGAAACTTCAGGGACCAAACTGTACATATAGCAAAGTTCTCTGTCCAATTTGACTTTCTTGAAACTTCAGATATCAAACTGTACATATAAAACAATTGTGCTCCAAAAATATAATATCAGAAGAAGCACAACCCACAGCCGGACCCGACGGACGGGCGGCGGCGGCGCGCGTGTGGGCTTTCCTCGAACCGAAGCACATCTAGGTCCTCCCTCCTTTAAAGACATGGGATACCCCTTGGAGTCCCAAACCTCAAGCCAACCTTGAGACTTATAAACAAAACAATTCTTTTTTCCCCACTGATGAGGGAGAATTGGTCTCAATACCACACTTTTCCATGCTTCAAACACCTCACTTCATGGACCAATATCTCTTTCATTTCTTAACGAAATTTGACGATCATTGGCCCTACGGTCATCTACTTACTTAGTAGATTATGCACGTGTGAAGAACCAGATTCTCCAACATGCGGGACACTAGTGTTTAAGCCGTTAAAGTTGGTCGGATGCAACTCCCGCCAAAGACAAATTTCCAACAAATTAGACTAGAATAAAGTTATCGGCTGAAGTCATCGACAGACTCGCTAATTTGTCCTTGTATTTCACCTAGATCCTCCAACTGAGACCCCTACCATCTGAACCCTCGAACACAAGCCAAACTGTGCCATTTGAACACAAATTTGACAATTCCAGAGCATGTTTGGTGCATGAACTTCACTTGCGGTGACATGAAAAAATAGACTAATAACAATAAGCCATGTCAATAAAGAAAAAAAAATCTGAATAATAATTTTTTTTTAAAAAAGAGGCCCCTCTCATTTCTTTATCATCTTCCCCGCTGCTAAGGTGTTCATGGTCAGGTTTTACTCGGTTTTTGGTTAAAATCAAATCAAATCAAATCAGTTAAGTTGATTTTTTTAATATTCAGACCAAACTAAATCATTATAGTATAAATTCTATCGGTTTTGGTTATATCGATTTTGTCGGTTTGGTTTGGTTTTTACGAATTTTAAGAATATATTTCAATTATAATGCAAAAAAATTAATACAAGTGATGTACAAATAATGAAAATGAGATACAATAACTATTTCGGTGAGTACTTACCTTTTATTCAAATTGATTCTTACCAATGAAGATATTATTATGTGCTTAATAAGCAATTAATATATTATGATGTTTTAATTTGTTTTTCCTTGTTTATTCTTCTATTTAACAACTTTTTTTTAGATTACGTTATGTTGGATATTTTCTTACTGAATGTCATTTTAATGATATATTTGTTCAACTATTATACATGTATTTAGATTTTTAAATTATTTATCGAAGTTACATAACATATAATAATTGATCTCTAATCTCGATCTTGAAATTGCGTTAGGCAATATTTTCATTATGTGCCTCAAAAGGTGAGGCATGCCATACTTATTTGAATTTCAACTTAATTCAACGAGTTGTATGTGCATTGTTATGACTAAATTGCTACTTTTCTACCCCTAAATCTTATGCACACATAGATTACCAATGTAGCATCATAATAAAAAAAATTAAATTATTTATTTCATTTATTCATTCATGAATACAATAATTTTTATTAGGATAAAAAGAAAATCACTCAACTTCTCTATTTTTTCTATTCCTACAAACACATAAAAAAAAATACACTAAAACAACTGAAAAACGCTAGTTCACTGAAGTGAATGGTTTGACAAACTTTTTTTACACTAGAGATTTAACTTTTATCTTCTTTAATTCTATTTTAACTTCAGAAAAAAAATCTATTTTAATTTAAACTTAAACAGGCTAGGGGGACAAATGGACTTGACCTTTCTTTCTAATTATTTGAATTAGTAATGGACTTGAAAATTGGAATGAGCCAAAATTTTGAAGAAGATAGATACTTTTTTATTAATATGTACAATAATATATATATATATATAAACACACAATATTTTATATATGTATATACTTGTAGATTTGGTTCGGTTTGGTTCAATTTTTTATTGGGTTAACACCAAATTATCGGATTTTTAAATTTTCAAACCAAACCAAGTTAATTTTCGATTCATCGGTTCGGATCGATTTTTCGGTCATTTGGAGACCCCTACCCGCCGCTCCTTCATTGTTTCCGATAAATTTTTTGAAGAACCTAAATCAATCTTTTGTCATCTTTGCCGGAAAAAATGAAGTTTGTTCTTCCCCTTTTTCAGGTCCAGTGACCACCACCCATTTCCTACTAACTCGACCAGCACCTCGATCCCAATTTGTAAAGAGAAATAATGGAAGACAAAAGATGAGGAAGAAAGAATTAAAGAAGAAAAGGTAAAAATAATAGAAGAAAAAAACAGAATTTTCCGAGGAAGAAGGGTAAGTGTAAGGGAATTTCGTTTTAGATCTGGGTTTATTTTTTTTTGAAGAAGATAGGGAAGGAGATAGATTTCTAGTAATCTCCATTGTTGATGGGAAACCTCGCCGGAACTTCGAAGTGGCGTTTCAATGGGCAAACCAGACCCAATTTTAAACGGAGAAACTGATTTTCAGGGAGTTGGCCAGAGGGAGTAGGATTTCACGTGGGTCTTATATTCGGATAAATGGCCGGAGGGAGTGGCGTGGGTCTTAGATTCGGATAAATGGCCGGAGTGAGTGGGGTGGTGGCGGAGGACGGAGGTCACAGTGGTGACCTAATAAAAATAAGTCTTTTTCAATTATTAACACGTGTCTTGGACCCATTCAATGGAAACCAAGAACCCCACTTTCGAGACCATTTTCGCGTCAACTCATTCCCTGCCAAACTCCGACCCACTTACCCTCACTCACCCCCGCTTATATACATCATATTCAGTGTTGATATTGTGCTTAGATAGGGCATTCCCGCTTAGCCCCTGGCTTACCTAAACCAGCAAATGAAAAAGAAATTAAAAAGGGGGAAATTTGGCATTTCACGCCCTTCAGAGCAGTGTATTGCACGTACTGTGGCATTTCAACAAATTGTGTCAAAGTGTTCTTCGAGGATGTCTAAGTGGAATAACAAGTCGGAGGGTTTGTCAATGACTTCAGCCTGAAGTTGTCAGTCGAACAGCCTAGCAATACATCATGATACCACACTCATCAAAATTAATATCAAACGAAGCAATCATTACTCTACATTCATCGATATAAATCAACCCCAAGACACTAGCAGACCACCTCAAAAAAAGTAGCTGATCAGTTTCTTCAGAGGGGCAAAGATCTGCTAGTAGAAGTCAACACTTTCTTGAATAAGTGAAAATAGAGGCATAGACTTTTTCTTCGTGCATTAGCTGGATTATAAGGCAGAAGATTATGTTAAACGAAAACCTGCTATCATTTCAAGAGAACTTACCTATTGAGACAGTATTAATAGTTACAATGATTATACAATCTCCTGATTATTACATGATCAGTTAGTCGACTGATTTGGCAGGTGCAATTCACATCGTGACCGAATACCCGCATTCCTAAGGATAGGCAAATTGAAATGTACATTAGAACGAACCCAGATTGAAGGCACAACACAATGAAGCGACATACAAGAAGACCATGAAACCACCAGAAAGCAATACATACAGAACAACAACAACATAGCCAGTGCAATCCCACAAGTTGGGTCCGGGGAGGGTGGTGTGTACGCAGACCTTACCCCTACCTTGTGAGGGTAGAGAGGTGGTTTCTGATAGACCCTCGATTCAAGTAACTGATAAAGGAAATAAAAGCAATACATACAGAAAACAGCAAAAGAACTGCCATGGGAAAACACAACTACATAAACCTTGTTAAGAACATGTATTCCCCAGCTGCACTCAGAATTAAGTCAACTTTTCATATCTAGCCCGATGTTTTTGGCCACGCCATGCCAAAGTTCATTGAAAGAAATTACCAAATGAAATAAACAGAGCTAAACAAAGGTAAATAACAATAAACATCTAGAAACCCCCCACCCCCAAAAAAAAGGAAAAACAAAATAACAAAAAAAAAAAAAGCCATTCTCTATTAGAGAAGTGTGTTGTTAACAGAAGATAGTGAGCCAGGTTATGGTAGACTAAAAGTTTTCATTTTAATACTACACCACATCAACAAAGCCTCGAGAGCTAATCAATCAGTAAGGTCCGGCGAGGATTGGGCATTATACTCGATCAAATGAGGTTGTCATTTTCCAGGAAAAGCAGTGTCTTAAGTTAAACATAGAGCCTATAATAATCTGATAAGTTAGACAATCCCCTTCTAGACGGTTACGTTATCTTATAGCTGAATGAGCGGTATCAGAATGACAAGACAAACAGAAGTACCAATCATTTATAAGAAATCAACAGAAATCGGGCATAAGCTAGTGAGCAAAAAGCAACTGTGTTTTAAGCAGAAACTGAAAACCAATACCAAATTTACAATAACAATGTTATGTCATATAAATAAAGTACCAACTGAATCAAATGACGAGGCAAAATCTATGACTCAGTGGTTCTAGCATGTAACTATCTTTCATGAAACAACATTCTAAGACAATAAAATCACCTCAACAAAAACAGCTATCAGTTTCTTCCAAGGGGCAAAGATCTGCAAGAATAAGTCTCCTTGAAGTCGGACTTTCTTGAAGAAGTGAAAATAGAGGCATACACCTCCTTTGTAGCATGAGCTGGAGCTACATCAACAGCCTTAAACCGCTTCACAGACCCGTTACTCGCACTATTCTTCACATCCTTAACTTCAATCTTACCGTTAATGCCAACTTTACCATTCCCTTCCACTTTCCGTGCGTCCTTTCCTACTAGCTTATCCTCAATCCCATGTTTCATCCCGCTCAAGCGTGGTGCCCCCATGACCTCTTCACCATTCACAGCTACCACATCCCCATTCATCCCCTTCTTCACCTTCTTATTATCCTTCAATTTCGCCCTTTCTTCCTCCATTCTCTCCCTCAAAGCCGCAACCTCTTCTTCACTCCCATTAATCACAATTTTATCACTCTCTACAATCTCTTTGTGGCAAACCAAACAACCCGAGGATTTCACTTCCTTCAAAGCTTTTGCACTCAAAACATGTCCACAACCCTTCAAAGCAAAGAACTTATACTTCCCATTAAACTCCAACCCCGTTACCGCACACTGAAACCCAGTCACTTCACCATCACCAAGCCCTCTATCCTCTTTCCCCGGAATAACCGACAACTCAACCAAAATCATATCTTTCAATCCCTTTATATATCCAAACTGCTTAGGCACCCTTTTCTTCAATAAAGCCTCAACTAAAGCCTCCTTATTAAACAAATTCCCGAGTTTATCAACAACAACCGGATGCCTTAATGGCTCGTTCGATAAAGCACAATTCAACCATCTCGTCAGCCTAACCTCATTCGGGTCAATTTTATCCGGTTTTTTCTCAGCATACATCTTAAGATAACAATCCCTAGACTCCGCCCCCGTGGCACCACCATCACCACCACCGCCACGTAGGCGAAATCGAAGGACCAAAGTCGAAAACGGGCTAATCCCAGACTTATATAATAGAGTTGAATCATTCATGGGTTTACCATTAAAAGTAAAAAAGATTGAATCTTTAATTGAGTTTATTGATTTCTTGATTTTATTATCAAGAAAATAGGATTTGAGGTCTTGTAAAGTGAAATTAGGGGTAGGGTTTTCAAGATTTAGGACATGGGTAGGGATTTGAAGGTCTGGTGATTGGATGAATATTGGGAAATTAGGGATTTGGAGATTCATAACTATGGTTTTATGAATTGAAATTGCAGAGAATTTTAGAAAATTTACCTGAAATGAAGAGGAATTGATGAGTTTTTTTGTGTAGCTATGGTTCTTGAAAGGGGTAAGATGAAATTTGGTTGTGCTGATTATATTTTAGTTGAAATTTGTTTGATAGAAATCCGGTGCACCGACGTTAAGGAGTACGTGGCAGTCACTGATTGGTTAGTTGATAAATAATGCGGCTTACAATAGGGGTGAGCGGGTCCGGTTACCCTAATTTTTTTGAACTACCCGAACCCTACCATGTAAAAGACCGTTCCTAAATTTACCACCCGAAACCTACCCGTAGCAATCATTACCCGAAACCTACTTGGATCCTGAAGTTCCGGATATGTTCTCGGGTATCCGATAACAATCAGATGAAATGAACACTTTTACACTGTGTCATTCCTAAAATTATTGGACCTGACTTATAGTTCAAAACAATAAACACAAATGAATATGTTTTCTCATATCAATTATAATGATCCATCTTTGTTTTCTCGTATCAATGATAAGCTTAACATAAGTATTTCAGGTCTTCCGCTAGATTCTAAAATATACAACAAGTACTATTTGTTAATTAATTGATGAATCTAAAATAAACATCAAGTACACCTTTGTTTCCTCATATCAATTCTAAAATATGAAATTGCAGAATCTATATTATTGAATAAATGAATGAAGTTGCAGGCTCTGCTAAAGTTCAGTACATCGCTTCATATTTTCTTCGCAATAAATTTTGAGAATTCTCTTTTGAGATTAACAGAGAAGTGAAGTGCACAAAATTTCTCTTTCGGAATTAGCACAATATACACATCGAGATTGATACCCTAAAACAACATAAACCCTAAACTTTGTGCAACCATGCATTAGAATTCATATGCAAGTGATATTGATTTATCGCAATCATTAGAATCCACATGCAACTGATATTGACTGAAAAATTACATTCAATAACAGAAAATAATATATGGAAAAAACCGAAATCCTATACACAAATCTCAAATAAACATATAAAAACAAAATTAATTACACAAACCTTAGATGATCAGATAAAAAGCTTCGATTTTCATAGAGCCGAGCTTGATTCAAAACCTTAAATAAAAATAAAAATCTTCAAATTGAGTCGAGCTTACAGTCAATTCGAGCTTCAATCTTTGATCTTTGATCTTTACTCTTCGATCTTCAATTTTCGCCGAACTGTGTGTGTGAGAAAGAGAGAGTTTAGGGCTTTCTAGAGAATGTTAGAATGAGTGCCGCCTTCTAGAGAATATTTAGGGCTTCGTTTTATTAACTAAAAATAATGGAATTTAAAAAGTAAAAATATTTAATATTTCATAGGTTTTGGGTATCGGTTCCAGGTCTGGGTACCCTATTTCTAATTGCCTGAATCGGAATTGGACCCGACATTGATCGATTCCTAATTTTAGGACCCGAACCCTACCTGTTATTATAATATATCTACCCGAAACTTACCCGTTAGTGTCGGTTCCGGTCGGGTATCTGGATACCATGTACCCGTGCTCACCCCTAGCTTACAAGGCCCCAAGGCCTAAGCTTGGCGACCCGGTTGGTTTTATATTTGGGAAAAGGACACTACCTGCACATTGAAAATAAATACAATCAATTTTAGTCCTTCTTTATATAAAGTACCTGAAATAACACTTCAATCCATAATAAAGACAAAATTTAGTTGCCGGATCTACAACAAAAAAATCTCAGAATCCGACAATGACTCTCCCTCCCGTTGATTTTATCACCGTTTACCGATCGTCCTTCGCCAACCACCACTATTTTTCCTTCTTCCTCCGTCAAGCACGACCACAACACCGCCACACTATCCGGTAATGCAACCTCCTTCGCAAGTCTCGGGGTGATGGCTCAACCCCTCTTCTTATTCATGAATCAGACAACAATCATTTAAATCAACAATCTAGATCCAAACGGGTTTAAATTCTCGCCTATGTTAGCTCGACCTGCTTGTTGGCTCTAATTAGGATCATCAGAACATCCTGAACGATTCTATTGAAAAGATTGACTTGCAAGCGGAAAATGATGAATTCGTGATTTTATGCTTGAAAAATGCCCTTGTATCACTGGGTCCGTCAGAAAAGGAAAAAGGTGTGAAATTCGATTTTTTCACTTTCATTTGATTCATTGTTTTAAGACGAGATATCCTTATCTCCCTCCCACCAAGACAAGAACTTAACAAACGGGAATGCCTGACAGCTTAATTTATCCGGTAAACTACTAGGGACTCATCATGCCGGTTGCCTTCTTCTAATTGTCGTGTCTCCACCGTTCGCATCGGATCTTACACGGATGAGCTCTTAATTTGTAACTCTCTCTCTCTCTCTCTCTCTCTCTCTCTATATATATATATATATAAGCGTCGTCGTCCCCGCGGTGATCGTCGGAGCATCTCTATTATTGCTACTGCCATTGACAAAGAAGACGACGCAGTATCCATTCAAATCACATAGATTTGATCGAATTTATGTTTTTTGGTGTTTCTATGGCCTTTTCGCCGCGGAAGCAACACCATGGGTCCTTTGTTTTACCTTGTTTTTACTAGTTCACGTAGATCTTCATTTTCCGGCGGTCTTCACCTATTTCAGATATGTTGATCATTATTGCATTGTGTAAATAGTGTATAATATGTGTATCATTAGTGTGTATATATTATATACTGATTATACATTTATTATACATAAATTATATATAAAAATATATATAATATGTATATATATTATATAAAAAGTAAATATGAAGTGTATAATAATATATAATGTATAATATACGTTTTTGCTATAAAATGTCTTTTGATATTTTGTGGTCATTTATTGTCAATATTTTTGACCGGATGGTTACTTATGTCCTTTGTCCTATATATTTTGGCTGGATCATAATCATATAGTTTGAAGCCCATTTTTAAAACATTAAAATCCGGACCACAGTCTTGACCTCGGATCGAACTACGGACACGAGTAGATAGGCAGTTAAGGGGGGGGGGGGAGGGGGGAGTTGGTTGGGCTTGCATTTTCAAACAATCTCCGGCTTAACTCCGATCTGAGGCCATTAGTAGTGCATGAGCTTCGAAATAAAGAGAGATCGAGTCACTAAGCAGTCTTGATCTCGAGTAAAGCTAGGACGTCATTTCTCCGTCTTAAATTTCGCTTTAGTCAACTCAATACCTTATTTCTATAATTAGAAGTAGCTTACTTTTAATCTTTTTACCCGTAATAAAATTATTTACACTTACACAAATATTTAAGATTAGTTTTAGATCATAAATTTTGAAAAATTTACTTTCTTTTCTTAATTTTTTTGCCACGTCAAACAGTGTCATGTATATTGGATGGAGGAAGTATATTTTAGGCTTCTGAAATTTGTTTGACGGCATTTAGTGTAGATGATTTATGGAGGGGCAATTGTATGTAAATAGTTTGTCTATTATGGGCATTTCGTGTTGTTTTTTCTATATTTTTTGTAAAGAAAATTTAAAATAATGTTCATACTTGAATGTACTTTTTAAACTTGAAATACAACTTCAAAAGTGAAAAGTGAATTGAAAAATTATTTATAGACTGTTTTCGAAACTTAAAATACAACTTCAAGTTACAGTTGGAGTTGAAATTTTTATGGTTAAACACTTATTTTTTTAAGCAGTTGTCTTCTCAACTTTTTAAATTTCTCACAATAATTCTCAATTTTTTTATGTATATATCATTGGCCCCATGTTTGCCTACATAATCATTGAAGACGGGCGATATATATGGATTATAGCCGTCTACCGACAACAAAAGCTATTGATGATCTTCCAATATCGTACAAGATCTAATAGCAATATGATGTAAAATATTTTATTCATAAACTCGTGAATTTTTAAATGCTAGCTAGCATCTAGGGATGGCAACGGATCGAATCTGGATCGGATCCTACTAGATCCAGATCCGATCCGCTTTTCATACCTGAATTCATATCCGGATCCATAAAAATCAGATTCAAATCCGGATCCATCGAATCCACGGATCGGATCTGGATCCACATGTAAAAAAAATTGTCTTGCTAAGAATTTTTTTTTGAACTGACAAACGATTTTTACGTAGCTAACAGTTTACTATGTTTCAATTTTGAAATGTTCATATGAGATATTTTGTTCGTTGTCTCGTTTTGATTGTGAGCTATTAATTGAAAATATTGGACAATGACAATAGTTGCGGAACATGTTGACTAGTATTTTCACAATGCACAACTTGCATGTGCTTGGAATCTTCACAAATGAAGTGAATATAATTTTAACTATTTTTATATGGAGATAATCATTCACAAATATAACATTGATTTTATTATCAAAGTTACCTCTTTATTTTTTGGTTTATGAGTTAACACGGGGATAAATTAAACTTGTTTTGAGAATTAAACTTACAAGGATGTGCTTAGCAATTTTAAGAAAATACTTATAAAATTACATTCTAGGTTATGAATATATTTAATAAAAAATGGATCCACGGGTCGGATCTGGATCGGATACGGATCTCAAATACAAGATCCATATCCATATCCGATCCGTCAGAAACGGATCCGGGTCCGATCCGGATCCGTAGGGTCCAAATTTTGAATATCCATATCTTATAAAATGGATCTAGATCCATCGGATCCGGACCGGGTCCAGGATCCACTGCCATCTCTACTAGCATCACTCCTATTTATAATAGTATCAAATCTACTTTAACTCAAAATAGAAAAATCTATTATATGCATACTTAAATGACTTTTTGTTTGTTTGGTCAAATCATGTTCATCAACCTCTTGAGAAAATTTGCATTTAATATGAAACAAACTCCCTTACTCAATTTAAAACTTATTTCATTTATTATTCACAATATTAAAGTAGCTAACATCACTCATATTTATAATAATATCAAATATACTTTAACTCAAAACAGAAAAATCTATTACAATATAAATTTGGCTATAAATTCTAATTAGTCATGATTTAGATCACCAAGTCCTAATCAATTTTAGTTTCTATAATTTTGAATTATTTATTTCGACAGACATTTATATTATATGAAGACTTAAAAGACTTTTTGTTTGATTGGTCAAATCATGTTCATCAGTTGAGGACACTTGCATTTAATGTGAAATAAACTTATTTACTCAATCAAAAACTTATCTCATTTATTAGGGATACTTACCTATTTGTAACAATGAGCATAGCCCAATTCAAACATATGTTTACATTGAATTTCAAGAATCCAATTTTTTTAATGTTCGTTCTTACCTTGTCCCCTGAGCTACTCTTATACAATATAACATCGATCAATGAATACCCTCAGGATCAGAAAAAAATATTCGTTTAGCGAGGTTATTTATTTATCGATAAATGAATATTTATTCATTTAGATAGTATTTTTATATTTTTTATTTTATTTTATATGATTAGTATTTTTACATTTAATGTACAAATGTACCTAGAGGGTAATTGTCAAAATTCTTATGAAAAACTTAATTACATTAATTTTCTTTAGACTCTAGATTATGAATACATGCACTATACGTGTTGACTAAGTATAATGTACTAACGTTCATGTACTAATAAGATTGTATGTATAGAATACTTAGAGTCTAAGAAAATGTACTTAACTTACACTATAAACTATATATAGTTCTAAAATCTTAATTTGATAAAGAATCCATACTATTGTATCTTTCTTAATCTTTAATTTAATTGCTTCCAATCATTAGTTAAAATCAATAACAAAAACAACTTTAACTGACCAGATAAGGAGGGCCAATATGTGAGCATAAGAAGGAACATCCAAATATTAGCCAAAAAGATATGCAAGCATGGGTGGAATAAAAATTTGATTTTGTTACTAGCCAAACCACAATATAAAATACTCTCAAAAGATCATCTGAATATTTGTCGGAGGAGATGAAAAATAGCGATGTTAAGAGGCACAAGTCAGCTAAGTACCCCGATTTAGAGAAAGCTTTATACGAATGGTTTTTTTCAAAGACAAGAGAGAAGTGAATATGTCATGAGAAATGATTCAAAGTAAAGCAAAAGAGTTTTTGCAGAAAATGTATGGTGAAACAAATGCAGAATTCAGCTTTTCTAATGGATGGTTAGAACGTTTGAAGGCCAGATATTCAATCAAGTCTTACCGACGATTCAGTGAAAGTGGTTCTGTTAACATGGAGGACATTGAAAATGCTTTATCTGAAATATAGTCAAAATTAGACCAATTTCAGTTGAAAGATGAGAATGATCCTGAACCAGATAATAATAGTGTCATACCAAATGCGTCATCAAAAGAGTCATTTCAAGTAGTAGTCACTATGCAAAATTACTTGCTACAACACGAGAAAAATATTACAAAAGTTGTACATGCATTACAAAAAATTAAGGATGAGATGCATTTTGATGGAAGGAAAGAACAAAAAACTTTAGATGCATTTTTTTTAGAAGAAATAATTTTTTAAATAAACATTATTGATTGAATGAAATATTTTCATTTATTATATATACATATTTATTAATAAAATTTAGTGATTATTCATTTATATTTATATGAGGCCTTTAAGTACTCAATTTTTTTTATTCGTTAATGCATTTAGCCCTTTATCCAAGTCAGGATCGGAGAAAATTATTCATTTATCGAACACTCATTTATCGATGTTATAATAGAGTACATTCTATAGTTATTGTTAAATATTGCAGTAAAATCGTGCTTTCTTAAACAATTTTCTTGACTCTTCATCATCTGCAAACTTTAAAGCGCTACTCGAACCATTTGGTATCTACATATTATCGTTTGATCAAACAAATATAACAAAATCAATACTTTCTCCCAGATTTAAGTTTAACACTTAAATCAACAAAGAATATTTGAGGACACTTAGATTTAAAGAGGTGATAAAAAAACTTCCCACCGAAAAAAGTGAGGTCACGGCTTTATCCAAACATGAACAAAACACTTCGTTTGTATTGAAAATGACAGATCTGTCCAAGATCTATTTATTTATGAAGGTTTTGTGCGGTGGAGATGAGCATAGCTTCACGAATTTGAGAAGAAAGAAACTAAAAATTTCAAATATTCTGAAATTCGTGGAGATGGAGTGAATTTTGAAGGTTTTGGATTATGGATCTTGATAGAGGAGAAGAAGACAATTCGATTGGTGTAGTTTGAAGGTAAACGGACATTGCCGGTGACGACGATTTCCGGCCAGCGGAGATAGGGCGCCTGCGACGGCGGCAATTGAGAATTTAAAAAGAAGGAGAAGAAGGCAATGGGGTTTGGGGACTAGGGTTTTATAAAAAGCTGACTAAATGATAGTAATTGGGTCATATCTAGTAAAGTAGACGACCAAATGGACATGTGTCTTAATTTTTCCCATTTATTACGCATATAACGATGATGTGCTCACAAATATAATTGGTAATCCTTTTTTTTTCCCATATCCCCTATCCGTGTCAAATTTTGTAAATAAGGTCTACTCAGAGCTTTAAATGTGATGATTTTTTCTCAACTCCAAAAAAAGACAATTCTTTACATCTTTTCACTACTTACACGATAATATGTTGTAGAATGAGACAAATCATACATTTAATAAATTCTCTGTGTAATTTCTTAATATCCAAAGTTTCCATAAAAGTTAAATTAATCTAATCCAAGTAGCTCTAATCGGTTAATAATTTTCACGAATTATGATTATTCGACATTAAAATTAGTATATATTTAATTCCACAAAAAAACTAGTTAGGTTGAAGTTTGAACTAAATGACTTTGGAATATGTTGAATTTATTAATGAGTCATAACTTTATTTTCTTGATCTGTTCTTCAAAAAATCTTTTTCATAAGACTAAATCATATTTTCAGTGATAGCGTGTCAATTGACTTGCCTTGGATGAAAATGGCTCCGTCATTTAATGATATCGTAAAACTTCACAATTTTTAACTAAATATTTTATACAAACATGTAAGAATAATAAAGTCCCTTTTGATAGAGAGCAAATAAAAAAACTTCCCTTATGAACTTAAGTTCCACTATGCAAAAAGGAAATAATCAAATTTAATGGTGTTCAGTAACTGAATCTTTAAAAACCAAAAAAAAAACTTAATGTAGTCTAGGCTGTCCAAGGGGTCGGGTTCGGGGCGAAACAGATCCTGACGGGGATGGGGAAAGGGTCGGGACTTGTCCTCCGGCGGGACAGGCCGATGTCCCGTCCCGTCCCACATCCCGCCGGAAAAGGGGACCAGTGTTGGCGGGGCGGGTCCAGGATTCCAGGTTTTTTTAGACACTTAATTTAAAAAAAGTTGTGAATATAAACACTTAAATAATTGAACAAGATAGTGTAATAAAAACATCCCAATGTTGTTTTTGTACCTCTTATATTATTTAATAGAAATATGATTTTTTGTAATACAATTTCAAAATTGCAACTTTGTGGTATTGTTCAAAAGTTGCAAATCACATAGTAAAATTGCAATTAAAAAAATTACATAGTTAAAAATACCTTTTCTAATTTCTTCACAATGTCTTGTGGTTCTTCGGTTGAAATTGGAAGTTGTTGGTCAAATTGGTCGACGTCGCTTCCAGTTCCATCGGACAAGATTTCGTTGTGTCGCCTTCTTCTTCGTTGATCTCTGGTTGACCGCACCTTCTACGCTCCGTTCGTATCCAATCTCACTGTAATCTCCAAGCTGTCTCCCGCTAATGAGTGTATGTGCTCTCCTATTTGAAATCTTTCGGCAGAAAAACGCTTTCAGACGCTGTTGATGACACTTGAATGTTCAACACATCTCGAGCCATCTTTGCTAGTATCAGAAATGTCTTCTCATTTTTCCTCCAGTATTTAAGCAAGTCTTCATGTTCTTCTTCATTGAGAACTGCTTGGTACGGTATAACACCTTGCAAAATAAAAACATCAAACTCGCTAACTTAATTAGCCGTGGAACCGCTAAACATTCTATTTCTAAGGCTTTCAATACTAGCCGCAGAAACAACATGTCTTTTATAAGGTTGTATTGAAGAAGAAGAAGATTGTATAGAAGCTGGTTGGTTGCTAGCACTTTCTTGTTGGTAATGCATATATACTTTTTCTTTAATTGATTTCTTAGGTGGTTGTTCATTTGAGTTTTTTGGAGTTGGAGGTTGAAGTACTACTATACAATCATAAATCATTTCAATAAGTGTTTTACAATCGTCTATTTTAATAGTCGGATTTAATACAACATCAATAATATAAATAGCAGGAATAGGAAAAAATATATTTTTAATAGGTGTCTTATAAGATGGTTTTTTCATATATTCACTAAGTAACAAAAATACTAGAGCTATATAAGATAATATAGTTGAAATAGTAGGATAATATATACCAGAAAATTCTTTAGTTGCTTGAAAAAAATTCTCTAAAAATTCAATAAGTTATGATTTTTTTTCCCAATCATTATCTACAAGCATTTAAGTTGGATTTCGATTATGGGCGTTAAAAAATAAAGTTATACGTCTTCTATAATCGTAAGCAACAAGTACTTGTTCATATAGAGAATTCCACCTAGTCGCTATTTCTTCGAGAATTTTTCTAAAAGGTAATCCACAATCGTGACAATTTTTTTTATATTCTTTTTTTCTTTGTATTTTATTACTTGTAAAAATAAAGTTTATAGCAAATTGTACTTTATTAAAAATGTCGTCAAAAAGTGATAGACCATCCTTTACAACTAAGTTATAAATATGACACACATATTTTATATGAAAATGATTAGGAAAAGATGGAGTTAATAGATCTTTTAAAAGTCGCACAACATAATTATTAGAAGAAGTATTATCTAATGTAACAATCATAATTTTATCGGTTATACCATAATAATCACAAACTTTATGAATATTTTGTGCAATAAAAGTTCCAGTGTGCCTATCATCAATATCTATATGCTAAAATACGTTTTTACATAGACCGATTATGATATATCCATTGACATGTTACAGTTAAATAATCATTGCCGTTAGTACTACGACATATATCAAAAGTGATAGATACTTTGCCAGAAAAATGATATAATGCATAACGTAAATATTGTTGATATTCATGTGCAAATTTAAAAACGTCTCTCCTAATAGTTGATCTAGAAAAACCGTTAAAAGCAGGATTATACATATCTCTTACATAATGAATAAAACCAGGAGATGAAGGAAATGCAAAAGGCAAACCCTCCACCACAACTAATTTTTCTATTGATTCCCTATCTATGTGTTTATCATATTTAAGACCTACAATTCCCCCCGTCATCGGGTTAATTTGACCCTGTACTTGGTCCAAGACACTATGTGAACCTTGTCCCGACTCAGAGCGCATTGGCGCACCCGACTTTGTAGCCTCGTATTCGTCCCACCTAGTTTTGTGAAAGCCTTGTACATGTCTCAATAAACCTCCCGTCCCACCCTGACCTTTTTCGATTTTAAATTTATAATTTTTTTTACAAATTTTACATCTAACTACTTGATTCTCTTGGTCCCTATTAAAAAAAATCCCATGCAGCTGATTTTATGTGGGGTCTCGACTCATAGTAGGGGGAATATGAAGCGTTCCAGTTTCAGTTTGAGGCTGAGACTCAGTCTGAGGTTGAGGTTGATGTTGAGGTGCACTAGTGGGTGTGTCATCTAGATTATTGTCTAGATTAAAGTCTGGTTCAGTTGCATAATATATCTCATCATCTAATGATACATCATTAAAAAAACCAATTTCATCTATATGAGTGTAATCAATCAAATCATCCTGACTAGGAATAGGATGACTAGAAGAAGTACCCTTTCCCTTGTTACCCCTACTAGAAGAAGCACACTTACCCTTAATCATACGTCTAATTCATTCCATTTTAATTATGCAAATAAATAATTAAAGATAATAAAATTAAGTGCGATAATTAAAATAAAGTAACAATAATAATTTAAAGAAGGAATGAAGGTACCAAACGTCGATGTGTAATCGAGGTTGAAAATTGAAACTTTGCTCGATGGATGATCCTCAAGCTAGTTGACAACTTCAGTCCCATTTTTTTTTAACTTTGATACAATTATACAAATGAGCAAATAAAATAAAATATTTAGTAGGCAATGTAGACTTGCAGAGAGATAGAATGAGAGATTAGAGAGATTGTATGAAGATTTGTGAGAAAAATGAAGAGAAAATGAGGTATTTATAGTTGGAAAATTGGGTTAAAGTGTAAATATACTAACTTAGGGATTAAAAATAAATATTAAGGGGGCAAGGGGGGTTATGGGATGGGGGGCCAAAAATGACCGTTGGAACCGTTGCACAACGGCCAAAATCTAAATTTGATCGTTGTTGCAACTAGGGATGGCAACGGATCGGATCTGGACCAGATCCTACTAGATCCAGATCCAGATCCATTTTTCATACATGAATCCGGATCCGGATCCAGATCCATCGGGTCCATAAAAATCAGATTCAAATCCGAATCCAAAGGATCTACCGGGTCCACGGATCGGATTTGGATCTACATGTAAAAAAAAATAAGAAGAATAATATTCTTGTTTTAACTATTTCAGAACACTATTGTTGATATATGTAGTTGTTTGCCATTTGTGTTTGTCAAAGTGATTAATCAATGACAGAAGTGCAAGGTAAGGCACTTCTTACAACAGACCCTTATGGTCCGACCCTTCCCCGAACCCCGCGCATAGCGGGATCTTAGTGCACCGGGCTGCCCTTTTTAATTCAATCTCGAATTAGTTGTAATTTAAAGCATCTTTTGAGGTAGGTCTTTTTTTCTGTTATGATTATTATGGAACAAGAATGACATATCGTAACAATGTAGCTCTAATTTGTGGGCGTCTGTAACTAATCAAAAAAAATATGAGCTTCTGTAATTTATCAAGAAAATTATGAGCTTCTGCAAATATATGGTAGTTTTCTAAAGTATGGCTTTTAAGAATTTCAGCATCTTACACTGTCTATCACCGTAGTTAGGGTTGGTGATGTACGTAAAATAGGAGAAGTAATTCACCCAAATATGTGAACCATGAAAACCCAATAGCTCTCAGTGTAGGCTGACCGGGGATATGCACTGCCTAGATAACATTCTATGCATTTTATCACTTATAATCTTTCCGTTGTTGGCTGATTTTCCTTTTAAACGTGCACAATTAAAGTATAATTACAAACTCTCGAGTGATTTCTGTTAATTAGTTGTGGTTCTGAAATCAAACACAGAAATATGACTAGTGACATATAAATTATAACTTTACATTGAACCTTCAAAGCTATAAAATACCATATAGGCTAATTGAACCTTCAAAGCCAGAAAGTCCAAATATTTAAGATTTCCTATTTCCTCTTCTGACTCCAAATATTTAAGATTTTCTAAAGGCACTTTCCGAAGTCACGTGAATTGCAAGGATGTCCTTAAAAATTATGAAAAAAATTAAGAAAATACATATAAAATTACATTCTAGGTTATGGATATATTTAATAAAAAACTGGATCCACGGGTCGGATCTGGACCGGATACGGATCTCAAATACAAGATCCATATCCGTCAGAAATGGATCCGGGTCCGATCCGGGTCCATCGGGTCCAAATTTTGAAGATCCATATCCTATAAAATGGATCAGGATCCACCGGATCCGGACTGGGTCCAAAATTCACTGCCATCTTTAGTTGCAATGGCTAGTTTTTCAAAGGGGGAGGGGGATCGGGATCGGGGCGGGGCGGGTCGAAGCGGGATGAGCCTAGGTCCCGTCTCCGATTTCGAATCCCGACACCGTAATTTTTTTGAGGGGGATCGGGGCGGGGCTGGGTGGGGTTGGGTTGGGTCGGGTCCGGGTCGGGATTTGGCCGACCCGGCCCATTGGACAACCTTAATGTAGTCATTCAACCATTATTCACAAAGACAAAAGAAAGGTGTTTTGTTTAACTCGTCTCTAAAAACATGCACATCTCAATTTCGAATTGATTGACACTTGTATTATATGCATGCTTGATTGATTTTTTGTATGTTTGGTCAAATCGTGTTAATTATCCTCTTGAGGAAACTTGAATTTAATGTGAAATAAACTTTTTTACTTAATCAAGAACTTACCTCATTTATTATGCATCTAACACCGGTATGAATTATAGCCTCTTGATTATCTTGTCTTACAATCTTTACTTCATTTCAACTATTTAATATCCTTTCTTCCCTTAACAATTCACCATAGTTCTGCACTTCTGTCCCTTCTTTTCTTCAATTTAAGTAAATTAACCAACCTCAACCCCAACCCCCACCCCCTCTCCATCTCTTTGATTTCATTATTAGCTTGTGATTACTCTAGAAGCAGCGGCGAAGTCATATAGATTTATGAATGATTGATCTGTTGAACACAATTTGTCAAAAATCATAAGATGTTTATTGATCAGACACTAGGCTCAAGGGTGATCAATCCTTTGAACAACCTTCGCTAGAAAATCATAGGGTGAATATAGGTCAAAAATCGCCACTAGTCTCAAGACTGAATAAACTAAACACTCTTCCCTAGAAAATTATAGGGTGCATATAGTTTGAATATCGTTATTGAGCTCAAGTGTAATTGATCAATTGAACAACCTTCACATACAAATCATAGGGTGTATATAGGTCAAATTTTGTCATTGGGATGTAGAATGATCAACCAGTTGAACAATCTTCGCCTGAAAATGTTATGGTCTATATAAATAGTTCAAATATTGTTACAGGGCTCTAGAGTTATTGATCATTAAACACCCATCATCGAAGGGTATATATAAGTCAAATACTTTCACTAGGTTCGGGAGTGATCGATAAGTTGAACACCCTTGTCGGGAAATCATAGGGGATATATATATATATATATATATATATTCTAGTCGATGGTATAACGGGCAAAATGATATTTGTCTATTTTTTTAGGTTGATCAATCAACTCCAATGGCTTCTCCAAGTACTCCATTAGCACATTCATAAAAAAAGCCACTAAGGCCACCAGTGCAAACCATAAGTAGTATCAAGGATAAAGAAATAATGGAGAACGTGGAAAAGTTACCAATTAGAAAAAATGTAATTAGGACCATGGGGCCAAATGAAGCTATAACATCAGCAATCAAGAGTCTAGCTTTGCAACATGCCCTTGACGCTATAAGATCTGCTGGAACTAAAGGTCAGCTATATATCATATAAGTATTTCTTATACACCCCGCCGCCCTCAAATTATGGATCCGCTTATGCTTTAATTTAAAATAGAAAAATATATTTTAATATAAATTTGATTATAAATTTTAATTAGACATGTATTAAATTACTAAATACTAATTAATTTTTATTTCCTACAATTTTAAATTATTTTTTTAAACTGACATTTATATTATATGCATACTTAAATGTCTTTTTGTTTGATTGATCAAATCATGTTCATCATCTTCTTGAGGACACTTGCTTTTAATGTGAAACGAACTTCTTTACTCAATCAAAAAATTATCTCATTTATTATGCATCTAAAAATGATATGGATTATAACCTCACAAATATCCTATAATACAAATATTTATTGGAGTGACGAATTAATGAAGCTAACATATAATAATTAGTAATTTTTTTTCTCATTACTATTTAGGTATCCCTTATTCATGTCAAATTTGGTAAATAAGGTCTACTCCGAGCTTTGAACGTGTGATGATTTTTTCTTAACTCCAAGAAAAGACAATTCTTTGCATCTTTTTGTTATTCTTTTCAATACTTACATGACAATATGTTATAGAATATGCAAAGTTTGATACGAGAAAACTCATAACTTTAATAAACTCTTTTGTGTAGTTTCTTAACATCCAAAATTTTGAAAAAGTCAAATTAATCTAGTCCGAGTAGCTCTAATATTGTCAAATTTATTATCGGTAACTAAGAAATTTCAAACAAATTAGACGGGGCAGTATTATGTATACGACATCAAAGAACAATTTTTATAATTTTCTTTGTTTATCTGTTTATGGGCTCTCAGCCCCAATTTATTTGGAGTTACGGCTAGTTAATGTTGTTATTGTCGTTTTATAGGTTCTCGATCCCAATTTATTTGAATTACGGCTAGTTAATGTTGTTATTGTTGGTTTATGGATTCTCGACACCCATTTATTTGGAATTACGGCTAGTTAATGTAGTTATTGTCTGTCGGTTGTAAGTTTAGAAATATGTCTCTAATTGCTTATTTATGTCTAATATAATATTTCGATTAAAATTCTGATTTTAAGGTTTTCGGATCAGAAAGGTCAAATCCTTTGATAAGAGTGTTTGATAAATTTTTAATTCTAGTGTATGTCCTGATTTTTGGTATAAATTTAAGAATTTCAATAGTTTTCACGAATTATGATTGTTTGGATATTAAAATTAGTATATATTTAATTCCACAAAAATAACCTATTTATATTGAACTTAGTTGAGTTTGATGACTTTGGAATATGTTAGAATCTATTAATGAGTCATAACTTTGTTTCCTTGATCTCGTCTTCAAAAGATCTTTTTCATACTCGTAAATTATACTTTTCATTATTATTATTAATTTTTTGATAAGGGGGTATCAATTGACTTGCCTTGGATGAAAATGGCTCTGCCATTGAGTAGAATAGTAAAAACTTCACAACTTTTAACTAAATATTTTATACCAACCTATAACAATAAAGTTAATTTTGATAAAGAGCAAATAAGAAAACTTCCCTTATAAACTTAGGTTTTACTATGAAAAAATGAAATAATCAAATTAAATGGGGATCAGTAACCGAATAACTACAAACTAAAAAAAATCCTAAATGTAGTCATTCAACTATTATATCACAAAACAAAAGAAATGTGCTTTGTTTAACACGTTTCTTAAAGCATGCCCATCTCAATTTCGTGTTGATTGACATTTGTATTACATGCATGTTAAGTTAACTTTTTGTATGTTTGGTCAAATCATATTCATCACTCTCTTGAGGATATTTACATTTAATGTGAAATAACTTTTTTACTCAATCAAGAAACTTATTTTATTTATTATTTATCTAACACTGTCACACCCGTATGGATTATAATCTATTAATTATCAAAACCACTTCATTTAAACTATTTAATATTCATTCTTCCCTTAACAATTCACCACAATTTTGCACTTCTCTCATTTCTTTTCTTCGATTCAAGTAAGTTAATCTCCCCAACCCTCTCTTTGATTTCATTGTTAGCATATGAATACTCTAGAAAAGTGACGAAGTCACATAGATTCATGAGTGATTGTTCAATTGAACATTTTTTGTCGAAAACTCATAAGATGTATATAGGTCAATTGTCGTCACTAGGCTCAAGAGTGATCGATCATTTGAACTGCCTTCGCTAGAAAATCATTGGGTACATATAGGTAAAAAATTATCACAAGTTTCAGGATTGATCGATTGAACACTTTTCGCTAGAAAATCATAAGATGCATATATTTTAAATACTGTTATTGGTCTCAAGAGTGATTGCTCATTTGAACAATCTTCACCTAAAAATCATAAGTTGTATATAAGTCAATTTCTGTCATTGGGCTCTAGAATGATCAACCAGGTAAACAATCTTCGCCTCAGAATGCTAGGGTATATATATATATAGTTAAAATATTGTTACTGGACTCTAAAGTAATTTATCAATTGAACACCCTTCTTCGAAGGGTATATATAGGTCAAACACTTCCACTAGATTCACGAGTGATCGATCAGTTGAACACCTTTGCCGGAAAATCATGAGGTGTATATATGTTAAAAAATATATTTCTTACACATATATACATGATGTGTTTATATTCTAGTCGGATATATAACAAACAAAAGGATATTTGTCTCTTTTTTAGGTTGATCAATCAACTCCAATGGCTTCTCCAAGGATTACTCCATTGACACATTCATCAAAGAAGCCACCAAGGGCACCAGTGAAAAACACAAGTACTATCAAGGACAAAGAAGTAGTGGATAAGGTGGAAAGAAATGTAATTAGGACCATGAGGCCAAATGAAGCTATAGCATCAGCAATCAAGAGTCCAGCTTTGCAGCATGCCCTTAACATTATAAGATCTGCCGGAACTAATGGTCAGCTATATATCATATAAGTATTTCTTATACACCCCACCTCCACCTCACACATTTCTTGTGTTATTTACAATTATACACTACAAAAAAGTTGGATTTGTTACGGACTTTTTTGATAAGTTGGTCTTAGTTAACATAATATTTTTATAATACCTTGCTATTTCAGATTTTGATATTTTTTAATAGTGTTTAGTAGTGACAGATCTAGGAATTTTAATAAGTGTATTAAGGGAAAAAAAGTAAGAATGCTACACAAATTGATTTCAAACTAGCTATGAACTAAAGTAAATTTCAAGCAAAACTTTGATGTTATACTAGAAGATTTCCTTATGCATAGGAGATTCAATAATTTATATATAAACAAAAAATATTTCTATCTTGTTTGTATGTAGAGCGTAAGTTCACTAAGGGAATTCAGTTGGACCTCATTCCGACCATATAGCTTCACCTCATAACGTGACTACATACTCACGGTATGTGTCATCCTTCATGCTTATGTTGTTGAAGATCAGGAGCAGAGGTAGATAAGGACGTGCGAGTTTATCCGAACGCAATAACTTTGACTCAAATCCTATGTGTTAAAAGTTCATTAAATAAATACAAATAATAGAGTTTGAATCCAGTAAACTAAATAGGTTGTGGTAGACTTCCGAATTTGAATGTATAATATTTAGATCCTGAATCCGTCTCTGCTAAAAAAAATCTTATTTGCTACTATTACTTTTCCTTTACTTTTACATGGTGTTTAATGATTGTTCAATCTGCTTGCAGCACAACACAAAAAAATCAAGGCAAAAGGCAAATCAGATATGCTTCCTCCAAAAAGCATGGGGATGAAGAATAAAGGAGCAACCAATAGTACTTCATTAATTATGATAGAAAGTGGCAAAGGAATTGTGATCAAAATTCCAGAGCATCATGAGAACATACCAACAATCAAATCCTTTGAAATTGACATCAAGGGAAAGGCTAAAGTAGGGATGCTCGAGGAAAATCCTTCAAAAAAGTGTGTTATGACTACGAGGCCGTTGGAATCTAGCCCATTCTGATAAAGGCAATGATAAATCTGATCACAACTATTAACGGAGGGTAGCCCGTTAATAGTGTTTGGGGGTGGTTGTTCTAGCTAGTAATAGTGTATCTATAGTTTCTTCTATTTCAAAATGTTTATAAGTGCAATGTATCTTAATTTTAATTATAACTTATCTTGGTATTCAAATCGAGTTCTTTAAGATCATGTATAGATATATCCATCAAGCATATGTACTACTGATGATTAGTACTTGTTGGAAATTTTGTGTGCATCTCTTATTTCATTGCCATTCCCTTTCTGAGACGCTTTTACATGTATCGGAGCTTCTTCATATATCAACATGGGGTGTGGTGAAATCGTAAAGGTTCTTTTACCATTAACAAGAGATCTCGAGTTTGACCCTTAAGAATGACGTCCTCGATAGGGAGCGCTAACAACCTCCCACAGTGGGTTTCTACAACGTGAATCCTAATTTGTTGTGTCGCGAGTTCCATATCCGGATGGTTGAAAACATGCACCTTAAAGTTCTTTCCAACAATATATATGTCAGAAAGAAGTGAGGCAAATGTCTCAAAGAACATATATTTCATATCTCACCTACAATAGGTAAACCATAAGAAACACTTTTTAGCATTGTACAAGATCAATATACAGGCAAGTCCAAGCATTACAAGAATCTCGGGGACACGCCAATATTAGGTCCCAAGTTATAGCTAGTGTGGGGATAAATTTCTGTGACCGTTGAGCAGGAAATAAACGTGGGATGGAGGGTGTAAAAGTTGGACTTTACAAGGAAAAAATTGTGGGATCAATGTGTGAAAGAATAAGGTGAACGTGAGGGGTTCCTACACTACGTAATTGTGGTGAAGTGGAACTCAACCTATTACTAAAGGATCCAATTGCTAGTCTTGAATATTGCACTGTCGCAAAAAGGGATGTTCATACCGAGCGTGTTTCTTCCGGTAAGGCTTGAACTTCTGAAGTCCGATCTCTAACCATGGTTTCATGACTCCGTCGTAATGAATCCCAACTGCTTGCTCGATTTCGTTCAGCTTCACACCAGATTCGTACCCCAACCCTAAGACGTGCCATCTCCGATATAGCTCGTGTATGTTTGTAAAAGGTCATCCAACCGATGGGTAATGCACCAGCTTTCATTAATGGTCTATTACTTCCCTACATAATGGCATGCACTAAAAGTGAGGCAGTGAAGAATAGGAGAACGGTATAAAACAACGCAGTTATAAATCAAGCGAAGATACACATTACTATAGAAAAGATCCAAGAATATACAAAAACTTATCGGTGTGTTTGGTATGGAGGAAAACATTTCTCTAGGAAAATAAGTTCCTTGAAAATGTATAAAAATGACCCCTAACGGAAGTAGAGAAAACAAGTTTCATAAATGACATTCCACGTTCATTGTCTCCTCCCCACCCACCCAACACTCCCAACCCCGCCACCCATGAACCCCCATTCCCCCCCCATAGTATTTTCTAGATTACACATAAATGCTCTTGAGATAATTTTTTTTTGCTTACTTACCAAACACTAGAAAATAAGTAAGAAATCTACTTGTTTTCCAAAAAAGCATTTTCTAGAAAACATTCTCCTTCATACCAAACACACCCTAAATCATGTTTTTACTTTTTATGAAACAAATATTAGGTTAGACATTCTATTTATTTCGTTACAAGGACCATCCTTGTAGAACAACCTAAGACTCATCAACTGTTTGTGAGTCAATTCCACAAGAAATTAACAAAACAGGATATAGATACATACCATCTCTAAGTACTTGTGATAGACTCCAGTCAAAGTTTCGCTTCCTCCACATCTGCAGATCGAACATATTCATCCCAAACGCCCATGTGCATGATTTCGCGCCAAATCTCGTCGCCACCATGGGGTCAGTGAAATTGATGAGCATATCCATTCGGCGGAACGAAGGCTCGCCTTCAAGACAAGTCTCCACCGCACCATTCACTTTACCCTTCATGTTGATGTGCCAAAGTCCGCTTAGATCCCTTTTCACAACAACATCATGGTCAAGGAGCACTATCTTGTTGAGAGAAGGAAAAATATCAGGCAGATAAAAGCGCAGGTGGTTCAGCGGAGAAGTGTATTTTGGATCAACAGACTCTTGCTTCTGCAGAATATCCTTGTTTGATAACCAATCAAATCTGTCTATGCTCTGGACCTGAATTGTTGCTTTGCCAGGAGGATTCGACAAGAACCACATTGTCATGGCTGGTAGGTTAAGAGAATCTGTCACTATATGAAACACAATCTTCTCTGGAGCCTGCCAAATACATAAACACTTACCATAAATACACGTATTACCATAATTATTTCATTTCTGTCTTCAAAATATATAGTGATCAATAGTTACTCCTTACAGTTACTGCTATGAATCCATAAAAGTTTAGCCCCTCCATATATGACAGTTGCATGATAAGTTAAAAACGATAATGTTACTGCAGTCATAATTCTTCTTGAATACCAACAAATAATAGCATTTGTGTTCTCATAAATCAATAGTGGATTTATACGCACAATTAGAATTAGTCTGTTCCGCACGGAAGCCACTGCTTCTTACAGGTACGCATCAACTAAAGACCATATGCAACATGACATATACTCTAAATATCTATGTTCTATTCTTAATCATCAAAAGATCACTGCAGATTAAGCTACGATGAGAAAATAAAATAAAAGGAAAATTAGAACTTGGATGAAAAATAATACTCCCTCCATTTCAATTTATGCGTCTTAGTTTGACTCGGCACGAAGTTTAAGAAAGTAAAAGAGATTCTTGAATCTTGTGGCCTCAAACTAAAGATGTGTATAATGTACCAAAATGCCTTTTGAATCTTGTGAGATGTTGGAATTAAAGAATTGCGTACTGAATTAAAAAAAGTTCTTTTTTAGACAAACTAAAAAGGAAAGTAATATACATAAATTGAAACAGAGGGAGTCAGAGATTTTAAAAGCCAAGAATCAGAAAATTATGAAGCAGCTCACCCTAGCAGTTGATACAGCTGAGTTGACAACTGCAGAACATGCCAAAACATTGTCAGAGAAAACAACAAAATGATAGAGATCTGGATTCTGCAATTTATGTTGGTTAGGCAGTTTCTGCTCCTCAGGTTGTAGTGCAAAGTATTCAGTGGTCAACCGCATGGAAAGGCAATGAAGGCCTTTCGGGGTAGTTCTTCCAACAAGATTTACAAGGAAGGAAGCTTGGTTCTTTTTCGATCGAAGCTGTTCCTCAGCATTATATGTCATCGCACGAAGTTTCTTCACCACTGATGAGCATTCAGGGAACAATTTACTGGCTTTTCACAGGGTTGCATCCATGGCCTTCATCTTCTGTATTGCCCTAGAAAGATAACTGTTCTCAGATCATACATACATAATTTAACTAGCATTTCCCAATTCCCAAGCCAAATAGTATATTATAAGACATGATCCACGAGCACCGCGACGTATCATGGAGAAAATGACAAAAATGATCCCTTATCTTTGGTAGTAGGTTCAAAATAGCTTGTTAAATATCACTTTAGCAATTTTGGTCATGTCGGTCTGCCAAAAATGAGCAATTTTGGTCTCCGTCAGATATTTACCAAACTCTTTTACAGACACACCAGAACTTCCGTCAAAATTCCAGAAATCGCAACATAAAAACTACACCAGACATAAAAAATAGACAAAAAATAACTGAACTTGCACCTAAAAAAGTTGCACCAAACTCTTGGAATAGACCAAAACATAAAATATAAAATATGTACTTCCAAAATCCAAATGTGAGTTCCCTTTAAATATTTACTTCCCTATTTTAGGTTTATCTCAAGATTTTATCTACTTCCCTAATAAAAGCTTTCCTCTACACACTTCAATAATTTTTCAATATTTTACCATTTATGAAGCACCGCCAGGTCACTTTTATTTTACGAAGTTAGCTTTATTGTCAGTTCCTGGACCCACTTCTATTTCAATACATCCAAACATCCATTCACAGCTTAATAACTGTAACCAGAAAATTAAACTTAAAACAGGACAAAGTGAATAATCAAGAAAAGTACTTAGTTACAAGACTGAGAATAATAATAAAAAAAAAGTATTCCACTTTCTGACATTAAACACTCAGTTACAAGACCAACCAATTTTTTCTCAACGACTCATGAGCCAATATCAAGTTAAAGTCAGTCTTTGTGTACTTAATTAACTTTAGTGCCAACCTATTAGTCAATTCCATTTAACCATTTTGACCTTCTCGGAGATATTCTTTCAGATTCGGTAAATACAAAACATAACTCACGCATATCAGAAAAAGGTACATAACATAGCTCGAAAAAGCCACTACTCAAGCCAAGAAGATTTTACGCTACTGTGGAGCAATTAACATATATCAAATAAGAGAAGATGTCATAGCTGTTTTGAGGAGTCAAAGTGATGAAACAAGTATCATCTTACCTTCTTGACAAACCAGAATCTTTAGAAACTTCACCAGCAGCTCGTTCCAAGTCTTTAATCCGTAGCTTTATCTCTTTCACAAAATTAGAGTTACTGCCTGCTGGTACAAAATTCAAGAATGCTTTGGCGCTGATCAGCTGATCTTTAACCTCCTTCACCTTCTCATCTAATGCCCTCCATGGATGAGACTGTACATTCTGACCCTGTTGAACCTCTTTTGATCTAGATTTTTCCTGCAATACGGTCACATATGCAGAATGAGCTTGCAGTTTACACGAACAAAATACATAAAACAAATTCAAGTCGAACAGTAGTATTCAATCATTCACAGAGAGAGGAAAGAGAGATGAGAAAGAAAAAAATAATACTTTAAACCCTCAAACTCAATACTATTATTAAAATTCTACTTTTTCCCAATTTTGTCACACAATAGTTGAATCTTGGAAACTGAAAATCATAAATGAACATGGCACATAAATATTCCCTTCCTACAAATGTTTCAGTCAAACCTTCTTCTGATTCAGGAGAAGAAAGAAAAAGAACAAAAAAAATTCATCCGAACCATCAAATTGATTGTTTCCCCACCCTCATGAGCTTGCAAAATCTGAATTTGGTAATTTATCTTAACTTAGGAAAACCATTTCTTGATAAGTGTTCCAAAGCATGAAGACAGAGATTTTTACTACACATCAACACATTGAAGAAAACACCACCAAACAAAGGAATCCAATAGTAATGCATATAAAGAGCAGCACGGTGCACTAAGCTCCCGCTATGCACAGGTCCGGGGAAGGTCCGGGGAAGGTCCGGGGAAGCTCCAGCAGTAATGCATATGCAACTCTAAAACTGCAAACAACACATGATATTACATCTAATCATCACCAATTCTAATTTAGCAAAATAATAATTAAAGTACATCTATTAATCACGAGTTCTGGACAAGCAACATTAGTGGCATTCTTAGTTAATCAATCATTAAACTATGCCAAATTTCAGGGTCAACTATATGAATGATTTGTAACCATTGCACTCTACTTGGGCGCAAATCATTCCACCAAAACTACTTTCCTTATAAGAAACACCATCCAACTGTGACTTTATGACTTTTAAGTGCACTAATTAAAAGATTGAAGTCTTTTTTTTATAACTGTGGTGTCCGGGAGAGCTTGCGTGCACCTCAACTAATTCCACGGGATACCTGCCACCTCCCTCCACCAAGGCTAGGACAGATGGGAAGAAATCACCTAGTGTTTTCGTCTCTGCTGGGATTTGAACCTGAGATCTCATGGTTCTCAACCCACTTCATTGACCACTAGGCCGCACCCTTGGGTGCAATGATTGAAGCCTATTTATGAAGTAGTGAAAACACCCCTAAACTTGGCACGGATTGCAACTTTAGTCCCCAAACTACGGCTAACCTTCAAGACACCCCTAAGCTTAGCTAAGTGAATTTTAATACACCTCCGGGCTGCCACATGGCACAACAAGTGTTGTCAAACTCCTCCACGCGCGTGAGAGCTGCCACATCAGTAGCCAAACGGTAAAAAACCCTTTTTTACATTTTCCTTTATATTTTTTCCTATTCCAACGACTAAAATCACCCCCTTTCTCCTTATTTAAACCCTCCTCCATTAAAATACACCACAACTTGTTTTTTCTTCTCCGTCTATTATATTTATGACTAGAGTTTATAGATGTGAATTTTCGGCGGTGGTGAGGATTTCATGGTCTGATGACAATTCGGGAAGGAGATTTTGGGGTTGACAAACCTACAAGGTATGTAATTTTTGTTTTTGGTATGTCAATTTTAGTATAAGTTTACTGGGTTTGTTCTATTTAGTCACTGATTTGCATCTAATTTTACTGGGTTTGTCACTATTTTCGTTCACTTTGTATATGTGAGAGGTCGATTTTTTTGCAAATTTTTCGAGTGGTATGAATCACCATTTCCATAACAAGCTAAAATTGTTATATGGGGTTGCTGAAGAAAAAAATAAATATGAGCGAAGACGGCAAGAACATTGAAGATCTTTCTATGTTTTAGTATGCTATTTAATTTGATGTTTCATCTTAGAACACATCTGGTTATGGTTGAAAGTTCTAGTTATGTATTAATTAGGTTGAAGAAAGTATGATGATTAACAATGTAATATGATTTTGGCTCAAATTGATAGTTCCAGACAAATAAACGAGGGTTCTCCCTATTAGTAGTATCTAGCTAGTAATCGCTTAGTTTCTTTTCCTCTATGGATATTAGTATTTGTTGTCTTGTTTGCATATATCTTGCTGTTGTGCTATCATATTTTTACTTGTTGTCTTGCTTCAAACTCTTTCTTTTTGCGAGCGAGGGTCTACCGGAAATATTCTTTCTACCCCACAAAGGTAGAGGTAAGGTCTGCCTAAGTCATACTCTCCCAGACCCTACTTTGTGGGATTATAACGGATACATTGTTGTTTTTGTTGTAATCTATACTACTGTGTCTACTTCCCCTAAGCAAAAAACCAAAACAAGCAATACCCACAAACAAAAATGGAACAAAGGAAGAGAAAATCTTACAAGAATTGATAAATCTCCAACAAACACCTTCGATGCTGCACCCAAAATGTAAACAAAAAAATTAACCAAATCACATCAAATTAACAAAAAGAACCCCATAAATCCAAACAACTAAGTGAAACAAAATAATTACCATCAGAGCCAAGATGTCTAAGCCTATGTGAAGAAAGCATTAAGATTGGAGTAGTTACACAAACAGCAAACAAGCATAGGATAAAAATATCATCGTACATCGTCTCTTGCTTATTTCCTAATATGATATTTGATTAAAATTCCGATTTTAAGGTTTTAGGTTCAATAAAGGTCAAATCCTTATAAGAGTGTCTGATAAATTTATGTCTGAACTTTGGTAGAAATTAAGAATTTTTAGAATTTTCATGAATTACAATTATTTACTTATCCACAAAAAATCTATTTATGTTGAAGGCTTTGACTCGTGTTTAATCTATTAAAAGATGTTTAGTGCGGGGTCTGAAAAAGAGATGGACCACAAGAATCTATAGTATTAATGAATCATAATTTTGTTATTTTGATTTCGTCTTCAAAAATTCTGTTTCATAACCCTAAGTCCCTAACCATACTTTTTTGTTATTATTGTTAAAATTTTCGATAAAAGAGTGTCAATTGACTTTTTTGGACAAAAATGATCTTGTCATTTAGTTATAACTAATTATTTCTTAGTGAGCCGTATAGAACGAAGTTGCTTTTGATAGAGATTAAATGAGAAAACTTCCCTTATGAGTTTAATTTTTACTAGGGAAAAGGGTCAAATTTGCTCTCCAACTATGCTTTATAGTTTAACATTGTCCTCCGTCAAACTTTGCGATCAAAATTACTCTTCCCGTTAGCATACTTATTAAATTTGCCCTCAGCTGGATGGAAGTCTGATTTGGACTCCATCACACCTAAAAAATTTGCCATATCAGATCCACGGAGGATCCGCCTAAGCTCCCACCCAATTATTTTAACCCGTACCTATTACCTCACCTAGGTAGTAATATACATGCACAAGATTTTTTATGTATAGATCTCAAACTCCATTGTAACTTCATCCGTATAAAGAGAAAAAAATAAAATTACTACTAAAAAACACTTAACTTGCAGCAATTACTTCCCTCACTGACATATGTTTCACTTTCCCCGGCGGCGAATGAGGGAGTCGAGATGAAAATTTCCTCAAATGAGCGTTTTCTTCTTCATTATCACTCAATCCATCTTCGAAATTCAACAAATAACTCAACGGATCGTAACGAAACTCAGTAGAAGAGTGTCTCTTATGTCGATTGCTGACGAAATTAAGAGCCGTTAAAATCTTGTCTTTCAGGTTATTGGGTTCTTCCGGGTTGACCCAGATTAAAGCCGGATGCTCATCGGAGGATGACGGCGGAGGAGGAGTACAACGGTGGCGGTGAGGGAAGCAATATGAGAAACAGAGGGAGTTTTTAAATATATTGAAACTGAGTGACACCGTGAACGACAACAGAGAGGAGCATCTATTTGGTTGTTGTTCGTGTTGGTGTGGAGATGGAGCAGTTGTAGTTAGTGGTCGTCATCACCGGCCGTACGGTGGTCAAATCCAACGACGGAAACTGGCAGAAAACAGAAAGGGATGAGAGGGAGATGAAGTGGAGGCGTTAGTGGTGAATTGACTGTACAATGGTGGAGTTCGCAGGAGCTCCGACATGGGAATTCGTCGGCAACTTTGCCAGCGAGAGAGAGAAATGGAGAGGGATAGGGGAAGCAATGGTTCGTGGTAGAGTGGCTGATTGGGCTCAGTGGAGCTCGCCATAGATGGCAGAGGTCCGCTGGAGAAGAAGCAACAGTGAGGGTAACGGGTTGAAAAAATATATACGGTGAGGTAACGGGTACGGGTTAAAATAATTGGGTGAGATCTTAGGTGGATCCTACGTGGATCTTACATGACAAAATTTTTAAGTGTGATGGAGTCCAAGCCAGATTTCCATCCAGTTGAGGGCAAATTTAATAAGTATGCTAACGGGAAGGATAATTTTGATTGCAAAGTTTGACGGAGGATAATGTTAAACTATATAACATAGATGGAGAACAAATTTGACCATTTCCCCTTTTTTGCTATGCAAAAATGAAACTTCAAATTTAATAGGTTTTCAGTTATCAAATGATTAAAAATGATGAAAAAGGGCTAAATGTAGTCATTCAACCATAATCTCACCAAAACAGAAAAAAAGTGTGTTGTTTAACACGTTTTTTAAAACATGAACATTTCAATTTCTTGTTGATTGACACTGCGTGAATCTCCGAATGTTTTCTACAATCTTCACAATATGAAAGTAGCTAGCAACATATCTATTTATAATAGTACCAAATCTACTTTTGTTGGAAATTTACTAAATGTGGAAATAAGTATATCCCATTAATTTATGACTCGAACAATTGGGCCCGTACGTCGAAAATGTCGTTTCCACACATGTGCACACGTAGTGCCAAGTATCGCAAATTTCATTAGTGAAAGAGATATTGGTACGTATGTAATACGTTTGAGACATAAAATTATGGACGGTTATTGGCCAAATGATAAAATATTCCATGTTGGTAAACGAAGGAAGAAGTGTACAAAGCGTAAAATGAAACGAGTCAGAAATCGTCGCAGAGTCGTGAAGGTCCGCGGCGCCACACTGTCGGAGCCGCGCACCTCCCAGTCAGCGCCGCAGCGCAAATTGGCTGGTCAGTCATTGGAGCTGTGGCGCTGCTTCACAGCGCTGCGACGCTTCGGAGGCAGAATGCTGTGATGGGAAGTTGGAAAAATCTGACGTTTGGAGCATTGATTCTCTATTACTTGGCACATGAATTCAGCCATTATTTGGCTGAATGTAACCCCTCAATCAAGTGCAATTACATGGCTATTGAAGGCCATTAGTTGGCTAGTTGAGGGGTCTTCTACTTACACTATAAATTGAGGCCTTTGGCTCAATTGAACACTACTCAACACTTAGAAAATACTCCAGAATTTTCAGAGTTCATATTCTTCCTCTCTAGCAAAGTTATTATACTCAAAGTTATTCAAGAGTAACACTTGAGTTTCCTTTGCTCACTTGTTAAAGTTGTTGTTGTATCTTGTGAGACTATTGCTCAACACCGTAAAAGAAGATATACGGGGCAATCTTGTCTTAAAGACAGAGTGCCATCACTCGACTCAGCAAATCACACAAGTAGTTTGTTAAGGTTTTGATTTCCAATTTTATTGTAATAGTTTGTTTATCCTTTCTAATATTGTAATAGTTACTTACTTCCCGTTCCCTACAACAATTGTATCTCAACAATTTTAAGACAAGATTTGTAGTAAGTAAGTTAGAAAGATGACTGGCCTAAATCAAACTGCTTCTGATTCTGTTGCTGCTGCTCAAGGCAATCCCTCTGCCTTCCCTACTTCTCAAGGCACTCCTAATGTCTTTCCGGTTGCTCAAGGCTCATCTAACGCCTTTACTGCCGCTCAAGGGAATGTTTTCGTTCCTCCTCCCGTTGGATTTCACCATGAACGCCCTGAAAAGTTTATGGGGTCAAAATTCAAGAGATGGCAACAAAAGATGCTCTTCTATCTGACTGTTATGGGAATGACACGTTTCATAACAGAAGATCCTCTACAAGCTGGAGATGAAATGGACCCTTCGCCTTCTGAAACGGGTGAAGGGGGCCTAGGTATCCATGTCATTAATGGCAAGAATATGATTTTTGATGTATGGAGTCATAGTGATTTCATGTGTAAGAATTACATATTGAACTTCTTGCCAGACCCTCTCTACACGGTGTATTGCACCGCTGGCACTACCAAAGAGTTGTGGGAGAAGCTGCAAAAGAAGTACAACGCACAAGATGCAGGTACTAAGAAATTCATCGTTGGGAAATTTCTGAAATTTCAAATGGTGGATAGTAAGACAGTAATGTCCTAAGTCTAGGAATTCCAAATGATTCTACATCACCTGGATTTGGAAGTTATGAAACCATACGAGCAGTTTTTGGTTGCATCACTGATTGAAAAGTTACCTCCTTCATGAAATGAGTTTATGAGCTACTTAAAGCTCAAGGCAAAATAGATGACCTTTGAAGAACTTATTATCAAACTCCAAATTCAAGAAGACAATAAGAAGGCCTTGCTTAGGGGTAAACAACCTGCTGAGGCAAAGGCAAATCTGGCTGAGGCCAAAGGGAGCCAAAGCAAGAAACGCAAGTTCCAGAAAGACGGCAAGACCCAAGCATCGGAGAAGTTCAAAGGAAACTGTCACTACTGTGGGAAACCTGGTCATATGATCAAGGACTGCCGCAAGCTCAAGACTGAGCAACAAGAGAAGTCCAAGGCTAAGGGCAAGTCTCAGGTTAACGTCGTCATAGACCAGTTTCGGGACGACATGATTGAGGAGTTCTCAGCGGTGGTGCTAGAAGCAAACCTGATTTAGAATCCTATGCAATGGTGGATGGACACAGGTGCTACAAGACACATCTGTTCCAACAGAGATGCCTTCTCCACTTATACATCGGTTACAAATAAGAAGCTGTTCATGGGCAACAACGCTTCCTCTGACGTACTGGGGGTAGGAAAGGTAGTCCTGAAGATGACTTCTGGAAAGAAGCTCACTCTAAAAGAAGTGATGCATGTTCCTGAGATTAGAAGAAATTTAATTTCAGGTCCTTTATTGGTTAATGCTGGTTTTAGGCTAGTGTATGAGTCCAATAAATTTGTAGTCACTAAGAATGGAATATTTGTGGGAAGAGAATTCGTCTGTGAAGGCCTCTTCAAAGTGAACACCATGTCTGTATTACGTACAAGCAATAATATTGAAGCCTCTTCTTCTTACTTGCTTGAGTCCTCTAATTTATGGCATCATAGATTAGGACATGTCAATTACAAATCCATCCAAAGGTTGGTAAAGTTGGAGTTGTTGCCGTCTATCGACGTAAACCCTCAACATAAGTGTGAGGTGTGCGTAGAGGCAAAACTCACAAAGCTTCCTTTTCGATCCGTCGAAAAGAATACCGCTCCTCTAGAACTTATTCACACAGATATATGTGATTTGAAGTTTGCACAAACTAGAGGGGGGAACAAGTACTTTATGACATTCATTGATGATAGTACAAGGTATTGTTACCTTTACTTGTTGAAAAGTAAGGATGAAGCCTTTGAAGCGTTCCGACGTTATAAAGCAGAAGTTGAGAACCAACTAAGCATGCAAATTAAATCCATTCGTAGCGATAGAGGGAGAGAATATGTAGCGCCATTTGAGGAATATTGTGTCCAAGAAGGCATTATTCATCAAACAACGGCTCCATACTCACCTCAATCGAACGGTGTGGCGGAACGTAAGAACCGTACATTGAAGGAAATGATGAATGCCTTGCTCATCAATTTCGGTCTTCCCCAAATGTAGGGAGAAGCTGTCCTTACCACTTATATGATTCTTAACAGAGTCCCACATAAGGGTAAGGACAAAACTCTATATGAATCATGGAAATGAAAGAAACCCACCTATAAATATTTAAAGGTGTGGGGTTGTTTGGCAAAGGCTGAAGTACCCAAGCCAAAGTAGGTCAAGATTGGGCCTAAGACTGTAGATTGCATATTCATCGGATATGCAAATAACAATAGTGCTTATCGCTTCTTAGTTCATAAGTCAGATATTCCAGATATCCACGGGGGTACAATCATGGAATCAAGGAATGCTCAATTCTTTGAAGATACCTTTCTTAGAAAGGAAAAAGACATAACCTCTCGCAAACGAAGTTATGAACAAAGCTCTCAGGAACCGGGAGTCGTTGACGACCCGTATCTAGATGGTTCAGATCTAGTGGATCTCGAAGTGGCTGAATATCCGAAATCTAGTGTTCCAGATTCTCAGAACTTGGAGACTCCAGAGATGGAACTAAGGCGAAGTAAAAGGGTCAGGAAGGATAGATCCTTCGGTCATGACTTTGTCGCTTATATGGTTGATGATGAACCAATGACAATTGCTGAAGCATTGTCAACTCCAGAGGCACCGCTCTGGAAAGAAGCCATTGAGAGTGAAATAGGCTCCATTCTGCATAACCATACTTGGGAGTTGGTTGATCTTCCTCCGGGAAATAAACAGTTGGGTTGTAAGTGGATACTCAAACGGAAGTATAAAACAGATGGGTCTATAGATAAGTACAAGGCCAGGTTGGTAGTCAAGGGCTATCGGCAAAATGAAGACATTGACTACTTTGACACGTACTCCCCGGTCTCTAGGATGACGTCCATACGAGTATTTATTACGATCGTAGCGTTGTGTGACCTTGAGATACATCAAATGGATGTCAAGACAGCCTTCCTAAATGGTGATTTGGAAGAAGAAATTTATATGGACCAATCCGAGAGGTATACAGTTCCAGGGCAAGAGAAGAAAGTTTGTCGGCTTGTCAATCTCTGTACGGGCTGAAACAAGCCCCGAAGCAATGGCACGAAAAAATTGATAGTACTCTACTATCGAAGGGTTTTACCATTAATGAGTATGACAAATGTGTCTACATGAAAGGTAACTCTGACTCGTTTGTTATGATATGCCTATATGTAGACGACATGTTGATCACAGGGAGCAGTCCTAGCATAATTCTAGAGACTAAGAACATGTTGAAACAATGCTTCGACATGAAGGATATGGGTATCACAGATGTCATCTTAGGGATAAAAATCTCTAAGACGTCTCACAGACTGGTCTAATCTCAGTCTCACTATATCGATGATGTTTTGAGAAAGTTCGAGATACTTGACAGTTCGCCTAAAAAGTCACCAATGGATAGAAATCAAAAGCTTGATAAAATTCGTGGTGCACCCATATGCCAGGAGCAATATGCACAAGTGATCGGTAGTTTGATGTACATAACAAACTGCACCCGACCTGATATTGCTTATGCAGTCAACAAGTTGGCTAGGTTTACCCGTAATCCGAGTGATGATCACTGGAAGACGTTGAATCGGGTACTTCAATATATGAAAAACACGCTAACTTACGGGTTGCATTATTCGAGATATCCAGCTATACTAGAGGGGTTCAGTGATGCAAACTGGATATCTGATATAGAGAACACCAAGTCCACCAGTGGGTATGTATTTACAATTGGTGGTGGGGCTGTGTCTTGGAAATCCTCTAAGCAAACTTGACTATAAAGTCTCATCATATTCGACGGAGGTATAAGACCGTTAGGCAGATGATCACCACAGGTATAATATTCATTGATTATATAAAGTCAAAGGATAACGTAGCAGACCCGCTGACAAAGGGCTTACCCAAAGATCAGATGTTCTTCCTGTCTAGGGGAATGGGCTTAAAACCCAAAGTATAATGACCAATATGGTGGTAACCCAACCTTACTGACTGTAGATCCAAGAAATTAGGTTCAATGGGAAAACTAAGCTGTAAAGGTTCAGTTGATCGCTTCGGTGGAAGCATGAGCACTTCGGATAGTGATTTCGTAAAGAAACACTAAATCCAAAGCTGTTCCCGCGATAGACTATAAGTGCTATCTGCAGTGTGGGTGAAGGTTAAGTTTCCAAAACCTTTAATGATCTTCACCGGTTGAGGTTAGGTTTGGGGAAATTTTTAATGGTTCCTAACACTTGTAAAATGGGGTATAGCAGGATACCTTGTAGGATACCACCTATTTAAGTGCGAGGACAGGCCACCTCAAATTGAACGCACTTAAGAATCCAAGAAGTGTCCACTGCCACAACGGACAAAACATTACGAAGAACTAAGTAGAGGAAGTTGTTGTGTTGGTACCGTTGACTTGGCTTACACTAAACACTGACGGTTCAAGACATCACGTTCACCGCGCAGTAAGTATGTCCGATGGTATTCAACTATGGAAGGTTCAAAGCATATGCTACCTATCCAGATGCAACATCGGTACGCTGAAAGATTGCTAGAAAAGGCACCATGTGTGTGCGCCAAAATTTCGTTCATGAAGGGATTGTTGGAAATTTACTAAATGTGGAAATAAGTATATCCCATTAATTTATGACTCAAATAATTGGGTCCGCACGTCGGAAACGTCGTTTCCACACACGTGCACACGTCGTGCCAAGTATCGCAAATTTTATTAGTGAAAGAGATATTGGTACATATGTAATACGTTTGAGACATAGAATTATGGACGGTTATTTGCCAAATGACAAAGTATTCCACATTGGTAAACGAAGGAAGAAGTGTACAAAGTGTAAAATGAAACGAGTCGGAAATCGTCGCGGAGCCGTGAAGGGCTGCGGCGCCACACCGTCAAAGCCGTGGCACCTCCCAGTCAGTGCCGCGGCGCAAATTGGCTGGTCAGTCACTGGAGCCGTGGCGCCGCTTCACGGCATCGCGGCGCTTCGGAGGCAGAATCCTGCGACGGGAAGTTGGAAAAATCTAACGTTTGGAGCATTGATTCTCCATTACTTGGCACATGAATTCAGCCATTGTTTGGCTGAATGTAACCCCTCAATCAAGTGCAATTACATGGCTATTGAAGGCCATTAGTTGGCTAGTTGAGGGGTCTTCTACTTACACTATAATTGAGGCCTTTAGTTCAATTGAACACTACTCAACACTTAGAAAATACTCCAAAATTTTCAGAGTTCATATTCTTCCTCTCTAGCAAAGTTACTATACTCAAAGTTATTCAAGAGTAACACTTGAGTTTCCTTTGCTCACTTGTTAAAGTTGTTGTTGTATCTTGGGAGACTATTGCTCAACACCGTAAAAGAAGATATACGGGGCAATCTTGTCTTAAAGACAGAGTGCCATCACTCGACTCAGCAAATCACACAAGCAGTTTGTTAAGGTTTTGATTTCCAGTTTTATTGTAATAGTTTGTTTATTATTTCTACTATTGTAATAGTTACTTACTTCCCGTTCCCTACAACAATTGTATCCCAACAACTTTAACTCAAAACATGAAAATTTATTCCTATTTAAATTTGACTATGAATCATAATTAGACATGAAATAAAATATCAAATTCTAATGATTTTGATTTTCTACAACTTTGAGTTATTCTTTTAAACATTTTCCCGTAATTCAAAATTGTATATCCAATTTGTTGATGCACTTGTCTCCAACTCTCAATTTTAGTTGTTGCAATTATCATCCTCGTTGATGCACTTGTCACTAACTTCCAATTTTGTTGAACCACTTGTCTTCAATCTCGTTGATGCACTCGTCACGACCTCCAATTTTGAAACACTTGTCTCCAATCCCGTTGATGCATTTGGCACTAACTTCCAATTTTGTTGAACCACTTGTCTTCAATCTCGTTGATGCACTCGTCACGACCTGCAATTTTGAAACACGTGTCTCCAACCCCGTTGATGCTCTTGTCACCAACGATGAACTTTATCACCAACATGGAATTTTTAACCCACTTCTCCATTTTTATTCTGAAAATGTTCCATCATGTGTTATGTTTGCTTTCTCCTATTTTAAAGTTGCAATATTTCTCTCAATAATTCTCAACATGATTATTTTTCATGTATATATGATTGGCCTGTTTTTGTCAACATAACTATTGGTTTGACGTCGGCATATATGGGTTATAGCTGACATCAAGAGCTATTTGATTCTCTACCAAGATCGTACAAGTTCTGATACCAATATGATGAAAAATATTTTATTCATAAACTCATAAAATTTCTGTATGCTCTCTACAATATCCACAATATGAAAGTAACTAGTATATCAACCCTATTTATAATACTATCAAATCTACTTTAACTGAAAATAAGAAAATCTATTCTTATATAAATTTGACTATAAATTTGAACTAAACATAAATTAAATCACAAAATCCTAATCAATTTTAGTTTCCTACAACTTTAAATTATTTATTCCTATAGACATTTGTATTATATGCATATTTAAATGACTTTTTATTTGATTGGTCAAATCATGTTCATCAGCCTCTTGAGGAAACTTGCATTTATTGTCAAACAAATTCTTTTACTCAATTTAAAATTTATCTCATTTATCTGATGTGGATTGAAGCCTCACAAATATCATATATTACATCAATCTCTTTATTGGAGTGACGAATTAATGAAGCTAACATATAATAAAATAGTAATTCCCCCCCCCCCCCCATTTCTACTACTTAGGTATCCCCTATCCATGTCAAATTTGGTAAATAAGGTCTACTTTGAGCTTTGAATGTGTGATGATTTTTTCTTAACTCCAAGAATAGATAATTATTTGTATCTTTTTGTTATTCTTTTCACTACTTACACGATAATATATTGTAGAATATCCAAAGTTTGAAATCTTGTTTAGTTTCTTAATATCAATTTTTTTGATAAAAGTTAAATTAGTCTAGTCCGAGTAGCTCTAATATTATAAAATTTACTATCGGTAATTAAAAAATTACAAACAAATTAGACGGGGTATTATTATGTATACGACAACAAATAACATCTTTATAAAAAATCTTTGTTTATCAGTTTATGGATTCTCAACCCCAATTTATTTGGAGTTACGGCTAGTTACTATTTTTATTGTCGTTTTATGGGTTCTCAACCCCAATTCCTTTGAATTACGTCTATCTAATGTTGTTATTTCGGTTTATGGATTCTCGACCCTAATTTGTTTGAAGTTACGGATGGTTAATGTTGTTATTGTCGATTGTAAGTTTAGAAATATGTCACTAAATGCTATTTCTGTCTAATATAATATTTTGATTAAGATTCTAATTTTAAGATTTTAGGTTCAAAAGGGTCAAATCCTTTTATAAGCAATTTCAACTATACAAAAATGAACCCCTTTTGACGAGAACAAACGAAAAACTTCACTTGTGAGCTTAATTTCTACTATGCAAAAGTAAAATAATCAAATTTAATGGGCATTCAGTTACCAAATCATTAAAAAACAAAAAAGCCTAAATATAGTCATTCAACCACTATATCACAAAAACAAAAAAAAAGTTCTTCGTTTAACACGTTTCTTAAACACATGCACATCTCAATTCATATTAATTGACATTTGTATTATATGCATGTCTAAATGGTTTTTTATTTGTTTGGTCAAATCATATTCATCAACCCTTTAAGAAAATTTATATTAGATGTGAAACAAACTCTTTTACTCATGTATATTACAACAATCTCTTTAGAGTAGAATAGGAATATGATTCTCCTATTATGGAAATATGTAACTTGTATATATAGTCTTTCAATCAATGAAAATAATCAAGGGATTATTTCTTTCGTGGTATCAGAAGTCTAGGTCTTAAAATCCTCTCTCTAACTTCCTCCAATTTCTGTCGACCTCCTTGAAATTCCGAGACCCTTGCTCTCGGTTTTTGTGCCGACGAGAGCCTCCATCTTCCCAAATTATTCTCTCAAATCCCTCAATCACATATTGTTCTATGAATATGTCTACATCACGAAACACGTTTCATCCTGCCCTTACATTTTCTAACATCAAGAATAACATCCCTCTTGTTCTTGAAATAGAAAACGTCCAATATGCGACGTGGGTTGAACTATTCAAAATTCACGCACGCTCGCATCAAGTCATCCATCACATAATCCCCGCGGCTCCTGAGGATACGGAGGTGCCAAAATGCAAGGATGATCCTAAGTTGTGGACGACTCTTGATGCCACAGTCCTCCAGTGGATATATTCCACAATTTCTACCGACCTTTTGCAAATAATTATTGAGCCTGACGCTACGGCACAGGCGACTTGAGATAGACTGCGTGATATATTCCAAGATAATCAAAATTCTAGAGCCGTTACTCTTGAGCAGGAGTTCTCCCACGTCAATATGGAAGACTTCCCTAACGTTTCGGCTTATTGCAAAAGATTAAAGGAATTGGCGGACCAACTTCGCAACGTTGGCGCGCTAGTTTCGAATGATCGTTTGGTCCTCCAAATGGTTTCCGGCCTCTCTGAGGCCTATAATAGTGTTGGAACGCTTCTTCGGCAAAGTAATCCGCTTTCGCAATTTTATCAGGCTCGTTCTATACTTACACTCGAAGAAGCAGGCATGACAAAACGAGCGGCTACCGGTGCTAGTCCCGTAGTCATGATGACCGAGTCCACGGTTTATCCTACCGGTTCCAACAACTCAGGCCAAAACCGCAACAACAGTGGCGGCAAAAAGGGTGGAAATAAGAAAAATAATGGCAAAAACTGTGGCGGCGACAACGGCGGCAGCCGGTAGAATGGTGGTGGCGGTGGGGGCCCTCACTGTGGTCAGCAACATCAGCAGCAGTTCTAGGCCCCACAATGGCCCCCTATGCAGTGGCAGTGGGCCCCACAGCCACTGTTTGGGCCCAACCAAATTTTGCCCTATTGGTAGTGGGCTGCCCAGCAGCAATCCATGCCCAATTCTGCCTGGACCACATACAACCAGTCGACTGGGCCGAGGCAGCAAACAGGGGTACTTGGGCCTCGGCCCCCGTAGGTCCATCACGCAACGGCACCCACGTGTACAGACATCGGAGCCGCAATGCACACGCTTGGCTTAAATCCTCCAGACCCAAATTGGTATATGGACACCGGTGCTACTACCCACATGACATCCGATTCAGGTACGCTCTCGTCTTATTCCAATTTGAGCGACCCTCACTGCATAATTATTGGTAATGGTAATTCTATTCCAATTCGTGGTTATGGTCATAAAACTTTATCTCCCCCCTCATCCACCTCTTATCTTGAAAAACACCCTACACGCCCCCAAATTGATTAAAAACTTAGTCTCTGTCCGTAAATTCACTACTGACAATTCCGTTTCTATTGAATTTGATCCATTTGGTTTCTTTGTGAAGGATTTCAAGACGGGGAGTCCTCTCATGAGGTGTGATAGTAGGGGAGATCTTTATTCTATCAAACCCAATTTCGTTCCATCGCGTCAAGCCATGCCATCCGCCTTTGCAGCCATTTTTCCTTCCTTGTGTCATGCTCGTCTTAGTCATCCGGGATCTTCTATTTTGTCTTCATTAGATAAAAATAGTTTTATTTCATGTAAGGGTACGAGTAGTACTCCAAATTGTCAGTCTTGTTCTTTAGGAAAAATTGTTAAGTTGTCATTTGTAGACTCAAATTCTCATACTTTAATGCTATTTGATATTATTCATAGCTACTTATGGACGTCTCCTGTTCTTAGTTCTGTGGGTCATCGGTATTATTTTCTCTTTTTGGATGATTATTCTAAGTTTTTATGGACGTTTCCGATAGCAAAAAAATCTCAAGTTTTTTCGGTCTTTTTAAAATTTAGAGCATTCATTAGAACCCAATTCGAACGAGGAATTAAAAATATTCAGTGTGATAATGACAAAGAATATGACAATGGGGTGTTTTGTGAATTCTGTCCTAATAATGGGATCAATTTTCATTTTTCTTGTCCTCATACGTCTTCACAAAATGGGAAAACAGAACGCAAAATTCTTTCCATAAATAACATTATCCGAACTTTATTAATTCATGCTTTCGTACCTTCATCTTTTTGGCATCATTCTTTACAAATGGCTACCTATCTCCTTAACATAATTTCTTCCAAAGGTTTGACATATTCTCCCCCCCTTCAAAAATATCAGTAGGGTTCCTCTTGCCTAACGGAGTCAGCCCAACTTGGACAATGATTCCTTGTTACGACTTCACCCCAGTTGAAGACCCCACCGTGGTATGCGACAAATCAAATGATGAGGAGCTTTAGCAACTCTCTTGACTACAAGGAAAGAGACGCGTGAGCGCTTAAAAGGATTCTGGATTATATATATTTTGGGAACTAAAAGAGTGGCTGGTTGAAGGGAAAGGGAAGCCAGAAAATCCAGGGAATCGACGTCCCCCAAACCATTAGACTTCCAGAGAAAATTTTATATAATAAAATTCCTTTATATTCACATCTTCGGGTTTTTGGGTGTTTATGTTATCCGTTATTCCCGTCCCCCACAATTAACAAACTTCAGGCCCGGTCTACTCCGTGTGTGTTTTTGGATTTTCCATCTAATCATCGTGGTTACAAATGCTTTGATTTATCCTCTAATAAAATCATCATTAATCGCCATGTAATTTTTGATGAATCCCAATTTCCATTTGCTAAAGTTAATAGTCCCGTGCCTAGTTCGTATAATTTTTTGGATGATAGTATATCACCGTATATTATTCACCATTTTTCGGACGTAATCCCTATCCAAAATTCTCCAGCGGGCCCACTGGTTCCACTGGTCCATCACCCACTGCCAGTCCCAGTACCGCCACTGGGCCAGTTCCAGCGATTGGGCCAGTCCAGCCCAATTTTGGAACTGGTCCAGTTCCTGCTCCTGTTTACCGAGTTGGGCCTGCTGGCTAGTCCGTCCCGAGCCCAGCAAATTTCCGAAATCCGTTCAATTCTTTCTCGAGTTATAGACCGGTCACTTGTAGTCAATGGGATGTTTTTAAACCAAAAATACATTTTAATTTACATTCTAATGTCCCTAAATCCCTTTACCCCGTAATCATGTGTCTGCCTTTAATGACCCGAATTGGAAAATTATTATGACCGATGAATATAATGCTCTTATTGATAATAAGACGTGGGAGTTGGTGCCCCATCCATCTGGCATTAATATTATCAGGTCTATGTGGATTTTTGCTCATAAGGAGAATTCAGATGGTTCATTTGCCCGACATAAGACGCGGCTTGTGGGTGATGGTAAGACTCAGCAGGTATGTGTAAATTGTGGTAAGACGTTTAGTCTGGTGGTCAAGCCAGCTACAATTCGCACTGTGCTTAGCTTGGCTCTTTCGAAGGCATGGCCTATTCATCAGTTAGATATAAAGAATGCTTTCCTACATGAGGATCTCAAGGAAACAGTCTATATGCATCAGCCTTTGGGATTCAGGGATCCCAAACATCCTCATCATGTCTGTTTGTTGAAGAAGTCCTGATATGGGCTTAAGCAGTCTCCACGGGCCTGGTATACGAGGTTTGCAGACTATGTTTCGATTATTGGATTCACTCACAGCAGGTCAGAGAATTCCTTGTTCATCTTCCATCGTGGTTCATCCTTGGCCTATATTCTATTATATGTGGATGATATTATTTTGACTGGCTCTTCCGATGCCTTACGCCAGTCTATCATGACCATGCTTAGCTTTGAGTTTGCTATGAAAGACTTGGGGCCCTTGAGTTACTTTTTGGAGATTGCTGTCACTCGTTATTCAGATGGGTTGTTCTTATCTCAAAAGAAGTATGAAACTGAGATCATTGAGAGGACTAGGATGTCATCCTGTAAGTCCACTTCCACTCCAGTTGATACTAAGCCCAAGCTTAGTGCCGCGGTCGGCGTACCATACGAGGATCCGACCCGCTATCGCAGTCTTGCAGGGGCCCTTTAGTAACTTACATTTACGAGACCAATATTACGTATGCTGTCCAACAAGTGTGTTTGTTCATGCATAATCCCAAAGTTGAGCACATGAATACACTCAAACGCATCATTCGGTATATTCAGGGTACACTTGACTATGTGTTGCATTTATATCCTTCCTCGATGTCCACATTTGTCTCGTATACGGATGCTGATTGGGGTGGCTGTCCAGACACCAGACGGTCTATGTCTGGCTATTGTATGTTTCTTGGCAATAACCTGGTCTCATGGTCTGCCAAACGTCAGTCGACATTGTCCCGATCCAGTGCTGAGGTCGAGTATCGAGGGGTAGCTAATGTGGTCTCGGAATCATGTTGGTTACGTAATTTGCTATTGGGGATTCATTCACCTATTCAGAAAGCAACCTTGGTTTATTGCGATAATATTAGTGCCATCTACCTTTTTGGTAATCTGGTTCAGCACCAGCGCACTAAACATATCGAGATGGGCATTCACTTTGTTCGCGAAAAGGTTGCTCTTGGTCAGGTACGCATCTGCCATGTCCCGTCAAGATATCAAATTGCCGACATCTTTACAAATGATCTTCCTTCAGTCCTTTTTGAAGATTTTAGGGACAATCTCAGCGTTCGAAGACCGCCCGCTATGACTGCGGGGGTATGTTAATTATGCACAATGTACACACAATATACATGTGTATATTGGGCTCTCGGCTGGACCCTTGTACCGTGTAAATTAGGTAGTCTTTTAGTATCCTAGTTTAGGTAATGTTATAATGTAATTAATATTGTTTACTTACCATAATATGTGTATTACCATAATTGTATAGTTAGTATCCAAGTATAATAAGGTTTTAGGAGTAGAATAAGAATATGATTCTCCTATTATGAAAATATGTAACTTGTATGTATAGTCTTTCAATCAATGAAAATAATCAAATGATTATTTCTTTCAATGTTGAACTTAGTTGAGTTAAATGACTTTGGAATATGTTTGAATCTATTAATGAGTCATAACTTTGTTTCCTTGATCTCGTTTTCAAAAGATCTTTTTCATAATTGTAAATTATACTTTTCATTATCATTATAAATTATTTTGGTGAAGGAGTGTCAATTGACTTGCCTTGGACGAAAATGGCTCTGCCATTGAGTAGAATAGTAAAAACTTTACAATTTTTAACTAAATATTTTATACCAACCCGTAAGAATAAAGTTTCTTTTGATAGAGAGCAAATAAGAAAACTTCCCTTATGAACTTAAGTTTTACTATGCAAAAATAAAATAATCAAATTAAATGGGGTTTAGTAACTGAATAACTACAAACCAAAAAAATCCTAAATGTAGTCATTCAACTATTATATCACAAAACAAAATAAAGGTGCTTTATTTAATACGTTTCTTAAAATTGGCATATCTCAATTTCGTGTTGATTGACATTTATATTACATGAATGCTTAGTTGACTTTTTTTTTATGTTTTGTCAAATCATACTTATCACTCTCTTGATGATATTTGCATTTAATGTGAAATAACACTTTTACTCAATCAAGAAACTTACCTTATTTATTATGTATGTAACACCGCCATACCGATATAAATTATAACCTCTTAATTATCACAACCACTTCCTTTCAACTCTTTAATATCCTTTCTTCCCTTAAAAATTCACCACAGTTCTACATCTCTCTCCTTTATTTTCTTCAATTTAAGTAAGTTAATCTCTCCCACCCCCTCCTCTCTTTGATTTCATTGTTAGCATATGAATACTCTAGAAAAGTGATGAAGTCGCATAGCTTTATGAGTGATTTCTCAATTGAACATTTTTTGTCGAAAATTCATAAGATGTATATAGGTCAACTGTCGTCAATAGGCTCAAGGGTGATCGATCATTTGAATAGCCTTCGCCAGGAAATCACTGGATACATATAGGTAAAAAAATTATCACAAGTTTCAAGACTGATCGATTTAACACTCTTCGCTAGAAAATTATAAGATGCATACAGTTTAAATACCGTTATTGGTCTCAAGAGTGATTGCTTAGTTGAACAATCTTCACCTAAAAACATAAGTTGTATATAAGTCAATTTTTATCATTGGGCTCTAGAATGATCAAGCAGGTAATATATATATATATATATATATATAGTTAAAATATTGTTACTGGACTCTAAAGTTATTTATCAATTGAATACCCTTGGTCGAAGGATATATATATAGGTCAAACACTTCCATTAGGTTCACGAGTGATCGATCAGTTGAACACCTTTGTCGAAAAATCATGGGGTGTATATATATTAAATATATTATTTCTTACACATATATACATGATGTGTTTATATTCTTGTCGGATATATAACAAACAAAAGGGTATTTGTCTCTTTTTTTTGGGTTGATCAATCAACTCCAATGGCTTCTCCAAGGACTCCATTAGCACATTCATCAAAGAAGCCACCAAGGCACCACCAGTGAAAAACACAAGTAGTATTAAGGACAAAGAACTAGTGGAGAAGGTGGAAGGAAATGTAATTAGGACCATGAGGCCAAATGAAGCTATATCATCAACAATCAAGAGTCCAGCTTTGCAGCGTGCCCTAAGCATTATACGACCTGCCGGAACTAAAGGTCAACTATATATCATATAAGTATTTCTTATACACCCCCTACATTTCTCGTGTTATTTACAATTATTCACTACTAAAAAGTTGGATTTGTTACAGACTTCTTTGCTAAGTTGCTCATAGTTAATATAATATTTTTATGATAACCTACTATTTCGTCACTAAATAGGATTGACAACGGATTTTGCAATTTTTTAAATAGTGTTTAGTAGTGACAGATCTAAGAATTCTAATAAAAGTATTAAGGGGAAAAAGTAAATGATAGAGAATACATTTATATTCTCAATATATTCTGTAATTGTTATTTTGGTGTAATTATGTAAAGTAATTATGTAAAGTAGTTATTTTGGTGTAATTCTAATAAAAGTATATATATATATATATATATATATATATATATATATATATATATATATATATATATATATATATATATATATATATTGCATTAATGAGAAGAATCCGGACAAGAAGAATTACACAATTCTATATGGTATCAGAAGCCAAACTACCCTAAAACCTACCGGCTTCCTTCCCCCCCCCCCCCATTCTTTTTGCATCGCCGAACAACCAATATTCATGGCTTCTCCCGAATATTCCTCCTCCACCCACGACGTCACACATCCTCCTCCTCTCTCCTCATCTCCTAACACCTTTCATCCGGCCTTTGCCATAACAAATATCAAGAACTTTATCCCTTTGGTTCTTGATCAAGAGGATGAACAATACTCATCGTGGGTTGAACTATTTCAAATACATGCTTGTGCATACAATGTCCTTGATAACATCGATGCCACCACACCTCGTCCACCCGACGTCGACAATCCGACGTGGAAGCGACTGGATGCAATCGTCAAACAATGGATATATGACACCATATCCAATGATTTACTTCATACTATTATGAAGACATGTGCTTTAGCTCATGAATTATGGACAAGGCTAGAGGAAATCATTCAAGACAACAAATACACACGTGTTGTGTATCTGGAGGAGCAATTTAGTAATACCCGTCTTGAGAATTTTGCTAATATGTCCGACTATTGTAAACAATTGGAATTAGTTGCAGACCAATTATCTAATACTGGCAATCCGATTTCAAAAACAAAGATGGTTCTACCACTAATTAATGGTTTGCCAAATGGTGAGTACGATACACTTGCTACGATGATCCAACATGCTGATCCCCTCCCTAGTTTCAACAAGGCCCGATCACAATTACTATTGGAGGATACTAGACGTGCCGAACAAGACAAACACAATCAGAAGGCGTTGGTAGTTGATGCCCGTCGACCACCGCTGCACCAGCCGGACCACCACAACACGCGGACCACCAATATCAGCGCGGTGGCAGAGGTAGTGGCAGGGGCCGAGGCCGCGGTAACGGGCGCAACGACAGAGGAAGAGGTCGTGGAAGCCAGTCCAATTTCGGTGGATAGCCACGGCAGGCCCAATCCCCTTTTTCGTGGGCCAGCCCAATGTCGTGGCCAACCCCCGGATATTAGGCCTCCTCTCGTTCCCTTACCCAACCGCCCTGGCCCAACACACGGGTCCATATCCGATATCGAGCATACTGGGCCCTCCTCCACGCTCACACCACACGGGTCAATCGCACCAGGCCCATTTCTCTATGGCCCAACAACAACAGCACACATACGGTCTAATGATCCCTACCAAACCGAGTTAGACCTACAATACTATGAATCTCCAGCAAGCCGACGATGCATGGTACATAAATACGGGTGCCATATCCCACCTTGACTCCGGTAATGTCCCTCAACTATTGTATTTGAACAATCCTCAATTTATTTTGGTTGGAAATAGCAATCGCATTCTAATTTAAGGCTATGGTACCACTCAAACACCACCACCCCACCCTCCATTTATCCTAAAAATGTCCTATATGCTCCTAACATCATTAAAAACTTAATATCTATTAGGAAATTTGCTAGTGACAATTATGTATCTATTGAGTTTGATCCTTTTGTTTTTTCTGTGAAGGACCTACGTACGGGGACAACTCTTACGAGATACAATAGTGTGGGGGACCTATATCCTTTCTCATCCAATTCCGCTGCAAGTGTCAATCCACAAACCTCTCTAGCTGCAATCTCTCCACGAACTTGGCACAGTAGACTCGGGCACCCGGGAGCACCAGTTTTTAATTTTCGTAGAAGTCAAAAATTCATTCAATGTAATAAAGGGAAATTTACCCACGCCTGCTACTCTTGTCCTTTAGGAAAGCATGTTAGACTTCTTTTTCAATCTTCATTAAGTGTAACCTTTTCTCCTTTTGATATCATTCATGCAGATTTATGGACATCTCCCATTACTAGCAAACTGGGTCACAAATATTATTTGATATTTTTGGACGACTTCTCTCATTTCCTTTGGGTTTATCCTCTAAAATATAACTCCCAAGTTTACTCAATTTTCTTGAATTTCAAGCATATGTTAAAACCCAATTTGAGAGGAACATCAAAATATTTCAATGTGATAATGACAGTGAGTTTGACAATTTTCCCTTTCATAAATTTTGTACGGACAATGTCATGGTATTTCGGTATTCCTGCCCCTATACCTCACCTCAAAATGGTAAAGCCGAAAGAATCCTGCGCACCATCAACAATAAGATCCGCACTATGTTCTTCCATGCTTCCATCCCCCTTCATTTTGGGTCTACGCATTGGACATGGCAGCATACCTTCTCAATATATTACCAACATGTACTCTTCAAAATAAAACTTCAATCGAAATTCTCTTATGTCGGATCCCTTCTTATGGTCACTTTTATATTTTTATTTGTCTATGCTACCCGAATCTCGCCTCCACGGCCCCTCACAAATTAACACTTAGGACTACTCCTTACATTTTTTTGGGTTTTCCGTCGAATCATAGGGGGTACTTATGCTATGATTTGTCCACTAATAAAATCCTAGTCTCTCGCCATGTCACATTCGAGGAGAACATTTTCCCATTTGCAAACGTCCGAAAATTTTAAGTCACTGACTATGGCTTCCTTGACGATTCAGACAATTCCCCTCTCACTAGAAATGTAATACATGGAGCTAGTAGTACGACTCACTGCCCACAGCCCCCGCCAACTTTCCCGCGACCACCCCATTGCCCCCGTCGACCACACCCAGTGCCCCACAACCCACTGAACCCATCGAACACCTCCACTGCCCCCGTCGACCAGCCCCCTGCCCCCACACCCCACTTTTTTTATGATATTCTGCTATTTCGTCACTAAATAGGATTGACGACATATTTTGTAATTTTTTAAATAGTGTTTAGTAGTGACAGATCTAAGAATTTTAATAAGAGTATTAAGGAAAAAAAAGTAAGAATGCTACACACATTGATTTCAAACTAGCTATGAACTAAAGTAAAATTCAAGAAAAACTTTGATGTTATACTAGAATATTTTCTTATACGGAGGAGATTCAATAATTTATATATAAATGAAAAAATAGTTTTATCTTGTTTGTATGTAGAGCGTAAGTTTTTGATTTCGAGCGTAAGTTTTCGACTAAGGGAATTCAGTTGGACCTCATTTTGACCATATAGCTCCACCTCATAATGTGACTACATACTCACGTAATGCACCATCCTTCATGCTTATGCTGTTGAAGATCAACAGATGTAGTTAAGGACGTACGAGTTTATCCGAACGCAATAACCTTGACTCAAATCCTATATATGTGTTAAAATTTCATTAAATAAGTACAAATAATAGAGTTTGAATCCATTAAACTAAATAGGTTGTTTGAATCCATTAATTATGTGGTGTTTAATGATTGTTCAATCTTTTTGCAGCACAACACAAAAAGATCAAGGCAAAAGGCAAATCAGAAATGCATCCTCCAAAAAGCATGGGGATGAAGAATAAAGCAGCAACCAGTAGTGACAAAGGAATTGTGATCAAAACTCCAGATGATCATGAGAACATACCAACAATCAAATCCTTTGAAATTGACATCAAGGGAAAGGCTAAAGTAGGGATGCTCGAGGAAAATCCTTAAAAGAAGAGTGTGTTATAACTATGAGGCCGTTGAAATCTAGCCCATTCTGATAACAACAATGATAAATTTGATCACAACAATTAACGGAGGGTAGCCCGTTTTCCTTTTTTGATTGTAAAGTGTTTTTTATGGGGGGGGGGGGGGTTGTTCTAGCTAGTAATAATGTATCTATCGTTTCTTCTATTTCAAATGTTTATAAGTGCAATGCATCTTAATTTTGATTATAACTTATCTTGGTATTCAAATCGAGTTCTTTAAAATCATGTATAGATATATGCATAATACATCAACATGGAGTGTGCTAGAATCGTAAATGTTCTTTTATCCTTTACAAGAGATCACGAGTTTGACACTTAAAAGAATGAAGTCCTCAATAAAGAGCGCTAAACCCCCCCCCCATAGTGGTGGGTTTCTACAACATGAATCCTAATTAGTTGTGTCACGAGTTCCCGATCCGCATGGTTAAAAATATGCATCTTATAAGTTCTTTCCAACAATATATATGTCAGAAAGAAGTGAGGCAAATGTCTCAAAGAATATATATTTCATGTCTCACCTACAATAGGTAAACCATAAGAAACACTTTTTAGCATTGTACAAGATCAATATACAGGCAAGTCCAAGAATTACAAGAATCTCGGGGACACGCCAATATTAGGTCCCAAGTTATAGCTAGTGTGGGGATAAATTTCTGTGACCGTTGAGCAGGAAATAAACGTGGGATGGAGGGTGTAAAAGTTGGACTTTACAAGGAAAAAATTGTGGGATCAATGTGTGAAAGAATAAGGTGAACGTGAGGGGTTCCTACACTACGTAATTGTGGTGAAGTGGAACTCAACCTATTACTAAAGGATCCAATTTCTAGTCTTGAATATTGCACTGTCGCAAAAAGGGATGTTCATACCGAGCGTGTTTCTTCCAGTAAGGCTTGAACTTCTGAAGTCCGATCTCTAACCATGGTTTCATGACTCCGTCGTAATGAATCCCAACTGCTTGCTCGATTTCGTTCAGCTTCACATCAGATTCGTACCCCAACCCTAAGACGTGCCATCTCCGATATAGCTCGTGTATGTTTGTAAAAGGTCATCCAACCGATGGGTAATGTACCAGCTTTCATTAATGGTCTATTACTTCCCTACATAATGGCATGCACTAAAAGTGAGGCAGTGAAGAATAGGAGTACAAAACAAAGCAGCTATAAAACAAGACATTAAATAAACACATTACTATAGAAAATATCTAAAAATAAATGAAAACCTATTGGTGTTTTTCAATTTTCCCATGCTTGATTGGTCAATATATATTGGAAAATATTTTCGGTAGGAAAACAAGTTCCCTGAAAATGAGAAAAATGACTTCGTTAATGAAAATAAGGAAAACAAGTTTCATAAATGACATTTCAAGTTCATCGTCTCCTCCACCCCCACCCTTTGACCATACCAGCCACCGCCACTCCAGAACCCTACCCCCCACCCCATCCAACCCCATAGTGTTTTGATAGATTGCACGTAAATGCTCTTGAGATAAAAAAAATTGCATACTTACCAAACACTAGAAAATAAGTAAGAAATCCACGTGTTTTCCAAGAAAACATTTTTCATGAAAAACATTCTGACCAAACACACCCTAAATCATGGTTATTTTTATGTAACAAATATTCAGTTAGACATTCAATATATTTTTGTATAAGGACCATACTTGTAGAACAACCTAAGACTCATCAGTTATCATTAATCAATTCCACAAGTAATTAACACACAATAGGATATAGATCTATACCAGCTCTAAGTACTTGCGATAGACCCCAGTCAGGTTTTGCTTCCTCCACTCCTGCACATCAAACATATTTATCCCAAACACCCATGTGCATGATTTCACGTCAAATTTCGTTGCCACCATGGGGTCAGTGAAATTGCTGAGCATATCCATTCGAGGGAACGAAGGCTCGCCTTCAAGATAAGTCTCCACCGCACCATTCACTTTGCCCTTCATGTTGATGCACCAAAGTCCGCTAAGATTCCTTTTCACAACCACATCATGGTCAAGGAGCACTATCTTGTTGAGACAAGGAAACATATCAGGCAGATAAAAGCGTAGGTGATTCAGCGGAGAAGTGTATCTTGGATCAAGAGACTCTTGATTCTGCAGAATATCCTTGTTTGGTAACCAATTTGTTTTCCGGTAAAAATGATTTTAACCAAAAATACAATTAGAGATTTGTATATAATGGTTAAAAGACAAGTAGGTCGTATCCTATCCGAAGACCTTAAATGAGTCCGGAATGGCTGATTAGATTACGGGTATGTGACAACAATGTGCAAGTGAAATACGATAATAAGTAAGTAAAATGAATCAATAAGTTAAGATCTAAAAATGAGTTACGAATCAAGCAAGAGCCGAAGCTGAAAATGGTGTATTAGCTTGAGAGAGATCTTGGTTACAAGTGTGAGCTTAGATAAAATACAATGTGTCTTTCCTTATCTTCCAAGTCTTGCATATAAAGGACAAAACTTACACTATAACGACCCCAGAAAGTTGTGACGACGTGAGCCTAATGACGTCATTGGGCCCACGCGCGCCGTGACACTCTGATCTAGGGAGGCTGATGTGACGAGAGTTGTTGGAAATGGAGGACAACTGTGAAGCTCCTTTGGGAATGTTGGGGGTTTTCGGAACCATTAAACTTCTTGTATACGCTTAACATCTCCAGATGCATTTCTATCCAATACAGATAGTCCCCTAATTTTTAGGACCCTTGAACTCATGGGACCGGAAAGTGGAAGAGTCTATGCGCCTTTTCAGAAAACCTTTTCGAGAGAACCAAAACGTCACATCCTTTCCCTCAATCAGACGTTTCGTCAAGCGATCATTGAATGCGCACAATTACTCATTCGACGACGCCCCTTATGAGACATCGATTGACATTTGCTAATCAGGTACACCTCTTCGATTTTCAAGATTAATGACTGTTCTCTTGGCTATATAAACCAGCAACCGCGATCACTTTTCCTCATTTTCATCTTTAACCTTCTTTTTCTAGCAACTTCAGTTTCCTGCCCTTTCACTTCCTATCCTAAAAAAATGTTTACTTCTTCTTCATCTTCTTCTGGTACTTCTGGTGGTCTGACTCTCGCCAGAATGAGGGCAGAACTAGGTCCACACCGCTGTTGACTGTCATCACCCAGTGTCACCCGGGCTATAGACCTAGGTTCTACGGCTTCTGAATTATCCTTTCTAACTTCAACTTTAAGAGGGACTTTCAGGTAAACCTTCGCTACGAGTCTGTGGATGAGATGACCTCATTGATTAATGACTCGATTATCCCTCAAGTTCGCATCGACTACTGATGGGGCCCGGATGTGGATGTTTTTCCTCTTCCGTCAAATGCTAGTATTACTCAACACATCCCAGGAATGTCGCTTATTTACACCTATTCATTCACCATCAGATTTAGCCTCCTGATCCATAGGGTAATTGAGTCCTTTTGTCATCGCTATGGCTTCTTTCCGGGGTAGTTGGCCCTACAGACGTGGAGAATAGTTTGCTTCTTGCAGCACTTGGCGGATCTCGCCCATATTCTGTTTACTTTGGATCACGTGATCCATCTCTATTCCCTCCGGGTACTCCTCATGGGAATAGTCAATTTAGCTTTTCGGGGCTCCAGAGCCCTGATTACAAATGCTGAAGATGATCACGACCGGGGATGATGTGATCGATTTGTGAAGATTCCTACCTACCGCCTTCAGGGCACCAATTTTGTTCCTCTCCCGAGCATTAGAACAACGCTCGTAAGTAATCTTCTTCTCATTCTCTCTTATTTCTTTTGGTCTTTTCCTGACTACATTGCCCTTTGTTTTTGCAGCAGCCCTCGTTGTCCCCGAGCCCCTGCCAGATGTCTTTGGCTGGGTGATGGGCCTGCTCCATGCCTCTCATGGAACTGAGCTAAAGTGGAGAGCCATTTTCGCTTATAAGTGGAGGAGAAAAAGTCATGGTGAGTCTTTCCTCTTTTGTCGACTCTTCATCTTCACCTATTGTATGTTGATGTGTCTCTCTGACTTCCCTTCTCATTCTCTTCCCTGAAGGCCTCTCTGCTCGAGGGGGTTCATCCAGGAAGGTGCCATTTCAGGACGAAGCCCGAGCACGTATCGCTAAGGCCGCCACAGAGGCCAGGGAAAGCAGGAAGCGAAGGCTTTCAGATAATGCTGGAGTGTCTACCTTTAGGATCAGCTCGCGTGTGAGAACACGCCATCGCTTTGGCGAGCTTAATAGGGAGGATGGACATAAGGTGGTCCTCATAGAAGACGATGAAGAAGAAATTGAAGCATCCGGGGGTGTGAGGCCCCCCTCAACCGAAGCTGTCCGAGAGCCGAGAGTCAGCGAAGGACAATCCGAAAGAGCGGGAGGCAGTGATTCGGGCGCAGGTCCTTGGGTTCCTCCCCACCTATTGCTAGTTCTGACCTCGGCCTCAAAGCCTCCTTGGCCCACCTTGTAGATATCTTCCTTCAGGTAATTTTGAGTTTTTTTCATCACACATTTTACTTCCAACTAGAGTGTATAAGCTAAGATTATTCTGTCTATCTTCCTCTTTCAGGGGCATGCTATCGTTTCCTCCACCATTGAGTGTTTCAAGAACACGCCTTCACCCTCTAGTGCAGAGAGGTTGGCGGAGGAGAACCGACGTCTCCAGGATGAGGTTGACCATCTCCGAGCTGAGCATAGGGATCTCATGGAATGGAGGACTACCCTAGAGGGGAGTTTAGAGGAGGCCAATCAGGCGCTGGCAGCTAGAGAGGAGACCTTCCAAATCATGACCTAGGCTCTCCAATTAATTGGGGAGATAATGGTCCGAGCTGAGGTTGATCGAGATGTTTCTCGCGTGCGGATGCAGGCGCATGTGGCTTTTCGTGCCCGTGTTCGAGCTCATAACTAACGGCTGACACTTCGTCGGGCAGCTGAGCGGCATAGGGCCACCTTACTTTGGGACTATACTGTCCTCCAGACCCAATTTGAGGTCCTGCAAGGGGTGGATACAGGAGTGATAGATGTACCCTCGGCCCTCGTAGATGTAGAGGTAAATTTAGGGGTGTGCGTGTTCATTTTTTTACCAACATTCGTGACGCACGGGCGTTTTCCCTGTAATTAATTAAAAATGTTTGAGGAGTCACCACCTAATTATTCTAAGGTGAATTAGGACACCTAAATGTTAACATAAATGCTAAAAAATGAACTCCGGTTAAGGTCTGCGAAACTATGAGATTCTGGGTAAGGGTTCTCTATTATCCTAAAGGGAAGGGGTTAGATATCCTTTAAGATTCGCTAACTTGCGGTTATCCGTAAACACTTACCATAAATTTGTTCATAACATATCCAGTGTAATCCTACAAGTAGGGTCTGATTCCGATATATCATCGGCTCAAAAAGAAACTTAGTCCAAACATATATAGAGATCAATAGTTACTCCTTACAGTTACTGTCATAAACCATAAAAGTTTAGCCCTTCCATATACGACAGTTGCACGACAAGTCACAAATGATAATGTTACTGAAATCATAATTCTTCTTGGATACCAACAAATAATAGCATTTGTGTTCTCATAAATCAATAGTGGATTTATATGTACAATTACTTGAGTCGACGGTCTTTCGAAACAACTCTATACCTCCAGAGATAGGGTAAGGTCTGTGTACACTCTACTTTCCCCAGACCCCACCTATGGGATTACACTGGTAAGTTGTTGTTGTTTTATATGCAGAATTGGAGTTGGTCTGTTCCGGACTGAAGCCAAAGCTAATGCTAAATTTTAGTTAAGCATCAACTAACATAGATACTAAATGAAATTTTTCCTCAAAAGACCATATGCAACATGCATACTCCAAATACCTACGTTCTATTCTTAATTATCAAAAGATCACTGCAGATTAGGTTACGACGAGAGAACAAAATAAAACGTGGATGAAAAATAATACTCCCTCTGTTTCAGTTTGTGTCTTAATTTGACTGGATCGGAGTTTAAGAAAGTAAAACAAGTTCTTATCTAGTGACCTCAAACTAAAGATGTGTGTAATGTACCAAATACCTTTCGAATCTGGTGAAATGTTGTTGAAGAGTCACTCACTGCGTCCTAATTTATGTGACACTCTTTCCCTTTTAGTCAGTCCCAAAAAGAACGACAACTTTCTATATTTAGTACTCCCTCTGCTTCAAAATGTTTGTCTTGCTTTCCTTTTTAGTCCGTTTCAAAATGAATGCCTCTTTCCTTTTTTGACAACTCCTTTATTTCAACTTTTCACATGACATGTTGAAGACCATAAGATTAAAATATATTTTGGTACATTCTACATATCTTTAGTTAACAACCACATGATTCAAAAGTTTCTTTACTTTCTTAAACTCCGTGTTAAGTCAAAACTAGACAAACATTTTGAAACAGAGTGAGTAACAATTTAACTTTAACCTTTTCATTTTAGCCTTAATGAGATAATTTGTAGTTACACAAATATTTTTGTCTTATTTTAGATCATAAGTTTTAAAAGTTTTCCTTTCATACTTAAACTTAGTGCCCAATCAAACATATTCACATAAATTGGGACGAAGAGAGTACTAAATAAAAAATGTTGTGTTCTTTTTGGACAGACTAAAAAGAAAAGTAATATACATTATTACTTGAAACCGAGGGAGTAAGTGATTTTAAAAGCCAAGAATCAGAAAATTATGGAGCAGCTCACCCTAGCAGTAGATACAGTTGAGTTGACAACTGCAGAACATGCCAAAACATTGTTAGAGAAAACGGCAAAATGATAGAGATCTGGATTCTGAAATTTTATGTTGGTTGGGAAGTTCCTGCTCCTCAGGTTGTAGGGAAAAGTATTCAGTGGTCAACCACATGGAGAGGCAATGAAGGCTTTTCGGGGTAATTCTTCCGGCAAGATTTACAAGGAAGGAAGCTTGATTCTTTTGCGATCGAAGTTGTGCCTCAGCATTATATGTCATAGCACGAAGTTTCTTCACCATTGATGAGCGCTCAGGGAACAATTTACTGGCTTTCGAGAGGGTTGCATCCATGGCCTTCATCTTCTGTATGGCCGTAGAAAGATAACCTTTCTTATATCATGCATACATCATACAGTCAAACCTCTCTATAACATCAATTCGTTTTCACTATAACAATCATGTTATTTGTGGAATCAATCTTCCATATTATGTTATATAATAAGTTCTCTCTAACAATATTTCGCTATAGTATAACAATAAATTATATTGTTATAGAGAGATTTGATTGTATTAACTATTCCCATATTTCCAAGCCAAATAGTATATTTTCCTATTGGTTACTCAAGATTTTATCTACTTTCCTAAAGTAAAATATTTCCTCTACACTCTTCAATACCTTTTCAATATTTTACCATTTAAAAAGCACCGGCAGACCACTTTTTTTTAAAACAAAGTTAGCCTTATTGTCACTTCCTGGTCCCACTTCTATTTCAATACATCCAAAACATCTATTCGCAGCTTAATAATTGTGCCCAAAAAATTCTTAAAACAGGACAAAGTGAACAATCAAGAAAAGCATCCACTTGCCGACACTGAGTACTTAGTTACAAGACTGAGAACAAAAAGAACCAGTCCGGTGCATTAAGCTCCCGTTATGCGCAGGGTTTGAAAAAAGGCCGGATCACAAGGGTCTATTGTACATAGCCTTACCTCACATTTCTGCAAGAGACTATTTTCACGGCTTAAACTCATGACCTCCTGGTCACATGACAACAACTTTATCAGTTACTTCAAGGCTCCCCTTCACTTACAAGACTGAAAACATAATACCAAAAAGAAATCACTTGGTGACATTAAAACACTTAGTTACAAGACCAACCAATTTTTCCTCAACTACTCATGGACAAATATCAAGTTAAAGTCCGTCTTTGTGTGCATACTTAACTTTAGCACTAATCTATTTGTCAATTCCAACAACAACAACATACTCAGCGAAATTCTAAAAAAATGGGTCTAGGGAAGGTAGAGTGTACGCAGACCTTACCCCTACCTTGAGAGTTAGAGAAGTTATTTATGGTAGGCCCTCGGCACAAGGACAAGCAATTCAAAGCAATATAAAAGTCATGGCAAAATACTATAAAAAAACATGATAAAGTTATCTGAAAAAATAATCGTAACTACCAGAAATTAATACGATAATCAAATCGAAGGACACGAAACTACAAGAATAATACTACGACTACTAATATAAATGAATAAATTGGACAACATTCAACTACATACTAACCATTTTGACCGTCTCTCAGATATTCTTTCAAATTCAATACACAACATAATTCACACTTATCATAAAAAGGTACAGAAAGTAGATAAAAAAAGCCACTACTCCAAGCCAATCAGATTTTATGCTACTGTGGAGCAACTAACATATATAAAATAGTTCCAGGTGAAACATCATCTTACCTCCTTGACAAATCAGAATCGTTAGAAACTTTACCAGCAGCTCGTTCCAAGTCTTTAATTCGTAGCTTTATCAATTAGAGTTACTACCCGCTGGTACAAAATTCAAGAATGCTTTGGCTCTAATCAGCTGATCTTTAATCTCCTTCACCTCTTCATCTAATGCCCTCCGTGGATGAGACTGTACATTCTGACCCTGTTGAACCTCTTTAGGTCTAGATTTTTCTTGCAATACAGCCAACAGAAATCAGGCGATCACATTGCAGAATGCGCTTGCTGTTTACACGAACAAAATACATAAATCAAATTCCAGTTTAACAGTAGTACTCGTCTATTCTATCATTCAGAGGAAAGAGAGATGAAAGAGAAAACAATAATACTTTAAATGCTCAATACCATAACTAAAATTCTGCCTTTTTCCAAAATTATTACGCACAACAGCTGAATCTTGGAAAATGAAAATCATAAATAAACATGGCACACAAAAAATCCGCTCTTATAAACGTTCAGTCAAACCTTCTTTTAATTTAGGAAACAAAGAAAAATCTTTCATCCGAACCATCGAGTTGACAGCTTCCCACTGTTAGTTATACCCGTGATATACATGGGTTTGTATACCATGTATATCACGGTTTCACAAGATAAATTATCATATGTGAAACTGTGTTTTACACAGTATACAAATCCGTGTATATCACGATTTTTGATAAGCTTAATTAGTGTAAATATTGTATTAAATGAGTATTGTACACTTACCATAATTATAGGATTCTTGGACAACTGGAATATGATTTTGGGAGTAGAATAGAAATATGATTTTCATAATATGAAAAATTCTATTCTACTCCCAAAATCATATTCTAGTTGTACAAGAATCCTATAATTATGGTAAGTGTACAATACTAATTTAATACAATATTTACACTAATTAAACTTACCAAAAATTGTGAATACCACGGTTTCACATATGGTAATTTACCTTGGGAAACCGTGATATACATGGTATACAAACCCATGTATATCACAGTTACAAGTGTTTTGATTTGTCGTCTAATAAAATCATCATTACTCGCCATGTTATTTTCGATGAAACCCAATTTCCGTTTGCAAATGTAAATAGTCTCGGGCCTAGTTCGTATAATTTTTTAGATGACGATGTCTCCCCATATATTATCCACCATTTATCGGACCTGTCTCGCACCCAAAATCCGCCAATGGCCCACCGCCCGCTAGTCCACCAAGATCTGTCGCAGCCTACGCTTATTGGGCCGAAAGAATCGGGCCGCCTATCCACCCCGCCCGCCTCCTCGCTTTCTATTTTCGATGTCGGTCCCAATTCCAGTATTGGGCCACTGCCTGCTGGCCAGTCCATCACCCGTCCCGATATTTCCCAACATCTACCCAATTCTCCCCCGAGTCATCGACCGGTCACTCGTAGTCAACGAGATATTTTTAAACCGAAAATACATTTTAATTTAAATTTTAATGTTCTTAAATCCCCTCTACCTCGTAACCCAGTGTCCGCATTAAATGACCCTACGATGCTTTTATTGCAAATAAGATGGGGGAGTTGGTACCCCATCATTCTGGTGTTAATATTATTCGGTCTATGCGAATTTTTACTCATAAGGATAATTCTGACGGTTCTTTTGCAAGGCAGAAGACTCGTCTTGTAGGTGATGGTAAGACTCAGTAGGTTGGCGTGGATTATGGTGAGACATTTAGTCTGGTGGTCAAACCAGCTACCATTTGCACTATTCTCAGTCTGGCTCTTTTGAAAGCTTGGCCCATCCATCAATTAGATGTGAAGAATGCTTTCTTACATGGTGATCTTAAGGAGACCGTTTACATGCATCAACCCTTGGGTTTTCGAGACTCCAAATATCCTCATCATGTCTGTTTATTGAAGAAGTCCTTGTATGGGCTTAAGCAGGCCCCACAGGCTTGGTATACGCGGTTTACAGGCTATGTTTCATCTATTGGATTTCACACAGCAGGTTTGATAATTCATTGTTCATATATCGTCGTGGTCTTTCCCTGGCTTATTTACTATTATATGTTGATGATATTATCTTAACTGCCTCTTCTGATGCTTTGCGAAAGTCTATCATGACAATGCTCACTTCTGAGTTTGCTATGAAAGACTTGAGGTCCTTGAGATATTTTTTGGGGATTGCTGTCTCTCGTCATGAAGGTGGGTTGTTCTTATTATAACGAAAGTATGTTGTTGAGATCATTGAGAGAGCTGGTATGTCCTCTTGCAAGTCTACTTCCACTCCGGTTGATACTAAGCCCAAGCTGGGTGTTGCGGCTGGCTCACCGTACGAGGATCTGACTCACTATCGCAGTCTTGCAGGGGCTCTTCAGTATCTTACTTTTACGAGACCAAATATTACATATGCCGTACAACAGGTGTGCTTATTTATGCATGATCCCAGGGTTGAGCACATGAATGCGCTCAAACGCATTATTCGATACATCCAGGGGGCACTTGACTATGGTTTACATTTATATCCTTCATCAACATCTACATTTGTCTCGTATACTGATGCTGATTGGGGTGGCTGTCCAGATACCAGATGTTCCACGTCCGGCTATTGTATGTTTCTTGGTAATAACTTGGTCTCATGGTCTGCAAAGCGTCAGTCTACATAGTCTCGCTCTAGTGCAGAGGCCGAGTATCGAGGGGTAGCCAATGTGGTCTCTGAATCTTGTTGGTTACGTAATCTTCTTTTAGAGCTTCATTGTTCTATTCAGAAAGCTGCCTTAGATTATTTTGATAATATTAGTGTCATCTACCTGTCTGGTAATCCGGTTCAACACCAGTGCACTAAACGCATCGAGATGAATATTTACTTTGTTCGTGAAAATGTTGCTCGTGGATAAGTACGCGTCTGACATGTCCCTTCCAGGTATCAAATTGCAGATATCTTTATCAAAGGTCTTCTGTCGGTGCTATTTGAAGATTTTAGGGACAGCCTCAGAGTACGAAGACCGTCCGCTATGACTGCGGGGGTGTGTTAGTTATACTTGTGATATACATGGGTTTGTATACCATGTATATCATGGTTTCACAAGGTACATTACCATATGTGAAACCTTGGTATACACGGTATACAAACCCGTGTATATCACGGTTTTTGGTAAGTTTAATTAGTGTAAATATTTTATTAAATTAATATTGTACACTTACCATAATTATAGGATTCTTGTACAACTAGAATAGGGTTTTGGGAGTAGAATAGGAATAAGATTTTCATAATATGGAAAATTTAAATTATATATATATTCTTTTATTAATGAAAATAATAAAGGGGATTATTTCTTTCACCTACCATTATGAGCTTGCAAAATCTGAATTTGCTAATTTATCTTAAATTAAGAAAATCATTTCTTGATAAGTGTCCAAAGCATGAGGACATAGATTTTTAGGACACATCAACACAATCACCACATTAAAGCAACACCTTTAGAATTCAAACACCACCAAACAAAGGAGTCCAGCACCAACGGATATGCAACTTTAAAACTGCAAACAGCACATGATAGTATATCTAATCATCACCAATTCTATTTTAGCCAAACGATAACTAAGCCATTAAGGTACATCTATTAATCACAAGTTCTGGACGAGTAACATTAGAGACTTTCTTAGTTAATCAATCATTCCACTAATACAACTTTCCTTATAAGAAACACCACCCAACTGCGCCTATGTGACTTTTTAGTGTACTATTAAAAGATTGAAGTCTACTTATCAAACAAAATAATTAAATGAAAGGACTCATGTAGACAATTTCGCAATACATGAATGCATTAGACTTCCATACATACCAATACATTTTCTCTAGCTGTGACCAGTGTTTGCTCTGGTAGACTTGGTTGACTATCTTTCTTTGCATCATGTGTGTTTACTGAAATTAGGTAGGATTAGGAAGGTGTACAAATAATTTCTAGTTATAGAATGTTCAGAACTGGAGGGGGAAAAAGTAAAGATCACCTGAAGCATCAGATTACCGTCATTTCCCGGTAAGCGGACATTCTTAGGTTGGCCAAGACTACCGCAAAAAAGCTGGTCTCTGAAAAAAATAATCCCCTTGATTATTTTCATTAATTGAAAGACTATATATACAAGTTACATATTTCCATAATAGGAGAATCCTATTCCTATTCTACTCCTAAAACCTTATTATACTTGGATACTAACTATACAATTATTGTAATACACATATTATGGTAAGTGTACAATACTAATTACATTACAACATTACCTAAACTAGGATACTAAAAGACTACCTAATTTACACGGTACAAGGGTCCAGCCGAGAGTCCAATATACACATGTATATTGTGTGTATATTATGTATATTTAACACACCCCGCAGTCATAGTGGGCGGTCTTCGAACGCTGAGACTGTCCCTAAAATCTTCAAAAAGGACTGAGGGAAGACCCTTTGTAAAGATGTCGACAATTTGATATCTTGACGGGACATGGCAGATGCGTACCTGACCACGAGCAACCTTTTCGCGGACAAAGTGAATGTTCATCTTGATATGTTTAGTGCGCTGGTGCTGAACCGGATTATCAGAAAGGTAGATGGCACTAATATTATCTCAATAAACCAAGGTTGCTTTCTGAATAGGTGAATGAAGCTCCAATAGCAAATTACATAACCAACATGATTCAGAGACCACATTAGCTACCCCTCGATACTCGGCCTCGACATTGGATCGGGACAATGTCGATTGACGTTTGGCAGACCATGAGACCGGGTTATTGCCAAGAAACATACAATAGCCAGATGTAGACCGTCTGGTGTCTGGACAGCCACCCCAATCAACATCCGTATACGAGATAAGTGTGGACGTCGATGAAGGATATAAATGCAACCCATAGTCAAGTGTACCCTGAATATACCGAATGATGCGTTTGAGTGCATTCTTGTGCTCAACTCTAGGATCATGCATGAATAAATACACCTGCTGGACAACATACGTAATATCTTGTCTCGTAAATATAAGATACTGAAGGGCCCTTGCAAGACTGCGATAGCGGGTCGGATCCTCGTATGGTACGCCGGCCGCGACACTAAGCTTGGGCTTAGTATCAACTGGAGTGGAAGCGGACTTACAAGATGACATCGCAGCCATCTTAATGATCTCATCTGCATACTTCATTTGAGATAAGAACAACCCATCTGAATGACGAGTGACAACAATTCCCAAAAAGTAATTCAAGGCCCCCAAGTCTTTCATAGCAAACTCAGAGCTGAGCATGGTCATGATAGACTGGCGTAAGGCATCAGAAGAGGCAATCAAAATAATATCATCCATATATAACAAAATATAGGCCAAGGACGAACCACGACAGTAGATGAACATGGAATTATCCGACCTGCTGTGAGTGAACCCAATAGTCGAAACATAGTCTGCAAAACTCGTAAACCAGGCCCGGGGAGACTGCTTAATCCCATATCAGGACTTGTTCAACAAACAGACATGATGCGGATGTTTGGGATCCATGAATCCCAAAGGCATCATATAGACTGTTTCCTTGAGATCCCCATGTAGAAAAACATTCTTTACATCTAACTGATGAATATGACATGCCTTCGAAAGAGCCAAGCTAAGCACAATGTGAATGCTAGCTGGCTTGACCACCGGACTAAACATCTCACCAAAATCTACACTAACCTGCTGAGTCTTACCATCACTCACAAGCTGCGCCTTATGTCGAGCAAATGAACCATCTGAATTCTCCTTATGAGCAAAAATCCACATAGACCTGATAATATTAATACCAGATGGATGGGGCACCAACTCCACGTCTTATTATCAATAAGAGCATTATATTCATCGGTCATAACAATTTTCCAATTCGGGCCATTTAAGGCTGACACAGGATTACGGGGTAAGGGGGATTTAGGGACATTAGAATGTAAATTAAGATGTCTTTTTGGTTTAAAAATACCCCGTTGACTACGAGTGACCAGTCTATGACTCGAGGAAGAATTGGGCGGATTTCGGGAATTTGCTGGGCTCGGGACGGACTGGCCAGCAGGCAGTGGGCCTGCTGGCCCAACTCGGTAAACAGGAGCAGGCGGATCGGTTCCCAGACCGGGCCGGACCGGCCCAATCGCTGGAACTGGCCAAGTGGCGGTACTGAGACTGGCAGTGGGTGACGGACCAGTGGGCCTGCTGGAGAATTTTGGGTGCAGGATACGTCCGAAAAATGGTGAATAATATACGGGGATATACTATCATCCAAAATATTATACGAACTAGACACGAGAGTATTAACTTTAGCAAATGAAAATTGGGATTCATAAAAAATTACATGGCAATTAATGATGGTTTTATTAGAGGATAAATCACAGCATTTGTAACCACGATGATTAGACGGAAAGCCCAAAAATACACACGGAGTAGACCGAGCTTGAAGTTTGTTAATTGTGGAGGACGAATATAACGGATAACACAAACACCCAAAAACCCGAAGATGTGAATATGAAGGAATTTTATTATATAAAATTTGAAAGGGGGAAAAATATGTCAAACCTTTGGAAGGAATTATGTTAAGGAGATAGATAGCCATTTCTAGAGCATGATGCCAAAAAGACGGGGGTACGGAAGCATGAATTAATAAAGTTCGGACAATGTTATTTATGGAGCGAATTTTGTGTTCGGCTTTCCCATTTTGTGAAGACGTATGAGGACAAGAAAAATGAAAATTGATCCCATTATTAGCACAGAATTCCCGAAACACCCTATTGTCATATTCTTTGCCATTATCACACTGAATATTTTTGATTTCTCATTCGAATTGGGTTCTAATGAATGCTCTAAATTTTAAGAAGACGGAAAAAACTTAAATTTTTTTCGCTATTGGAAACGTCCATGAAAACTTAGAATAATCATTCAAAAAGAGAACATAATACCGATGACCCACAGAACTAAGAACAGGAGACGTCCATAAGTCGCTATGAATAATATCAAATGACATTAAAGTATGAGAATTTGAGTCTACAAATGGCAACTTAACAATTTTTCCTAAAGAACAAGACTGACAATTTGGAGTACTACTCGTACCCTTACATAAAATAAAACTGTTTTTATCTAATGTCGACAAAATATATGATCCCGGATGACCAAGACGAGCATGCCACAAAGAAGGAGAAATGGTTGCAAAGGCGGATGGCAGGGCTTGACTCGATGGACCGGAAGTGGGTATGATAGGATAAAGATCTCTCCTACTATCACACCTCATGAGAAGACTCCCCGTCTTGAAATCCTTCACAGAGAAACCAAATGGATCAAATTCAATAGAAAAGGAATTGTCATTAGTGAATTTACGAACATAGACTAAGTTTTAATCAATTTGGGGGCGTGTAGGGTGTTTTTCAAGATAAGAGGTGGATGAGGGGGAGATAAAGTTTTATGACCATAACCACGAATTGGAATAGAATTACCATTATCAACAATTATGCCGCGAGGGTTGCTCAAATTGGAATAAGACGAGAGCGTACCTGAATCGGATGTCATGTGGGTAGTGGCACCGGTGTCCATATACCAATTTGGGACCGGAGGATTTAAACCCAACGTGTGCACTGCGGCTTTGAGGTCTGTAGATGTGGGTGCCGCTGCGTGATGGGCCTACGGGGGCCGAGGCCCAAGTACCCCTACTTGCTGCCTCGGCCCAGTCGACTGGTTGTATGTGGTCCAGGCAGAATTGGGCCTGGACTATTGCTGGGCAGCCCACTACTAATGGGGCAAAATTTGACTAGGCCCAAACTGTGGCTGTGGGGCCCATTGCCACTGCATAGAGGGCCACTGTGGGCCCCAGAACTGCTGCTGCTGACCACCGCGAGGGCCCCACCAACACCACCATTCTGCCGTCTGCCTCCGTTGTTGCCGCCACGATTTTTGCCATTATTTTTCTTATTTTCACCCTTTTTGCCTCCACCGTTGTTGCGGTTTTAGCTCGAGTTGTTGGTACCGGTAGGATAAACCGTGGACTCGGTCATCATGACTACGGGACTAGCACCCGTAGCCGCTCATTTTGCTATGCCTGCTTCTTCGAGTGTAAGCATAGAACGAGCCTGATAAAATTGCGGAAACTTATTGCTTTGCCGAAGAAGCTTTCCAACATCATTATAGGCCTCGGAGAGACCGGAAACCATTTGGAGGACCAAACGATCATTCGAAGCTAGCGCGCCGATGTTGCAAAGTTGGTCCGCCAATTCCTTTAATCTTTTGCAATAAGCCGAAACGTTAGGGAAGTCTTCCATATTGACGTGAGAGAACTCCTGCTCAAGAGTAACGACTCTAGAATTTTGATCATCTTGGAATATATCACGCAGTCTATCCCAAGTCACATGTGTCGTAGCGTCAGACTCAATAATTGTTTGCAAAAGGTCGGTAGAAATTGTGGAATATATCCACTAGAGGACTGTGGCATCAAGCGTCATCCACAACTTAGGATCATCCTCGCATTTTGGCACCTCCATATCCTCAGGAGCCGCGGGGATTATGTGATGGATGACTTGATGCGAGCGTGCGTGAGTTTTGAACAGTTCGACCCACGTCACATATTGGACGTTTTCTATTTGAAGAACAAGAGGGATGTTATTCTTGATGTTAGAAACTGTAAGGGCAGGATGAAGCGTGTTCCGTGATGTAGATATATTGGTAGAACAATATGTGATTGAGGGATTTTAGAGAAAATTTTTGGGAAGAGGGAGGCTCTCGTCGGCACAAAAACCGAGAACAAGGGTCTCAGAATTTCAAGGAGGTCGACGGAAATTGGAGGAAGTTAGAGAGAGGATTTTAAGACCTAGACTTCTGATATTATGAAAGAAATAATCCCCTTGATTATTTTCATTGATTGAAAGACTATATATACAAGTTACATATTTCCATAATAGGAGAATCCTATTCCTATTCTACTCCTAAAACTTTATTATACTTGAATATTAACTATACAATTATGGTAATACATATATTATGGTAAGTGTATAATACTAATTACATTACAACATTACCTAAACTAGGATACTAAAAGACTACCTAATTTACACGGTACAAGAGTCCAGCCGAGAGCTCAATATACACAATATACACATGTATATTGTGTATATTTAACAGTCTCTATCTCGGTAAACATTCAATATCAGTTCTTTGAGGCTTTCAACTTCTTCCTAAACCAAAGAGCAGAAATAAAAGTCTGCAAACACAAGTAACAATCCAAGTAGACTTTCACAGTTGTAAGAACTTAAATAAAGTTTATTTCACCTGTTGAACTGCACTAAGCGCCTGAACCTCTATCCTGTGCTTCTGAAAAGGAGAATAAAAACCCATATAGAAAAGTATCAATCAGATCACGTAATAACATCATACTCCACCTATATCAATCAAAACCCAAATAAGAAAAATCTCAACCAAATCCCATATAATATATTCCATCTGTTACGTGAAACTTTTCATATTTGGACATTTCGAAAATCTTGATATCGGTTCCATTTTTAAAGAACTCCCAAGTATTCAAATTCATTAAGTATTCAAATTTTAAACTTCGATATGATCTTTTCTATCAAAGTAACTTGTTAACAACATTTTTATATGATTACTACTACTAAAATAATACACTCCAGTATGAGTTAACTAACATCTTAAACTCCATTTGTTTCAATCAAAACACCAAACAAGAAAAATCTCAATCAGATCCCATACAATATGCTCCATATGTTTCAATTTACAACACTCTTTCCATATTTGGACATTCCAAAAACCTTTGACACAATTCCATTTTTCTAGATCTTTCAATACTTTAAATTCAAGAATTATTTTGAACTTTGATATGATCTTTTCTATCAAACTAACTTGTTAACTATTACTTTAACATTTTTATTTGATTACTACTAAAACAATTATGAGTTAACTAACCCCCTAAATTTTGTGTCTAGTAAAAAATGGTCACGAGAAATAAGAAGGTAATTCTGCTCACGGAAAACTCTGTACTCTTTGCCTTTTCAAAGGGACAAGGTAATGGAAAAATCGGACGATTACAGCTTGAACTCGATTTTTTACACCAGTTCCAAAATACGCAAATAAAGAGGGTACAAAAACTAACTTCAGCTACAAAAAAAGGACTTTTATTGATTATTAACAAACTCACTATAAAAGAGTAAAATCAAATGTTCAAAATAAGGTGGAAGTGGCGCCCGTGGTGGATAAGACGGGGGAAGCGAGACTGAAATAGTGAAGAGGAGGTGCGTGGATACACCGGTAACGAGGCGTGAGAGGTTGGCGTAATTAGGAGGGTAGGGTCAGGCCGAAGAAGAACTGGGGGAGGTCACTCTAGCTCACTGAGGACATGACCCAAGATAGAAATGTATGAAGATCGAGTATTAGGATAGAAAGGAGGTGCGTGGATACACCGGTAACGAGGCGTGAGAGGTTGGTGTAATTAGGAGGGTAGGGACAGGCCGAAGAAGAATTGTGGAGATCGAGGATTAAGCTAGAAAGCTATTAGATAGCCGGGGGTTCTCGTATTAGTAGTATCTGGCTAGTAATGTCTTAGTTTCTTTTCTTCTATGGTATTAGCATTTGTTGTCTATCTTGCTAATGTCCTATAATATTTATCTTAATTCAAAAGCTTTCTTTTTCGAGTCTAGGTTTATCGAAAACAACATCTCTATTCATCACAAAGGTAAAAAAGTAAGGTGTGCGAACATTTTACCCTTCCCAAACTTCACTTTATGGGATTATACTTGGTACGTTGTGGTTGTTGTAGTAATTTATACTACTTTTTCTACTTCCCCTAAGCAAACAAACAAACACAAGCAATACCCACAAACAAAATTGAACAAAGGAAGAGAAAATCTTACAAGAATTGATAAATCTCCAACAAACTCCTTCGATGCTGCACGCAAAATTCCGATTAAAAGGTTAAATCATTTTATAAGAGTGTGATAAATTTATATCTGAACTTTGGTAGAAATTCAACTCGTGTTTAATCTATTAATGAGTCACAATTTTGTTTTCTTTATTTCGTTTTCAAAATTTCTCTTTCACTACCCTAATCATACTTTTTGTTATTATTGTTAAATTTTTCGATAAAAGAGTGTCAATTAACTTGTCTTGGACTAAAATGGCCCTGTCATTTAGTTAAAAGTTTCACAATTTATAACTAAATATTTCTTACCGAGCCGTTTTTAAACGTTTCTTAAAACATGGACATTTCAAATTTTTGTTGATTGACATTAAAAGGAAAATATTTTATTCATAAACTCGTGAATCTTCGAATGTTTTCTACAATCTTCACAATATGAAAATAGCTAGCAATATATCTATTTATAATAGTACTAAATTTACTTTAATTCAAAACATGAAAAACTATATAAATTTGACTATGAAATCATAACTAAACATGAATTCATATACCAAATCCTAACGATTTTGATTTCCTATAATTTTGAGTTATTTTTTAAATATTTTCCCGTAATTCAAAGTTGTATTTCCACTTTGTTGATGCACTTGTCACCAGTTTTCAATTGTTGAAGCACTTGTCTCCAACTCTCAATTTTTCATGAAGCAATTGTCTCCAATTCCGTTGATGTACTTGTCACTGACCTCCAATTTTGTTGAAGCACTTGTCTTCAATCTCGTTGATGCACGCGTCACCAACCTTCAATTTTGTTGACACTTATCTCCAACCCCGTTGATGCACTTGTCACCAACCTTCAATTTTTGTTGAAGCACTTTTCTTCAACTACCGTTGATGAACTTTTATCACCATCACAATTTTTTTTTAACACACTTCTCCATTTTTTTTAGAGAAAAATGTCCCAGCATCTTGTGCTATGTTTGCTTTCTCCTATTTCAAACCTGCAATATTTCTCTCAATAATTCTAAACATGATTATTTTTCATATATATATATATATATATATATATCATTGGCATATTTTTGTCAACATAACTATTGGACAGACGTCAACATATATGGGTTATAACCGACAACGGAAGCTATTTAAATCTCTATCAAGATCATACAAGCTCTGATACGAATATGATGGAAAATATTTTATTCATAAACTTATGAATTTCTGAATGCTTTCTTTAATACCCACAATATGAAAGTAGCTAGTATCACCCCTATTTATAATTCTATCAAATCTACTTTAACTCAGAACAAGAATATATATTCCTATATAAATTTGACAATAAATTCTAACTAGACATATTAAATCATCAAATTCTAATCAATTTTAGTCTCATACTACTTTAAATTATTTATTCCTACATACATTTGTATTATATGCATATTTAAATGACTTTTTATTTGTTTGATCAAATCATGTTTATGAGTCTCTTAAGGAAACTTGCATTTATTGTGAAACAAATCCTTTTACTCAATTAAAAATTTATCTCATTTATTATGCATCCAACACTTATATGGATTATAGCCTCACAAATATCCTATATTACAACAATCTCTTTATTGGAGCGACGAATTAATGAAGCTAACATATAATAAATTAGTAATCCTTTCCCCCCCTCTCATTTCTACTACTTAGGTATCCCCTATCCGTGTCAAATTTGGTAAATAAGGTCTACTCTGAGCTTTGAATGTTTGATGATTTTTTCTTAACTCCAAGAAAATATAATCCTTTGCATCTTTTTGTTATTCTTGTCACTACTTACACGACAATATGTTGTAGAATATCGAAAGTTTGATATGAGAAATATTATAACTTTAATAAACTCTCTGTGTAGTTTCTTAATATCCAAAATTTTGATAAAAGTTAAATTAGTCTAGTCCGAGTAGCTCTAATATTGTAAATTTACTATCAGTAATTAAAAATTTTCAACCAAATTAGACGGGTAATATTATGTATACGATAACAAATAACATTTTTATAAAAAATCTTTGTTTATCGGTTCATGGATTCTCAACCCCTATTTATTTGGAGTTACGGTTAATTATTGTTGTTTTATTGGTTCTCGACCCCAATTCCTTTGAATTACCGCTATCTAATGTTGTTATTTTCGAATTATGGTTACGGCTAGTTAATGTTGTTATTGTCGAGTATAAGTTTAGAAATATGTCTTTAATTGCTTATTTCTGTCTAATATAATATTTCAATTAAAATTCTAATTTTAAGGTTTTAGGTTCAAAAATGTCAAATCTTTTATAAGCAATTTCTACTATACAAAAATGAAGTCCCTTTTGACAGAGAACAAACGAAAAACTTCACATATGGACTTAATTTCTACTATGCAAAAATAAAATAATCAAATTTAATGGGCATTCAGTTACCAAATCAGTAAAAACCAAAAGAAGCCTAAATATAGTCATTCAACCATTATTATCATAAAAAAAAGGTGCTTTGTTTTACACGTTTCTTAAAACATACACATCTCAATTCATGTTGATTGACATTTGTATTGCATGCCTAAATAACTTTTTATTTGTTTGGTCAAATCATGTTCATCAACCTTTTAAGAAAACTTGCATTAAATGTGAAACAAACTCTTTTACTCAATTAAAAATTTATCTCATTTATTATTCATCTAACACTAGTATGGATTACACCTCATGTATATTACAACAATCTCTTTATGGGAGTGACGAAGAAATGAAGCTAACACATAACTAATTAGTAATCTTTTTTTTCTCATTTCTACTATTTAGGTATCCCTTATCCGTGTCAAATTTGATAAATAAGGTTTACTTAGCTTTGAATGTGTGATGATTTTTTCTTAACTCCAACAAAAGACAACTCTTTGCATCTTTTTGTTATTCTTTTCACTACTTATACGACAATATGTTGTAGAATACATACACACATATCAACTTGATATGAAAAAAATCATAACTTTAATAAACTCTTTGCGTAGTTTCTTGATATCCAAAATGTAGTAAAAGTCAAATTAATCTAGTCTCAGTAGCTCTAATATTGTAAAATTTACTATCGGTAGTTAAAAATTTACAAGCAAATTAGACGGGGTAGTATTATATATACAACAACAAAGAACATTTCTTTTATTTTTTCTTTGTTTGTTGGTTTATAGGTTCTCGGCCCCAATTTATTTGGAGTTATGGCTAGTTCATGTTGTTATTGTCGTTTTATGAGTTCTCCACCACAATTTGTTTGAATTATGACTAGTTAATGTTGTTATTGTGGTTTATGGGTTTTCGACCCCAATTTATTTGGAATTACGGCTAGATAATGTTGTTATTGTTGGTTGTAAGTTTAGAAATATATCTCTTACTTATTTTTGCCTAATAAAATATTTTGATTAAAATTCCAAAATTTTAGGTACAACAAAGGTCAAATCTTTTGATAAGAGTGTTTGATAAAATTTTTAATTTTCGTGTATGTCCTGATCTTTGGTAGAAATCCAAGAATTTTAATAGTTTTCATGAATTACGTTTATTCGATAAAAAATCTATATATTTAATTCCACAAAAACAACCTATTTATGTTGAACTTCGTTGAGTTTGATGACTTTGGAATATGTTGAATCTATTAATGAGTCATAACTTTGTTTCCTTTATCTCGTCTTCAAAAGACCTTTTTTATAATTAAATTATACTTTTCATTATTATTATTATTTTTTTTGGTGAAGGAGTGTCAATTGACTTGTCTTGGATGAAAAATGGCTCTGCCATTGAGTGGAATAGTAAAAACTTCACAACTTTTAACTAAACTTTTATATCAATATGTAAGAATAAAATTCCTCTTGATAGAGATCAAATAAGAAAACTTTCCAGGTTTTGCAAAAATGAAATAATCAAATTAAATGGGGTTCAGTAACCGAATAACTACAAACCAAAAACAATCCTAAATGTAGTCATTCAACTTTTATATCACAAAACAAAAGAAAGATGCTTTATTTAACACGTTTCTTAAAATATGCACATCTCAATTTCGTGTTGATTGACATTTGTATTACATGCACGCTTAGTTGGCTTTTTGTATGTTTTGGTCAAATCATATTTATCATTCTCTTGAGGATATACGCATTTAATGTGAAATAACTCCTTTACTCAATCAAGAAACTTACTTTATTTATTATGTATCTAACATCGCCACATCGCCACATTGCCACACCGGTATGAATTATAACCTCTTAATTATCACAACCACTTCATTTAAACTATTTAATATCATTTCTTCCCTTAACAATTCACCACAGTTTTGCACTTCTCTCATTTCTTTTCTTCGATTTAAGTAAGTTAATATCCCCAACCCTCACCCCACCCCCTCTCTTTGATTTCATTGTTAGCATATGAATACTCTAGAGAAGTGACGAAGTCACATAGATTAATGAGTGATTGCTCAATTGAACATTTTGTCGAAAACTCATAAGATGTATATAGGTTAACTGTCGTCACTAGGCTCAAGGGTGATAGATCATTTGAATAGCAGAAAAGCAGAAATTTATTGGGTACAAATAGATAAAAAATTATCACAAGTTGAAGGACTGATCGATTGAACACTCTTCGCTAGAAAATCATAAGGTGCATATAGTTTAAATACTGTTATTGGTCTCAATAGTGATTGCTCAGTTGAACAATCTTCACCTAACGATCATAAATTGTATATAAGTCAATTTCTGTCACTGAGCTCTAGAATGATCAAGCAGGTAAACAATCTTCGCCTCAAAATGCTAGGGTATATATATATAGTTAGTTAGTTAGTTAGTATATTGTTATTGGACTATAAATTTATTGATCAATTGAACACCCTTCGTCGAAGGGTATATATAGGTCAAACACTTCCACTAGGTTCACGAATGATCAATCAGTTGAACACCATTATCGAAAATCATGAGGTGTATATTTATTAAAAATATTATTTCTTACACATATATACATGATGTGTTTGTATTCTAGTCGGATATATAACAAACAAAAGGATATTTGTCTTTTTTTTTAGGTTGATCAATCAACTCCAATGGCTTCTCCAAGGACTCCATTAGCACATTCATCAAAGAAGCCACCAAGGCCATCAGTGAAAAACACAAGTAGTATCCAGGATAAAGAAGTAGTGGAGAAGGTGGAAGGAAATGTAATTAGGACCATGAGGCCAAATGAAGCTATAACATCAGCAATCAAGAGTCCAGCTTTGCAGCGTGCCCTTAGCATTATAAGATCTGCTGGAACTAAAGGTCAGCTATATATCATATAAGTATTTCTTATACCCCCCACCCCACCCACCCCATACATCTTTTGTGTTATTTACAATTATACAGTACAAAAAGCTGGATTTCTTGTGGACTTCTTTGCTAAAGTGTTCGTAGTTAGCATAATATTTTTATAATACTTTGCTATTTCGTCACTAAATAGGACTAGCGACGGATTTTGCTATTTTTTTAATAGTGTTTAGTAGTGACAGATCTAAGAATTCTAAAAGAGTATTAAGGGGAAAGAAGTAAGAATGCTACATAAAGGAATATGTTCCCTGCCTTTTCATTTATTATTGTGTATAATATATAGTAGTACATCGTTATTCACAAAGCTACAAGTTAGGCTACAAAAGAGGTAACTAATATGACTAATTACAATGAGAATATTAACTAACCAAATATAAAATATGTAAAATGATATAGTAATATACTATCACACCCCCGCAGTTGAAGCGAGAGGTTCTCGTACACTGAGACTGGCTCGGAAATCATTAAAGAGTATGCGCGGATATTCTTTAGTAAATATGTCAGCAATTTGATACCAAGAAGGGACATGAAGGACACAAACTTGTCCAAGAGCAACTTTCTCACGTGCAAAATGAATATCCATTTCAATGTATTTAGTGCGCTGATGTTGAACGGGATTAACGGAAAGATATATCGCACTTACATTGTCACAGTAAACCAATGTCGCCTTGTAGATTGGGCAGTAAAATTCCAACAGAAGGTTGCGTATCCAACAAGATTCGGAAACAACATTCGTAACTCCTTTGTACTCGGCTTTAGCACTGGACCGAGATAAAATAGGTTGTCATTTAGATGACCAAGAAAGCAAGTTATCTCTGAGGAAAATAGAGTACACGAAGTGGATTGTCTAGTGTCGGAACATCGACCCTAGTCAACATCAGTATAGGAGGTGAGACCAGAGACTGATGACTTGTACATGTGCAAGCCGAAGTGGAGAGTACCTTGGACATATCGCAAAGTTCGTTTGAGAGCATTCATATATTCATCCTTCGGGCTGTGCATATGTAAGCATATTTGTTGCACGCCATATGATATATCTGGTCTAGTAAAAGTGAGATACTGTAATGCTCCTGCTAAACTGCGATAGTGAGTAGGGTCTTCATATGGACAACCAGAAGAGGCACTAAGTTTGAAATTAGTGTCCACCGGTGTGGGGGCAGGTTTACAAGAATGTCTGCTCATTCAAGGATCTCTTTGACATACTTTTTTGACAAAGAAATAAGCCACATGCATGTCTCGTAACAACAATGCCCAAAAAGTATCTTAGAGGGCCCAAATCCTTCATAGCAAATTCAAAAGCAATGAGTGGCATAATGGATCGACGAAGTGCATCAGAAGATGTAGGTAGTATGATATCATCAACATATAACAAAATGTATGCCATGTCATTACCTTGCTATAGATGAAAAGTGAATGATCAGATTTGCTATGTGAAAACCAATAGAGTATACAAACTCAACAAACCGTTGATACCATGCACGAGGAGCATGTTTCAGTCCATAGAGTGATTTCTTCAAATGACACACATAATCTGGATGAACCGGATTCTTAAATTTCATAGGCTGATGCATATAAATGGTTTCATGAAGGTCCCCATGCAAGAAGACATTTTTAACATCAAGCTGATGAATAGACCATGATTTGGACAAAGCAATGCTGAGAACAGTCTGAATAGTTGTCGGTTTCACCACCGGGCTGAAAGTTTCATCATAATCCATACCAACCTATTCAGACCCGCCATCACCTACAAAACGGGTCTTATGCCTCTCAAAAGAATCATCAAATTTCTTTTTATGATGAAAAATTTACATAGAATGAATAACATTAGCATCAGGAGGACGAGGCACTAGATCCCACGTCTTATTTTCAATAAGAGCATTATATTTGTCTATCATGGCAGCTTTCAAATTTGGATCGGACAAGGTATTTTTCGGATTGTGAGGAAAAGGTGAAGGAGCAACCGAAGTCGACAAATTGAATTTTCATTTGGGTTTGGAAATGCCGTGTATAACACGAGTTTCCATGGTGCGTAGATGTGCCATGAGGGGCTGGATTGGTGTGGTTTGGATGGGTTGTGGCTGGGCTGGCTGTGGGCTTTGAGTGAAGCTTGGCGAGCTGGGATCGGGAAGGTGGGGTTGTACCGTAGGTCGAGAAGAGGCAAGGGCGGGCTGGGAAATACCGTAGCTCGAGCGGGATTTGAGATAATGATGAGTGGGCTGTGCTGTGGTTCCCGTGGCTGTGTTTGGTGGCCCACCCGACACGGAACAATGGGAATTGCATTAAGCTCCGGTAACAGTAGTGACTGATTTTGCAATTGATGAATAAAAAGGGGATTGAGGCCATCATTTAAGAAGTCATAGGAATTCGGAGGTTGGGAATGCATCTTGGCAAAAAGGAATTGGGACTCATCGAATATGACATGTCTAGAAATGATTATTTTTTTGCTTGACAAATCGTAACAGTTATAACCTCGATGATTAGACTGGTAACCAAGGAATACACACAGGTTGGAATGAGGTTGAAGTTTATTGATTTTGGTGGATGGATGAAGGGGTAGCATAGACACCCAAAGGTTCGTAAGTGCTTATAGGAAGGATCCCAAAGATAGAGAACTTGAGTCGGAGACTTGTGTTGGAGAGACTTGTTTTGGAGAATGTTCAAGAGATATGTTGCCATTGCTAAAGCGTGATGCTAAAAAGAGGGGGGATGAAGGCATGGGCAAGGAGGGTACGAACTAAGTTTTTTATGATTCTTATTTTTCGTTCGGCTTTGCCATTCTGTGGAGAGGTGTGGGGGCATGAAAATCGAAAAACAAGACCATTTTTGGAGCAAAAGAGTTTGAATTGTTTATTGTCGAATTCCCTCCCATTGAAAGTATTTGATATTTTTTCAAATTGTGTCTTAATTAAAGCACTAAAAGATGAAAAAATAGAATAGACTTGAGACTTATTTCCAATAGAAAAAGTCCACAGGAAGTTAGAATAATCATCTAAAAATAACATATAATATTGATGCCCAACCGTGCTTAAAATAGGAGAAGTCCATAAATCACTGTGTATGATATCAAATGGCATTAAAGTGCTAAAGGATGAAGAATAAAATGTCAACTTAACATGTTTCCCCAAAACACAAGATTCACAAACAAGAGGACAAGAAAAATGTTTGCAATCAATAAACTTATTTTTTTTAAGGGGGCGTAAAACAGAGTCTCCCAGATGTCCCAATCTATTATGCCACAAAACAGACAAAATAGCTGCAAAGGTTGATGGAGAGGAGGCTAGATGGCAGATGATGGTGGTGATAGGACAAAGATCCCCGGTGCTATCACATGTTATTATTCACATCCTTGTCAGAAGGTCCTTCACAGAAAAACCAAAAGGATCAAATTCAAGGGAAACATTATTGTCAGTTGTGAAACGACGCATAGAGATCAAATTTTTGATAAGTTTCGGGGTATGGAGGATATTTTTTTAAAGTTAATGGGGGATGTGGTGGGGAGATGGATGATTGTCCATAACCTCGAATGGGAATGCCTTATCCACTACCAACAAGAATATTACGGTTTAAATTGCTCATATTGAAATAAGACGAGAGAGTACCTTGGGATGCCGTCATATGAGATGTTGCACCAGTGTTTATGTACCAATTTTCATCTGGAACGTTGAGAGAAATCGTGTGCATTGCCGCCTCAATTGGTGCGTAGGTTGATGAAGGAGAAATTTATGCACTGTATACTTGCTGTGGATGCACTCTGAGAATTCAGGGCTGAGGCTGTTGAGCTGGAGGTTGGGCCAGGAGGACGTCGGGTAAGGGCAATGTGGAGCAGCCCAAGCTTGCTGGCCCCACACTGCCCATGGTGGGTACGCAACCCACAGCGGAGGTTGCTTCCACTGCTGTTGTCGTTGTGGGTGGCTGCCAGCTGGCAGTGGCTATCCCCTTCCGTCACGGCCACCGCAGCCGTTGCCGGAATTTCTGCCTTTGTTGTTATTACGGAGATGTGGGCCTCGTATTGGATCGTTGGTGTGCTGGTGATGCATACCGGAACTCGATCCAATTTCGTCGGTAGGTGGGCCGCTGGTGGTAATGAGGGCGACATCGACAGTGCTAGCGTTAGCCGCTGCCCATTTGGTTTTTCGATTTTCTTCAAGGATAAGTCTCGAATGAGCCTCATAGAATAGAGGAAACATAGTGCTTTGTTGGAGGATTGTAGCGACTCCATCATAATTTTCATTTAAACTCACAATTAGTTGCATGACCAACCGTTGATTTGTGACCGATGCATCAACGTTTGAGAGTTGATCGACAATCATTTTAAGTACTTAATAATATGTCGATGCATTAGAAAAATCGTCCTGTTGAATGTCCATAAATTGATTTTCTAGATACAAGCACGATGTGTCTTATTATCATGAAAAATGCTTTCCAATTACTCCCATGTTTGTCGTGCAATAGCGTCGTCTTCAATGATTGTATGTAATAGATCGTTCGAGATGATGCCGTATATCAATTGTAGAAAAACCGCATCTAATCGTGACCAAAGTTCTTTATTAGAACCATCATGTTTCTCCATGTGCTTGGCAATGTGCATGGATTTATGAGGGATGATGTGATCGATGACTTTGTATACAGGAAAATAGATATTGAACAATTCCGCTCAAGATGAATACTGAACGTTTTCCATCTCAAGAGTTATGAGAATGAAATTCTTGATGTTGTTAACAATAAGAGCAAGATGAAATTTAGGTTGTTCAGCCATTGAAAAGTGGGGAGGAAGGGAGAGAGGAGGAGGATGACCGGGGGGGGGGGGCGACTGCTGAGGGATGGTTTTAGGTTTAGGGTTTGGCTGATAACATAAAGGAATATGCTCCCTACCTTTTCATTCATTATTGTGTACAATATATAACAATACATGATTGTTGACAAAGCTACAAGTTAGGCTACAAACTAGGTAACAAATCTGACTAATTACAATGAGAATATTAACTAATCAAATATAAAAGATGTACAATGATATGGTAATATTATATCACTACACGCATTGATTTCAAACTAGCTATGAACTAAAGTAAATTTCAAGCAAAACTTTGATGTTATACTAGAAGATTTCCTTATGCAAAGGAGATTCAATATTTTTATAAATAAATGAAAAATATTTTTATCTTGTTTGTATGTAGAGCGTAAGTTTTCGACTAAGGGAATTCAGTTGGACCTCGTTCCGACCATATAGCTCCACCTCATAACGTGATTACGTACTCACATTATGTGTCATCCTTCATGCTTATGAAGTTGAAGATCGAAAGCAGATGTAGTTAAGGACGTACGAGTTTATCCGAACGCAATAACCTTGACTCAAATTCTCTCTCCGTGTTAAAAATTTATTAAATAAGTACAAATAATAGTGTTTGAATTCAATCTTCTTGCAGCACAACACAAAAGGATCAAGGCAAAAGGTAAATCAGAAATGCTTCCTCCAAAAAGCATGGGGATGAAGAATAAAGGAGCAACCAATAGTACTCCATTAAATATGACAGAAAGTGGCAAAGGAATTGTGATAAAAACTCCAGAACATCATGAGAACATACCAACAATCAAATCCTTTGAAATTGAATTCAAGGGAAAGACTAAAGTAGGGATGCTCGAGGAAAATCCTTCAAAAAAGTGTATTATGACTATGAGGCCGTTGGAATCTAGCCCATTCTGATAACGGCAATGATAAAGTTGATCACAACTATTAACGGAGGGTAGCCCGTTTTCCTTTTTTGGTTGTAAAGTGTTTGGGGGTTTGGAGGGGGGTGGTTGTTGTTGTTGTAGCTAAGTAATAGTATATGTATAGTTTCGTCTATTTCAAATGCTTTTAAGTGCAGTGTATCTTAATTTTAATTATAACTTATCTTGGTATTTAAATCGTGTTCTTTAAGATCATGTATAGATATATTCACTATGATTAGTACTTGTTGGAAATTTTGTGTGCATCTCATATTATTTCATTGCCATTTCCTTTCTGAGACACTTTTATGTGTATCGAAGCTTCTTCGTATATCAACATGGGGTGTGGTGGAATCGTAAAGGTTCTTTTACCCTTAACAAGAGATCTCAAGTTTGACCCTTAAGAATGAAGTCCTCGATAGGGAGCGCTAAGAACCCCCCATTGTGGGTTTCTACAACGTGAATCCTAATTTGTTGTGTCGCGAGTTCCATATCCAGATAGTTGAAAACATGCACCTTAAAGTTCTTTCCAACAATATATATGTCAGAAAGAAGTGAGGCAAATATCTTAAAGAACATATATTTCATATCTCACCTACAATAGGTAAACCATAAGAAACACTTTTTAGCATTCTACAAGATCAATATACAGGCAAGTCCAAGCATTACAGGAATCTCGGGGACACGCCAATATTAGGTCCCAAGTTATTGCTAGTGTGGGGATAAATTTCTGTGACCGTTGAGCAGGAAATAAACGTGGGATGGAGGGTGTAAAAGTTGGACTTTACAAGGAAAAAATTGTGGGATCAATGTGTGAAAGATTAAGGTGAACGTGAGGGGTTCCTACACTATGTAATTGTGGTGAAGTGGAACTCAACCTATTACTAAAGGATCCAATTGCTAGTCTTGAATATTGCACTGTTGCAAAAAGGGATGTTCATACCGAACGTGTTTCTTCCAGTAGGGCTTGAACTTATGAAGTCCGATCTCTAACCATGGTTTCATGACTCCGTCGTAATGAATCACAACTGCGTGCTCGATTTCGTTTAGTTTGACACCAGACTCGTACCCCAACCCTAAGACGTGCCATCTCCGGTCTATAGCACGTGTATGTTTATAAAAGGTCATCCAACCGATGGGTAAAGTACCAGCTTTCATTAATGGCTTATTACTTCCCTGCATAACGCAAGCACTAAAAGTGAGGCAGTGAAGAATAGGAGAACGGTATAAAACAACGCAGTTATAAATCAAGCCAAGATATATACACATTACTATAGAAAAGATCCAAGAATATACAAAAACTTATCGGTGTGTTTGGTATGGAGGAAAACATTTTCTCTAGGAAAACAAGTTCCTTGAAAATGAGAAAAATGACAACTAACGGTAGTAGGGAAAACAAGTTTCATAAATGACATTCCACGTTAATTGTCTCCTCCTACCCACCCAACACTACCAACCCCCGCCACCCATGAACCCCCATTCCCCACCCCATAGTGTTTTGCTAAATTACACATAAATGCTTTTGAGATAATTTTTTTTTGCTTACTTACCAAACACTAGAAAATAAGAAGAAATCCACTTGTTTTCCAAAAGAGCATTTTCTAGGAAAACATTCTCCTTCATACCAAACACACCCTAAATCATGTTTTTACTTTTTATGAAACAAATATTAGGTTAGACATTCTATTTATTTCGTTACAAGGACCATCCTTGTAGAACAACCTAAGACGCATCAACAATTTGTGAGTCAATTCCACAAGAAATTAACAAAACAGGATATAGATACATACCATCTCTAAGTACTTGTGATAGACCCCAGTCAGGTTTCGCTTCCTCCACTCCTGCAGATCGAACATATTCATCCCAAACGCCCACGTGCATGATTTCACGTCGAATCTCGTCGCCACCATAGGGTCAGTGAAATTGATGAGCATATCCATTCGGCGGAACGAAGGCTCGCCTTCAAGACAAGTCTCCACCGCACCATTCACTTTACCCTTCATGTTGATGTGCCAAAGTCCGCTTAGATCCCTTTTCACAACAACGTCATGGTCAAGGAGCACTATCTTGTTGAGAGAAGGAAAAATATCGAGCGGATAAAAGCGCGGTGGTTCAATGGAGAAGTGTATCTTGGATCAAGAGACTCTTGCTTCGCAGAATATCCTTGTTTGATAACCAATCAAATCTGTCTACGCTCCGGACTGAATTGTTGCTTTGCCGGGAGGATTCGACAAGAACCACATTGTCATGGCTGGTAGGTTAAGAGAATCTGTCACTATATGAAACACAATCTTCTCTGGAGCCTGCCAAATACATAAACACTTACCATAAATAGCGCATTACCATAATTATTTCATTTCTGTCTTCAAAATATATAGTGATCAATAGTTACTCCTTACAGTTACTGCTATGAATCCATAGAAGTTTAGCCCCTCCATATACGACCGTTGCATGATAAGTTAAAAACGATACTGTTACTGCAGTCATAATTCTTCTTGAATACCAACAAATAATAGCATTTGTGTTCTCATAAATCAATAGTGGATTTATATGCACAATTAGAATTAGTCTGTTCCGCACGGAAGCCAGAGCTTCTTACTGGTAAGCATCAACTAAAGACCATATGCAACATGACATATACTCTAAATACCTATGTTCTATTCTTAATCATCAAAAGATCACTGCAGATTAAGCTACGATGAGAAAAGAAAATAAAAGGAAAATTAGAACTTGGATGAAAAATAATACTCCCTCCATTTCAATTTATGCGTCTTAGTTTGACTCGGCACGAAGTTTAAGAAAGTAAAAGAGATTCTTGAATCTTGTGGCCTCAAACTAAAGATGTGTATAATGTACCAAAATGCCTTCTGAATCTTGTGAGATGTTGGAATTAAAGAATTGCGTACTGAATTAAAAAAAGTTTTCTTTTTTAGACAGACTAAAAAGGAAAGTAATATACATAAATTGAAACAGAGGGAGTAAGAGATTTTAAAAGCCAAGAGTCAGAAAATTATGGAGCAACTCACCCTAGCAGTTGATACAGTTGAGTTGACAACTGCAGAACATGCCAAAACATTGTCAGAGAAAACAGCAAAATGATAGAGATCTGGATTCTGCAATTTATGTTGGTTAGGCAGTTTCTGCTCCTCAGGTTGTAGCGCAAAGTATTCAGTGGTCAACCGCATGGAAAGGCAATGAAGGCCTTTCGGGGTAGTTCTTCCAGCAAGATTTACAAGGAAGGAAGCTTGGTTCTTTTGCGATCGAAGCTGTTCCTCAGCATTATATGTCATCGCACGAAGTTTCTTCACCATTGATGAGCATTCAGGGAACAATTTATTGGCTTTTGACAG